>CM056734.1:75931389-77131389 GCA_029844215.1 Przewalskia tangutica
GCCGAGTGAACGGTCCCGACCGAAGAACACGATGGGTTGCCCCCATCGACCCGACCACCGGTCGAACGCATCCACGAACTCGTACGCTGGTTAACTAAACTTGGGCCCAACACCCTCGTGATCCCACCACCCGGCGGGACCACCTCAAACTGACCCCACAAACAAACAGGTCGCGGGTTAACCCGCAACGCGGCCTCAACCCGACCCGACAACGCGCACAATACTAGCTCCCCGATCCGGAACAATCTCACTAATCACGTTACGAAAACCTAACGGTCTTCTTAGCTCAACTACCCTCTTTCATATACGCTACTCAGGGACTTACCCCAAAAACATAGCTCACGTGCACTATGCACTCCAATAAGGGTCAAACATAAAATAAATCTTTACCCGAGATGGCCTTACCTCTAAGGTCTCCACGTATAACATTCTAAGGTTCACACCCTTTCTATCCCCCAAATCTTACTCAGTTAACTAGCCATGATTTCTAATCACAATTTACACAATGCTATCAGAATATAACACTTAAGGTATACTCACCTTACCACACATACTAATCTCTAGAGGGTTAAAGATCTATCTGAATTTACTGCTTCACTCCCCTTAGTCGTTCTAATCAAACCCGCCTGCAGGCGCATAGCTAAGGTGACGAACTACCCACCGGTACTGAAGACTAAGTCCTCCTACTAGGTCACCCATTCGACACATGGCCCTGACGGCCGCAGGTACAACAAGTACCAACTAAAAGACGACATTCCCCGGGATGACGTCTGTCACACTGTGAACCGGAAGCCCTGGAGTTCTGACCAACTCTGCGTACCGAACGCCTGAACCTGCGGAGGACCTTTCTCGCACCGTGGACGTATAATCTAATTCACGCGAGGTGACTCGCCTCGAAAGTTACCAAAGGACCTTGTTGCAATGGCCCTCTTCTGCTGTCCTTTGTTAACCCGTCGATCTCTACGTTTCTCGGCCTGCTGCGCATGAGCCCGTACACAGGCCATGCTCAAGCCTAACTGAAGAATTACTCTTGCACAACCCTCTCTTAGATAGTCATCAAGACTTGCGATACATCGGTATACTCTCTGGTAGCCAAACCCATAGTTAGTAATAGGGTCGCCTCTTTGCAATCCATATTCTCTGTTCCCGGTCGTGGGACTAAAGGTTCATATATCATGGCCGCAGTAGGAACTGCCGCCACCGTGCTAAACTCTGCTGGGGCTAGTGACGTCGCAGAACTCCCCGAATAAAACACCACTCCAGGTGATAATTGGGCCTGTGCCCTGGTAACCCTCTGAACTCAACTCGCGCCTCCTCGGCTCGCCTCCTGGGCCCGGGTTTGCCCTACGCGGAGGCATAACGATAAGGGAAAGAATTACGTTAGAGGGTCCAACTTACAACACAGCTCTAAGGCACGATCTCAGAATGAGAAGAATGGAAACCAATCCTAAATATCCTATAGCCTCCTGATTATTGGCGTGGTGCACAACACACCGATAATCAAGACTCTACCGGATACGGTCTGTAGACACTTTCCGAGGATTAACTGCTCTGATACCACTTTTGTCACGACCGAACCCGGCCGTGGATCGTGCCTTACCGGGCACCCTAGTGATACAACATCGAGTAATCGAACATAAAACACATACATGAAACCAATGAAGTGCGAACAAGAACTGAGGGAAAACTTGCCTTTCTAAGATATATATAAATAACAACTCTTACAAATGAACAGTTTAATCCTTTTTACAAACCACGCCCACAACAAGATTACTGCACTCTACGAATGATATGACAACAACGACGGACAGGGCCGTCATACCCTCGAATGTAAGCACCTACAACAACAGGACTATACTAAGATAAGCCTCCGAGAAACGGAGCTTTCCCAAACGCTGAACTGTGACTCCTAAGAGCGAGGATCAACGATCGTGTACCTTTACTCGGCATGAACGCACTCAAGGAGGTCGATAACAGTACCAGGTATGTGAAATCAAAATAAATCAGAAATGAAATCATAGTAGTCTATATAAAGCGGGAGACATGTATGATAACCAAACTACGATTCACAATAAATAAGCGATGTCAAGTCTGACTCACGCCTCAAAGTCATCACAATAGAACCGCACGGTAAATGCGAAGGCATAGCCGACTACTAAGACCAGCGATCAAAAATGTCATAAATCGTATCACGAGGTCTTTCTAGACCGCACTACATGATCGGCGGCCACTCACCCGCAGATCAATGCGCGTCTATCCTCGAACTACCGCAGCTCGCATAGGTCACCCATGCACCCGCATGAGGTATTCCTCGAATCATGGTCCCAGACCGCCTGAGGTATACCCCGCATCGGGGGCAGCTTAACCCCCGGTATCCGCCTAGGCTCCCGCAGCCCTCATAGTCCCTCAAAGACCGCATAGTCCCTCAAAGACCGCATAGGGCATCCCCCGCATCAGGCTAAACACCCGGAATGATCAATCCTGGAGCATACCGCTGCTCCGCATAGTCTTAGAGACAGCATAGGCCGTATAGACCCGCATCAAGGGTGGCAAGCCCTCGGTATAATAAGTCAAGGGGGTATGTGATATAATAACAGTACAACGGGCTTAACGTTTAACAACGTAAGCACAACAAGAGTGACCCCCTTACATAACAATCACAAGATACTAACACACGTAACATCCTAACATGTTTACTTATCAAATCAACAAGAAAATATTACAAGGCTATCACAAACCAATACAATCAAGTTATTCACACAAGGTATTTTCTACTAACAAGATCGGGTATCTATCCCCAAAGTACTTCATACATTAAATCATTAAAAGATCTGTTTCTTTCACCTAAGTCACACAATACCCGTAGTATAAAATAGAGTGACTGTCCTTTTAAGTAAACCAAAACACTTACCTTTGTAAAATCAAGTAACAACATTATTTTCCAAACGTTCAAGTTTGCCTAATTCCAAATGTTCACGTTTCTTATTTTAGAAAGGTTCCGTAGTTCATATTATTAACCACATAATAATATAATCCTCTTTTAAAACAACCTGAGAAACATATGCCTTATATGTGAGTAGGTTATTCTTGTTCATAATCAATCTGATTAAAGCAGCCGTGATCTAGGAAATGTAATATCATTTTGTCTCATCTTAGCTCCTATGCAGATGGAGGTTTCTACTGGTTTTAATAATACTTAATTAGTCAAAACATCTCCTTTTATTAACGCTGCGGTGGTTTGTCGATACACATCCTGATTTCTGAAATCAGTAAAACATTAACCCTTTTAAAAACCAAGTACTCATTACTCACGAATGAGGTTTCACACAAAATTCACATAATTCATTTAAGTTAAGTCTCTTATCTTACAAGATCAAGTCTCTTAACTTCTAAAATAATTAAATCATTCGTTTTATCTTTCTTAAGCCGTTATACCTAACTTCCCATAAAGCTAGTATAACTCTTAAGCTTTTAAAACCAAGTATTACTCTTCTTTTAAAAACAGTTCTTAATTTTCTTGAACTACTTCAAGATTATTATTATTCGGGCTTAAGTCAAAAGACATTGCCGTATAACTACGTTCAATTAACACCCGTACGTCTACCGTACTACATAGTTATACACATATCATGCTAGAAGAGATAGGAAGAGGTTCACATACCTCGCGACGATTATCGACTATTAGCAAATCGCTCCACGGCTATAACCCGGCTAGCCTGGTCCACCTTCTCAAGTAGCACATGCTACTCGCAGAACATTCAACCTCGATAAGCCCATAATTATCCAAGTATAGATGTCGATCCTGGGCAACGTTTAGCTCCAACTCCGTGCGCTCCAACCCGCTCCAAACCACCCTTAGAAGTTCTAACCAACTTCTACATAACACTCCAACTAACTATGGAGATTTTCCTTAGGGTTTCGGTTTTGTGACTGACGGGAAGTATAATAGTATTTCTGGGCTTTTCGTATAGGTATAACCTTAGAATACTACAAGGTATACGACTAAGGTAATTTGGGCATTATAACAATACTTGGAGAGTACTTCTCAACCAAGGGCGGGGGGGTGTGTTACACGAGAACAACACTCTAAGAGAGGGGGGGCTCTCGGCTAAGGCTCACAAAGGGAGAGGGTTTCGGCCAAAGGCCTTGACTAGGGAGGGGGGGGGGGCTCTTGGATGAGAGTCAACAAGAGGGAGGAGAGGGGTTTTCAAGATTTAGACAAGTGAGGAGTGGATGAAGAAGTCTTCACTTCAAGGGGTATTTATAGGCTAAGCAAAGGCCAACCAATGGCCAAGATCAAGCCATGTGCAAGGAAAGTGTAAGGCCTTGATCAAGCCATGTGCACCCTAACCCTACTCCACAAAACACTCCACAAAACACTCCACAAAAACAAGGCACAAAACAAGGCCAAAAGATCAAGCCAAAATCGTCCCACTTGGACGCCCAAATCGTCCAAAGCCGCCCCACTTGCTTCCAATGTGAGGGTGACACATGTCACCCTCCCGTTGGTCCAAAATGTTTCGTCTCTCGGAAAAATCCGCAAAAATTCTAAATGACATAGCCGGAATTTTCCCTACGAAAGCTGTGGAAACGTTTCGTCGAAAAACGACTCTAACCGGGTGTTGTGAACAAAATAACTTTCGGCCAAGCCAACTTTAAACTTCAAATTTTTCTATGTACGTCCTTACGTACATACTCTGGAAATACGGGGTATAACAATAACACTTATAGTGGAAGCATACCCGTGGACCATCCAACAACGTCGGTATGTCCAAGTAAACAACAAGATAACCGGCCCTCCATCGAGAGACGCGGTAACATAGAAATACAACACTTGCACAACAAAGGCTATCACAACTAGCATAGGCAAGTTTAACATACTCTTAGACTTTCATTAACATGTAAACTGATTCACCATTTTATAAACTCAAAGTACTTTCATTTATGCCAACAATCCGGGTTTTAACCCCAAAATACTACATACTTTAATTCTTTCAAAAAGATCCGTTTTTACGTAAAAGCCACACGATACTAATACCCGTAGTATCAAAACACGTTTTCTTTTCAAACCAAATTACTACACCTTCAGAAAATCTTTACAAGGCCTTTAAAATCAAGTAAGTAAACCTTCTTTTATCCTCCCCATGTCGTTATAACTAACTTCCCATAAAGCTACTATAACACTTATGTTTTAATCATTTCAAAACAACTACATTTATTTTGAAAACCAAGAGGACTTATTCTTTTCCAACCAAGTATCAATTTCTTTCCAAATAATGATTAACAACTTTTTAGAATAATTCAAGGCCCTTTAAGATTTAGAAGTCAAGTCAAAGACATCAAAAATGAAACCAAATTCATTTAACACAAGTACGTCTACCGTACTATATATTTCACAACAATCATGCTCAAGAGGATAAGAAGAATCACATACCTCTTCGGCTAATCCACTTGCCAAGTCGAATATGCCGCGCGTAGAATATCAACCTATAATAATCAAATACGTCTATCAACGTCTAGATTTCTTCGTAGAATATTTCTAAGTATAGGGTCTCTTATTCTATGAAAAATCGGGCAACACTTCCCTTGTTTTTACGTACTTTTCCACCTTTTTCAAGGCCCGAAATTCAATAACCAACATGCCACATTTAAGTCGCAATAATATAACAATACTAAAAGGGATTATACGCCTAACCGGACGTGTAAAATTCTGCCCCACAATATACAAAATAGTCCATTAGTCCAAAGTAAATACAGTCCAATGTAAATACAGTCCAATGTAAATACAGTCCATTAGTTGGTGTTCTTGGACAACTACTACAATCAAACTTATCCAATTTTCGGCTAGCATACCGAAATTACTTCTTTAATCTTCCAACTTATATTCCAATCTTTATATAAGTTATTATAACTTTGTTATTAACTGTCAACAGGTAATAGGTGATGTTTTTACCATTTTAATGGCTAGCATGCCAATTTCTCGATTTTTAGCAACTTAACAAGGTCCAAATCCTTTCCATCTTCCTTACATGTATCACATACTTATTTATATACAACCAACATATATAATATCCAACTTCACAAGGAGGACAAAGTTCATTACCTCAAAAAGCCCAAAATAATCCAAGAACTAAAATTCAATCTGTAGCACGTTTAGCTCCTATTCCTTACGTTCCAATCCGCTCCAAGAAACCCTTAGAAGCTCCTAACCAACTCCTCCTCAAGATCTAACTTCAAAAAGTGAAGAACACTTTAGGCTTCAAACCTAGCAAGTTTCGGCCAAGGGGGTGTTTTTAGGCTAGGGTTGTGAAATCTTGTCTAACACTTGGTTAACAACCTTCCTAACACATCAAGGAAGAACACTTAAGAGTTTAAGAATTTTTGGACAACTTTTGGTCAAGAAATTGGCCCATGGCCGAGAGCACTAGACAAGGGAAAGAGGATTTTCAAGTCTTGGAATTAATTCTAAGTGTGGAAGATTTCATCCTACTGGTGTGATGATATAACACAACCAAGGGCTAGGATTAATACATGTGTGTGGTTGAGATTAGGGACAAGTGTGTGTGGGTCCCACTTGTCCACTTGTCCAACAAATATCTCACAAAAATATCTAGCACAAGACTTGTCATTTTAGACACCTTGCACGCCCCACATGGGCCCCATGGGGTGACACGTGTCGCCCCCCTATTCTTCCAAAATATTTTCATCTCCCAAAAACATCCATAATGGCCAAAATCTCGAAAATAATGTGGGCCCCACAAAACCGTAAATTTCTCCCGTGAGCCCCACGTGACCAATTCTGGAAAATAAAATCCATAATTCTCTTATATTCCAAGAAGTCCAAATACCAAAATTGAGAATCCAATTCCCAATAATAAATCGTTTTCCTTCACGAGGTTCGGAATATTTTCCGTCGGAAGTTCAAAATTTTCTTCCCTTTCATACTTAGTGTTATATTATCGTACGTACGTCCTCACATACATACTCTAGAACTACGGGGTGTAACATTCTTCCCCCCTTAGAAACATTCGTCCCGAATGTTCCTTCTAAGTCTCTAATAACACATGCGCCGGTATAGTCTTCACTACTATACTTACAAAACCAATCATGCCACATATGGCCATAATATAACACACGCGCAATACTTAAATCCAAGCCAACGAGGAATCACCTCTAATGTGTATAACATCACTATTTACTCCCACCCATGGTCTAAAGGATACTCTTTTCGCACCTTCACTTCACGTAAATAATCACTTCCATACTTTTAACACATGTTCGCTTCTTTTCTTACTCGTCGTACCCTTCTCGTACACCCGAACTCTTTCTAGTACACGTACCACATTTCAGTCATCGCTTCAGTTTTCAAAACCTTGGAGTTACTACCTCCAAACTTGGTCAATACTAGCTTCAATTTCCCTTAAGGCCATTCTCGGCCTTCACGACCCGGTTCTGGTCGAACGCGTCTACGAACTCGTACAATGGTTACCTAAACTTAGGCCTTGCACCCTCGTGACCCTATCACCTAGCGGGACCCCCTCAAACTTACCCCACTTCATTCCGACTTGCGGGTTGACCCGCGATTGGTCCTCAACACGACCCATTATCGCACTAAATCCTCATTCCTCGTCTGGAACAAATCTCACTATTCAAGTCATGAAAGCCTAGTGGTCTTCTTAGCTTAACTACCCACTTTAATTTCACACCACTCATGGACTTATCACACTAATATACTCCACGTATACTATGTACTCCGACCAAGATCAACCGTAAAACCTTTTACTCAAGACGGCCTTGCATCTAAGGTCTCCACGGTTATCAAAATTCTAAGGCTCACAATTTCCATGTCCCCAAACTTACCCTTTTTACTAACCAGGCTTTATAAATCACAATTTACACAAAACTACCTGTACATAACACTTAACATATAATCATCTTGTCAACGCATACTAGTCTCTAGAGGGTTAAAGATATACCTGTAACTATTGCTTCATTTTCCCTTTGTCGCTCTAATCATAATCCTGCCCTGCTGGGCGCATAGCTATAGAAGGCGATGAACCAGCCACCGATCCCGAAGGATGAGTCTTAACCTCTGCGCTACCTCTGGTCGGACAATTCCTCGCAAAATGGCCCTGCCGGCCACAGGTAAAACAAGCTCTCTGAACACCATGACACTCCCCCGCATGGGGGCTACCACATTGGCCACACCGAGGTAGGGGTGTCTTCATCTGGCTAACACCCCTACTCCTCGAAAACTGAACCTCGAGCTCGACCGCCTCCCGAATACCCCAGACGCCCCAAGATCGGAGGACCACTCCGCATCGGGCGAGGCGCATAACTAGCTCGGCCACGAGGCGCCCGCCAAAAGTTACCAAAGGACCTGTTGTCTTGGCCTCTTACGCTGATCTCTGTCATTTCGCCGACTCTCATGCTCTCGGTCCCCCGTATAAGCTCAGATGCGGGCAATGTCCATGCCCGGCTGAAGAGCTACTCCCGTACAACCCTCTTCTAGATAATCATCAAGTCCCGTGACATATCGGTGCACTCTATCATCCATGTCTGCCACTAGAGTGGGGGCATACCGAGCTAATGAGTCGAACTCTATGTTGTACTCTCGAACCGTCCGCCCACTCTGTCTCAACATCATAAACCTATCCACCCGGGCTCTCCTCATCTGTGGAGGCAAGAAGTGGTTAAGAAATGCCTCTGAGAACTCGTCCCAGCTAGTTGGAAGCGCATGCTCCCCCCGAGACAGTTCCCATGAATCATACCAGTTGACTGCAATATCACGCAGCCGATGAGAACCCAATACCACTGACTCTGCCTCTGAGGCCTTGATCACCTTCATGATCCGCTGCAGCTGTCGAATAAACTCCTGAGGATCTTTCTCAGTTCTCGATCCATAGAACTCTGGTGGACTGCAACTCAAGAAGTCCCGAATCCTCAAACTATCGGTTCTGGGGTGCGCCACCGGTACTACCAGCTCCCGTCTGTCCTCATGCCTCGCTACAATCCTAGCTAGTAACTGGGCCATCTCCTTGTAACCCATATCCTCTGTTTCTGGCCGTGGGTGTCACGACCCGTCCCCGGGCCCGCGACTGGTGCCTTACCCCGGGAACCCTAGTGATACAACATCAGAGAAAATCAGCGGAAATAACATCAAAGACATGAAACAATAGATTAACATAAGAACAAGCTAACCAAAACGGTTACCTTTCTGTATATAAATTAAAAATGTGAACAATTAAATCCTTTTTACAAACCTTGCCCACAACAGTACTACAAACCTCTAAGAGTTTTCATACAACTATGATGGGACAGGGCCCCGCCATACCCTTGCATGTACAAGTACCTACAATGACAGGGAACCATACCAAAAGATAAGCCTCCGGAGAAACAGAGCTTCCCAAAATGCTGAACTGCGATCCTATGAGCGAGGATCAATAACTGGTGTACCTCTACCTGCGGCATGAACGCAGCCCCGGAGGTCGAGACAACAGTACCAAGTATGTGAAATCAAAATATCGTAAATAAAATCATAGTAGTCTATATAAAGCAGAGACATATATGATAACCAAACTACGATACAATATGTGTTAGCCATGTCAAGTCAGGGACTCACACCCTCGAAGTCATCACTCAAATATAACCATGGGTCTCACGCCCACAACATCAATCATGCCCGTGGAATACCTTCCTCACTGCCGGCAGTCTACGATAACAACACCAAGGAGTACACATGAACACCAGGTCCCACCTGTGTCATAAAAACCGTACGGGGCAAGTACGAAGGCATAGCTACCAGATCCAACCTGCATCATCAACTGACCGGGGCAAGTACGAAAGCCAGCTACCAGAACCTACCGTACCAATCAATACTAAATAACTAACTCACGAAGCTGACACGGGGCAAGTACGAAGGCCGACTACCAGATACCTACCACGCCACGTAGCTGACGGAGGCAAGTACGAAGACCAACTACCAGATACCAAAACCGTAATCACGAGACTTCGTCACAAAACTGAACGGGGCAAGTACGAAGGCTAACTACCAGATACCAAAACTGAATCAGCCACGACCGGGGCAAGTACGAGAGCCAACTACCAGATACCAAAGCCGAATCAGTAAAACCTCATGGAGAGCTAGTCTATGGAATAATAATAATGGAAGCGCAGTGGAATCCTCTCACACCGCTGCAGACGCCCAAGTAAGTTCATAACAAGTCACCGCCTCCATCGAGACGCGGTGGTATAGAAATACAATACTTGCACAACAAAAGCTATCACAACCAGCATAGGCAAGTTCAACATACTCTTAGACTTCCATTAACATGTAATTTGATTCACCATTTATAAAAACTCAAGTACTCCATTTTATGCCAACAATCCGGGTTTTAACCCTAAAGTACTACGTACGTTAAATTCTTTCAAAAGATCCATTTCTTTTACAAAGGTCACACGATACCCGTAGTATCAGAATAGAGTGACTATCATTTTGAGTAAACCAAAACAATTTCCATACTTTCTTTTTAAACCAAATTAAGACAATACCATGCCTTCTTTTTAAACCAAATCACTTCTCCTTTTAAAGTCAAGTTGCCATTTTAAATCCAATGATAAAACCATTCTTTTGTTTTCATAAAGTCGTTATAACTAACTTCCCATAAAGATATTATAACACTTTATGTTTTAAACCAATTAAAGACAAAACCATGCCTTTCTCTTAAACCAAAAACTCTTCAATTCCTCAAGTCTCTTTTCTTTTAAAAATCAAGTTCCTTACTTTGGAAATTTAAGAAAATTAATACTTGTTTATAATGATTCTTATTAAAGCAGTCATGATCTAGGAAATGTAATACAATTTTGTCTTATCTTAGCTTCTATGCAGATGGAGGTTTATACTTGTTTTAATATAATTAATTGTCATTACTTTTTCCTTTATTAACGCTGCAATGGCTTGTTCGATAGTTATTCTCATTTCCGAAATCAATATAACTTATCCCTTTTCTTTTTAGACCAAATACTCATTACTCAAGAATGCGGTTTGATAACTTTTTAACACAAGCCAAGTCCTTAATATTTCACATCAAGTCATTTATAAGTCAAGTCTCTTATATTTTAAAATCAACAAACCATTATTTTATTTACATAAAGTCGTTATAACCAACTTCCCACAAAGTCGTTATAACCCTTTATATTTTAAACCCACCAAATTCGTTTAACACATGTACGTCTACCGTACTACATAGTTCACAACAATCATGCTAGAAAGGATAGGAAGAGGTTCACATACCTCGCGACGATTATCGACAATTAGCAAAACGCTCCAAAGTACTATAACCTCACTAGCCTTTTCCACCCTTCAAGTAGAATATGCTACTCGTAGTACTTCAACCTATAAAGGCCACAAAACGTCTATCAACTTCTAGATCTCTTGGTAGAATATTTCTAAGTACAAGGTTCCATATTCATGAAAATTCTAAGAAGACTCTCCTTTGTTTCTACATACTTTGCCACCTTTTCCAAGGCCCGATAATAGTAACCAACATGCCATAAATAAGGCGCAATAATTCCGAAATTTAAAGAAGGGGATCACACGCCCAAACGGAACGCGATTAACAATCTTTCCTTAACAATAACAATAATTAAAGAAGGGGATAACACGCCCAAACAGAACGCGATTAACAATCTCTCCTTAACAATAACAATAATTAAAGAAGGGGATAACACGCCCAAACGGAACGCGATTAACAATCTCTCCTTAACAACAATGTAAATACAGTCCAAAGTAAATACGGTCCAAAGTAAATACAGTCCTTAAGTTGGGGTCCTTGGCCAACTTTTACAATTTTACTTATCCAATTACTTCATTAGTCTTCCAACTTATATTCCAATCTTTATATAAGTTATAGTTTCTTTGTTGTTAACTTCTTAGTAAGTAATGGATACATTTACCATTTTAATGGCTAATATGCCAATTCTCCTTTTAACATCTTAACAAGATCCAAATCATTCACCAAAGATCTCCCTGTATGAGTTAGAGAGAAGTTTCTCTCACTAAGAAAACGCTCTCAACGTTTCCCCTTAGTTGCTCCTTCGGTTTTTCCTCTTCTTCCCCCCCTAAGATTTTCGTTTGTTTCACAATGGTTTAATTGTTATTGTTCACAATATGAAGAAGTCTAAACGTTACACACGTTCTAGCAATGATTCAGGAGGTTCGTGCGCTAAAGCTAGAACAAGGAAGAAAAAAGAGTGGCGATCAACAATTGCCGAGGAAAATCTTATTCCGGCTATCTCGGACCCTTCTATCTTGGTTCATGTCACGCCAGACTCGCGCTTTACATTAGAAAATGTTGTAGACGATTCTATGCTACAAAAGATACATGAATGGGGCAATAATATAGAAATTGAAAGCTTGGATATAAGTGAATTTGAAAGCGTAACTTCCGCAGTGAGGTCTTTTATCATAGCCATTGACACCCCTAATGCTACTATGGTGGTCCACCATTCCACGGCCAAATAGTTGGTAACGGATCATTTCGAAGAACAGATCACTCTAGCATTAGTACCCGTCACTACCGGAATTTCGCAAGGTTAGCGGAAAAGGGTCAAGTTCGGGCCCGACATTGCAATTGGAGTAACAAGGTACGATGGCATACTCGGTCCAAACCGGTCGTATGCGGGTCGAGTTCATGGCGGGTCGAGCAGGTGTCCATGGGTCCAAGAGTAATCACGTCTTGTTTGATTCAAAGTCAGTCGAAAGCATTGAAGGTACTCCTATACCCAAGAAGTTTAACGCGGGTGTCAAGAGAAGAAACTTTAATGCCCCGGGAAACGAGGTGACTCCTCCTATTACGGGTCGGGGCTTGGGTCAGAAGGATATGGCGGGTCAGGAGGATAACAATGAAACTAGGAATATGAACTCTATGCAAGGACCAAGGTCAGACGTGGGATACGAAGGGATTTCTACCCCCAAGGATTCTAACGTTATTATTGAGGGTGCCGAGGTGTCAACAATTAATGTGGCGGGTACCAACGATTCACTCACAACCTCGGGTCTTTATGATGGTCCGATTTCCAAGACGGTACAGGGGGATAACCAAGGGACATTAACTACTCCCGTTATACAAGGAGCCAAGTCAGTTGTGAGTTCTAACGTTATGATTGAGGGTGCCGAGGCGTCACACATTAATGCTGCGGGTACCAACGATTCACTCACTAGCACGGAACTTTATGATGGTCTGACTTCCAAGACGGGCCAGGGGAATAACCAAGGGACATTGAATATTCCCGTTATACAAGGAGCCAAGTCAGTTGTGAGAAATAATGCTAATTCTATTTCCAAGGAGCCTAGGAACTACATAACCATTAATAACGCAAGAGCCGGCGGGCCACCAATGTCATGGATCCAAAGAGTCCTCTCGTGTATTAAGACAACAACCCCAGACTTCTTTAAATGTCACTAATGAAGCCTTCCCTACTTTAGCTAGTTTGCTAAGTGGAGTCAATCTCAAGAACCACAACAAGCCTTTCGTTTTTAATACTTCCTCAGATTCGAGTAAAGTCTTTAACATACCCCCTCTCTTATCTAATAACACTTCACTACTTTCTGAAAAACACAACACCTCGCCCCTTCTATCTCCACTTCCTTCTACTCCTCCTAATACCAAACATAAATTCCCTACCCTTCCAAATAGCACGCGAATCATTCCTCCTATCACGGGCACAAGCTCATTTCCTTCTACCCATCCCCCTCTGCCTATACCTCCAGAAATACCCTCCAATGATTTACACACTAATGCATCTTCTAAACCACATCATATTCCTACCGCGGCTACAACTCATAACAATCTTCCCCAAACCATGGCAAAGGTACCTTCCCAAAAAGACTTATCTGAGTCTCATGGAACTAGGATTGAGGCAAAAGGCATGAAGTTACAATTTATTGAACAACAAGGGCTAAGTAGATATAGAAGGCGAGGATGAAGTCCCTTTCATAGAAACACGGGCTATTGCCTAATAGGTTGCTTCACGGTCCTTTCCCGGAAGAGAAGCATTGAATACCATTGTGAAAGGATGGGAGTTAAATGCTGTATTATACCATATGGCAAAGGCTGGACAGTGTTCAAATTCATGACGGAAGAGGAGCGCACTAATGTACTTCACGGAGGCCCTTATATGGTCTACGGGAAAACCATGATGCTCAAGGCTATCAATAAAGGAGTTCTAATAACGGATGATCTATTCATGGACATTCCTATTTGGGTCACTTTCCCGGACATTCCCCTTTCTATTTGGAGTGCAACGGGCCTTAGTAAGATTGCTTCACGTGTAGGAAAACCTCTTTACACGGACCAATATACTAAGGAAAGGTCTAAAATGAACTATGCAAGAGTTCTAGTGGAAGTGGATGTTAGCAAGGAGCCAATAATGGATTTTGTCGTCAAACTCCCCGATAACAGAAGGTATACTCAAAGGGTAAACTATGAGAATTACCCGGACTTTTGCTATCATTGTGCGGCTTTTGGACACAACCATTTAAAGTGTAGAAAGCTGAGGGATGATGTCAACAATGAAGAAGCTCCAAAAACGCGCAATACTGCAGTACCCCCTAACAATAAGGAAAACTATACTTGTTTAGAAGTCAACAGAGGTACGGGTGGAACCAACCCTCCTCCCCCTCATCCACCTCCTTCTCAACATCCCGTAGATGCTGATAACTTAATGGACATTGAAGAAACTGAACACACAACACCTCATGGTTCCGGAAGTTTGGGAGAAGCATCACATGCCGTGGGTCCTCCGGTTTTGGGACACTCTGGCCCATCATGCTTGCGGGATTCTCTAGCAAAGTCCTCACTTCCTATTTCTCACCATGGCAGTGCACAACATGTTAGGATGAGTTGTGAGTCAAAATATTTTGATTCTGAGATGCTTATGAACCCGCCACCTTCATTGGATGGAGATACATACAAGGGTGCTAAGGAAAAGGCTCAACTTGTGTCATGTAACGTTAACTTTGAAAAATGGGGAACATAGCTTGGCTGGAACACAAGTTATGGATTCCAGTAACAAAGATGATGGATGGCAAGAAGTTCTGTCAAAAAAGAATGGGCCGAAAAACAGTGGGAAAGCGAAGGCAGCTAAGCGCGGAGGTGCTAACAAAACCTCATTTGTTTCCTAATGAAAATACTTTGTTGGAATGTCCGTGGTCTTTGCGGACAAAGGGATAGGGCAGCCACGCAAGCTCTAGTGTGCAGTATCACAAAACAGCATGACGCGGCTATGATTTGTCTTTTGGAAACTAAACTATCTCGGCCAAGGACAAAGTCTTTCTCTACTCAAAGATTCAAAGCTTGGAAGTTTTGCTCAAATTTGGAATTCATTGGAGGCGGAAGAATGCTATTACTTTGGGATCTAACTAGGGTTTGTTGCGAAGTGCTTGTTATGGACTCTCAGCATATCCATGTCCAGGCAAGTTGCAATATAACACAAGTGTCCTTCCTTGCCACATTTGTGTACCCAGTTTATAGCATCTCGGATAGAAGGATGCTTTGTGTCATGACTCACTCGGGCCATGACCGTACCACCGGTACCTGCCGTGTATATGTCGAGAGAATAGCAATGAACATACATAATACAAAATCAGATAAGGTAAACATCACTAGCAAGCCGACAAGGCCGCCTTTCATAAAATAACTTAATCAAATGTGAAACAAGATAACTAGTCCTTACCCAAACCACAAACGTGACTACGCACTTAGAATAACAATCAAGTGATGGCACCGCCATACCCACGAATGTAAAAGTCTATAACCTCGTGGAATCATACCAAAAGACAAAGCCTCCGGCGGATGGAGCTTTCCAGAAATGAACAGTGGTCCTAAGAGTGCGGACCAAAGAAGCTACGATCTCGACTGCGGATGAACGCAGCTTCTGGCGAGGTCGATAACAGTACCAAGTATGTGAAATCAAAATATCAGAATGAATTCATAATAGCATATATATAAAGCAGGAGACATGTATGATAGCCAAACTACAGTACACAACATATACGCAGCCATATAAAGTCAGGGACTCACGCCCTTTAAGTCATCACTCAAATATAACCATAGGTCTCATGCCCATAATATCAATCGTGCCCGTGGAATTCCTTCCTCACTGCCGGCAGTCTATGATATAACCACACTAAGGAGTACACATGAATACTAGATCCCACCTGTATCATAAGAACCGTACGAGGCAAGTACGAAGGCATAGCTACCAGATCCACCCTGCATCCTCAACTGACCGGGGCAAGTACGAAAGCCAGCTACCAGATCCACCCGTACCAACAATACTATAACTGAAATCACGAAGCTGACCGGGGCAAGTGCGATAGCCTCTACCAGATCCACCCTGCGTCACATCGCTGACCGGGGCAAGTACGCAGGCTAACCACCAGATCCACCCTGCATCACACCACTTCGCCCTAACCCTGACCGGGGCAAGTACGAAAGCCAACTACCAGATCCACCCTGCATCACGTCTCTGACCGGGGCAAGTACGAGGGCTAACTACTAGATCCACCCTGCATCAGTAGACCTCATGGAGAGCTAATCCATGGAACAAAATACTGTCAACAGGGAAACGAACCCTCATCATGGCCGCATACCCGTGGAATCCTCCATCACTGACGGTACGCCCAAATAGACTCATAACTGAACAATGGAAGCATACCCGTGGAATCCTTCATCACTGGCGGTACGTCCAAGTAACTCATAACTAATCAATGGAAGCATACCCGTGGAATCCTTCATCACTGGCGGTACGTCCAAGTAACTCATAACTGAACAATGGAAGCATACCCGTGGAATCCTTCATCACTGGCGGTACGTCCAAGTAACTCATAACTGAACAATGGAAGCATACCCGTGGAATCCTTCATCACTGGCGGTACGTCCAAGTAACTCATAACTACATGCTTTTAATTCGAATTTCAATACCATGCCTTTACATAAACCAAGACAATTACCATGCCTTCTTTTCACATAAACCAAGAGAATTCTTATTTAAGCAAGCCAAAGTACTATCAAGACACACATAGAATAATTCTCAATTAACAAGCCAAAGTACTATGTACGTACATTCTTTTCGAAAGCCTCCTTTTTATGTAAAATCCAAGATACTAACACCCGTAGTATCAAGGCGTGTCTATTTTTCAAAGTAAGTTACTACACCTTTAGAAAACTCATTTCAAAGCTTGAAACCAAGTAACTTCATTTTTTTTCACAATCTAGACAACTTATGCTCATTAATCAAAATAGACAACTTTCATAACCTTCCATAAAGTTATTATAACCAACTTTCCATAAAGCCGTTATACTAACTTTATGCTTTAGAAATTTACGACATCCTTATCCATTCATAAGGCCGTTATAACTAACTTCCCATAAAACCGTTATAACTCCTTATGAACCATTTCGTTCTTTTACTAGCCAAGAGGCTTATACTTCAAACAAATTCATACAATTTTCAAAAATACTTCAAGCCTCTTATCTTTAGAATAATTCAATACTCAATACTTTCACACCAAGTACTCTATACTTTTGTAAAATCATACTTTTCCCTTAACCAAGGGACTTATACTTCTTAAAACAAAACAAGTCTTTGTTTATACTTAAACAAGTAAAAATACTAAATCTTGTACGTCTACCGTACTACATAGATACAAATACTCATGCTCAAAGATAGGAAAGCTTCACATACCTCTTCGGTCAATCCACTTGCTAAGCTCAAACTACCGCAAGTAATATGCCAACCTATAATAACCATAATACGTTTATTAACCTCTAATTTCAATGTAGGAATAATCTAAGTTCAAAGCCCCTAAATTCTATGGAAGATTGGGCAGCATTTCCTTTGTTTCTACATACTTTGCCACCTTTTTAAGGTCCGTATTCAACATCCAAACGCCACTTCTTAGGCCCAACAATCCAAACAATCTCAAGGGGATTACACACCTAAACTTGGGTGTGTAAAATTCTGCCCCAAAAGGTAAACAATTAACTTAACAAGTCTAAGGTAGTTTTTAGGCTACAACATGCCCACATAATTTTCTTAACCAATTCTTTCACATCCAAACCATATTTCTTACATGCAATGACTCTAAGAGCATTATTCACTACCACAAGTTCTTTCTTCTTAACATGCAATACTAGGAACTAATTCTAAAGGAAGAAATTTTACCTTAAAGCTTTAGCCAAATCTATTCCAACAATTTTGCTAGCCTCCTTTCCAAGAATACCACCACAATAATCTTCACAAGCTAGCCACAAGTTTCCTTCTTGCCTTTTTCTTTTCAGATTTCTCCTAAGGCTAAAATATCTCTTGGAATTTTAGAGAAGGAGGAGCTTGAACTTTAAGAGAGAAGGGAGAGCTTTGTCTAAGAGAGAGATGAAGTATGACCAAGTCTTGAAGACTTGGTCAATATAGTGCATGCAAAATCGGATGGGGACACTTGTCACCTCCCAAGGTCTTTTAAAAGAAAAATCGACTTTTCCTAAGTTTTTCCGCCAGATCCCGCCTAGCGCCGCTTCGCTTTCTGGCACAGCGCCGCAACCCTGCGACCTCAGATCTTCCGCGCCGCCTCGCTTCCGCGCGCCCCCGCCGCTCTTTCCAAACACATTTTTGTCCGATCACAAGACCGAACTTGTAATTCTCATAACTTTCTACTCCGACGTCCTATCGACGAACGGTTGGTTGCGTTGGAATCTAGACTCAATGAACTACGCCCCAGGCCTCTGAAACACTTAGGAACTCTAAATGTATCGGGTCATAACTCGCCCCAAACTTGACTAAAACCCGTCCGGAACGATCCGTCAACCTATCCTTAGAAAATTTTAAGTCTTACCCCCTTTCGTACGCTCTCAAACCCATGACCTGAACTACGGGGTGTAACACTTTGGCATCACCTTACTCACTTGGGCATTACCGTCACTAAGCCTTGGATGATTATGGGAGATTTCAACACTTACTGCAACCCTAATGATAAGGTGAGGGGTCCTCCTCTCACGCCTTATGCACTTAGGGATCTTGGCGATTTCAGGATTTCTCATGGACTAGAAGACGCTCCTTCTTCCGGTTCCTTCTACACTTGGACAAATGGTTCGATTTGGTCTAAGCTTGATAGAGTATTGATGAATCAAAATTGGAGTGATTTGACAGAATGCACTACCAATTTCATGCCTATGGAACTCGCCTCGACCACCGCCCCGTGATAGCCACTGCTATCGTGATCCTATAATGTTGGTAGCGCCTTTCAAGTTCATGAATACGTGGCTTTCACCCACCTTCGAGGACATAATGACTTCATGTTGGAGACAAGATATATTGGGAACCGCCAATTCGCCCTTGCCTCAAAATTGAAAGCCCTAAAGCAACCATTAAGGGCATTGAACAAAAGTGACTTTGGGGTATTGAACAAAGAGCAAAAGGGGCAAACATTGAGTTCAAGGATGCTATCAATGCACACATGGAAAATCCCTTTGATGGAGCTAAAAGCCAAGGTTAAGTCCTCAAGAGCTAGAGCAAACACTCATCGGAAGCAGAAAGACACTTCATAAGGCAGAAGTCAAGACAGAAACACTTGATTGGAAGTGATAAATGCTCCAAATATTTTCATAGCTTGATCAAGAGGAGTAATGTCAGGAACTCAATTAACTTTCTTGTTAAAGCCAATGGTACTATCACTACATCCCCAGAAGAAGTTAAGAAGTTGCTTGTTGAATTTTACAAAGATCTATTAGGTACTTCCCGATCCACTACCAACTTTGATCCTGGATGTGTTCAACTATGGCCCAAAGCTGAGTGAAGAGGAGAGATTACGACTTTTGCATTTCATCACCCCAAAGGAGATTTGGGAAGCTCTCTCTGATATAGGCAATGACAAAGCACTGACCGGATGGTTATTCTACCGCCTTCTTCAAGAATAGATGGAGAGACGTGGCCATGATGTTGTAAGAAGTGTCCAAGAGTTCTTCTCATCGAGTTCTTTTGAAGAGTGAATCATACCATCATTACCCTACTACCAAAGACTGATCATGACCCTAAGGTAAATGATTTCAGCCCATCGATTGACTAATGTGGTCTATAAGATCATCACAAAGATTCTAGCTAACAGAATGGCATCGATCCTTCCTTCTCTTATCGACAAATCCCAAGGGGCTTTGTGAAAGGAAGAAACATGATGGACAACGATATGTGGCACGCGAGCTTGTGAGAGGATTTAATAGAGCCGAGTCTCACCAAGACGTATGCTTATGGTGGACCTTCGTAAAGCATTCGATACGCCTCTTGGAATTTCCTCGACCGTACTGGTACTAAGAAGTCTAAAATTTCCACCAGATTTACAAATCGATCATGGAATGTGTTAGCTCAACCTCCTTCTCCCTTTCTATCAACGGTGAGCTACATGGATACTTCAAAGGAAAGCGCGGTCTAAGACAAGGTGATCCTATGTCCCTAGTCTCTTTATCTTGTGCATGGAATACCTCTCAAGGTCGCTAAAGGAAGGCCGAGGCAAGAGCTTTCATATTTTCCAAAGTGCAAGAAATTGGGCATTACTCATCTTGCATTTGCGACGACCTCATGCTTTTGCCGAGGAGATATATCTTCGATTGGGATTCTTATGAATTGTCCGGAAGAGTGGAGGTCGCCTCGTGGCTAACTCTTAACCCGCCCAAATCCTCTGCCTACTTAGCGGGAATGCATACTACGCTCGTGACTTGATATTGTCGAGTGGGATTCGCCATTGGTAGCTTTTCTCAGATCGCCACGACCAACCTGCCCGTGATCGTGCCTTACCCGCACCCAAGTAGCCATACATCAGAGTAATCAGCGGAACATAAAACAAGACATGAAAATATTATGAAGTAAGAAACAGTAATCTGAGAAAACTTGCCTTTCGGCATATATATAAATCAATTTAAATCCGAACAGTTACATCCCACTTACAACTCTGCCCACAAGCATTACACGCACTCTAAGAGTGACATGACAACAATGGCGGACAGGCCCCGCCGCACTTTGAATGTAAGCACCTACTACAACAGGGAATATACCATCGATAAGCTCCGAGAAACGAGCTTCCCAAATGCCGAATCGTGACTCGAGAGCTAGGATCAACGATCGTGTACCTCAACTCGCGGATGAACGCACTTCCGGCGAGGTCAAGATAACAGTACCATGTATGTGAAATCAAAATATCAGAAATGAAATCATAGCATCTATATAAAGCAGAGACATGTATGATAAACTGCACTCATTCACAATAAATAAGGCCATGTCAAGTCGTGACTCACACCTCAAAGTTATCACTCAAATATAACAATGGGTCTCACGCCACAACATCAATCATGCCCGTGGAATACCTTCCTCACCGCTGCCTATGATATAAAAGCACCAAGGAATACACATGAACACCGTGTCCCACCTGTGTCATCATAACACCGCACGGTAAGTACGAAGGCATAGCCGACTACTAAAACCTACAAGCAAGCAAGGTCATAAATCAGACGAGACCTGTCTAGACCGTCACATGATCAAAGCTGGCCACTTGCCCGCAGTATCTAATGTGCGCGTCTAGCCCTGGAACTTCCCGCAGCTCCGCATAGGCCACTCCAATGGCCCGCATGAGGTATTCCCCGCATCGAGGGTAGCTACTCCCCGACAGCGTCCTGGACTCGCCGTCCGCATGGCCACATAGACCGCATGAGGTATAACCCCGCACACTAACCTGGAACTCGTAGCTCCAAGATAGCCCCCGACCCGCATGAGGTATTCTCGAATCATAGGTCACACAGCACTACCGAGTCTACCCCAGACGGAGGCGGCTTAACCCCGGATCAAGGTGAGTGATATAATACCAACATAAGCTTTATCGCTTAAACAACCTACGCACAATCAAGGGAAACCCCTTTACACAAACATCACAAGATACTAACACACGTAGCATCCTAACATGTTTATTTATTAAATCAACAAGAAAGTATTACAAGGCTATCACAAACCAACACAATCAAGTTATTCACACCAGGTACTTTCTACTATATGATTAACAAGATCGGGTTTTTATCCCCAAAGTACTTCATACATTAACTCTTTAAGAGATCTGTTCTTTCACAAATAGTCACACCATACTCGTAGTATATGAAAATAGAGTGATTATCTTTTGAAGTAAATCAAAACACTTCTCTTTGTAAAATCAAGTAACAACATTCTTTTCCAAACGTTCAAGTTTGCCTAATTTAAATTACTCAAGTTTCTCATTTTCGAAAGGTTTCGTAGCTCATAGTTTTAATCCTTTAAAACAATTTGAGAAACCTACACCTTATGTGTGAGTAGATTATTCTTGTTCATAACAATCTTATTACAACAGCCATGATCTAGGAAATGTAATATCATTTTGTCTCATCTTAGCTTCTATGCAGATGGAAGTTTCTACTGGTTTTAATAATACTTTATTAGTCTAAACATTTCCCTTTATTAGCGCTGCTGTGGTTTGTTCGACATTCATTCTGATTCAAATCAAGAAACATCATTCCTTTTGAAAACCAAAATACTCATTACTCACGAATGAGGTTTCACACTTTTTAACAAAATTCACATTAATATAATTAAGTCAAGTCTCTTATCTTCTTAAATCAATAAATCATTCTTTTTATCACTCTTAAGCCGTTATACCTAACTTCCCATAAAGCTAGTATAACTCTTAAGCTTTTAAAACCAAGTGTTACTCTTCTTTCAAAAAGGTTTCTTAATTCTTTTGAACTACTTCAGATTCTTTTTATTCAGGCTTAAGTCAAAAGACATTGCCGTAATTATTATTCAGGCTTAAGTCCGAAGACATTGCCGTAAGTATTATTCAGTTAACACACGTACGTCTACCGTACTATATATATATTCTTTAAAATATCATGCTCAAGAGGATAGGAAGAATCACATACCTCGCGACGATTATCGACTATTAGCAAATCGCTCCATGACTATAACCCGGCTAGCCTTGTCCACCTTTCAAGTAGCACATGCTACTCACAGAACATTCAACCTATAAAGGTTATACAAGTCTATCAAAGCCTAGACTACTCGGTAGAATAAATCTAGATACAAGATTCTACGGAAAATTGGGCAGTACTTCCCTACCCGTCAAACTTCACAATTCTACTGTAATACAGTCCTATGTAAGTACAGTTCATTTCCCTTATATACTTTCCTTGTATATACCTATACTTATTCTTATATTTCAACAGTATGCAAACTCTAATTACAAAAGGGAGACAAGATATTTACCTCGATAAGCCCATAATTATCCAAGTATAAATGTCGGTCCTTAGCAACGTTTAGCTCCTACTCCGGGTGCTCCAACCCGCTCCAAACAACCCTTAGAAGTTCCACGCAACTTCTTCTTAATACTCAACCAACTATGGAGATTTTTCCTTAGGGTTCGGTTTGAGACAAAAAGGACATACGGTAGTATTTCCGGGCTCTACGTATAGAGGTATCTTGGGTATAGTAACAATACTTGGAGAGTATTTCTACCAAGAGGGGGGGTATTTATACGAGACAACACCACAAGGGGGGGTGTATACCCCTCGGCCAACCCCACTAGGAGGGTACTCTGCCAAGGGGAAGGGACTCTCGGCCAAGGGGCCTCTCAAAGGGGGGAGGGGGAGGCTAGACGAGACCTCAACACAAAGGGGGGGGGCAAGCTCTCAAGACTTAGAGATTTTTGGATGAAGAAGTCTTCAAAGGGGGAGGGTATTTATAGGCCAAGCAAAGGCCAACCAATGGCCAAGATCTAGCCAAGTGCTATGCAAGTGTAGGGCCAAGATATGCCCAAGTTCCCCCTAGTCCCTACTCCTTAAAACCCTCACAAAATATCCTACCAACTATGGCACCACTTTCGGCCAAACTACCGCCCCACACTCCACCAACTTGAGGGTGACAAGTGTCGCCCTCTCGTTGGTCCAAAATGTTTCGTCTCTCGGAAAAATCCGCAAAAATTAAAAATGACATAGCCGGAATTTTCCCTTCGCAAGTTATGTAAAACGTTTCGTCAAAAAACGACTCTAACCGGGTGTTGTGCACAAAAATAATTCGGCCAAGCCTACTTTAAAAGCCCAAACTTTTCTACGTACGTCCTTACATACATACTCTGGAAATATGGGGTATAACAGGTACGATACTTGGGGATCCCTTTGTCCCCAATTTCAGTCTCGGTGGACCAATTTGCTCTATTCACTAGTGCAATTTCGAATTACATCCAGAAATGGGGGCATCACACCCTTTCTTATGCGGGTAAGCTAGAACTAATCAGGTCGGTTGTCCAAGGGGTTGAGAGTTTTTGGTTCCGGGCACTTCCTATCCCGGCCGCTATTATTAACAAGGTACGGTCTTCTTGTATTCAGTTCTTATGGGGAGGGAAACCACCAAGAGTTGCTTGGGATATCATTTGCTTGCCTCAAACTGAAGGTAGCTTGGGTCTAATGAACATCAAGGAATGGAATCATGCCTTGCTATCCAGGACTATTTGGCAAACTCACACGGATGCTGACTCTCCATGGGTCCAATGGATCAATGGCCACTATTTGAGAGGTATTACAATTTGGGACTATGAGGTACGTCCTAGGGACTCCCCCTTATTCAGAAAAGATTTGTGGGATTCGCGACAAATTTGTTTCTATCTTTGGTAGCCATGGTGATGCTATTGACGGCTTTACAAAGTGTTGTGCCAACGGTATATTTGATTCAAGCCTCGTGTATAATATCTTGCGCACTCCGCAAGTTAAAAGCTCGATGTCACAAATTTGGAAAGACTTCATTCCTCCCAAATTCTCTTTTACTGTGTGGCTAAATTGCAGAAAGCGGTTAGCTACAAAAGATACTCTATCATATCTCAACTTGGAGGATAAATCATGCGGGTTCTGCAAGCAAGCAAACGAAACAAGGGAGCACCTCTTCTTTACTTGCCCCTACACACACATGATTTGGAGGAGCATAAAAGATTGGTTGGGTATTAGAAGAGAGATGACAACTGTTGAAAGCTCCCTTAAATGGATTAAGAAAGATCACCGCGGGACAAGCATCCGAGCCAAATCTATTTTGCTTACTTTTTGCATTGTGGTCTATGAGATTTGGAGGGCAAGAAACACATTGCTCTTTGAAGGCACAAGCTTTCCGGCGGAAGAGGTCATTGCAAGAATCAAAACTACAGCTTATAGAGTTCTCTATGATTTTATCCCTTCTTGTAATGGCACCATTTGAGTGACCACTCCTCCCTCTCTTCTTGTTTACTTTACGTTGAGGCTTGAGATACCTCAACGCCTGATTGTAGCCACTTACCTTTTGTTATTAGTAATAAAATTTGCATTTACCGGAAAAAAAAAAAAGATCCAAATCTTTCCTTATATCTCATACTTCATAATATACTTCCAATATATGTATAATATCCAATATACATAATAATCAACTTCACAAAGAGGTTAAGGTTCATTACCTCAATAATAGCCCAAAAATATCCAAGAACTTAAAGTCGTTCAAAGCAAGTCTTAGCTCCAAGTCTTTGTGTTCCAAACCACCACAAGTCACCCTTAGAAGTTCCTAACCAACTTCTATTCAAGAATTAACTCCAAAAACTGAAGAACACTAAGGTTCCAAATCTGTCCACTCTCGGCCAAGGAGGTAATTTTGAGGCTATGGGTGTGAAATCTTGTCTAACTCTTGGTTAATAATCTTCCTAATACATTAAGGAAGAACACTTATAAGTTTAAGAATTTTTGGACAACATTTGCTCAAGAAAAAGGGGGTTGGACGAGAGCAACTAGGGGGGAGAGGAAAATATTTTCAAGTCTTGAAATGTTCTAAGTGTGGAAGATTTTCATCAACTAGAGGGGTTTATATAGTACAACCAAGGGTTAGGATTGAAACATGTGTATGGTATAGATTGTTTGTGTAGGTTCCTTTCTCCACTTGTCCCACAAATGCCATGCAAGACCATGCAAGACTTTGACCATTTGACTTGCCCACTAATTCTTGCAAAAAACGTCCCACCCATGCAAATGCCATGCAAGACTTTTGACCACTTGTCTTGCCCACTAATCTTGAAAAAACCGTCCACTATGTCTTCTTGGGATGACACGTGTCTCCCTCATATTGGTCCAAAATATTTATCTCTCGGAAAAATTCCATAAAAATATTGAAAACGTAAAAAATTTCCTTCACAAGGTTCGGAATATTTTCCGTCGGAAAACAATTCTTTCATTCTTACCCTAATTAGGGTTTATACATTCGTACATACGTCCTCACATACATACTCGTAATTCACGGTATAACATGGGAGTGGAGGCTCGTGCATCGTGGCCTCGTAGAGATCGCCACGCTCTAAACTCTCTTGGGACAATCGTCAGTAACTCGCCGTCAAGCACTACCTCGTGTAATGACCGGGCTGTTCTCAGAACCCTCTCGTGTTCTACTAGCGACTCTCTCGCTGCCTTGCCCTTCGGGCCCCGTTGCTCATTGAAGGCATAATCGGTACATAAGAATACATCGGAGGAGTCCAACTTATAACACAAAGAAGCATTTGGTGACGCGTTTAGATTTAAATGAATTTAGTTTGATTTGATATCCTTGACTTGTTTTTAAAGGATAGAAATGTCTTGGTTTCAAAAGCATAAAGTTTGTTAATAACTTTATGGAAAGAAAAGAAAGAATGTTTTATTCTAATAAGGTAAACAAAGATTTCTTGACTTGAAAATGTATAGAATACTTGATTTGGAAAGTATTGATCCCTTGAGCTATTCTAAAGTTAAGAAACTTGATTACTAAATTTAAGGGACTTGAAGTATTTTAAAAGTATATGATACTTGTTTTGTTTAAAAGTATAAGTCCCTTGGATATAAGGAAGAATGTAATTGTCTAAGGTATAAAGCTAGTATAACGTCTTTATGGGAAGTTGGTTATAATAGCTTTATGGAAAGTTAAAAGAGTGGTTTACTCTAAGTAATGTAAGTAATGATAAATGACTTGAAATAATGAAAGACAAATTGATTTGAAGGCATCAATTGCTTAGGGTTTTAAAAGAAAGAAGTCACTTGATTTAGAAGCCTATAAATGTATTTCTAACAGGTATTGTGACTTGTCTTGAAAAGTAAATATGACTTGATACTACGGTTATTAGTATCTTGGAAGTTTTATATGAAAAATAGTCATTTTAAAAGAGTACAAGTACGTAGTGCTTTGGGTTAAATTCCTGGATCTTTCTAATGACATGTTAGTGCCTTAAGTAAACTAAAATGAGAGTGTATATGAATAAGGCTAATAAGAAGTTAGGGGGATTTCTTAACTTGCTTATGTTATATATGATAAGCCGGTGGTGCTTATGTTATGTATGGTAAGCCGGTAGTGCTTATGTTATGTATGATAGTCGGTTGTGCTAGGTTATGTTATTTTACGGGGTCATTCCCCGGGTTTGTGGCATTTGCATATTCCGTGGATTTGCTACCCATGATGCGAGGAATACCTCATGCCAGTCCGTAGGGCTTATGCGGGTGAAATAGTCCCATGCGGGGCGGACCAGTCCTATGCGAGAAATACCTCATGCAGGTCCATACGACCTATGCGGGCGGATACAGTCTATGCGAGGAAGTTACCTCATGCGGGTCCATACGGCCTTTGCGGGTGAAAGAGTCCCAGGAGTAGGATTGCTTAATGATACTACGGGCGGGTGGCCCTACTTTGATCATGAGCCTCCTATTTTACGCAGTAAAGTATACTCTTGTTTACTCTCATTGTTAGTAAGGCACAATGTACTGTTATTTGAGTTATCATACATGTCTCCAGCTTTATTTTTAGACTTTATGATTTCATTACAGTACTTTCAGTTTCACATATTTGGTACATGTTGTACTGACCTCCTTCGGGGGGTTGCGTTCATGCCGCATGTAGAGTATACAGGTTGCTGATCCTCACTTTTAGGATCACTGTTTCAGCTATTGAGAAGCTCCATTTCTCCGGAGGCTTATCCTTGGTTCAGATCCCTGGTATTGTCGGTTGTTGTACATTCAGGGGTGTGGTGGGGCCCTGTCCCATCACAGTTGTTATTCTTAGAGGTATGTAGTCATATCTTGTGGATTTGGGTTGTAAAGAAAAAACAAGAGTTGTACCGTATTAATGGTGGATTATGTATACTTTACGGAAGGTGGCCTCATCGGCTAGCCTGTTGTTATTTAATGTCTAAGTATTTTATGAGTTGTGTATGTTCCGCTGCTATTCTCTGATGTATACCTGAAAGGGCTGCCCAGGTAGGGCACCAGTCGCGGGCCCGGGGTTGGGTCGTGATAGGTTATTGATTTTCGGGCCTTGAAAAAGGTGGAAAAGTACGTAGAAACAAAGGAAGTGCTGCCCGATTTTCCGTAGAATTAAGAGTCCTTATACTTAGGAATATTCTACGTTGAAAGCTAGTAATTGATGGATGTATTATGGTCATTATAGGTTGACATTCTACGTGCGGCGTATTCAACTTGGCTAGTGGATTAAGTCGAAGAGGTATGTGGAACTTTTCTTATCTCTTGAGCATGAGTAGCTATAAACGTGTAGTACGGTGGACGTACGAGATTTAAATGAATTTCATTTCATTTGGTATCCTTGACTTGTTTAAGAATGTCCAAGTTGGTTGAGTTAGAGAATTAACTCACTTGTTTTAAAGGTTAAGATGTCTTAGTTTCTAAAGCATAAAGTTAGTATATCGACTTTATGGGAAGTTGGTTATAACAACTTTATGGGAAGTTAAAAGAATGGTTTATTCTAAAAAGGTAAACAAAGATTTCTTGACTTGGAAATGTATAGAATACTTGGTTTGGAAAGTATTGATTACTTGAACTATTCTAAAGTTAAGAAACTTGATTTCTAAAGTTAAGAGACTTGAAGTATTCTGAAAGTTATGAAACTTGATTTGAAAGTATATGATACTTGGTTTTAAAAGTATAAGTCTCTTGGTTACAAAAAGAATGTAATTGCCTAAAACATAAAGAGTTATAACGGCTTTATGAGAAGTTAGTTATAACGGGTTTATGGAAGGTTAAGAGAGTGTCTACTTGATTTATAGGCATGAGTTGCCTAGGTTGTGAATGTAGAAGTTACTTAGTGTCAAAACCTTGAAATGAATTTCTAAAGGTGTAGTAATTTGTTTTGAAAAGTAGACAAGCCTTGATACTACGGGTGTTAGTATCTTGGGGGTTTTTATATAAAAAGGGTCCTCTTTTTCTAAAGGAACGGAAGTACGTAGTACTTTGGGTTAAATTCCCGGATTTCTAATAACATGTTAGTGCCTTAAGTTAACTAAAATGAGAGTACATGATAATTAAGGCTAATAAGAAGTTAGGGGATGTCTTAACTTGCTTATGATAATTATGATAAGTCGGTGGTGCTTATGTTATGTATGATAAGCCGGTAGTGTTTATGTTATGTATGATAGCCGGTTGTGCTAGTGATATATTGTTCATTACGGGGTCATTCCCCGGGCTTGTTGCATTTGCATATTCCGTGGATTTGCTCCCCACGATGCGAGGAATACCTCATGCGAGTCCGTAGGGCTCATGCGGGTGAAATATTCCTATGCGGGGAGATTACCTCATGCGGGTCCATACGACCTATGCGGGCGGATACAGTCTATGCGAGGAAATTACCTAATGCGGGTCCATACGACCTATGCGGGTGAAATAGTCCCATGAGTAGGATTGCAGAATGATACTACGGGCGAATGGCCCTAGGTTAATCATGAGTTTCCTGTTTTAAAACCGGCAAAGTTTATTCTTGTCCACTCTCATTATTAGTAAGGCACAGTGTACTGTTATTTTGGCCATCATACATGTCTCCAGCTTTATTTTAGATTATATGATTTCATTATAGTACTTCCAGTTTCACATACTTGGTACCTGTTGTACTGACCTCCTTCGGGGGGCTGCATTCATGTCGCAGGTAGAGTTATACAGGTTGTTGATCCTCACTTTTAGGATCACTGTTCAGCTGTTGAGAAGCTCCATTACTCCGGAGGCTTATCTTTGGTTCAGATCCCTGGTATTGTCGGTTGTTGTACATTCAGGGGTATGGCGGGGCCCTGTCCCATCACATTTGTTATATAAAAATTCTTAGAGGTCTGTAGTCATATCTTGTGGATTGGGTTGTAAGAACAAAGATGTATATTTTTCGGAAGGTGGCCTTATCGGCTAGCCTGTTGATATTTACTGTGTAGTATTTTTTTTATGAGTTTATGTATATTCCGCTGCTATTCTCTGATGTATACCTGTAAGGGGTGCCCAGGTAGGGCACCAGTCGCGGGCCCGGGGTCGGGTTGTGACAATAAGGCTGCCTCCCTGGTTATATATATAAATAGTCAGAAGCAGTTATATTTTTTTTCTTTGCAAACCGACCCACAAGATATGACTACAGACCTCTAAGAGTTTTGACATAACAACTGTGACGGAACAGGGCCCCACCATACCCCTGAATGTACAACAACCGACAATACCAGGGATCTGAACCAAAGATAAGCCTCTGGACTAATGAAGTTTCTCAACAGCTGAACAGCGATCCTAAGAGTGAGGATCAGCAAGCTATGTACCTCAACCTGCGGCATGAACGCAGCCCCCCGAAGGAGGTCAGTACAACAGGTACCAAGTATGTAAAACTGAAAGTACTGTAATTTAAATCATAAAGTCTAGATATATAAAGCTGGAGACAAGTATGATAATCAAATCAACTGTACAACCGTGCCTTGCAAGTAATGAGAGTATAACCAGGGGCTATCCGCCCGTAGTACCATGATGCAATCCTATTCAAGGGAATTTAACCCTCATGGGAATCGAACCCGCATAGGTCATGTGGACCCGCAATGAGTATATATAGATACCCGCATTGTGGAGAGCTAACCCACGGAATAGTCATGGGAATTTAACCCGCATAGGAATTTAACCCGCATAGGTCATGTGGACCCGCAATGAGTATATATGGATACCCGCATCGTGGGGAGCTAATCCCACAGAATCGAATAATGTCAAGGGAATTGAACCCGTAGTACAACACTTGCACGAATGTCTATCATGAGTAACATATGCAAGTTAAATCATTTAGGACTCTCATTAGAACAAGATAAAACACTTATCATTTTATAACATTCAAGGCACTATCATGTCACGTCAAATACGGGAATTTAACCCCAAAGTACTACGTACTTCAATTCTTTTAAAAGAACCTTTTTTACATAAACCACAAGATATTAACACCCGTAGTATCAAGACATGTCTAATTTTCAAATCAAGTTACTACATCTTTAGAAACTCATTTCAAAACCTTAAAATCAAGTAACTTCATTCTCAAAATCCAAATAACTTGTATCTTTAAATCAAGTTATCATTCTTTAAATAAAGTAATTTATCCTCCTTTAAATTTATCAAGTAAACCATTCTTTTAAACTTCATAAAGCCGTTGTAACTAACTTCCCATAAAGTCATTACAACACTTTATGTTTTCAAGCAAAACCAAGACAATTACAATCTCTTTTTTTAAAACCAAGAGACTTACACTTTTAAACCAAGTATCATATGCATTTAACTAAAGTTTCACAACTTTCAGAATACTTCAAGTCTCTTAACTTTAAAAGTCAAGTCTCTTAACTTTACAATTCAAGTCTCTTAACTTTAGAAAGTTCAAGTCATCAATACTTTTCCAAATAAAGTATTATATACTTTTCAAGTCAAGTAACATATACTTCTTTGAAAACAAGTTACTACACTTTCAAAAAATCCAAACAAGGATACCAAAATGAAACCGAGTTCATTTAAAACACGTACGTCTATCGTACTATACATTTCATAAGATTCATGCTCAAGAGGATAGGAAGAGTTCAGATAACTCTCCGACTTAATCCACTTGACAAGTTGAATATGCCGCACGTAGAATGTCAACCTATAATGACCATAATACGTCTATCAACTTCTAGCTTTCCAACGTAGAATATTCTAAGTGTAAAGCTTTCTATTCTACAGAAAATTGGGCAGCACTTCCTTAGTTTCTACGTACTTTTCCACCTTTTACAAGGTCCGAAATCAATAACCAACATGCCACATTTAAGGCTCAATCAATCAACTAATCAAAGGGGATTACACGCCTAATATGACGTGTAAAATTCTGCCCCACAATTGTATAAAACAATAATTCAATGGCCATTCTCGGTTACAATAACATCAATTCTCTTTCAATTTCTTTTTTAGTCCTAGTCGTTATTCCAACATGTTACATGCATAATAACAATTCTAACAACTATAATTATTTTCTTCTATAACATGCGACGATTGTAACTAACAATTAAATTGAATTACAATCTTAAGGCTAACATGAACTTTTCAGATCTTAGGCTTCAATATTCCATAATACTTATCAATCTTCATAATCTATATCTCATGATCATCTATCACTTTCATAACATGGAATCTTCAATTATAATAGTAAGAAGAAGATTATTACCTCAATAAGCCCAAATATAATCCAAGATTCAAAGTCGATCCTTAGCAACTTTAGCTCCTCTTCTTGACGTTCCAATCCACTCCAAGCAACCCTTAGAAGCTTATGAAGAACTCCTCTTCAAGTTCCACCTCCAACTATGAAAACCCCCTTAGGGTTTCATGTTGCGACTAACTTAATAACGTAGTTTTTCCGGAATTTTTGTATTGGGATATCCTTAGAATACCTCTAGGGATCTTAGGTTTGAATATTGGGATTTATGAAGCAAAATTGCAAATTTTTTATCTCTTTTTCTCCTCTTGGCCGAGAGCTTTACTAAACTCTAACAACATTCTTGATTTTTTTTCTAAGTGTGGATTGTCTTGCTACTAGTAGTAGTAGTAGAAATATATAATACCCTCCAAGGGCTAGGATCATCACAAATGTGTGGCTAAGATTGGTCAAAAATATCAAGCTCAACTTTTCCCTTTGACTTGGTCCATTTTATCAAGCCAATTTGGCTATTCTTTACTCATTTTTTTCGTCCAAGATGACCATGTGGAGTGTGACACATTTCACCCTTCCATTGGTCCATAATATTTTGTTTCCCGAAATTTCCATAATTGTTCAAACCATCGAAAACCTCGTGGGCCCCACAAAAACGTAAAATTTCTCGGGTGGGCCCCACGTATCCAACTCTGCAAATAAACTTCCATAATCCCGATAAATTCTAAGCGTCTCAAATAACAAATTTGAGAACTCAATTCTCATTAACGAACATTTTCCTTCTCGTGGTTCGGAAGATTTTTCCTTTGGAAAACAATTCTTTCTTTCGTTCAAATTTTTAAGTCCTGTGTTCTCCTGTCTATTCTCCTATACATATCCTGAAATTACGGGGTGTAACATTCTCCCCCCCTTAGAAACATTCGTCCCCGAATGTTCTTTCGAAATCCAATCTGCCAAGGCCCAATCGTTAATCTCGAACTCTAAGTGCCGAGTAAATTCTCTGCATAAAGCTTCTGTCGACTCTGAGCTTGATAATAATATTTCCTAGATAATCTTCACCTTATCCACAACCCACTTAATCATGTCTGGGCCAACTAACTGAACCTCGCCTACGTCGAACCAACCAACCGGCGATCTACACTTTCTTTCATACAAGGCCTCATACAGGGCCATCTGAATACTGGAATGGTAACAAGTATTATACTCAACTCACGAGAGGCAAAAGATCCTCCAAGCTACCCCTGAAATCAATAACACAGGTCCGCAACCTATCCTCAAGTGTCTGGATAACATGCCCTGCCTGTCCGTCGGTCTGAGGGTGAAATGCACCACTGAGACTCACCTGTGTCCCTAACCCCTTCTGGAAAACCCCCAGAAATTAGCCGTAAACTGAGCTCATCTGTCTGACATCATGATGTAGGAACCTCGTGCAGTCTCACAATCTTCCTGCTATATAATCTAGCATAATCCTCAGCCGAGTAAGTGGTCCTGACCGAAAGAAAATGGGCTGATTTTGTCAACCTTTCTACTATAACCCATAAGGAGTCGCACTTCCTATGAGTACGATGTAACCCTGTTACAAAATCCAAATTAATCACCTCCCACTACCAAGTCGGGATCTCAATCGTCGATAATAGCCCACTAGGCTTCTAGCGCTCACCCTTGACCTGCTGCCAATTTGGACACTGAGCAATAACTCTGCTACGTCATTCTCCAGGCCATCTTACCAATACACATATTTGTGGTCATGATACATCTTATTCAACCCCGGATGGATAGAGTAACGAGCACTACGTGCCTCCCCTAAAACCTGCGGACAAGTCCTGCAGCATCGGGCACACATAATCTATCCTCATATCACAGCACCCCATTCGGTGCTACTCAAACAGGCTCTTCTCCTCTCGGAGAGTCGTATCTCAATTCCGCACTACAACTGGATCCTTATACTGTCGCCTCTTCACCTCCTCAACGAGGGAAGACTCGGCAACCTCTCGTATTTGAACTCCACTATTATCGGAATCAACCAGCCGAAACCCTAGGCTCACTAGCTGATGAATCTCACGGACCATGTCCTGACTATCTGGCTGTCCTTCTGATAGACTACCCATAGATCTACAACTAAGAGCATCTATAATCACATTGGCTTCCTCCGGACGGTATAGGGTGTTAATAACATAATCCTTAAGCAACTCTAACTACCGTCTCTGCAGTAATTTCGGCTTCCTCTGTCCGAAGATATACTGGAGACTCTTGTGGCCCGCATAAATATCCACCTGAGCTCCACGTACCTAATCCCTCCAAATCTTCAAGGCATGAATAACTGCTGCCAACTCTAAATCGTGGCTAGGGTAACTCCGCTCATGCTCCCGTAGCTTCCGGGAAGCATAGGCTATAACCTTACAGTGTTGCATCAGCACACAACCTAGCCCAACACTCAAAGTGTTCCAATAATAATCTAACCCTCTAGTCCCTCAGGAGGGGTTAGAACTGTAATCGTTGCAAACTTATCTTCCAATAACTGGAAGTATTTCTCACTGTTACACCCCGTAATTCCAGGACATGTGAATAAGAGAATAGACGCGAGAACACAAGACTTGAAAATTGGTACGAAAGGAAGAATTGTTTTTCCGTAGGAAAAATCTTCCGAACATTGGAAAGGAAAAATGTTCGTTGATGAGAATTGGATTCTCAAGATGCATTATTTGAGGATTATGGAATGTATTATCATTATGGAAATTTATTTTTACGGATTTGGTCACGTGGGGCCCACCCGAGGAATTTTACATTTTGTGGGTTCCACGAGGGTTATGAAATTTTATGGACGAATGGGAGGGCGAAACGTGGCACCCCCCCCCCCCCCACATGGTCTTGGACGAAATTGGGCAAGGGTGTAATGGTCATTGACCAATGTAGAAGATCAAGTCTTGCTAGCTTGAGAAAATTGACCAAGTCAACTTGCCACTTGTATAGACATTTAATTTACTTCATCCTAGCCACACATATGTTATTATCTTGACCCTCCATTGTGTTATATATACACACTAGATGCAAGACCAAGTCTCCAACACTTAGAAAAAATTCACAACATTCTTGTTCTTAAGAGTTGCTCTCGGCTTTGTGAACGTTCTCAGAAGAAAATTTTGCAATTGTGGTTCATTATTCACAAGACTTTAACTCAAGTTCCCTAAGGGTATTGTAAGGATATCTCAATAGAAATATCTCGGAAAAACGACGTTTTTACGTTAGTCGCAAGGCGAAACCCTAGGGTGTTCTTCAACTTTGAAGATGGAACTTGAAGAAGAGTTCTTCATGAGCTTCTAAGGAGTGCTTGGAGCGGATTGGAACATAAGAAGATGAGCTAAAAGTTGCTAAGGATCGACTTTTACGCTTGGACATTATAAGGGCTTATTGAGGTAAAATCTCCATCTTCTTAATGTAATTGAAGATTACATGTTATAGTAGTTAAGAAATGAGCATGTGGTATATAGAATGAATTTTGAAAAGATTTGGATCATGTCGACATGTTAAAAACCGAAAATGGACAAGTTAGCCATTAATGTTGAAATCAATTTGGACGGTAGTTACAATCGTCGCATGTTAAGTGTTACACCCCATAATTTCAGGACATGTTTTAAGAACATACGTAAGAACTCAGAAATGTTAAGATTAGAGACTTGTAAAAATTTATCGGAATTATGAAATTGTCGGAAAACGAAATATTGTGACGAATGGGAGGGAGACACGTGTCACCCCCCTTAAGTGAGCTTGGACGAAAATCAACATGGGTATAAGGGTCATTTGACCATTTTTAAGATGACAAGTCTTGCAAGTAGTAGAGCTTGATAATATTGACTTGGTCAATGGGACCACTTTGCTTGATATTTAAAAGAGATGCATCCAAACCACACATATGTATTAATCTTAGCCCTCCATGTTGCTATATAAGGATACTAGTAGTGAGACAAGCTTTCTATACTTAGAAAAATTTCAAGAAATTGGATGAACAACCATAGGTGCTCTCGGGTTCCCCTTGTCCAAGAAAGAAAAAAATTTGTTTGTTGTCCAATAAGCTCCACACTTTAAACCAAGGTTCATGAGGGTATTGTAAGTGTATCTCAATAGAAAGATCCCGGAAAAAGATTGTTTTCGTATTAGTCGCAAGGTGAAAACCTAGTTGCTTTCCTAGGTTTTGATTGGAAGATTAAAGGGAAGTTGTTTGTGATATTCTAAGGGTCTCAAGTAGCGGATTGAAGTGTCAAGAAGAGGCTCTAAGTTTCTAAGGAGCGACTTTGGATTTGAAGTTGGAGTAAGACTCGTTGAGGTAACAATCTTGTTCTCTTAAAGTGTTACAAGATTATATATTGTTGTTAGCCTTACATTTTACTAGCATGAAGTATATGTGTTGAAGATTTATAAGTGATATGGATGGTTGTAGCCTAAATCCGAAATGACATATAAGCCATTTGAAGTTGGATTACAATTTGGTCGTTCATTAGAATCGTCGCATGTTACGTACTTGAAGATTGTAGTAGTTATAATCGATTGCGACTTGATATCATGTTATACTAAACAATTTGGATTGAAAAGGAATTGGATAAGAATTGGTGTTGTTGTGTCTCAAGTTGCCGAATTTACACTTGTAGTTGTACTAGTTTGATATCAATTGTGGGGCGGAATTTTACACATCTAGTAGGCGTGTAATCCCCTATTGATAACTACATTGTTGAGCCTTAAATGTGGCGTGTTTGGTTATTGAATTCGGCCTTGAAAAAGGTGGCAAAGTATGTAGAAACAAAGGAAGTGCTGTCCGATTTTCCGTAGAATTTAGTGACTTTGCACTTATAATATTCTACGTCTGAAGTAAGAAGTTAATGGACGTATTATGGCCATTATAGGTTGAAGTACTAAGTATAGCGTATTCTACTTGAAGGATGGAATAGCTATCAAGGTTGAAGTACTTTGGAGCATTTTGCTACTTGTCGATAATCGTCGCGAGGTATGTGAACCTCTTCCTTCTTTTGGCATGATTCTATGTATGGAATATACATGTGGTAATATTTCATGTTCCCTTCTACTCTTAGAAGTTAAGAGGTATGTATGTGATTTACTCTATGTAAAAGTTATGTCTAGGTTATCCTAAGTTCTTACCAAGTCTTATGGGGGATGTTGGTAAAGAGTCGTTAGGAGGTATTTGGAGCCAAGTTGACTTGGCTAGTTTTACGGCACAAATGAGAATAAGTATCGAACAAGCCATTGCAGCGTTAATAAAGGAAAAATGTAATGACAATTGATTATATTAAAATGAGTAGAATTCTCCATCTGCATAGAAACTAAGATAAGACAAAATTGTATTACATTTTCTAGATCATGGCTACTTGAATAAGATCGTTACTTAATAAGTATAACTAGATCAGGTATTTACCTTTTTTATACTTACCCCTGTCATGCTTTTAAACAGATATGTTTTGTTTGCTGTACCTTATTTCCGTTCCATATTCGTGCAGGTTGTCGACTTCTTCGGGCTGCGTTCATGCCCGCAGGTATTAGGTACACAGGTTGGTGATCCTTGCTGTTAGGATCTCGGTTCAGTTTTTGGGAAAAAGCTCCATTTACTCCGGAGGCTTATCTCTTGGTACGGTTTCCCCTGAGGTTGTAGATTCATGTATATTCAGGGGTATGGCGGGGCCCTGTCCCGCCACTGTTGTTATGTTAAATCTCTTAAAGGTCTGTAGTCACATATTGTGGGTCATTTTGTAAAGGAAAGGAGGCAACTGCTTCGGTTGTATATATATGTCCAGGAAGGTAGCCCTATCGGCTAACCTGTTGTTTTATTTCTATTGTTTTATTTTATAAGTTTCATGTATGTTCCGCTGATTATCTCTGATGTATACCTGTAAGGGTGCCCAGGTAGGGCACCAGTCGCGGGCCCGGGGTCGGGTCGTGACATTAAGGAAGAAAAGATTTATAGTTGTTGTAATTGTTATTATGTATGTAACATGTTGGAATAACAACTTGGATTGAAAAAGGAATTGAAAGGAAATTGATAATTGTTGTGACATTGTAGCCAAATATGGCTTGGAATTATTAGACAGTTTTATACTGTTTGTGGGGCACAATTTTACACGTCCTATTATGTCACGACCCGAACCCGGGCCCGTGACTGGTGCCTTACCCGGGCACCCAAGTAGACATACATCAGAGTAATCAGCGGAATATAAAAACACAACATGAAACAATGTAAAAGAGACACAGTTTATCTGAGGAAAAGTTGCCTTTCGGCATATATATATAAACCCAAAGTGAACAGTTACATCCCAACTTTACAACGGGACTACAGCACTTCAGGAAGTAAAACAACTATGGCGGGACAGGGCCCCGCCATACCCTGAATGAACATTAATACCTACAACATCAGTGACTATACCAAAGATAAGCCTCCGGAGAAACGGAGCTTCCCAAAACGCTGAACTGTGATCCTAAGAGCGAGGATCGACGGCTGGTGTACCTCTACCTGCGGCATGAACGCAGCCCCCCGAAGGAGGTCAGTACAACAGGTACCAATTATGTGAAACTGAAAATACTGTAAATGAAATCATAATAGTCTATATAAAACAAAAGACATATATGATAAACAATTTACGATACACAATATGTAAGCAGTCATGTCAAGTCAGGGACTCACGCCCTTAAAATCATCACTCAAATATAACCATGGGTCTCATGCCCACAATATCAATCATGCCCGTGGAATTCCTTCCTCACTGCCGGCAGTCCATGATATAACAAGCACCAAGGAATGCACATGAACACCAGGTCCCACATGTGTCATAATAAAACCGTACGGGGTAAGTACGAAGGCATAGCCGACTACGAAGACCCACAGTACCAACAATGCCATAAACTGTATCATGAGGTCTTTCTAGACCGCACCACATGATCGGCCGCCACTCGCCCTCAGTATCAATGTGCGCGTCTAATCCTGGAGCATACCGCTGCTCCGCATAGGCCACACATAGGCCCGCATAAGGTATTCCTCGCATCGGGGGTAGCTAGCCCGCGGTACCCTCCTGGACTCCCGCAGTCCGCATAGTCACATAGACCGCATAGTCACACAGACCGCATAAGGCACTCCTCGCATCAGGATAATACACCCGGAATGATCAATCACGAGCATACCGCCGCTCCGCATAGTCACACGCACCGCATAGCCGTATAGACCGCATCGCGGTGGCAAGCCCTCGGTATAACAAGTCAAGGGTATGTGATATAATATCGATAACGGGCTTAACGTTTAACAACGTAAGCACAACAAGAATAACCCCCTTACACAACATCACAAGATACTAACACACGTAACATCCTAACATGTTTACTTACCAAATCAACAAGAAAGTATTACAAGGCTATCACAAACCAACACAATCAAGTTATTCACACATGGTACTTTCTACTTTATGTTAACAAGTTCGGTTTTTTATCCCATAAGTACTTAATACATTAACTCTTTTAAAGATCCGTTTTTTCCACAAAAGTCACACAATACCCTTAGTATAAAAATAGAGTGACTATCTTTTAAGTAAACCAAAACACTTCCTAAGTAACAACATTATTATCCAAACGCGTTCAAGTTTGCCTAATTTCAAATGCTCAAGCTTCTCATTTTGAAAGGTTTCGTAGTTCATAGTTTTAATCACTTAATAATATAATTCTCCTTTTAAAACAATTTGAGAAACATATGCCTTATGTGAGTAGGTTATTCTTGTTTATAACAATCTTGTTAAAGCATCCATGATCTAGAAATGTAATATCATTTTGTCTCATCTTAGCTTCTATGCGGATGAAGGTTTCTCTGGTTTTAATAATACTTAATTAGTCGATACATTTCCTTATTAGCGCCGATGGTTTGTTCGATACTTATTCTCATTTCCGAAATCAATACAAGGCGTTTATAAACAATTAAGTAAACCGTTACTTTTATCTCTCTTAAGTCGTTATACCTAACTTCCCATAAGGCTAGTATAACTCTTAAGCTTTTAAAACCAAGTATTACTCTTCTTTCAAAAACGGTTCTTAATTCTTTTGAAATACTTCAAGATTCTTTATTATTAGACTCAAGTCAGAAGACATCGCAGTAAAACCACGTTCAGTTAACACACGTACGTCTACCGTACTATATATATTCTTTTAAAATATCATGCTCAAAAGGATAGGAAGAATCACATACATCGCGACGATTATCGACTAATAGCAAAATGCTCCACCGCCATAACCCGACTAGCCTTGTCCACCTTCCAAGTAGAACATGCTAGTCGCAGAACATTCAACCTATAAAGGCCATATACGTCTATCAACGTCTAGACTACTCTATAGAATATTCTAAGCAGAGGGTTCTTTATTCTACGGAAAATCGGGCAGCACTTCCCTACCCGTTATACTACACAAGTCTACTGTAAGTACAGTCCTATGTAAGTAATGTTCAAATCTTCTTCTTTTATACCCTTCTACTGTGATTACAGTTCAATTCTATTCTTTAATATTCTTCTGATGTGATTTCAATCCAATTATCTTCTCTTATACCATCCTTCTATATATCTTATACTCATTTCTATACTACTACAGTATGTAATTTCCAATTACAATAGAAGGACAAGAGTATTTACCTCGGTAAGCCCAAAATTATCCAAGTTTTAATGTCGATCCTGAGCAACGTTTAGCTCCTACTCTGGGCGCTCCAACCCGCTCCAAACAACCCTTAGAAGTTCTACGCAACTTCTTCTTAATACTTCAACCGACTATGAAGATTTTCCTTAGGGTTTTGTTTTTGTGACTGAAGGGAAGTATAATAGTATTTCTGGGCTTTTAGTATAGGTGTAACCTTGGAATACTACAAGGTATTTGTGTCACGACCCGAACCCGGGCCCGTGACTGGTGCCTTACCCCGGGCACCCAAGTAGACATACATCAGAGTAATCAGCGGAATATAAAACAAGACATGAAACAAAAACAGTTTATCAGAGAAAAGTTGCCTTTCGGCATATATATATAAATAAACTTGAACAGTTACCTCCCCTTTTACACACCGCTCCATTAAGTGTTGTCACGACCCGACCGGGCGCGATCGTGCCCTACACAGGCACCCTGTTCGTATACATCGAGAATAGCAATGAACATACACAACTTAAACACAGTGTAAACAATATAACAACACAAAGTAGCCGATAAGTGCCGTCTTCCATAATATAAACAAAGTCAAAAGTACAACTTTACAACTCGGTTCTACAGCCCAACCACATATGTGAATACAGCACTCTAGGAATAACAACGTGGCGAGTGGCCGCCATACCCACGAATGTACATAATCTACAACATCGGGGAAAGGTCGTACTAAAGAAAGACAAGCCTCCGGAAAATGGAGCTTAGGCGTGCGATAAGCGATCCTAAGAGTGTGGATCCGCAACTGCTTACCCTTTCTGCGCGTGAACGCAGCCCAGGAAGGGTCGAGACACAATATGTACTAAGTATGCAAAACGGAAAGTACTGTAATTACAACATAAGTTTAAAAGAAAGCGAGACATGTATGATAACAAATTTACGATGCCGTGCCTTACTAACAATGAGAGTAAAAATAGGTGTATACTTACAACGAAAAATAGGATTGGAATCCAACTCCTGGGACTATTTCACCCGCATAGGTCCAGTGGACCTACGTGAGGTATTCCTCGCATGGGACTATTTCACCCGCATAAGCCCTTACGGACTCGCATGAGGTATTCCTCGCATATGCTGGACCCGCCCGCATGGGACTATTTCACCCGCATAAGCCCTACGGACTCGCATGAGGTATTCCTCGCATCGTGGGTAGCAAATCCACGGAAATATGCAATGCCACAATCCCGGGGAATGACCCCGCAACGAATAATATATCACTAGCCCAAATCCGATTATCACACATAACATAAGCTCTATCGGCTTATCATACAATATATAAGCAAGTTAAGAAATCTCCTAACTTCTTACTATTCTTGTTCGTATACACTCTCATTTTAGTTTACCTAAGGCACTACCATGTCTTTTATAAAAATCCGGGAATTTAACACAAAGTACTACGTACTTCTATTCTTTTAAAATGACACATTTCATTATAACACTTCCAAGATACTAATAACCGTAGTATCAAGTTACAATTTCTTTTCAAGACAAGTCACAATACTTTTAGATATAAAAAAAATTAGGCTTCTAAATCAAGTGACTCATGTCTTATAAAACCTTAGGCAATTGATGCCTTAAAATCGAATTGCCTTCCATTAAATCAAGTCATTTATCTTTCCATAAAGTCAATATAACCAACTCCCCATAAAGTCGTTATATTCACTTTATGCCTTAGTCAAGTACAATTTCCTATCCAAGGGACTTATACGTTTTTAAAACGTCACAAGTATCACATACTTTAAAATTCTTCAAGTCCCTTATCTTTAACAAGACTTAAGACATCTTTAATATTCTCAAAGAAGGGAGTTAATCTCCTAACTCACCCGACTTGGCATTTCATAAAACAAGTAAAGAATGTCAAAGTCTTGTACGTCTACCGTACTATATACGTGAAACTAGTCATGCTCAAAGGTTAGGAAAAGTTCTACATACCTCGTCGGGTCAAACCATTTGCCAAGTACAAAGTCCCGCCCGTAGAATGTCAACCTATAATATTCACCATACGTCCATTAACGCCTTACTTCAATGTAGAATATTATAAGTGTTAAGTCGCTAAATTCTACGGAAAATCGGACAGCACCTCCTTTGTTTCTACTTACTTTGCCACCTCTTTCGAGGCCGAATTCAATAACCAAACAGCCCCAATTGTCTCACACAATTTATATAAGGTAGTCCAATACAATGAATAACTAAACAGCCCCAATTGGCTCACCACAATTTATCCATTTGTAAGGTCTGTTTACATGTTACAGTCACAACTATCGATTTCCTTTGTTTTTCACATTTCAAATGGCTATCAAAACCTATTATACATAACAATCTAAAACATGGTTCACGTGGCCAATATCAACTTTAACAAGGATTACTATCAATTTCCAAGAGGAGAGGAAATCTCTTACCTTTGGGTTAGCCCACTAAAGCTCTCTTTCTTCAACTTCTATTCCCGTCAAAATCGTCCTTGTGAGTTTCCCACAAGCTTACCAGCACTTTGTCTTCTTACCGCCGCTCCAACAACACCCACTACGCTAGGTTTTTCTCAAATCTCAAGAGAGAAGGGGAGAGGGTTTTTTTAGGTGTTCAAAGGTGAAATGACCAAGTCTTTCAAGACTTGGTCTTAAAATAGGGCTCTTTTCGTGGTCAACAAGATGGGAGGGACACTTGTCACCCTCCCATAGGCCCTTTTCGAAAATATCCCCTGTTTTAAGCAATTCCCGCAGAAAATTTTCCGCCTTGGCGCCGCGGCGCCGAAACCTCTGAGGATTTTCAGGATTAGTGGCGCCGCGGCCCTGCTGACGGCGCCGCGGCGCTGAGACGCCTGATACGAAAATCCTTCCTCTGCGCCAGCTTACAGAATTTCTAACGCCCATACCTCTCCGCTCCGATGTCCTATCGACGAGCGGTTTGTCGCGTTGGACACTAGACTCATCCAACTTTATACTAGGCTTGCTAAACACCCCATACATCTAAAAAAAATAATTAGGGTACCACACTCCAAATAAGACTTAAAATCCGCTCGACACATGATTGCCGACTTATCTTATATTTGAATTTACGGGGTGTAACATTCTTCCCCCCTTAGAAACATTCGTCCCGAATGTTCTTTCGGAGTGACTTAATTAGCAACATAGTTTCCTTTCACAACCCCGACATACCACTAATGTCACACAAGGCCACATAGTAGCATTAAGCAAAAGAAACACTTCAAATAAAACTTGGCAAGTAAGGGAAGATGGATTACCTGAAAGTATAGAGAATAAGTGAGGATACTCCCTCAGCATGTCCTCCTCCGCTTCCCAAGTCATCTCCTCCCGGTTCTCATTCCTCCACAGGACTTTGACGGAAGCTACATCCTTGGTCCGCAGTCGCCTGACCTGGCGATCGAGTATCGCTATGGGACTCTCCTCATACGATAACCCCTCTGTTACCTGGACCTCACTGGTAGGGAAAACTCTCGCTGGATCTCCGATACACTTCCTCAACATAGAAACATGGAAGACCGGATGTACCGCCTCTAACTCTGATGGCAGATCCAACTCGTAGGCAACCTTGCCCACTCTACGAACGATCTGGTAGGGCCCAATGTACCTTGGGCTGAGTTTCCCCTTCTTACCGAATCTCATCACACCCTTCATGGGTGACACCTTCAAGAAGACCTAATCGTCTACCTGAAACTCCAAATGCCGACGCCGATTATCCGCATATGACTTCTGCCGACTTTGAGCTGCTAACAGTCTCTCCTGGATAAGCTTCACCTTATCCACAGCCTGCTGAATCAAGTCTGGACCAAATAACTGAACCTCGCCTATGTCGAACATCCAACCGGAGATCTACACTTTCTTACATACAAGGCCTCATACAGGGCCATCTGAATACTGGAAGGGTATCTGTTATAGTACGTAACTCAACAAGAGGCAACTAACCCTCCCGGCTATTTCTAAAATCAAGAACACAGGCCCGCAACCTATCCTCAAGTGCCTGGATAGTACGCTCTGTCTGTCCGTCGATCCGAGGGTGTAATGCAACACTGAGACTCACCTGTGTCCCTAAAACCCTTCTGAAAAACCTCCGAAGTTATACGTAATCGAGCTCATCCGTCGACATCATAAGCGTAGGAACCCCGTGCGTCTCACAATCCCCGCTAAAAGCTAGCACGAACCTCAGAGTAAGTGGTCCTAACTTAAGAACACACCGGTTTCGGCACTTATTTACCATGACCCGGAGTCGCACTTCCTCAGTGCGATGCCACCCCGTGACAAGATCCATTTTAATTACCTCCCATGTCTAAGTCGGGTCTAAATCACTGTAATAGCCCACCGGCTTCGTGTTCAACCATGACCGCTACTAATTCGGACACTAAGCAACAAACCCTGCTACGTCCCTCTTCAGGCCATCTTACCCATACATACATCTGAGGCCATGATACATCTTGGTCGACCCCGAACAAAATAAAGCAAGAAGCACCGCGTGCCTCCCCCTAAAACTTGCCGACAAGTCCTGCAGCATCGGGCACACACAAACTTTCTCATAACACGGCACCCCATATGGTGCTACACAAACAGGCTCTTCTTGGAGAGCCGTATCTCGATATCATATCATAACTGGATCCTCATATTGTCGCCTCTTTACCTCTTCGACGAAGGAGAACTCGGCAACCTCTCGGATCTAAAACTCTATTAACATTGGAACAAATAATCGAACCCCTAGGCTCGGTAACTGAAGAATCCCACGGACCACATCCAGTCTATCCGCTGCCCTCCGCATACTACCCTTAGATCTGTGACTAATAATATCTTTAACTGTCTTGGCTTTCCCTGGGTGGTATAGGGTATCGATATCACAATCCTTGAATAACTCTACCAGCATCGCGATCGCAAATTCAAGCGCCTCGCCGGAAGATATACCTGAGGCTCTTGTGGTCTGCACACATATTCACATGAAGTCTATTTATACATCATGCCCCCAAATCTTCAAGGCACGATTTAACTGCCGCCAGCTCTAAATCGTGAGTGGCGTAATTTCCTTTCCTGCTTCCTTAACTACCGGGAAAACATAAGCTCTATCCTATCGGGTTGCGTCAGCACACAACCTAGCCCAACACCCAACGTGTTATCATAATAACCTAACCCTCTAGTCTTTCAGGAGGTGTTAGACTGTAGTCGAGTCAACTTATCTTCCAATAACTGGAAGCCTTTCTCATTCCTGTGAAATATTCGGGTATCTTTAATCTCACTTATGGTTCCTGTTTCCCTTTTTCTGTTGCAACCAAACTTGGTCACTTAACTTAGATTTGATTCCTTTGGTTGCCCTATGGCTAAGACTTCCTGTCAATCACAATCTAGGGGGAGGGGGGATTTCCTTGATCTCGTAAAGTAGTAACCCGATTTTCCTTTCCCAGTTTGTAGAGCCTATAGCTAGGTGTTACCACATTTCCTCGAAATGTTCTTACTTCCCATTATTTACTAATGGTCTTTACACTAGTCTGGGGTAGTCATAACTCGTGCAACTTACATAACCATTGTCGTATTCTCCTTTATCATTCTGGCCATATCTTTACCTTAGGCTTATTATTAGCAAAAGTATTTCTATCTTGATTCATAATCGTACAGTTTCATACATACGTACAACCTGCATTTATATCTTTACGATACTTCCTCGACCAATTCGTACGTCGTTCTTAATTACCCCAACACAACACTTCTCCCCCGGTTATCTACAACTGAACCAATGGCATGACGATACCGAAGACCTTACCAGTCTCATATCCTGCGTCAATTTACCCCAAGTGAACAAGTCACACAGACTTAAAAAGAAAAACAATGATGCCAAAGAAGGAAGGATAATTCACTGGTTACTACCACTTCTCTTCCTTTACACTGGATAATCAGCTTACCAGAAAACTGGAATCGAGCCAATCTCTCTCTGCAGTCAACGTTGGTATAACAAGAGGCCAACTAGCCCGTACTCATAATGACCTCTATCTCTGTCATAACAGCTCTGCTAGGGTCCAACGACTGTATCGTTACCGGCAATTATCTACCCGCTCAGCTACAACCCAACACTCACGGGTGTAGTCACCTCGAAAGGTCCTCATGGATTCAGGCTTTATTTCTTTACACTTGGTTGCTCTCTTTTTTCACTGGTCGTACTCTTTCCGTACTTTCAAACTTATACTAGCATAATTACATAAATTTCATACTAATTCTGGCCTCCACTCTTTGGAGTTACTATTTTAAACAATATAAGACCCATTCCGGCTCTCACAACCTGGTTCCGGTGAAACACGTCCACGAACCCGTAAAACGATTAACTAGACTCGGGCTTGTACCGTGACCTGTCGCCACGGGACTACTATCAACTGATCCCACCCCATAAACGGGTACACTAACTTCTCATATACTATAATTGGGTTGTCTTGTCCACAACAACCATACTTACTCCATACGGATCTCACCCGTACCATTTTCGAAATCCCACTACGTAGCTCAATCTATTAACATAATCTTCCATTAAGTCCCTTAATTAACCTCTTAAGGGTCCATTTCATTCTCACACAACTCATCATCACCTAATTATCTCAAATTAGCACGTAAAACCTTGATGAGAGTTCCTTAACTGTTCATACCTTCCCGTTATTTTTTGTCCTTACCAAATCCTGGTAATCTAAAATCATCCTAGGCAACACATATGTGACCCCCATGCATAAATCTGTATAGTTGTATGTCCCAACACCAACTATACTACTAACATTACCAACCTGGATACGCAATCCACATAATCTTTCCTGGGTCATCGCGCTTTTCTTGTAGCTGCAAACAACATAACTTGTTAGGGAGAGACGACCCTAACCACACAGCTCTATCGCACGATCTTAGAGTGAGAAGAATGGTAACCAATCCTAAATGTCCTGCAGCCTCCTGATTATAGATGTGGTGCACAACACACCGATAATCAAGACTCTACTAGACACGGTCTGTAGACACTTTCCGAGGACTAAGCGCTTCGATACAACTTTTGTCACGACCACCGGGCCGCGGTAGTGCCCTACACGGGCACCTGTTGATATACATCGAGAGAATAGCAATGAACATACACAACTTAAACACGGTGTAAACAATATAACAACACGGGCTGGCCGATAAGGCCGCTTTCCATAATATAAACAAAGTCAAAAGTACAACTTACAACTCGCTTCTTACAACCACATATGTGAATACGGACCTGCAGGAATAACAATGATGGACGGGCCCGCCATACCACGAATGTACATAATCTACAACATCGGGGAAAGGTCTGACCAAAGAAAGACAAGCCTCCGGAAAATGGAGCTTCCGGCGTCGATAAGCGATCCTAAGAGTGTGGATCCGCAACTGCTACCCTTTCTCGGCGTGAGCAGCCCCGAGAAGGGGTCGATGCACAATATGTACTAAGTATGCAAAGCTGGAAAATCTGTAATTACAACATAAGTTTAAAAGAAAGGGAGACATGTATGATAACAAATTTACGATCTAAAGGCCTTACTAACAATGAGAGTAAAAATAGGTGTATACTTACAACGAAAAATAGGATTGGAATCCTACTCCTGGGACTATTTCACCCGCATAGGTCTAGTGGACCTACGTGAGGTATTCCTCGCATGGGACTATTTCACCCGCATAAGCCCTTACGGACTCGCATGAGGTATTCCTCGCATAGGCTGGACCCGCCCGCATGGGACTATTTCACCCGCATAAGCCCTACGGACTCGCATGAGGTATTCCTCGCATCGTGGGTAGCAAATCCACGGAAATATGCAATGCCACAATCCCGGGGAATGACCCCGCAACGAATAATATATCACTAGCCCAAATCCGGCTATCACACATAACATAAGCTCTATCGGCTTATCATACAATATATAAGCAAGTTAAGAAATCTCCTAACTTCTTACTATTCTTGTTCGTATACACTCTCATTTTAGTTTACCTAAGGCACTACCATGTCTTTTATAAAAATCCGGGAATTTAACACAAAGTACTACGTACTTCTATTCTTTTAAAATGACTCATTTCATTATAACACTTCCAAGATACTAATAACCGTAGTATCAAGTTACAATTTCTTTTCAAGACAAGTCACAATACTTTTAGAAATAAAAAAAATTAGGCTTCTAAATCAAGTGACTCATGTCTTATAAAACCTTAGGCAATTGATGCCTTAAAATCGAATTGCCTTCCATTAAATCAAGTCATTTATCTTTCCATAAAGTCAATATAACCAACTCCCCATAAAGTCGTTATATTCACTTTATGCCTTAGTCAAGTACAATTTCCTATCCAAGGGACTTATACGTTTTAAAGCGTCACAAGTATCACATCTTTAAAATTCTTCAAGTCCCTTATCTTTAACAAGACTTAAGACATCTTTAATATTCTCAAAGAAGGAGTTAATCTCTAACTCACCCGACTTGGCATTTCATAAAACAAGTAAAGAATGTCAAAGTCTCAGTCGTCTACCGCATCTTATATCGTGAAACTAGTCATGCTCAAAGGATAGGAAAAGTTCTACATACCTTTCGTCAAACCATTTGCCAAGTACAAAGTCCCGCCTAGAATGTCAACCTATAATATTCACCATACGTCCATTAACGCCTTACTTCAATGTAGAATATTATAATTGTTAAGTCGCTAAATCCTACGGAAAATCGGACAGCACCTCCTTTGTTTCTACTTACTTTGTCACCTCTTTCGAGGCCGAATTCAATAACCAAACAGCCCCAATTGGCTCACACAATTTATATAAGGTAGTTCAATACAATGAACTAAACAAACCAATTGGCTCACCACAATTTATCCATTTGTAAGGTCTGTTTACATGTTACAGTCACAACTATCGATTTCCTTTGTTTTTCACATTTCAAATGGCTATCAAAACCTATTATACATAACAATCTAAAACATGGTTCACGTGGCCAATATCAACTTTAACAAGGATTACTATCAATTTCCAAGAGGAGAGGAAATCTCTTACCTTTGGGTTAGCCCACTAAAGCTCTCTTTCTTCAACTTCTATTTCCGTCAAACTCGTCCTTGTGAGTTTCCCACAAGCTTACCAGCACTTTGTCTTCTTACCGCCGCTCCAACAACACCCACTAAGCTAGGTTTTTCTCAAATCTCAAGAGAGAAGGGGAGAGGGTTTTTTTAGGTGTTCAAAGGTGAAATGACCAAGTCTTTCAAGACATGGTCTTAAAATAGGGCTCTTTTCGTGGTCAACAAGATAGGAGGGACACTTGTCACCCTCCCATAGGCCCTTTTCGAAAATAACCCTTGTTTTAAGCAATTCCCGCAGAAAATTTTCCGCCTTGGCGCCGCGGCGCCGAAACCTCTGAGGATTTTCAGGATTAGTGGCGCCGCGGCCCTGCTGACGGCGCCGCGGCGCTGAGACGCCTGATACGAAAATCCTTCCTCTGCGCCAGCTTACAGAATTTCTAACGCCCATACCTCTCCGCTCCGATGTCCTATCGACGAGCGGTTTGTCGCGTTGGACACTAGACTCATCCAACTTTATACTAGGCTTGCTAAACACCCCATACATCTAAAAAAATAATTGGGGTACCACACTCCAAATAAGACTTAAAATCCGCTCGACACATGATTGCCGACTTATCTTATATTTGAATTTACGGGGTGTAACAAGTACTACAGACCTCTAAGAATGATATGACAACAATGGCGGGACAGGGCCCCGCCATACCCTTGAATGTAAGTACCTACAACGATAGGGGACTATACCACTGATAAGCCTCCGGAGAAACGGAGCTTCCCAAACGCTGAACTGTGACCCTATGAGCGAGGATCAACACTGGTGTACCTCTACATGCGGCATGAACGCAGCCCCCCGAAGGAGGTCAGTACAACATGTACCAAGTATGTGAAACTGAAAATACTGTAAATGAAATCATAGTAGTCTATATATAAAGCGAGACATGTATGATAACCAAACTACGATTCACAATAAATAGCGATATGTCAAGTCAGGGACTCACGCCCTCAAAGTCATCACTCAAATATAACTATGGGTCTCACGCCCACAACATCAATCATGCCCGTGGAATACCTTCCTCACTGCCGGCAGTCCATGATATAAAACACACTACGGAATACACATGAACACCAGGTCCCACCTGTGTCATAATAAAACCGCACGGTAAGTGCAAGGCATAGCCGACTACTAAAACCCCAGCATCAACAAGGTCATAAAGCGTATCATGAAATCTGTCTGACCGCCACATGATCGGCCGCCACTCGCCGCGATATCTAATGTCGCGCGTCTAGTCCTGGAACTTCCCGCGACTCGCATAGGCCACTCGCATAGGCCCGCATGAGGTATTCCTCGCGTCGAGGGTAGCTACTCCCCGATCGCCCTGGACTCGCATCCGTATGGCCACATAGACCGCGTGAGGTATAACCCCGCACACTAACACGGAACTCTCGTAGCTCGCATAGATCCCTGGACCCGCATGAGGTATTCTCGAATCATGGTCCTGCATCACCGAGTCTACCCCACATCGGAGGGCAGCTTAACCCCCGGTATCATGTCAAGAGGTGAGTGATATAATACTAGCGTAACGGCTTTCCGTTAGACAACATAAGCACAACAAGGGAAACCCCTTTACACAAACATCACAAGACACTAACACACGTAGCATCCTAACATGTTTAATTATCAAATCAACAAGGAAGTATTACAAGGCTATCACAAACCAACACAATCAAGTTATTCACACGAGGTACTTTCTACTATATGTCAACAAGTTCGGGTTTTTATCCCCAAAGTACTTCATACATTAACTCTTTAAAAGATCCGTTTCTTTTACAAAAATCACACAATACCCGTAGTATAAAAATAGAGTGACTATCTTTTTAAGTAGATCAAAACACTTCCCTTTGTAAAATCAAGTAACAACATTATTTTCCAAACGTTCAAGTTTGCCTAATTTCAAATGCTCAAGTTTCTCATTTTCGAAAGGTTTTGTAGTTCATAGTTTTAATCACTTAAATATATAATTCTCCTTTAAAACAATTTGAGAAACATATGCCTCAGGTGTGAGTAGGTTATTCTTGTTTATAATAATCTTATTGAAGCAAACCATGATCTAGAAATGTATTATCATTTTGTCTCATCTTAGCTTCTATGCATGGAGGTTTCTCTTGGTTTTAATAATACTTTATTAGTCAATACATTTCCCTTTATTAGCGCCATTGTGGTTTGTTCGATACTTATTCGATTTCAAATCAAGAAACATTAATCCTTTTAAAAACCAAGTACTCATTACTCACGAATGAGGTTTCACACTTTTTAACAAAATTCAGATTAATTCAATTAAGTCAAGTCTCTTATCTTTTAAGATCAAGTCTCTTAACTTCTAAATCAATAAACCATTCTTTTTATCTCTCTTAAGCCGTTATACCTAACTTCCCATAAAGCTAGTATAACTCTTAAGCTTTTTAAAACCCAGTATTACTCTTCTTTCAAAAACGGTTCTTAATTCTTTTGAAATACTTCAAGATTCTTATTATTCAGGCTTAAGTCAAAAGACATTGCCGTAAAACTACGTTCATTTACACACGTACCTCTACCGTACTATATATATATTCTTTTAAAATATCATGCTCAAGAGGATAGGAAGAATCACATACCTCGCGACGATTATCGACTATTAGCAAAACGCTCCACGGCTATAACCCGGCTAGCCTTGTCCACCTTTCAAGTAGAGCATGCTACTTGCAGAACTTCAACCTATAAAGGTTATACAAGTCTATCAACGTCTAGACTACTCGGTAGAATAAATCTAGATACAAGATTCTACGGAAAAATTGGGCAGCACTTCCCTACCCGTCAAACTTCACAAGTCTACTGTAAATACAGTCCTATGTAAGTACATTTCAATTCCCTTCTTATATACCTTCCTGGTATATAACTTATACTTAATTCTTATACTTCAATAGTATGTAAACTCAATTACAATAGGGAGACAAGATATTTACCTCGATAAGCCCAAAATTATCCAAGTTTAAATGTCGATCCTGAGCAACGTTTAGCTCCTACTCTGGGCGCTCCAACCCGCTCAAAACAACCCTTAGAAGTTCTACGCAACTTCTACTTAACACTTCAACCGACTATGAAGATTTTCCTTAGGGTTTCGTTTTGAGACAAAAAGGACAAAAGGTAGTATTTCCGGGCTCTACGTATAGAGGTAACTTTTGGAATACTACAAGGTATAAGGCTAAGGTATTTTGGTATAGCAACGATACTTGGAGAGTATTTTCTACCAAGAGGGGGGATGTACTCTCGGCCAAGGGGCCTTCACTAGGGAGGGGGAGTACTCTCGGCCAAGGGGCCTCACAAAGGGGGAGGGGTGCTCTAGGACGAGAGCAACAAGAAGGGGGGGGGGGAGGATTTTCAAGACTTAGAAATTTTTAGGATGAAGAAGTCTTCACAAAGGTGGGGTATTTATAGGACAACCAAGGGCCAAGATCAAGCCAAGTGGGGGGCAAGTGGAGGGCCAAGATTTGCCCAAGTGCCCCCTAACCCTACTCCACAAATCCCTCACAAACATTGACCCATGGTTTAGGCCTCAAAACATGGCCAAAAAACGTGACCCAAATCGTCCACTAGAACGCCCACTTGAGGGTGACAAGTGTCGCCCTCTCGTTGGTCCAAAATATTTCATCTCTGGGAAAAATCCGCAAAAATAATAAATGACATAGCTGTAATTTTCCCTACGCAAGCTTTGGAAAACGTTTCGTCGGAAAACGATTCTTTTCGGGGGTTGTGCACAAAATTTTCGGTCCTATGCCTAACTTAAGGCTCAAACTTTCGTACGTACGTCCTTACAATACTTGGAGAATACTTTTCTACCAAGGGGGGGGGGGTGTATTTTACGAAAACAACTCAAGGTAGGGGGGTACTCTCGGCTAGCACCACTAGGAAGGGGGGGTACCTCTCGGCCAAAAGGCCTCACAAAGGGGGAGGGGGAGCTCTTTGGACGAGAGCTTCACTACAAGGGAGGGAAGGATTTTTCAAGACTTAGAAAGTTGTGTTGTGGATGAAGAAGTCTTCAACAAAGGGGGTATTTATAGGCCAATCAATGGCCAAGATTAAGACAAGTGGTGGGCAAGTGTAGGGTGAGGATTTGGACAAGTGTGTGTGGGTCCCACCTTATCTATCTACCACACAAAATATCACAAAATATCCTACCAACTCCAAGGCTTGAAATCGTCCAATTGACGCCCATAAATCCGCCAATTTGAGGGTGACAAGTGTCGCCCTCTCGTTGGTCCAAAATATTTCATCTCTCGGAAAAATCCGCAAAAATAATAAACGTCACAGCCGTAATTTTCCCTTCGCAAAGTTTGGAAAACGTTTCGTCGGAAAACGATTCTTTTCGTGGGTTGTGAACAAAATTTCGACCCTTGCCTATTTAAGGCTTAAACTTTTATACGTACGCCCTCACGTACATACTCTGGAAAATACGGGGTATAACATTCTCCCCTCCTTAGAAACATTCGTCCCGAATGTTCCTTCTCAAGACAGATAACGATAACGTTTCTCTTAACACATGTCCACTTCTTCCCTTACTCGTCGTACCCTCCTCGTATACTCGAACTCTTTCTCATAACTTACCACATTTCTGCTACTGTTTCAGTTTCCAAAATCTCTGGGTTACTACCTCCAACTTGGTCATCATTAACTGAGAACACTCTGGATGGATCTCCGATACTTTTCCGAACATAACAACATGAAAGACCGGACGTACTGACTCCTACGTCGGACGGCAATGCCAACTTATAGGCAACCTGGCCTATTCTACAAACAATCTGAAAATGCCTAAAAGTACTTCGGGTTAAGTTTCCTCTGTTTTCCAAAACTCGTCACACCCTTTCCGGGGTGGTACCTTCAAGAAGACCCACCGTCAACCTGAACTCCAAGCGTCGTCGCCGATTATCCGCACGACTTACGGTGACTCGAGCCGATAACCTCTCCTGGATAGGCTTCACCCTATCCACATCCTGCTGAAACAAGAATGAACCAGCTATCTGAACCTTGCCAACATCGAACCAATCGACCGGCAACTTAAACTCCCGCCCCTACAAGGCGTCATAAGGCGATATCCGAATAATGATATGGTAGCTATTAAACACTCCCTCAACAGGAGACAACAATCCTCACAGCTACCCCTGAAATCCAAACACTGGCCCGAGGGCGAATGCGACATCGAGACTACTCGAGTTTCTAACCCTGCCTGGTAATACTTCCAGAAAATGAAATAGCCGTAAACTGGGCTCCCCTGCCCGTCATAAGGTGAAAGTAGGCACCTCGTGCAGCCTTACAACCTTCCTGATATAATAATCTCGCATAACCCTCTGCCGAGTAAACGGTCTTGACTAAAAGACAAGATGGGTTGTCCTCATCGGTCCGACTACTGGTCGAACGCATCCACGAACTCGTACGCTGGTTAACTAAACTTGGGCCTAACACCCTCGTGACCCTATCACAAAGCGGGACCACCACAAACTGACCCCATCACAATACAGGTCGCGGGTTGACCCGCGATCGGTCCTCAACTCGACCTGCTATCGCGCCAAACACTTGTTCCCCGATTCGGAACAATCTCACTAATCAAGTTACGAAAACCTAGTGGTCTTCTTAGCTCAACTACCCTCTTTCATTACCACCCGGGACTTATCACACAGACATATCTCACGTGTACTATGCACTCCGATAAAGGTTAACATAACAAAAATCTTTTACTCAAGATGGCCTCGCCTCTAAGGTCTCCACGTATAAAACTCTAAGGCTCACACTTTCCTTATCCCCAATCTTACCCGGTTAACTAACCATGATTTCTAATCACAATTAACACAATGCTATGTGAGCATAACATTTAAGGTATACTCATCTTATCATACGTACTAATCTCTAGAGGGTTAAGGATCTACCTGTATCTACAGCTTCACTCCCCTTTGTCGTTCTAATCAATCCTGCCCTGTTGGGCGTATAGCTAGGGAAGGTGACGAACTAGCCACTGATCCTGAAGGCTGAGTCTTCCTACTTGCATCCCTCCTACTAGGACACCCTTTCGACACATGGCCCTGACGGCCGCAGGTAAAACAAGTACCAACAAAAAGATGACATTCCCGATGACGCCGCTACACCGTGGAACACTGGGAAAAACTCAATCCGGCCGGAACCTACGTGTCGTGAACGAAGCCCGAGTTCACCAACTCCGCATACCGAACGCCCGAAGTCTGTGGAGGACCACTCTGCATTGGCGGAGGCGCATAACTAGTCTGCTGCTGAGAAGGTCCGCCTCGATGTCACGACCCATTCCGGCGTGGATCGCCTTACCGGCACCCAAGTAGTCATACATCGAGTAATCAGGAAATATAAAACAAGACATGAAACAGCTTTATAAAATAAGACACGCTTTAAGTGAGAAAACATCGCTTTTCGATATATATATAAACATGGTTTAGCGCTACATCCGACTGCATAAATACGACTCATGCACTTCTAAGGAAATATACAACTATGGCGGGACAGGCCCGCCATACCTGGATCAGATAAAACTATCTACAACAGGAGATCATACCCAAAAGTAGAGCCTCCGGAAAGGATGGAGCTCCCGACACCAACGTAGATCCTAAGAATGTGGATCTAGCACTTGCCGCTGCGGCGTGAACGCACCCCAAGGAGGTCGATAACAGTACTAAGTATATGAAATCAGAAATACTTAAATGAAAACATATCATTTTAAAATCGTTTGCAAGTATGTATGAAACAACCAAGGGACCGCATAGTGCCACATCATAAACAAGAGCAACGATAGGTAAATCCGCAATAGTCTTTTCTAGGCCGCGAATGATCGAGCAGGCCAATTGCCCGTAGTATCACCATGCAAGCCTAATCTCGACTCTCGTAGTCCGCATAGGCCACTCACATAGGCCCGCATAGGTACATAACCCCGCATCGAGGGTAGCTACTCCTGCATCGCCCCGACTCGTAGTCCGCATGGCCACATAGACCGCGTGAGGTATAACCCCGCATCACTAACACGGAACTCCGTAGCTCCGCATAGGTCCCTTTGGACCAGCGTGAGGTATTCTCGAATCATGGTCCTGCATCACCGAGTCTACCAGACGGAGGCGACTTAACCCCAGAAATGTCAAGAGGTGAGTGATAGTACACTAACATAACACTTATCTTTAAACAACATAAGCACAACAAGAATACTCTCCTATACAAACGTTACAAGACACTAACACACATAGCATCATATCATGTCTATTTATCAAACCATCTTATTATTCTTTTCACAATTCAATATAAGTCTATTATAAACACATAGGCAAACTGTTTCTTTTATCATTCTTAAGTGGTTATACTTAACTTCCCATAAAGCTAGTATAACTCTTAAGCTTCGCTTTAAAACCAATTAGTTCTCTTCGTTAAAAATGATTCGATTCTTTGAAATGCTTTCGATCTTTATTATTCAGCTTAAGCGTGAGGCATTCGTAAGTATTATTCGAGCTTAAGCCGTGAGGCATTACCGTAAGTATTATTCAAAGCTTAAGCGTGAGGCATTGCCGTAGTTATTATTCGCTTAACACATGCACGCTTCACCGTACTACATATATATTGTAAAATATCATGCTTTAGGAAGAATCACATACCTTCTCAAATAAAACCACCGCCAAGTTGAATATGTCGCGCAGAGAATCACTTATAATAGTCGACACGCCTATCAACGCTCGACTACTTTGTAAACGCTTCTAAACAGAGGGTTCTATATCCTACGGAAAATTGGGCAGCACTTCCTACCCGGTGAGCTACTCAAGTCATCGTGAAAACAAATTCTATGTAAGTACAATTTGATTATTCTTCTTTAAACCCTTCATCGTGATAATAGCTCAATTCTATTCTGCAATATTCTTCTAAGTATCTAATACTTATTCTTATACTACTACAGTAAGTATTCTCTAATTCAAAAGAGGGTTAGGATTAGTTACCTCGGTAAGCCCAATAATATCCTAGATAAAGTCGCGCCTGAGCAAGGTTTTGCTCCTAAGTTGTATGCTCCAAGGAAACCTTAGAAGTTCTTCACAACTTCTACTAAGTACTAAGAGATTTGGGCTAGGGTATTTTAGGCATTATAACAATACTAGAAGGCAACTTTTCTACCAAGGGAGGGGGGGTGTAGATTTCGGCTAGGCTAGGGGGGGTAGCCTCGGCTAGCTTCTCCAAAGGGGGGGGGGGGAGGTGTTTGGACGAAAATAGGCTTAAGGGAGAGGAGAGGATTTTCAAGACTTGGAAAGGAATTTGTGGATGAAGAACTCTTCATCTTAAGGGGGGTATTTATAGGTCAAGACATGGCCAACCAATGGCCAAGATTTAGCCAAGTGCTAGGAAAGTGTAAGGTCAAGATTAGGGCAAGTGTACCTAGCCAACTTGCACACAAAATATCCTACCAACTACTTGACAAAATTGACCATCCATTCGGCCCTAAGAACGCCTCACATCCATCAATTGGAGGGTGACAAGTGTCACCCCCCCGTTGGTCCAAAATGTTTCGTCTCTCGGAAAAATCCACAAAAATTAGAAATGGCATAGCCGGAATTTACCCTACGAAAGCTGTGGAAACGTTTCGTCGGAAAACTATTCGTTTTGTGAGTTGTGCCCAAAAAAACGTCCAAGCCTAACTTTAAGGCCAAACTTTTTGTACGTATTTCCTTACGTACATACTCTGGAAATACGGGGTATAACATTCTCCCCTCCTTAGAAACATTCGTCCCGAATGTTCCTTCCCAAGACAGATAACGATAAGGTTCTTCGTAACTTAAACTGTTTGCAAATGCCACACACGGCCACAAAACAACACTTAGGCATAAATGATAATGAAAAATTTACAAGTAGGAAAGTGAATTACGTGGAGGTGTGGGGAATAGGTGAGGATACCTCCGCCTCATGTCCTCCTCAGCTTCCCACGTCATCTCATCCCTGAGCTCGTTCCGCCACAATACTTTGACGGCCACGCCTCGTCCGCAGACGCTTAACCCGACGATCGATTATCGCTATGGGAACCTCCTCATACGATAACCCCTGGCCACCGACATCGCCAATCGGTGTACCTTAGATGGATCCCCGATACATCTCTCAAAGATAGATACGTGAAACACGGATGCACCGCCTCCGGACGGACGGCAGATCCAACTCGTAGGCAACCTTGCCTACCTCGCGACAATCAAACGCCCAATGTACTTGGCCGAAGTTTCCTTCTTCCCGAATCTCATCAAACCCTTCATGGGTGACACCTTCAGAAAACCAATCATCAATCGCGAACTCGGATGTCGACGACGATGATCTCGCATACGACTCGCCGACTCGAGTCATTAATAGCCGCCTCGGATAAGCTTCACCTTATCCATCGCTGCACCAAATCTGGTCCCACTAGCTGCACCTCGCCCACATTGAACCAACCTATAGGCGATCTGCACTTCCTCCCATAAAAGGCCTCATAAGGCGCCATCTGAATACTGGAGTGGTAGCTATTATTGTACGCGAACTCAACTAGAGGCAAATGATCCTCCCAGCTACCCCTGAAGTCGATAACACAGGCTCGCAGCATATCCTCGAGTCCGATAGTGCGCTCGCCCGTCTGGCTCGCTGCGGATGGAATGCGATTTCAAAGCTCACCGGCCCCTAAACCTTCTCGAAAGACCTCCGTGTTAGCCAGAACCGGGCTCTCTGCGATATGATCGAAATAGGGACTCCATGCGATCGACGATCTCTGATGTAAAGTCCGCATAATTCTCACCAAAAGTCGCCCCGACGGAAGAAAGTGGGCTGATTTCACACCGCCGACGATAACCCATATAGAATCATGTCTCCTCCGAGTGCGAGGTAATCCCGCGATGAAGTCCATGTTGATCACCTCCCACTTCCGTGTCGGGATCTCTATCGCCGCAACAAACCACCGTGCCTCTCGTGCTCTACCTTCACCGCCGACAACACGGGCACCGAGCTACGAACTCGCAACGCCCCTCTTCAAGCCATCCCACCAATACACGGATCTAAGGTCGTGGTACATCTTGGTCGATCCCGATGGATAGAGTAACGCGCGCAGGTGCTTCCCAAGAACTCACGCCAAGTCCTCAAACATCCGGAACACACACCGCCTCAAACCTTAGCACCCCATCGTGCTACCTCAAAGCGACCCTTGCCTCACGAAGAGTCAGATCACGATATCGAATCAAAGCCGATCCTCGAATCGCTGCTCTTCACCTCCTCGACGATGGAAGACTCGGCAACCTCACGAACTCTAACCCCATCGCTATCGTAATCAATCAAACGGACACCAAGGCTCGCTAATCGATGCAAATCACGAACCATGTCCTCCTCTCTAGCCGCACATCCGATAGGCTCCCATCGACCTACGACTAAGAGCATCCGCCACAACATGGCCTTCCCGGGTGGTACAGATATCAACATCGTAATCCTTAAGCAACTCTAACCACCGCCTCTCGCCGTAAGTTCACTCCTCCGTCAAGATATACTTTGGAGGCTCTTGTGGTCCGTAAAAATATCCACGTGAACCCCATACAAATAGTGCCTCCAGATCTTCAAAGCGTGAATCACGCCGCCAACTCCAAATCACGCGGGTAGTTCTCTCGTGTTTCTTCAAATTGCCGGATGCATATGCTATAACCCCGCCATGCTGCATCAACACACATCCCAACCCGATGCCCGACGCATCACAATACACGACATAACCATCTCAACCTCCGAAGAGTAAGAATGGGCGGTCGCCGCCTCTTTCAAGAATCGAAACCTCGCCACAAGCATCACCATCAAACTTGGCCGCTTCGAGTCACCTAGTCAATGGTGCGTAGATAGAAGCAAACTTCTCCACGAACGCCCGATAATATCCTCGCAAGGCCCGTAAAACTACGAACCTCTCGGAGTAAGAGGTTCAGGCCAAGTCCCGATCGCTTCGATCTTGGCGATTCACTCGAATGCCATCACCACAATATGCCCAAGAAACGCCATCAAGTCAACCAAAACTCACATTTGGAAAACTTGGCGTACAATCGCTGGTCCCGAGAACTCACAAGATAGCCTCAAATGCTCCGCGTGCTCCGGCCTGAGCGAATAAACCAAGATATCATCAATGAACACTATCACAAACGCGTGTCCAAAATGGTTTGAACACTCGGTTCATCAAATCCATGAATACCTCCGAGCATTGGTCAACCCAAAAGACATGACTCAACTCATAATGCCCGCACGTCCGAATGCATCCTAGGGACATCCACCTCTCGACTCGCACTGATGATAGCCCGACCGTGATCAATCTTGAGAAACATCTCGCGCTCGCAATCGTCGAACAAATCATCAATCTCGGGAGGGTATTCGTTTAATGGTCACCTTGTTCACCGTCAGATCAACACACATGCGCAGGCCCCATCCTTCTTCTTCACGAACAATACCGCGCTCCCTGTGGAGAAACACTAGGCCCGATGAAGCCCTTCTCCAAAGAAATCCCTAAGCCGATCCTTCAACTCTCTCAACTCGGCAGCCATTCGTATGGCGGAATGGAAATAGGCCGAGTGTCCGCAATATGTCAATACAAAACTCAATCTCCTCTCGTGAGGATACCCGGAGGTCGCCTGAAACACGCCTGGGAACTCTCTCACCACCGAATCGACAGAAAATCTGGTACCGCAGCCTCGAAGATCAAACACCCGAACGAGATGGTAGATATACCCTTCTCGCACCATCTTCCTAGCCTTGAGGTAGGAAATAAACCTACCTCGGCGATACCGCGTTCTCCCACTCAACAACCGCTCCTCAGAAATCGAACTGCATTACTCTCTCTCGCATCTACATTGGCGTAGCAAGAAGCTAGCCAATCCATCCCCATGATCACGCCAAGTCAATCATCTCCAACTCTATCAAGTCGCCTAGGTCCGACGATCAGAATGGTCACAGACAAGCTCTATATACCCGCCGAGCTACCATCGAATCACCCATCGCGTAGCTACCTCGAAGTGGTCTATGGACTCGTGCTCTATCCCTATCCTACTAGCAACAAGTGGGAGATATATAGACAGTGTAACCCGGATCTATCAAAGCATACACATCAAACCCGAACCGATAAGGTACTGCGGATTTACATCGGTGAGGCCTCCGATCCTATCGGCCGAGAAGGCATAAATGCGGTTCTGAGGACCGCTAGAACTGGGACCCGCGCCACGACCTCCGCCGTGACCTGCTGGACCATGAGTACCCTGCCCTCCGTGGCAGTAGTCGCTTGGGGATGAAGACCCGCGAAAGAACTCGTAGTGACTTACCATCAAGATCGCCTCGCCTGACAGCTCGCATAGTGACTCCCGCCACAATCAAACAAGCTCCCGTAGCACCACAACTCCCGGCGGATCGCCGTGACGCCACACCGGCGGGTGGTCCCGATCGCCGCACTTCTGCCGCTCGACGCTCAAGTCCTCGGGCCCCGGTGCGCCTCGAATATCTCCGGCCGAGGACGGTGCAGAGTGCTCGAGCCGGCCGTGGTGCAAGATCGCTGGCCGAGGCCGCCACCACGATAGCCACCAAAAGACCGCCGCCCCGGTCTTCGCCGCCGCACAACCCGCGGTCTCTACGCCTCACATCCAAGAGCATGAGCTCGCATGCGGTAATGTCCATACCCGGCCAAGAGAAACACCCGCATACGACTCGCCATATAGTCGCTTCAGCCCGTGACGTAGCGGTGCACCCTATCCTCCATATCGCTACTAATGCCGGGACATATCGAGCCAATGAATCAAACTCGACATTGTACTCCCGACAAAGGCCCTCTCGCCTCCAGCAGAAAAAATCTATCCGCCCGCGCTCCTCATCCGCGAGGCAAGAAGTGAGTGAGGAAAGCCTCCGAGAACTCATCCCAAGTGGGACGCTGCGGTTTCCCGGGATAACTCCCATGAATCAAACCAATCGATCGCGGTATCACGCAGCCGATGCGAACCGGCGTCACGGACTCGCCTCTCGAGGCCTTGATCACCCGTGATGATCCTTCAGAGGCGACGGATGAACTCCCGTGGATCATCCTCCGCCACCAGAAACTCGCGCTACAACTCAAGAAATCTCGTAGCCTCAAACTATTCGCCTCGTGCACCACGGCGCGACCGAGCCGAGCCGAATCGAATCGCCAGATCCACCTATCCTCGTATCCGCCACAACTCTAGCCAATAGTCGGGCCATCTCTTGTACTCCTAACTCCTCCACCCCAGCCGTGGGACGAGGTGGGTACCGTGGTCTTCGGCCGGCGGCGTCATAGAACTCGCCGTCTGCGGTATAGATCGGGCTCGAGCCTCGTAAATCCTGTCCGATCGCGCCTCCGCCGCCTTGCCCTTCCGCCCGGTTGCCTTACGTGGAGGCATAATCAGCATGTAAAAGGAATACGTTAGAGGGTCCAACTTTAACACACCTCTAAAGCACGATCTCGTAGTAATAAGAGTGGAAACCAATCCTAAATATCCTATAGCCTCTCGATTATTGGTGTGGTGCACAACACACCGATAATCAAGACTTACTAGATACGGTCTGAGACACTTTCCGAGGATTAATCGCTCGATACCACTTTTGTCACGACTCATTCCGGCCCGTGATCGTGCCTCACGGCACCCAAGTAGTCATACATCGAGTAATCACGGAAATATAAAACAAGACATGAAACAGCTTTATAAAATAAGACACCGCTTTAAGTGAAAACATCGCTTTCTAAGATATATATATAAACATGGTTTAGCGATTACATCCGACATCTTGCATAACATGACTACTGCACCTCTAAGGAAATATACAACTATGGCGGGACAGGCCCCGCCATACCCTCGATCAGATAAAACTATCTACAACAGGAGATCATACCAAAGTAGAGCCTCCTGAAAGGATGGAGCTCCCGACACCAACGTAGAGATCCTAAGAATGTGGATCTAGCACTGCCGCTCTTACCGCGGCATGAACGCAGCCCCAAGGAGGTCGATAACAGTACTAAGTATATGAAATCAGAAATACTTAAATGAAAACATATCATTTTAAAATCAGTTTTGCAAGTATGTATGAAACAACCAGGGACCGCATATGCCACATCATAAACAAGAGCAACGATAGGTAAACCGCAATGTGTCTTTTCTAGGCCGCGAATGATCAAGCAGGCCAATTGCCCGTAGTATCACCATGCAAGCCTAATCTCGACTCGTAGTCCGCATAGGCCACTCACATAGGCCCGCATAGGGTACATAACCCCGCATCGAGGGTAGCTACTCCTCGCATCGCTCGGACTCGTGGTCCGCATGGCCACATAGACCGCATGAGGTATAACCCCGCATCACTAACCTGAACTCCCGTAGCTCCGCATAGGTCCCTTGGACCCGCATGAGGTATTCTCGAATCATGGTCCTGCATCACCGAGTCTACCCCGCGACGGAGGCGCCTTAACCCCAGAAATGTCAAGAGGTGAGTGATAGTACACTAACATAACAAATTATCTTTAAACAACAGAAGCACAACAAGAATACTCTCCTATATCAACGGTACCAGACACTATCTCAAATAGCTTCATTTCATGTCTAATTATCAAACCATCTTATTATTCTTTCACAATTCAATATAAGTCCGTTATAAACACATAGGCAAACCGTTTCTTTTATCATTCTTAAGTGGTTATACTTAACTTCCCATAAAGCTAGTATAACTCTTAAGCTTCGCTTTAAAACCAATTAGTTCTCTTCATAAAAATGATTCGTATTCTTTTGAAATGCTTTCATCTTTATTATTCGTGCTTAAGCCGTGAGGCATCGCTGTAAGTATTATTCGTGCTTAAGCCGTGAGGCATTGCCGTAAGTATTATTCAGCTTAAGCCGTGAGGCATTGCCGTAGTTATTATTCGCTTAACACATGTACGCCTACCGCATACATATATATTGTAAAATATCATGCTTTAGGAAGAATCACATACCTTCTCAAATAAAACCACCGCCAAGTTGAATATGTCGCGCGCAGAGAATCACTTATAATAGTCGACACGCCTATCAACGCTCGCACTACTTTGTAAACATTCTAAACAGAGGGTTCTATATCCTCCGAAAATTGGGCAGCACTTCCCTACCCGTGAGCTACTCAAGTTCATCAGAAAACAAATTCCCATGTAAGTACAATTTGATTATTCTTCTTTAAACCCTTCTATCGTGATAATAGTTCAATTCTATTCTCGCAATATTCTTCTAAGTATCTAATACTTATTCTTATACTACTACAATAAGTATTCTCTAATTCAAAAGAGGGTTAGGATTAGTTACCTCGGTAGCCCAATAATATCCTAGATAAAGTCGCTACTGAGCAAGGTTTTGCTCTCCTAAGTTGTATGCTCAGGAAACCTTAGAAGTTCTTCACAACTTCTACTAAGTACTAAGGATTTGGGCTAGGGTATTTTGGGCATTATAACAATACTAGAAGGCAACTTTTCTACCAAGGGAGGGGTAGATTTCAGGCAGTGGGTAGCCTGGCCAGCTTCTCCAAAGGGGGGAGGTTTGGACGAAAATAGGCTTAAGGGAGAGGAGAGGATTTTCAAGACTTGAAAGGAATTTGTGGATGAAGAACTCTTCATCTTAAGGGGGTATTTATAGGTCAAGACATGGCCAACCAATGGCCAAGATTTAGCCAAGTGCTAGGCAAATGTAAGGTCAAGATTAGGCAAGTGTACCTAGCCAACTTGCACACAAAATATCCTACCAACTACTTGACAAAATTGACCATCCATTCGCCCTAAGAACGCCTCACATCCATCAATTGAGGGTGACAAGTGTCGCCTCCCGTTGGTCCAAAATGTTTCGCCTCTCGGAAAAATCCGCAAAATTAGAAATGGCATAGCCGAATTTACCCTACGAAAGCCGTGGAAACGCTTTCGCCGGAAAACTATTCGTTTTGTGAGTTGTGCCCAAAAACGCCCAAGCCTAACTTTAAGGCCAATCTTTAGACGTATTTCACGCATATACCTGAAATACGGTATAACACTAAAGTTACCAGGACCCTGCCGACCGCCCTCTTCGCTGATCTTGGTTAACCCGTCGATCTCTACGTTTCTCGGCCTGTTGCGCATAAGCCTGTACGCGGGCAATATCCATGCCTGACTGAAGGGCTACTCTTGTACAACCCTTTACCAGATAATTGTCTAGACCCGTGATATATCGGTGCACTCTATATTCTCTGGTTGCTAAAATCCTAGCCGTAATGTGTCCATTCCTTTGTAATCCATATTCTCTGTTCCCGGTCGTGGAACTGAAGGCTCATATATCATGGCCGCAGTAGGAACTGCTGCCACTGTGCTAAACTCTGCTGGGGCTGGCGATGTCGCAGAACTCCCCGAATGAAGCACCACCCTAGGTGATGATTGGGCCTGTGCCCTCGTAACCCTCTCAGATTCTACTCGCAGCCTCCTACGCTTGCCCTTCTCGCCCGGGTTGCAACGCGAGGCATAATCGTACGGAAAGAAATACGTTAGAGGGGTCCAACTTATAACACAACTCTAAGCACGATCTCGGAGTGAGAAGAATGGAAACCAATCCTAAATATCCTATAGCCTCCTGATTATTGGTGTGGTGCACAACACACCGATAATCAAGACTCTACTAGATACGGTCTGTAGACACTTTCCGAGGATTAATCGCTCGATACCACTTTTGTCACGACCAACCTGCTCGTGGATCGTGCCTTACCCGCACCCAAGTAGACACACATCGAGTAATCACGAATATAAAACACAACATGGAACAATGTAAAAGAGACACAGTTTATTTGAGGAAAAGTTGCCTTTCGGCATATATATATAAACCCAAAGTGAACAGTTACATCCCAACTTTACAACGGGACTACAAACCTCTAAGGAAGTAAAACAACTATGGCGGGACAGGGCCCCGCCATACCCTGAATGAACATTAATACCTACAACATCAGTGACTATACCACAGATAAGACTCGAGAAACGAGCTTCCCAAAATGTTGAATCGTGATCCTAAGAGCGAGGATCGACGATCGCGTACTTCACCGCGGCATGAACGCAAATTTCGGGCGAGGTCAAGATAACAGTACCAAGTATGTGAAATCAAAATATCAGAAATGAAATCATAATAGTCTATATAAAACAAAAGACATATATGATAAACAATTTACGATACACAATATGTAAGCAATATGTCAAGTCGTGACTCACGCCTAAAGTCATCACTCAAATATAACCATGGGTCTCATGCCCACAATATCAATCATGCCTGGAATTCCTTCCTCACCGCCAGTCCATGATATAACAAACACCAAGGAATACACATGAACACCGAGTCCCACCGGTTGTCAATAAAACCGTGACGGTAAGTACGGCGCATAATCGACTACTAAGACCCACGCATCAACAATGCCATAAAGCGTATCACGAGGTCTTTCTAGATCGCACTACATGATCGGCCGCCACTCGCCTCGTGATCAATGCGCGTCTAATCCTCGAGCATACCGCCGCTCGCATAGGCCACACATAGGCCCGCATGAGGTATTCCTCGCGACGGGGTAGCTAGCCCGCGTACCTCCTGGACTCCCGCAGTCCGCATAGTCACATAGACCGCATAGTCACACAGACCGCATAAGGCACTCCTCGCATCGGGATAATACACCCGAAATGATCAATCCCGAAGCATACCGCTGCTCCGCATAGTCACACAGACCGCATAGCCGCATGCACCCGCATCAAGGGTGGCAAGCCCTCGGTATAACAAGTCAAGGGTATGTGATATAATAATAAGATAACAGCTTAACGTTTAACAACGTAAGCACAACAATAATAACCCCCTTACACAACATCACAAGATACTAACACACGTAGCATCCTAACATGTTTACTTACCAAATCAACAAGAAAGTATTACAAGGCTATCACAAACCAACACAATCAAGTTATTCACACAAGGTACTTTCTACTTTATGTTAACAAGTTCGGGTTTTTATCCCCAAAGTACTTCATACATTAACTCTTTAAAAGATCCGTTTTTTTCACAAAAGTCACACAATACCCGTAGTATAAAAATAGAGTGACTGTCTTTTTAAGTAAACCAAAACACTTCCCTAAGTAACAACATTATTATCCAAACGTTCAAGTTTTCCTAATTTCAAATGCTCAAGCTTCTCATTTTCGAAAGGTTTCGTAGTTCATAGTTTTAATCACTTAATAATATAATTCTCCTTTTAAAACAATTTGAGAAACATATGCCTTATGTGTGGGTAGGTTATTCTTGTTTAAAACAATCTTGTTAAAGCAGCCATGATCTAGGAAATGTAATATCATTTTGTCTCATCTTAGCTTCTATGCAGATGGAGGTTTCTACTGGTTTTAATAATACTTAATTAGTCGATACATTTCCCCTTATTAGCGCTGATGGTTTGTTCGATACTTATTATCATTTCCAAATCAATACAAGGCGTTTATAAACAATTAAGTAAACTGCCTTTTATCTCTCTTAAGTCGTTATACCTAACTTCCCATAAGGCTAGTATAACTCTTAAGCTTTTAAAACCAAGTATTACTCTTCTTTCAAAAACGGTTCTTAATTCTTTTGAAATACTTCAAGATTCTTTATTATTAGACTCAAGTCGTAAGACATCGCAGAAAACCACGCTCGATTAACACACGTACGTCTACCGTACTATATATATTCTTTTAAAATATCATGCTCAAGAGGATAGGAAGAATCACATACCTCGCGACGATTATCGACTAATAGCAAAATGCTCCACCGCCATAACCCGGGTAGCCTTGTCCACCTTCCAAGTAGAACATGCTACTCGCAGAACATTCAACCTATAAAGGCCATATACGTCTATCAACGTCTAGACTACTCTGTAGAATATTCTAAGCAGAGGGTTCTCTATTCTACGGAAAATCTGGCAGCATTTCCCTACCCGTTATACTACACAAGTCTACTGTAAGTACAATTCAAATCTTCTTCTTTCATACCCTTCTACTGTGATTACAGTTCAATTCTATTCTTTAATATTCTTCTGATGTGATTTCAATTCAATTCTCTTCTCTTATACCATCCTTCTATATATCTTATACTCATTTCTATACTACTACAGTATGTAATTTCCAATTACAATAGAAGGACAAGAGTATTTACCTCGGTAAGCCCAAAATTATCCAAGTTTTAATGTCGATCCTGAGCAACGTTTAGCTCCTTATCTGGGTGCTCCAACCCGCTCCAAACAACCCTTAGAAGTTCTACGCAACTTCTTCTTAATACTTCAACCGACTATGAAGATTTTCCTTAGGGTTTTGTTTTTGTGACTGAAGGGAAGTATAATAGTATTTCTGGGCTTTTAGTATAGGTGTAACCTTGGAATACTACAAGGTATTTGGGCCAAGGTATTTTGGAATAGTAACAATACTTGGAGAATACTTTTCTACCAAGGGGGTGTATTTCTGAAAACAACTCAAGGTAGGGGTACTCTCGGCTAGCACCAGTAGGAAGGGGGAGAGGGGGGTACCTCTCGGCCAAAAGGCCTCACAAAGGGGGAGGGGGAGCTCTTTGGATGAGAGCTTCACTACAAGGGAGGGAAGGATTTTTCAAGACTTAGAAAGTTGTGTTGTGGATGAAGAAGTCTTCAACAAAGGGGGTATTTATAGGCCAATCAGTGGCCAAGATTAAGACAAGTGGTGGGCAAGTGTAGGGTGAGGATTTGGACAAGTGTGTGTGGGTCCCACCTTATCTATCTACCACACAAAATATCCTACCAACTCCAAGGCTTGAAATCGTCCAATTGACGCCCATAAATCCGCCAATTTGAGGGTGACAAGTGTCGCCCTCTCGTTGGTCCAAAATATTTCATCTCTCGGAAAAATCCGCAAAAATAATAAACGTCACAGCCGTAATTTTCCCTTCGCAAAGTTTGGAAAACGTTTCGTCGGAAAACGATTCTTTTCGTGGGTTGTGAACAAAATTTTGACCCTTGCCTATTTAAGGCTTAAACTTATATACGTACGCCCTCACGTACATACTCTGGAAAATACGGGGTATAACATATTAGGCGTGTAATCCCCTTTGTATTGCTGAATTGTTGGGCCTTAAATGTGGCGTTTGATTATTGATTTTCGGGCCTTGAAAAAGGTGGAAAAGTACGTAGAAACAAAGGAAGTGTTGTCCGATTTTCTGTAGAATTTGGTGACTTTACTATGATTCTACGTTAAAGTGAGGAGTTGATAGACATGTTATGATAAATATAGGTTGACGTACTACGAGTAGCGTATTCTACTTAAGGATGGAATAGCTATCAAGGTTGAAGTACTTTGGAGCATTTTGCTACTTGTCGATAATCGTCACGAGGTATGTGAACCTCTTCCTTCTTTTGACATGATTCTATGTATGGAATATACATGTGGTGCTATTTCATGATTCCTTCTACTCTTAGAAGTTAAGAGGTATGTATGTTGATTTACTCTATTTAAAAGTTACGTCTAAGTTATCCTAAGTTCTTACCAAGTCTTATGGCGGATGTTGGTAAGAGTCGTTAGGAAGTATTTGGAGTCAAGTTGACTTTGCTAACTTACTGCACGAATGAGAATAAGTATCGAACAAGCCATTGCAGCGTTAATAAAAGAAAATGTATCGACAATCAATTATATTAAAATGAGTAGAATTCTCCATCTACATAGAAGCTAAGATAAGACAAAATTGTATTACATTTTCTAGATCATGGCTGCTTTAATAAGATCCTTATAAACAAGTATAACCTATTCACAACGCATAAAAGTATATGTTACTTAAGTGAAAGAGTTTACGTATGAAGTTTTAAGACTATGAACCTTGAATTCTAAAAAGGTTAAGAGACTTTATTTTTCAAGTTATGGGACTTGATTCTTAAAGGAAGGAATGACTTGATTTAAAAGTATAGAATGCTTGATTTGGGAAAAGCATTGATAACTTGATTTTCTAAGTTAAGAAACTTGATTTCTTAAAAGTTAAGAGACTTGAAGTATTTTGAAAACTAAGTAACTTGATTTGAAAGTATAAGTCTCTTGGTTATAAAAGGAATGGGTGTCTAAGACATAAAAAGTTATAACGGTTTTATGGGAAGTTGGTTATAACAACTTTATGGAAGGTTAAATGAATGGTTTTCTCTAGTAATGTAAACAAGGAAATGACTTGAAATAAGGCAGGGCAATTTGATTTAAAGGTATCAATTGCCTAAACTTTTAAAGTAAGAGTCACTTGATTTAGAAGCCTAGAAATGTATTTCTAAAAATGTAGTGACTTGTTTGAAATGTAGACATGTCTTGATACTATGGGTGTTAGTATCTTGGGGTTTTATATGAAAAAAAGTCTTTTGAAAAGAATGGAAGTACATAGTATTGGGTTAAATTCCCGGATTTTAATGACATGTTAGTGCCTTAAGTTTGAATAAAATGAGAATGCTTAAAAATTCAGGCTAATAAGAAGTTAAGGGATTTCCTAACTTGCTATGATATTTATGATAAGTCGGTGGTGCTTATGTTATGTATGATAAGCCGGTAGTGCTTATGTTATGTATTATAAGCTGGTAGTGCTTATGTTATGTATGATAGTCGGTTGTGCTAGTGATATATTGTTTTATTACGGGGTCATTCCCCGGGCTCGTTGCATTTGCATATTCCGTGGATTTGCTCCCCATGATGCGAGGAATACCACAAGCGAGTCTGTAGGGCTTATGCGGGTAAAATAGTCCTATGCGGGGCGAACCAGCCCTATGCGAGGAGATTATCTCATGCGGGTCTATACGGCCTATGCGGGCGGATACAGTCTATGCGAGGAAACTACCTCATGCGGGTCCATACGGCCTATGCGGGTGAAATAGTCCCAGGAGTAGGATTGCCAAATGATACTGTGGGCAGGTGGCCCTAAGTTGATCATAAGCTTCCAATTTTTATGCAGTATACCTTTATGGGCAGACTTATGTGACTTTATCGCGTCCAAGAATGGGCCGGGCAGTATACCTTTATGGGCAGACTTATGTGACTTTATCGCGTCCCAGATTGGGTCGGGCAATATACCTTTATGGGCAGACTTATGTGACTTTATCGCGTCCCAGAATAGGCCGGGCAGTATACCTTTATGGGCAGACTTATGTGACTTTATCGCGTCCCAGATTAGGCCGGGCAGTATAGGCGTCCCTCCATAAAGGGACGGATTATGTTATGCAAGGTAAGTAAGTTATATGGTAATGAACTTGATGATTTTTCCTAAGTATGTACGTAAGAATTTTACTATAACTCTTATTGAAAAATGGGAAAAGATAATGATGTACGATTAAGTTCATGAGTTGTAATGGCATGGTAGGATCTAATATTTACTTTTTATACTTGCCCCTGTCATTCTTTTGTACAGTTATGATCTGTTTACTATACTTTATTTCCGTTCCATATTCGGTACCTGTATACAGACCCCCTTCGGGGGGCTGCGTTCATGTCCGCAGGTTTAGGTACACAGTTGTGGATCCGCGGCTTAGGATGCTGGTTCACCATTTTGAGATGGCTCCAATGTTCCGGAGCTTGTCATAATGGCTATGTATATTCAGGGGTACGGCGGGGCCTTGTCCCGTCATAGTATTGGTCCAAAATCTTAGAGGTCTGTATTCACGTGTGGGCTGGACTGGTTAGAGTTGTAATTACATTTTTGGATAGTGTAAGCCATTTTGGGTGATTTATATTATGACAGCTTTATCGGCTTTGCCTTGGTTTTAGAAAAAAAAAATGTGTTACTTATCTTCTGCGGTTATTTTGTTTTGTATGATTAGAAGGGTGCCCAGGTAGGGCACCAGTCGCTGGCCCGGGGCCGGGTCGTGACAAAAGTGGTATCAGAGCAGTTAGTCCTCGGAAAGTGTCTACAGACCGTGTCTAGTAGAGTCTTGATTATCGGTGTGTTGTGCACCACATCTATTATCAGGAGGCTGCATGACATTTAGGATTGGTTTCCATTCTTCTCACTCTGAGATCGTGCGATAGAGTTGTGTTGTTAGGGTCGTCTCTGTTATACCCCGTATTTCCAGAGTATGTACGTAAGGACGTACGTAGAAAATTTTGAAGTTTAAAGTGGCTTGGCCGAATTATTTTTGTTCACAACACCTGTTTAGAGTCGTTTTTCGACGAAACGTTTCCACAGCTTTCGTAGGGTAAATTACGGCTATGTCATTTTTATTTTTTGCGGATTTTTCCGAGAGACGAAACATTTTGGACCAACAAGAGGGCGACACTTGTCACCCTCTCATTGGAACACCTTGGGCGGTAATAGTGGTGGCCGAAAGTGTGGCCTTTGTGGTCAAGGGTTGGTAGGATATTTTTGTGTTAGTTGGCTAGTGTGCACTTGCCAAGATCTTGCCCTACACTTGCACTTGGCAAGATCTTGGCCATTGGTTGGCCTTGGCTTGTCCTATAAATACCTCTCCTTTGAAGACTTCTTCATCCAAATAATTTCCTAAGTCTAAAATTCCTCCCTCCTTGTAGTATAGTTCGTCCCCTCCCCCTTGTGAGGCCTTGGCGAGAGCCCTTCCCCTTGGCGAGAGTTTCCCCACAGTGGGGGTAGGCGAGGGTATACACCACTCCTTGTGGTGCTAGCCATGGTACCCACTAGCCTAGTTGTCTTCGTATAATACCCCCTCTTGTTAGAAATACTCTCAAAAGTATTTTTATAAGGGCCAAATTTCCTTCGCCATATAAAGTGTAGGATTCTAAGGTTATACCTTTACAAAAAGCCAGTTATACTATTATACTTCCCGTCACCACAAACCGAACCCTAAGTAAATCTTCACCCGTAGTTGAAGTTATAAGTAGAAGTTGGTTAGAACTTCTAAGGGTTGTTTGGAGCGGTCGGGCGCATGAGTAGGAGCTAAACCTTGCTCAGGATCGACATTTAAACTCGGATAATTATGGGCTTATCGAGGTAATTATCTTGCCCCCCTATTGTAATTGGAAATTACATGTTGTTAGATTATATAGTTGAAGTATACTATATATAGTACTGAACATTGTTATCGGCAATGTCTTTTGACTTAAGCTGAATAATAAGAAACCTTTTCAAAGAAGAGTCGAATCGTAATTACATGGGATGTATTCAGATGAGACTTGTGTAGCTTTTACGTAGGGTAGAATTGTGCACGTCGGATTAGGCGTATAACCCCCGTTGGCTTGGTAGCCGGCCCCAATAGAGGAGGATATTTACGCTGTTGAGGGGGGGGGAGGTGCTGCCGAATTTTCTGTAGAATGTTCTACGATTAGACCTAAATGTTAATAAGCGCCTTGTGGCCTTATAGGTTGAAGTACTACGTATGGCGCGATCTACTTGGCTTAGGAGTAGCCGACGGTTGGAGGTACTTGAGCGTTTTGCTATTAGTCGATACTCGTCGCGAGGTATGTGAACCTCTTCCTATCTCTTCTAGCATGATATGTGTGAACTATGTAGTACGGTAGACGCATACATGTGCTAAATGTATTTGATTGGTTTAAAACATAAAGTGTTATAACGGCTTTATGGGAAGTTGGTTATAATGACTTTATGTTGGTAAGAAAATACTTGTGGTTTTAAAAGGTAATTGATTTGAACTATAATCGCTTGTTATGTGTTAATAAAGAACTTGAAGTATTTCAAAGGATTTTTGAATCATTTTGAAAGAAGAGGTAATACTTGATTTTTTTAGAAAACTTAAGAGTTATACTAGCTTTATGGGAAGTTAGGTATAACGGCTTAAGAATGTTTCTTGATTTTGGAAATCGAATGTGTATCGACAAACCATCTGCGGCGTTAATAAAAGGAAATGTTTTTAATAATTAAGTATTATTAAAACCAAGAGAAACTTCCATCCGCATAGAAGCTAAGATGAGACAAAATGATATTTCCTAGATCATGATCATTGTAATAAGATTGTTATAAACAAGAATATCCTACTCACATATAAGGCTTATGTTTCTCAGTTGTTTAAAGGAGAATTATATTCTTAAATGAATAAGACTATGAACTACGAAACCTTTCTAAAATGAGAAACTTGAACATTGGAAATTAGGCAAACTTGAACATTGGAAATTAGGCGAACTTGAACATTGGAAAAGAATGTTGCTACTTGATTTTACAAAGAGAAGTAATTGATTTACTTTAAAAAGATAATCACTCTATTGTTATATACTACGGGTATTGTGTGACTTTTGTGAAAGTAACATATCTTTAAAGAGTTATTGTATAAAGTACTTTGGGGATAAAAACCCGATCTCGTTAATCATATAGTAGAAAGTACCTTATGTGTGAATAACTTGATTATATTGGTTTGTGATAGCCTTGTAATACCTTCGTGTTGATTTGATAAGTAATCATATTAGGATGCTACGTGTGTTAGTATTCTGTGATGATTGTGTAAAGGGTTTTCCTCGATTGTGCTTATGTTGTTTAAACGATAAACCGTTATGTTGGTATTATACCACTCGCGTGTTTCCGGGTTAAGCCGCTCCGTCACGGGGTAGACTCGCGCGATGCAGGACCATGATTCGAGAATACCTCATGCGGGTCCGGGGCCTATCGCGAGCTACGAGTTCCGTTAGTGTGCGGCCTTTATGGTCATGCGATGCATGTGGCCATGCGGGCTGCGAGTCGGGGCGATTTAGGGAGTAGCTACCCCGATGCGGGTTATACCTCATGCGGGCCTATGAGATTGGCCTATGCGAGCTGCGGGAGTTCGGGGCTAGACGCACATTTGATATTGCGGGCGGCGACCGGCTTTGATCATGTGACGGTCTAGACAGATATCATGATACGCTTTATGACCTTGTTAGTACGTAGGTGTTAGTAGTCGGCTATGCCTTCGCATTTACCCATCGCTTTATTTGGACACAGTGGGACTGCTGTTCATGTGTATTTCTTGGTGCTTTTCTATCATTGGCTGGCGGTGAGGAAGGTATTCCACGCATGATTGATGTTGTGGGCGTGAGACCCATTGTTATATTCGAGTGATGACTTTGAGGCGTGAGTCACGACTGACATGATCGCTTATTTATTGTGAATCGTAGTTTGGTTATCATACATGTCTCCTGCTTTACATAGGCTACTATGATTTCATTCTGATATTTTGATTTCACATACCTGCACTGTCTTGACCTCCTCCGGCTGCGTTCATGCCGCGAGTAAAGGTACACGATCGTTGATCCTCGCTCTTGTGGTCACGATTGGCGTTTGGGAAAGCTCCGTTTCTCGGAGGCTTATCTTGGTATAGTCCCGCCGTTGTAGGTATTTACATTCGTGGTATGGCGGGCCATCCGCCATTGTTGTCGTATCATTTTCTTAGAAGTGCAGTAATCTTTGTGGGCGGGGTTTGTAAAAAGTTAAACTGCTCATTTGTAAGTTGTTATTTATATATGCCAAAGGCAAGTTTTCCTCAGACATGTTTTGTACTTCATTTGTTTCATGTATGTGTATTATGTTCGTGATTACTCGATGTTGTATCACTAGGGTGCCCGGTAAGGCACGATCCAGCCCAGTTCGGTCGTGACAAAAGTGGTATCGAGCGATTAATCCTCGGAAAGTGTCTACTGATCGTATCGATGAAGTCTTGATTATCGGTGTGTTGTGCGCACCAATAATCGTGAGGCTATAGGATATTTAGGATTGGTTTCTATTTCTTCTCACTCGAGATCGTGCCTTAGAAATGTGTTGTAAGTTGGACCTCTAACGTATTTCTTTCCCTTACCATTATGCCTCGCATGTGGCAACCCGGTCCCGGGAGGGCAAGGCGAGGAGGCTGCGAGTAAATCTGAGAGGGTTACGTGGGCACAGCCCAATTATCACCTTAGGTGGTGCCATTCGGGAGTTCTGCGACGTCACTAGCCCAGCGAGTTTAGCGCAGGCGGCGATTCCTCTGCGGCCATGATATTTGAACCTTCGCCCACGGCCAGGAGCAGAATATAGATTTTAAGGAGGCGACACATTACTAACTATGGATTTGACTACGGAGTATACCGATGTCTGCGAGTCTTGATGAATATCAACGAGAAGGTTGTGCAAGAGTAAGTTCTTGATTAGGCTTGAGCATGGCTCGTATGCGGGCTTATACGCAGCCGAGAAACGTAAGTCGGCGGGTTAACGAGGCGAGAAGAGGGCGAGTAGCAAGGTCCTTTGGTAACTTGCGGCGAGTCGCCTCACCAAATTAGATTATGTGCATCCACCGGTCTGCGAAAGGTCCTCCACGGGGTTCGGGACGTTCGGGTATGCAGGAGTTGGTCGAGCTCGAGCTTAGGTTCCACTGATCCACGAAGGTTCCAGCCATCTGGATTCAGTTTTTCTCAGTGTTCACAGTGTGGCAGGCGTCATCTCAGGGAATGTCGTCTTTTAGTTGGTACTTGTTGTACCTATGACCGTCAGGGTCTGATGTCGAAAGAGTGTCCTTGTGGGAGGACTTAGCCTTCAGGATCGGTGGGTAGTTCGTCATCTTCCTTAGCTATGCGCCCTACGGGGCAGGTTTGATTAGAACGACTAAGGAGTGAAGCGGAGATACAGATAGATCTTTAACCTCTGGGTTTAGTATGTGTGATAAGGTGAGTATACCTTAAGTGTTATATTCTGATAGCATTGTGTAAATGGTGATTAGAAATCTTGGTTAGTTAACCAAGTAAGATTTGGGGGATAGAGAAAGTGTGAGCCTTAGAGTTTTATACGTAGAGACCTTAGAGGTAAGGCCATCTCGAGTAAAAGACGTATGTTTATGTTTGACCCTTATAGGAGTGCATAGTGCACGTGAGCTATGTTTACGGGATAAGTCCCGAGTAGTGTGGCATGAAGAGGGTAGTTGAGCTAAGAAGACCGCTAGGTTTCGTAACGTGATTAGTGAGAGTTTTCCTTCGAGAGTTAGCGTTTAGCGCGTTGCGAGTCGGGTTGAGGCCGCGTTGCGGGTCAACCCGCGGCATGTTTGGTGGTGGTCGGTTGTTGTGGTCGCCTTGTGGTAGGGTCACGAGGGTGTTAGGCGAGTTTAGTTAACCAACGTATGAATTCGTGGATCGATTCGACCGATGGTCGGGCCGAGGAGGTCACCGCCTTGTCTTCTAGCAAAGACCGCTTACTCCGGCGAAGGTTATGCGAGATGATATATCGAGAAAGGTTGTAAGGCTGCGAGGTGCCTACCTTCACCTTATGGCGACAGTGGAGCCAGTACGCTGTTTTTGGTTTGGAAGTTTTACCAAGCGGGTTAAGAACTCAGTGAGTCTCAGATCGCATTCGCCTCGGGCGGTCACGTGGATTTGAGGTAGTTGTGGGGATTGTTGTCTCCTGTGGAGGAGTATTTAAGCTACCATTTCGGTGTTCGGATGTCGCCTTATAAAGCCTTGTAGGGCGGATGTGTAAGTCGCCCGGCCGATTGGTTCGATGTTGGCAAGATTCAAATAATTGGTTGAGCTTGTTCCAGGATCGTGGATAGAGTAAAGCTTGTCTAGAAGAGGTTACGCAGCTCGGAGAAATCGTGCGGATAATCGGCGGCGCTTAGAGTTCGTGTTGTGGCCGGTCTTCTTGAAGGTACCACCCGGTTTGGGTGTGACGAGTTTTGGAAAACAGAGGAACTTAGCGAGTTACTTTGGGCCCTGAGTTCATGTGAAGAATAGGCCGGGTTGCCTATATGTTAGCATTTGCCGTCCGACTTAGGAGGCAGTACGTCCGGTCTTTCGTATTGTTATGATCGGGAAAGTATCGGAGATCCATCCAGAGTGTTCCCAGTTAATGATGACCACGTTAGAGATAGTAACCCCGAGTTTTGGAAAGCGGCGATGATCGAAATGTGGTAAGAGTTCGAGTGTCTGACGGACCTCAGGGATCGCATGCAGCCCGGTACCATTGTTGGGTCGCCGGAGTGACACTAGAACCTCGCGGCAAAGTGACAAAAGTGGTATCACGACGAGTAAGGGGAGAAGCGAGCATGTATGGCGAGCATAGATGTGATCATTTCTTTTTGTAAGGAGAAGGTGTGAAGGAAGTACATTTTAGACCCCCGGAGAGAGGTGTTTGAGGTAACGTTAGAGGTGTTTCCTCGTGGACTTGGATGGAGGTATTTGCGCGGGTGTTTCTGTGGCCATGTGTGGCAGGATTGTTCTCGTAAGTATAGTAGTGAAGACTATACTGGCGCGCGTTTGTTTTGAGACTTAGAAGGAACATTCGGGACGAATGTTTCTAAGGGGGGGAGAATGTTATACCGTATTTCAGTATATGCGTGGGGCGTGCGTGAAAATTTTGAAGTTTAAAGTGGCTTGGCGAATTATTTTTGTTCACAACACTGTTTAGAGTCGTTTTTTCGACGAAAGCGTTTCCACGACTTCGTAGGGTAAATTACGGCTATGTCATTTTTATTTTTGCGGATTTTTCCGAGAGACGAAACATTTTGGACCAACAAGAGGCGACACTTGTCACCCTCTCATTGGAACACCTTGGCGGTAATAGTGGTGGCGAAAGTGTGGCCTTTGTGGTCAAAGGTTGGTAGGATATTTTTGTGTTAGTTGGCTAGTGTGCACTTGGCAAGATCTTGGCCCTACACTTGCCTTGCACTTGGCAAGATCTTGGCCATTGGTTGGCCTTGGCTTGTCCTATAAATACCCTCTCCCTTTGAAGACTTCTTCATCCAAATAATTTCCTAAGTCTAAAATTCCTCCCTCCCTTGTAGTATAGTTCTCGTCCCCCTCCCCCGTGTGAGGCCTTGGCCGAGAGCCCTTTCCCCCTTGGCCGAGTTTCCCCACAGTGGGGGTAGGCCGAGGTATACACCACTCCTTGTGGTGCTAGCCGTGGGGTACCCCCCCTAGCCTAGTTGTCTTCGTATAATACCCCCCCTCTTGTTAGAAATACTCTCAAAAGTATTGTTATAATGCCCAAATTTCCTTAGCCATATACCTTGTAGTATTCTAAGGTTATACCTTTACAAAAAGCCCAGTTATACTATTATACTTCCCGTCAGTCACAAAACCGAACCCTAAGTAAATCTTCACCCGTAGTTGAAGTTATAAGTAGAAGTTTGTTAGAACTTCTAAGGGTTGTTGGAGGCGGAGTCGAGCCTGAGTAGGAGCTAAACCTTGCTCAGATCGACATTTAAACTCGGATAATTATGGGCTTATCGAGGTAATTATCTTGCCCCTATTGTAATTGGAAATTACATGTTGTTAGATTATATAGTTGAAGTATACTATATATAGTCGAACGTTGTTATCGCAATGTCTTTTGACTTAAGCCCGAATAATAAGAAACCTTTTGAAAGAAATCTTGAACTGTAATTGTTATACCGTATTTCCAGTATATGCGTATGGACGTGCGTAGAAAATTTGAACTTGAGAATTAGGCTTGGCGAAATTTATTTGTTCACACACGGTTAGAGTCGTTTTTAGTGAAACGTTTTCCACTTTTCGTAGGGAATTTCCGGCTATGTCATTTTTAATTTTGCGGATTTTTCCGAGACACGAAACATTTTGGACCAACAAGAGGCGCCACTTGGCACCTCTCATTGGTGGAGTGGGCGGTAAAGGTGGCGAAAGTTGGCCTTGTTTGGTCAAGGGTTGGTAGGATATTTTTGTGTTAGATGGATAAGGTGCACTTGGCAAGATCTTGGCCCTACACTTGCTATGCACTTGGCAAGATCTTGGCCATTGGTTGGCCTTGGCTTGTGCTATAAATACCCCCCTTAGGATGACTTCTTCATCCATTCCAAATAATTCCTAAGTGTTAAAATCCCTCCCTCTCCCCTCTTGTTGACTCTCGTCCAAGAGCCCCTCTCCCCCTTTGAAAGGCCCCCTTGGCCGAGAGCCCTTCCCCCCCTCCTTGTAGTGTGGCGTGGGGTACCCACAGCCTAGTTGTCTCGTATAATACACCCCCTCTTGGTAGAAATACTCTCAAAAGTATTGTTATAATGCCCAAATTACCTTAGCCGTATACCTTGTGGTATTCTAAGGTTATACCTATACGAAAAGGCCCAGAAATACTATGATACTTCCGTCAGTCACTGGCAAAACCCTAGGAAAATCTCCATAGTCCGTTGGAGTATTGTGTAGAAGTTGGTTAGAACTTCTAAGGGTGGTTTAGAGCGGGTTGAGCGCCGGAGTTGGAGCTAAACGATTGCCCAGGATCGACTTTATACTTGGATAATTATGGGCTTATCGAGGTAAATATCTTGTCCCTCTATTGTAATTGAAAATTACATGTTGTATGATTATATAGTTGAAGTATACTATATATAGAACTGAACGTAGTTATCGGCAATGTCTTTGGACTTAAGCTCCGAATAATAAGAAACCTTTTCGAAGAAGAAATCTTGATGTATTTACATGGGACCGTATTCTGATAGACTTGTGTAGCTTTACGCGAGGTTGAATTGTGCACATCCGGTTTAGACTTATAACCCCCCCCCCCCCCTTGGTTGGCTTGGTAGCCGGCCCCGATAGAGGAGGAGATTTACGCGGTTGCGGGAAAGGTCTTCGAATTTTTACGTAGAATGTTCTCGGGGGATCTAAATGTTAATAAGCGCCTTGTGGCCTTATAGGTTGAAGTACTACGTGTGGCGCGATATACTTGGCTTGAAGGAGTAGCCGACAGTTGGAAGTACTTGGAGCGTTTTTCTATTAGTCGATAATCGGCGCGAGGTATGTGGACCTCTTCCTATCTCTTCTAGCATGATATGTGTGAACTATGTAGTACGGTGAGCGTCATGTGCTAAATGTATTTGATTGGTTTAAAACATAAAGTGTTATAACGACTTTATGGGAAGTTGGTTATAACAACTTTATGTTGGTAAGAAAATACTTGTGGTTTTTAAAAGGTAACTGATCTGAACTATAACTGGCTTGTTATGTGTTAATAAAGAACTTGAAGTATTTCAAAAGATTTTTGAATCATTTGAAAGAAGAAGTAATACTTGGTTTTGAAAACTTAAGAGTTATACTAGCTTTATGGGAAGTTAGGTAATAACGCTTAAGAATGTTTTACTTGATTTGGAAATCAGTGTGTATCGACAAACCAACTGCGGCGTTAATAAAAGGAAATGTTTTGTGATTTAGTATTATTAAAATCGGTAGAAACTTCCATCCGCATGAAGCTAAGATGAGACAAAATGATGTTTCCTAGATCATGGCTGCTGTAATAAGATTGCTATAAACAAGAATATCCTACTCACATATAAGACTTATGTTTCTCAGATAGTTTAAAGAAGAATTGTATTCTTAAATGAATAAGACTATGAACTACGAAATCTTTCTAAAATAAGAAACGTGAACATTTGAAATTAGGCAAACTTGGACGTTTGAATAATAATGTTGTTACTTGATTTTACAAAGATAAGTGTTTTGATTCACTTAAAAAGATAATCCCTCTATTTTCATATACTACGTATTGTGTGAATTTTGTTAAAGTAACGTATCTTTTAAAAAAAGGTTAATGTATGAAGTACTTTGGGGATAGAAACCGAACACGTGACATATAGTAGAAAGTACCTTGTGTGTATAACTTGATTGTGTTGGTTTGTGATAGCCTTGTAATACCTTCGTGATGCTTTGATAAGTAATCATATTAGGATGCTACGTGTGTTATTATTCTGTGACGTTGGTGTAAAGGGGTTTTCCCTTGATTGTGCTTATGTTGTTTAAACGATAAACTGTTATGTTGGTATTATACCACTCACCGTGTTTCCGGGGGTTAAGCTGCCCTCCGATGCGGGGTAGACTCAGGCGGTCTGGGACCATGATTCGAGAATACCTCATGCGGGTCCTGGGGGCCTATGCGGAGCTACGAGAGTTCCAGGTTAGTGTGCGGCCTTTATGGTCATGCGGTCTATGTGGCCATGCTGACTGCGAGTCAAGGCGCATGCCGGGGAGTAGCTACCCTCGATGCGGGGTTATACCTCATGCGGGCCTATGAGGTTGGCCTATGCGGAGCTGCGGAAAGTTCCAGGGCTAGACGCGCACATTTGATACTGCGGGCGAGTGACCAGCTTTGATCATGTGACGGTCTAGACAGATATCTTGATACAGTTTATGACCTTGTTAGTACTGTGGGTGTTAGTAGTCGGCTATGCCTTCGTACTTACCCCGTACTGTTTTATTTAGACACAGGTGGGACCTGTTGTTCATGTGTATTCCTTGGTGCTTTTCTATCATTGATCGCGGTGAGGAAGGTATTCCGGGCATGATTGATGTTGTGGGCGTGAGACCCATTGTTATATTGGAGTGATGACTTCGAGGGCGTGAGTCCCTGACTTGATATGACTGCTTATTTGTTGTGAACTGTAGTTGGTTATCATACATGTCTCCTGCTTTATATAGACTACTATGATTTCATTTACAGTATTTTCAGTTTCACATACTCGGTACCTGTTATCGACCTCCTTGGTGCGTTCATGCCGCAGTAAAGGTCGCCGATCGTTGATCCTCGCTCTTAGGAGTCACAATTCGGCGTTTGGGAAAGCTCCGTTTCTCGGAGGCTTATCTTGGTATAGTCCGTCGTTGTAGGTATTACATTCGGGGTATGGCGGGGCCACTGTCCGCCATTGTTGTCATATCATTTCTTAAGTGCATGTAATCTTGTTGTGGCGGGGTTTGTAAAAAGTTAAACTGCTCATTTGTAAGAGTTGTTATTTATATATATGCCGAAAGACAAGTTTTTCCTCAGATTACTGTTTTGTACTTCATTTGTTTCATGTATGTGTTTATGTTCCGCTGATTACTCTGATGTTGTATCACTAGGGTGCCCGGGGTAAGGCACGATCCACGCCCGAGTTCGGTCGTGACAAAAGTGGTATCGAGCGATTAATCCTCGGAAAGTGTCTCTGACCGTATCCATGAAGTCTTGATTATCGGTGTGTTGTGCACCACAATAATCAGGAGGCTATAGGTATTTAGGATTGGTTTCTATTCTTCTCACTCTGAGATCGTGCCTTAGAGATGTGTTGTTAGTTGGACCCTCTGACGAAATTATTTCCCTTATCGTTATGCCTTCGTAGGCAACCGGCCGGGAGGGCAAAGCGGCCGAGGAGCTGCGAGTAGAGTTCGAGGGTGGCGAGGCAGGCCAAATCATTACCTAGGATAGTGCTTCATTCGGGAGTTCTGCGACGCCACTAGCCCCAAAGAGTTTTTAGCACGGCGGCGATTCCTACTGCGCCACGATGTTTGGACCTTGATTCGCGGCCGGAAGCGATGAGTATAGAGTATACCGATGTACGCGAGTCTTGATGACTATCTAAGAGAGGGTTGTGCAAGAGTAATTCTTCAGTTAGGCTTGAGCATGGCCTGTGTACGGGCTTTTGCGCAGCAGGCCGAGACGTGAAGAGATCGACGGGTTAACGAAGGACAGTAGAAGAGGGCCAGAGCAGCAAGGTCCTTTGGTAACTTTCGAGGCGAGTCGCCTCACCAGCAGATAGATTATGCACATCCACGGTCACGGCGAGGTCCTCCACAAATTTCGGGGCGTTCGGTGCGCAGAGTTGGTCGAGCTCCGCATCTTCGGTTCACGATGTATGACGTCATCCGGAATGTCGTCTTTTAGTTGGTACTTGTTGTACTATGACCGTCGAGTGCATTGTCGAAAGAGTGTCCTTGTAGGAGGACTTAGCCTTGTGATCGATGGGTAGTCGCCACCTTCCAGCTATGCGCCTGCAGGCGAGTTTGATTAGAACGACTAAGGAGTGAAGCGATGAGATATAGATATATCCTTAACCCTCAGAGATCTGTGTGTGTGATAAGGTGAGTATACCTTAAGTGCTATGTTCGATAGCGGTGTGTTAGTTGTGATTAGAAATCATGGTGGGTTAACCGAGTAAGATTTTGGGGATAGAAGGTGTGAGCCTTAGAGTTTTATACGTAGAGACCTTAGAGGTAAGGCCATCTCGAGTAAAAGATGTATTGTTTATGTTTGACCCTTATAGGAGTGCTTAATGCACGTGAGTTATGTTGGTGGGATTAGTCCCTGAGTAGTGTGGAATGAAAGATGGTAGTTGAGCTAAGAAGACCGCTAGGTTTTCGTAACGTGATTAGTGAGATTGTTCCGGTTCGGGGAGCTAGTATGATGCGCGTTGCCGGGTCGGGTTGAGGCCACGATGTGGGTCAACCCGCGGCAGGTTTGGTGGTGGTCGGTTGTGGTGGTCCGCTTTGGGTTGGGGTTCTGAGGGTGTTAGGCGAGTTTAGTTAACCAACGTCTGGTCGTGGATGATTCGACGATGGTCGGGCCGAGGAGGTCACCGTCTTGTCTTCTAGCAAAGACCGTTTACTCGGAGAGGTTATGCGAGATGATGTATCAGAAAAGTTGTAAGGCTGCACGGGGTGCCTACCTTCACCTTATGGCAGACAGTGGAGCCCAGGGTACGGCTGTTTTTGTTTCTGGAAGTTTTACCAAGCAGGGTTAAGAACTCAGGTGAGTCTCAGAATCACATTCGCCCTCGGGCCAGTGTTTGGATTTCAGGGATAGTTGCGAGAATTGTTATCTCCTGTTGGGGAAGTGTTTTATAGATACCATTTCAGTGTTCGGATATCGCCTTGTGACGCCTTGTAGGGGCGGAAGTGTAAGTTGCCGGTTGATTGGTTCGACGTTGGCAAGATTCAGATAGTTGGTTCAGGCTTGTTCCAGACTGTGGATAGAGTAAAGCTTGTCTAGAAGAGGTTCGCGGCTCGTAGAAATCGTGCGGATAATGTCGGCGACGCTTAGAGTTCAGTTGGTCGGTCTTCTTGAAAGTACCACCCGGGGTGGGTGTGACGAGTTTTGGAATACAGAGGGAACTTAGCCCGAGTTACTTTGGGCCTTTGAGTCCATGTGAAGAATAGGCCAGGTTGCCTATATGTTAGTTTTTGCCGTCCGACTTAGGAAGCAGTATGTCCATCTTTTCGTATTGTTTTGATCGGGAAAGTATCGAGATCCATCAGTGTTCCCGCTAATGATGACCACGTTAGAGATAGTAACCCGAGTTTTGGAAGCGAAGCGATTTAAATGTGGTAAGAGTTCGAGTGTACGACAGCCTCGGGGATCGCATGTAGTCCGGTACCATTTGTTGGGTCGCCGGAGTGACACTAGAACCTCGCGGCAAAGTGACAAAAGTGGTATGCTTTATGATGTTAGAGGTGTTTCCTCGTGGACTTGGATATAAGTATTTTGCGCGATTGTGTATGCGGGCCATTGTGGCGTGATTGTTTCGTAAGTATGGTAGTGAAGACTATCATGGCGCACGCTTGTTTGAGACTTAGAAGGAACATTCGACGAATGTTTCTAAGGAAGGAGAATGTTATACCGTATTTCCAGTATGCGTATGGACGTGCGTAGAAAATTTGAACTTGAGAATTAGGCTTGGCGAAATTTATTTGTTCACAACACGGTTAGAGTCGTTTTTAGTGAAACGCTTTCCACGACTTCGTAGGGAATTTCCGCTATGTCATTTTTAATTTTTGCGGATTTTTCCGAGACACGAAACATTTTGGACCAACAAGAGGGCGCCACTTGGCACCCTCTCATTGGTGGAGTGGGGGCGGTAAAGGTGGCCGAAAGTTGGCCTTGTTTGGTCAAGGGTTGGTAGGATATTTTTGTGTTAGATGGATAAGGTGCACTTGGCAAGATCTTGGCCCTACACTTGCTATGCACTTGGCAAGATCTTGGCCATTGGTTGGCCTTGGCTTGTGCTATAAATACCCCCCTTAGGATGACTTCTTCATCCATTCCAAATAATTCCTAAGTGTTAAAATCCCTCCCTCTCCCCTCTTGTTGACTCTCGTCCAAGAGCCCCTCTCCCCCTTTGAAAGGCCCTCGGCGAGAGCCCTTCCACTCCTTGTAGTGTGGCGTGGGTACCCCACTGCCTAGTTGTCTCGTATAATACACCCCCCCTCTTGGTAGAAATACTCTCAAAAGTATTGTTATAATGCCCAAATTACCTTAGCCGTATACCTTGTAGTATTCTAAGGTTATACCTATATGAAAAGCCGTAAATACTATTATACTTCCGTCATCACAAACCGAAACCCTAGGAAAATCTCCATAGTCCGTTGGAGTATTGTGTGAAGTTGGTTAGAACTTCTAAGGGTGGTTTAGAGCGGGTTGGAGCGCTCGGAGTTGGAGCTAAACGATTGCCGTGATCGACTTTATACTTGGATAATTATGGGCTTATCGAGGTAAATATCTTGTCCCTCTATTGTAATTGAAAATTACATGTTGTATGATTATATAGTTGAAGTATACTATATATAGAACTGAACGTAGTTATCGGCAATGTCTTTGGACTTAAGCACGAATAATAAGAAACCTTTTAAGAAGAAATCGAACTGTATTTACATGGGGACCGTATTCTGATGGACTTGTGTAGCTTTACGCGAGGTAGAATTGTGCACGTCCGGTTTAGACTTATAACCCCCCCCCCCCGGTTGGCTTGGTCGCCGGCCCCGATAGAGGAGGAGATTTACGCGGTTGCGGGAAGTCGCGAATTTTACGTAGAATGTTCTACGGGATCTAAATGTTAATAGCGCCGTGGCCTTATAGGTTCAAGTACTACGTGTGGCGCGATCTACTTGGCTTGAAGGAGTAGCGGCGGTTGGAAGTACTTGGAGCGTTTTGCTATTAGTCGATAATCGTCGCGAGGTATGTGGACCTCTTCCTATCTCTTCTAGCATGATATGTGTGAACTATGTAGTACGGTAGACGTACATGTGCTAAATGTATTTGATTGGTTTAAAACATAAAGTGTTATAACGGCTTTATGGGAAGTTGGTTATAACAACTTTATGTTGGTAAGAAAATACTTGTGGTTTTTAAAAGGTAATCGATCCGAACTATAATCGGCTTGTTATGTGTTAATAAAGAACTTGAAGTATTTCAAAAGATTTTTGAATCATTTCAAAGAAGAAGTAATACTTGGTTTTGAAAACTTAAGAGTTATACTAGCTTTATGGGAAGTTAGGTAATAACGGCTTAAGAATGTTTCTCGATTTCGAAATCGAGTGTGTATCGACAAACCACTGCAGCGTTAATAAAAGGAAATGTTTTGACAGATTTAGTATTATTAAAATCAGTAGAAACTTCCATCTGCATAGAAGCTAAGATGAGACAAAATGATGTTTCCTAGATCATGGCTGCTGTAATAAGATTGCTATAAACAAGAATATCCTACTCACATATAAGACTTATGTTTCTCAGATAGTTTAAAGAAGAATTGTATTCTTAAATGAATAAGACTATGAACTACGAAATCTTTCTAAAATAAGAAACGTGAACATTTGAAATTAGGCAAACTTGGACGTTTGAATAATAATGTTGTTACTTGATTTTACAAAGATAAGTGTTTTGATTCACTTCAAAAGATAATCCCTCTATTTTCATATACTACGGGTATTGTGTGACTTTTGTGAAAGTAACGTATCTTTTAAAAAAAAGGTTAATGTATGAAGTACTTTGGGGATAGAAACCCGAACATGTGACATATAGTAGAAAGTACCTTGTGTGTATAACTTGATTGTGTTGGTTTGTGATAGCCTTGTAATACCTTCGTGATGCTTTGATAAGTAATCATATTAGGATGCTACGTGTGTTATTATTCTGTGACGTTGGTGTAAAGGGGTTTTCCCTTGATTGTGCTTATGTTGTTTAAACGATAAACTGTTATGTTGGTATTATACCACTCACCGTGTTTCCGGGGGTTAAGCTGCCCTCCGATGCGGGGTAGACTCAGGCGGTCTGGGACCATGATTCGAGAATACCTCATGCGGGTCCTGGGGGCCTATGCGGAGCTACGAGTTCCGTGTTAGTGTCGGCCTTTATGGTCACGCGGTCTATGTGGCCATGCGGTGCGAGTCGGGGCGATGCCGGAGTAGCTACCCTCGATGCGGGGTTATACCTCATGCGGGCCTATGAGGTTGGCCTATCGCGAGTGCGGAAAGTTCGTGGCTAGACGCGCATTTGATCTCGCGCGAGTGACGGCTTTGATCATGTGACGATGCAGACAGATATCTTGATACGCTTTATGACCTTGTTAGTGCGTGGGTGTTAGTAGTCGGCTATGCCTTCGCACTTACCGTCTTATCTTTATTTAGACACAGTGGGACACATTGTTCATGTGTATTCCTTGGTGCTTTTCTATCATTGGCTGGCGGTGAGGAAGGTATTCGCGGGCATGATTGATGTTGTGGCGTGAGACCCATTGTTATATTGGAGTGATGACTTCGAGGCGTGAGTCACGACTTGATATGATCGCTTATTTGTGTGAAGTAGTTGGTTATCATACATGTCTCTGCTTTATATAGACTACTATGATTTCATTTACGATATTTTGATTTCACATACTCGGTACTTGTTATCGACCTCCTTGGCCGCGTTCATGCCGCAGTAAAGGTATGCGATCGTTGATCCTCGCCTTAGGGTCACAATTCAGCGTTTGGGAAAGCTCCGTTTCTCCGAGGCTTATCTTCGTATAGTCCTGTCGTTGTAGGTATTACATTCGGGGTATGGCGGCCCTGTCCGCCATTGTTGTCATATCATTTCTTAGAGGTGCATGTAATCTTGTTGTGGGCGGGGTTTGTAAAAAGGATTAAACTGCTCATTTGTAAGAGTTGTTATTTATATATATGCGAAAGACAAGTTTTTCCTCGACATCGTTTTGTACTTCATTTGTTTCATGTATGTGTTTATGTTCACGATTACTCGATGTTGTATCACTAGGGTGCCCGGTAAGGCACCATCCAGGCCAGTTCGGTCGTGTGAGAATTACATAGGGGTATTCAGATGAACTTGTGTAGCTTTTCGTGGTAGAATTGTGCACGTCCGGATTAGACGTATAACCCCCCCCCCCCGGTTTGCTTGGTAGCCGGCCCCAATAGAGGAGAAGATTTACGCTGTTGTTGCGGGAGTCTTTGCGAATTTTACGTAGAATGTTCTACGATTAGACCTAAATGTTAATAAAGCGCGCGTGACCTTATAGGTTCAAGTACTACGTATGGCGCGATCTACTTGGCTTAAGGAGTAGCCGACGGTTGGAGGTACTTGAGCGTTTTGCTATTAGTCGATACTCGTCGCGGTATGTGAACCTCTTCCTATCTCTTCTAGCATGATATGTGTGAACTATGTAGTACGGTAGACGATACGTGTGCTAAATGTATTTGATTGGTTTAAAACATAAAGTGTTATAACGGCTTTATGGGAAGTTGGTTATAACGACTTTATGTTGGTAAGAAAATACTTGTGGTTTTAAAAGGTAATTGATTTGAACTATAAGCGGCTTGTTATGTGTTAATAAAGAACTTGAAGTATTTCAAAGGATTTTGAATCATTTTGAAAGAAGAGGTAATACTTGATTTTTTAGAAAACTTAAGAGTTATACTAGCTTTATGGGAAGTTAGGTATAACGGCTTAAGAATGTTTCTTGATTTTGGAAATCGTAATGTGTATCGACAAACCAACTGCAGTTAATAAAAGGAAATGTTTTTAATAATTAAGTATTATTAAAACCAGTAGAAACTTCCATCTGCATAGAAGCTAAGATGAGACAAAATGATATTTCCTAGATCATGACTGCTGTAATAAGATTGTTATAAACAAGAATATCCTACTCACATATAAGGCTTATGTTTCTCAGATTGTTTAAAGGAGAATTATATTCTTAAATGAATAAGACTATGAACTACGAAACCTTTCTAAAATGAGAAACTTGAACATTGGAAATTAGGCAAACTTGAACATTGGAAATTAGGCGAACTTGAACATTGGAAAAGAATGTTGCTACTTGATTTTACAAAGAGAAGTAATTGATTTACTTTAAAAAGATAATCACTCTATTGTTATATACTACGGGTATTGTGTGACTTTTGTGAAAGTAACATATCTTTAAAGAGTTATTGTATAAAGTACTTTGGGGATAAAAACCCGATCTCGTTAATCATATAGTAGAAAGTACCTTATGTGTGAATAACTTGATTATATTGGTTTGTGATAGCCTTGTAATACCTTCGTGTTGATTTGATAAGTAATCATATTAGGATGCTACGTGTGTTAGTATTTTGTGATGATTGTGTAAAGGGGTTTTCCCTTGATTGTGCTTATGTTGTTTAAACGATAAACTGTTATGTTGGTATTATACCACTCACCGTGTTTCCGGGGGTTAAGCTGCCCTCCGCGGGTAGACTCAGCGATGCGGGACCATGATTCGAGAATACCTCATGCGGGTCCCGGGGGCCTATGCGGAGCTACGAGAGTTCCAGGTTAGTGTGCGGCCTTTTTGGTCATGCGGTCTATGTGGCCATGCGGATCGCGAGTCGGGGCGATGCCGGAGTAGCTACCTCGATGCGGGTTATACCTCATGCGGGCCTATGAGATTGGCCTATGCGAGTCGCGGGGAGTTCGTGGCTAGACGCGCACATTTGATATTGCGGCGGCGACGGCTTTGATCATGTGACCTGCAGACAGATATCATGATACGCTTTATGACCTTGTTAGCATGTAGGTGTTAGTAGTCGCTATGCCTTCGCACTTACCTGCTTCGCTTTATTTGGACACAGTGGGACTCTGTTCATGTGTATTTCTTGGTGCTTTTCTATCATTGATCGCCGGTGAGGAAGGTATTCCACGCATGATTGATGTTGTGGCGTGAGACCCATTGTTATATCGAGTGATGACTTTGAGGCGTGAGTCCCACTAGACATGACCGCTTATTTATCAGGAATCGTAGTTTGGTTATCATACATGTCTCCCGCTTTCTATAGGCTACTATGATTTCATTTCTGATATTTTCATTTCACATACTCGGCACTGTTGTTATCGACCTCTCCGGCCGCGTTCATGCCGCAGTAAAGGTACACCGATCGTTGATCCTCGCCTTGGGTCACGATTCAACGTTTGGGAAAGCTCCGCTTCTCCGAGGCTTATCTTCGTATAGTCCTGTCGTTGTAGGTATTTACATTCGGGTATGGCGGGCCCTGTCCGCCATTGTTGTCGTATCATTTTCTTAGAGTGTAGTAATCGTTGTGGCGTGGTTTGTAAAAAGGATTAAACTGCTCATTTGTAAGAGTTGTTATTTATATATCGAAAGGCAAGTTTTCCTCGACATTTTGTACTTCATTTGTTTCATGTATGTGTATTATGTTCGATTACTCGATGTTGTATCACTAGGGTGCCCGGTAAGGCACCATCACCGCCTAGGTTCGGTCGTGACAAAAGTGGTATCGTGAGCGATTAATCCTCGGAAAGTGTCTGACCGTATCCGATGCAGTCTTGATTATCGGTGTGTTGTGCACCACACCAATAATCGTGAGGCTATAGGATATTTAGGATTGGTTTCTATTTCTTCTCACTCGAGATCGTGCCTTAGAAATGTGTTGTAAGTTGGACCTCTAACGTATTTCTTTCCCTTACCATTATGCCTCCGCATAGGGCAACCGGCCCCGGGAGGGCAAAGGCGGCCGAGGAGTCTGCGAGTAAGTCTGAGAGGGTTACGTGGGCACAGCCCAATTATCACCTTAGGTGGTGCTTCATTCGGGAGTTCTGCGACGTCACTAGCCCCACAGAGTTTAGCACGGCGGCGATTCCTCTGCGCCATGATATTTGAACCTTCGCCCACGACCGGGAACAGAATATAGATTTCAAGGAGGCGACCACATTACTAACTATGGATTTGACTACCAGAGAGTATACCGATGTACCGCGAGTCTTGATGAATATCAACGAGAAAGTTGTGCAAGAGTAAGTTCTTCAGTTAGGCTTGAGCATGGCTCGTATGCGGGCTTATGCAGCCGAAAACGTAGGTCGACGGGTTAACCAAGGGCGATGAAGAGGGCGAGTAGCAAGGTCCTTTGGTAACTTGCGGCGAGTCGCCTCACCAAAGATATTAGATTATGTGCATCCACGGTGCGTAAAGGTCCTCCACGTGGTTCGTGACGCTCGGGTATGCAGGAGTTGGTCGAGCTCGAGCTTCCGCTCACATACACGGGCGTTCCCATCCGATTCAGTTTTCTCGGTGTTCACAATGCCGTGCGCCATCTCGAGGAATGTCGTCTTTTAGTTGGTACTTGTTGTACTATGACCGTCGGGTCCGATGTCGAAAGAGTGTCCTCGCGGAGGACTTAGCCTTCAGATCGGTGGGTAGTTCGTCATCTTCCTTAGCTATGCGCTCACGGGCGGTTTGATTAGAACGACTAAGGGAGTGAAGCGATGAGATACAGATAGATCTTTAACCTCTAGGGTTTAGTATGTGTGATAAGGTGAGTATACCTTAAGTGTTATATTCGATAGCATTGTGTAAATGGTGATTAGAAATCTTGGTTAGTTAACCAAGTAAGATTTGGGGATAGAGAAAGTGTGAGCCTTAGAGTTTTATACGTAGAGACCTTAGAGGTAAGGCCATCTCGAGTAAAAGACGATGTTTATGTTTGACCCTTATAGGAGTGCATAGTGCACGTGAGCTATGTTTACGGATAAGTCCCCGAGTATGCGGTGCGGAGTTCCAGGCTAGACGCGCACATTTGATATTGCGAGCAGCGACCGGCTTTGATCATGTGACGATGCAAGCAGATATCATGATACGCTTTATGACCTTGTTAGTCGCTGGTGTTAGTAGTCGGCTATGCCTTCGTGCTTACCTGCATCGTTTTATTTGGACACAGTGGGACTGCTGTTCATGTGTATTTCTTGGTGCTTTTCTATCATTGGCTGGCGGTGAGGAAGGTATTCCACCGCATGATTGATGTTGTGGGCGTGAGACCCATTGTTATATTCGAGTGATGACTTTGAGGCGTGAGTCCCGACTAGACATGATCGCTTATTTATCAGCTTGTAGTTTGGTTATCATACATGTCTCCCGCTTTCTATAGGCTACTATGATTTCATTTAGATATTTTCGATTTCACATACCGCACTGTTATCTTGACCTCCGGCCGCGTTCATGCCGCAGTAAAGGTACACGATCGTTGATCCTCGCTCTTAGGGTCACAGATTCGGCGTTTGGGAAAGCTCCGCTTCTCCGAGGCTTATCTTGGTATAGTCCTGCGTTGTAGGTATTTACATTCAGGTATGGCGGGCCCCGTCCGCCATTGTTGTCGTATCATTTTCTTAGAGGTGCAGAATCGTTGTAGGCGGGGTTTGTAAATGTTATACCCGTATTTCGGAGTATGCGTAAGGGAATACGTATAAAAGTTTAGCCTTAAAGTTTAGGCTTGGACGATTTTTGGGCACAACTCACAAAACGAATAGTTTTCCGAAAGCGTTTCCACGGCTTTCGTAGGTAAATTCCGTCTATGCCATTTCTAATTTTTGCGGATTTTTCCGAGAGACGAAACATTTTGGATCAACGGGAGGCGACACTTGTCACCCTCCAATTGATGGACTTGAAATCGCCCATTTGGACGATTTGAACAATAGGAGCACGTTTTTGTGCCTTGTGCACAAGTCAAGGAGTTGGTAGGATATTTGTGTATAGTTAATCCTCACCCTACACTTGCCTTGCACTTGTCTAAATCTTGGCCATTGGTTGGCCACTTGACCTATAAATACCCCCCTTAAGATGAAGAGTTCTTCATCCACAAAGCTTTCCAAGTCTTGAAAATCCTCTCCTCTCCCTTTGTAGCCCTTTTCGTCCAACACCTCCTCCCTTGTGAAGGCCCTTGGCGAATACCACCCTCTAGCCTAGTAGTTGGGCCGAGGCCCCCCCCTAGCCTAGCCAAAAATCTACCCCCTCCCTTGGTAGAAAAGTTGTCTTCTAGTATTGTTATAATGCCCAAAATACCCTAGCCCAAATACCTTAGTACTTAGTAGAAGTTGTGAAGAACTTCTAAGGTTTCCTTGGAGCATACAACTTAGGAGCAAAACCTTGCTCAGGCGCGACTTTTTCTAGGATATTATTGGGCTTACCGAGGTAACTAATCCTAACCCTCTTTTGAATTAGAAAATGCATACTGTAGTAGTAATAGAATAAGTATTAAATACTTAGAAGAATATTGCAGAATAGAATTGAACTGTTACCACAGTAGAAGGGTTTAAAAGAAGAATAATCAAACTGTACTTACATAGGACTGTTTTCACAGTAGACTTATATAGCTCACCGGGTAGGGAAGTGCTGCCCGACTTTCCGTAGAATTGTGAACCCTCTGTTTAGAATGACCTTCAGAGTAGTCTTTGATAGATATCTGTGACTATTATAGGCTGACTCTCTGCGCGCGACATATTCAACTTGGCAGGTGGTTTTCGCTGAGAAGGTATGTGATTCTTCCTAAAGCATGATATTTTACAATATATATAGTACGGTAGACGTACATGTGTTAACTTAATATAACTACGGCAATGTCTTTGACTTAAGCCTGAATAATACTTACGGCAATGCCTCACGGCTTAAGCCTGAATAACACTTACGGCAATGCCTCACGGCTTAAGCCTGAATAATAAAAATCTGAAAACATTTCATAAGAATACTGAATCATTTTTAACAGAAGAGAACTAACTGGTTTTTAAAACAGAAGCTTAAGAGTTATACTAACTTTATGGGAAGTTGAGTATAACCACTTAAGATTGATAAAAGAAACAAGTTTGACTATGTGTGTATAACAGACTTATGTTGAATTGTGAAAAGAATAATAAGATGGTTTGATAAGTAGACATGATATGATGCTATGTGTGTTAGTATCTTGTAACGTTTGTATAAGAGAGTATCCTTGTTGTGCTTATGTTGTTTAAAGATAAGTCGTTATGTTAGTGTACTATCACTCACCTCTTGAGATGATACCGGAGGTTAAGCTGCCCTCCGATGCGGGGTAGACTCAGCGTCCAGGACCATGATTCGAGAATACCTCATGCGGGTCGGGGGCCTATGCGAGCTACGAGTTCGTGTTAGTATGCGGGGTTATGCCTCACGCGGCCCATGTGGCCATGCGACAACGAGTCGGGACGATGCCGAGGAGTAGCTACCCTCGATGCGGGGTTATACCTCATGCGGGCCCATGTGAGTGGCCTATGCGGACTCCGGGAGTCCAGGATTAGGCTTGCAGAATGATGATATGGGCGAGTGGCCCTGTTTCGATCATTCGCAGCCTAGACAAGACCTATTACAGTTAACTATTGTTGCTCTTGTTTGTGATGTGGCACTATGTGCGTTTGCCTTGGTTGTTTCACACATATTTGTAAACTGGTTTTAAAAATGATATGTTTTCATTTAAGTACTTTCTGATTTCGCATACTTAGTACCGTGTAATCGACCTCCTTGGGGCTGCGTTCATGCCGCAGTAAGGGCAACAGTGCTAGATCCACATTCCTAGGATCTCTACGTTGGTGTCGTGAGCTCCATCCTTTCCGAGGCTCTACTTTTGGGTATGATCTCCTGTTGTAGATAGTTTTGTCAGATCGGGTATGGCGGGGCCTGTCCCGCCATAGTTGTATATTTCCTTAAGTGCTGTAGTCTGTTGTACAAAGATTTCGGATGTATCGCTAAACCATGTTTTTTATATATATGCGAAAGCGATGTTTTCTCACTTAAAGCGTGTCCTATTTTATAAACTGTTTCATGTCTTGCTTTATATTTCCTCGACTACTCGATGTATGACTACTTGGGTGCCCTGTAAGGCACGATCACGCCCGAATGGGTCGTGACAAAAGTGGTATCGAGCGCTTAATCCTCGGAAAGTGTCTGCATCGTATCTAGTAGAGTTTGATTATCGGTGTGTTATGCACCACACCTATAATCGTGAGGCTATAAGATATTTAGGATTGATTTCATTCTTCTCATTCGAGATCGTGCTTTAGAGTCATGTTATAGGTTGGACCTCTAACGTATTCCTTTCACATATGATTATGCCTCCACGTAAGGCAACCCGCCCGTAAGGGCAAGGCGGCGAGGAGTCGCTAGCAGACACCCAGTCACGAGGGCTCGTGCCCGCCTATACGAGACAGCGAGTTCTATGACGCCGCCAGCCCCAGCACAGACCACAGTACCCACACCTCCTGTCCCACAGCCTGGGGCGGAGGAGTTAGGGTACAAGGAGATGGCCCAGCTATTGGCTAAAGTTGTGGCCCGATACGAGGAGAGATTGGATGCGGCAGTTCCAGTTCCAGCTCAGCGCCGGCCGCACCGTGGTACACCCGAGGCGTATAGTTTGAGGCTACGAGATTTCTTGAGTTGTAGCCCGCGAGTTTTACTGTCGAGGCGGAGGATGATCCGCAGGAGTTCATCCGCCGCCTTCAGGATCATGAGGGTGATCAAGGCCTCGGACACGTAGTCCGTGACGCCGGTTCGCATCGGCCGCGTGATACCGCAATCGATTGGTTTGATTCATGGGAGTTATCCGGGAGAGCACGCGTCCCGCCTACTTGGGATGAGTTCTCGAGGCTTTCCTCACTCACTTCTTGCCTCGCGGATGAGGAGGCGCGGGTGATAGATTTTTACCACGAGGCGAGAGGACGCGCCGTCGAGTACAATGTCGAGTTTGATTCATTGGCTCGATATGTCCCGAGATTGGTAGCGATATGGAGGATAGGTGCACCGCTATGTCACCGGCTGAGACGACTATATGGCCGAGTCATGTGCGGGTGTTTCTCTCCACCGTATGGACATTACCGCATGCAGCTCACGCCCTTGGATGCGAGGCGCGGTCGACGAGTGGGCGACGCAGAAGAAGGCGGGGCGGGAGGTCTTCCGTGGTTATCGTGGTGGCGGCCTCGGCAGTTAGCCTAGATTCGCACCACGCCCAGCTCGAGCACTCGCACCGCCCTCGGCCACGGCCGAGTTTTCGAGGCGCATCAGGCCCTGTGGCTTCGGCGTCGAGTAGCGAGGCGGCGATCGACCACCCCGGTGTGGCCGACGGTAGATCCCATTACGGGAAGTGTGGTACTACTTTTGGAGCTTGTTACGATTGTGGCGGCAGGTCACTTTGGCGAGGACCGTCCCGAGCGTGGCTGGTGGTAGGACTCACCTTCGTGTTACATTGCCGCTTCATCATCTCCTACGATTACTCGCCCGGGCGAGGGTACTCATGGGTCGCCAGTCGCGGCAGGTCGTGGCTCGTCCCGATTCTAGCGGTCCTCAGAACCGCATATATGCGTTGTCCAGCCGACAGGATCAGGAGGCCTCACATGAAGTCGTCACAGGTACTTTATCAGTGTATGGGTTTGATGTGTATGCCTTCATAGATCCGGTTCTACTCATCTATATATCTCCCCTTGTTGCTAGTAGGATAGGGATAGAGCCTGAATCCATAGACCCTTTCGAGGTAGCTACGCCAGTGGGTGATTCGGTGGTAGCTCGGCGGGTATATAGAGCTTGTCCTGTGACCATTTACAGTCGTCAGACCCTAGCCGACTTGATAGAGTTGGAGATGATTGACTTCGACGTGATTATGGGGATGGATTGGCTAGCTTCTTGTTACGCTAATGTAGACTGCAGAGAGAGTAGTACGGTTCCGGTTTCGCAGGAGCGGTGGTTGAGTGGGAGAGCACCAGACGCCGAGGGTAGGTTTATTTCCTACCTCAAGGCTAGGAAGATGGTGCGTAAGGGTATATCTACCATCTCGTTCGTGTTTGATAAGTCTGCGGTACCAGATTTTCAGTGCAGTTCGATGGTCGAGTTCCCAGACGTATTTCGGATGACCTCCCGTATCCTCCCGAGAGGAGATTGAGTTTTGTATTGACATAGTGCCGCACACTCGGCTATTTCCATTCCGCCATACGTAACGGCACCGCCGAGTTGAGAGAGTTGAAGGATCAACTTAGAGATTTCTTGGAGAAGGGCTTCATCGGGCCCAGTGTTTCTCCGGGAGCGCCAGATTGTTCGTAAAGAAGAAGGATGGGGACAGCCGCGCATGTGTGTTGATTACAGCGGTGAATAAGGTGACCATTAAGAACAGATACCCTTCCCGTGATTGATGATTTGTTCGACCAGGTTGCGGTGCGAGATGTTTCTCCAAGATTGATCTGCGTTCGCTATCATCGTGTTCGTGTCGAGAGGTGGATGTCCCTAGATCGCATTCCGACCAGACGCATTATGAGTTCGTGGTCATGTCTTTTGGGTTGACCAATGCTCGTGGTATTCATGGATTTGATGAACCGAGTGTTCAAACCATTTTGGACACGCTGTGATAGTGTTCATTGATGATATCTTGGTTTATTCTCGCCAGCGAGAGCATGCGGAGCATTTGAGGCGATCTTGTGATTCTCAGACTAGCTTGTACGCCAAGTTTTCCAAATGTGAGTTTTGGCTGACTTGATGGCGTTTCTTGGGCATATTGTCGGGTGATGGCATTCGAGTGATACGCCAAGATCGAGGCGATCGAGACTTGGCCTAGACCTACTACTCGGCAGAGGTTCGCATTTTCGGGCCTTGCAGATATTATCGCGGTTCGTGGAGAAGTTTGCTTCTATCTCGCACCATTGACTAGGTGACTCGTAAGCGGCCAAGTTTCGATGGCGATGCTTGTGGCGTGGTTTCCATTCTTTGAAAAGAGACGACGACCGCCCGTTCTTACTCTTCCGGAGGTCAGATGGTTATGTCGTGTATTGTGATCGTCGTGCATCGGGTTGGGATGTGTGTTGATGCAGCATGGCGGTTATAGCATATGCATCCCGACGGTGAAGAAACACGAGAGGAACTACCCCACCCATGATTTGGAGTTAGCGTACCGTGATTCACGCCAAGATCTGGAGGCACTATTTGGATGGGGTTCACGTGGAGATTTATACAGACCACAAGAGCCTCCAGTATATCTTCAGCCAGAGGGAGCTGAACTTACGGCAGAGACGGTGGTTAGAGTTGCTTAAGGATTACGATGTTGATATCCTGTACCACGGGAAGGCCAATGTTGTGGCGTATGCCTTAGTCGTAGGTCGATGGGAGCCTATCGGATGTGCAGCTAGAAAGGAGGACATGGTTCGTGATTTGCATCGCTTAGCGAGCCTTGGTGTCCGCTTGATTGATTACGATAGCGGTGGGGTTAGAGTTCGTGAGGTTGCCGAGTCTTCCATCGCCGAGGAGGTGAAGAGGCAACGATTCGAGGATCCACTTTGATTCGATATCGTGATACAACTCTTCGTGAGGGCAAGGGTCCTTTGAGGTAGCACGATGGAGTGCTAAGGTTTGAGGGCGGTGTGTGTTCCGGATGTTTCAGACTTCGCAAGAGTTCTTGGGGAAGCACACGGTACACGTTACTCATCCATTCTGGTCGACCAAGATGTACCACGACCTTAGATCCGTATTGGTGGGATGGCTTGAAGAGAGACGTTGCGAGTTCGTAGCTCGGCCCGTGTTGTCGGCAGTGAAGGTAGAGCACCGCAGGCCGGTGGTTTGTTACAGCGATTGAGATCCCGACCGAAGTGGGAGGTAATCAACATGGACTTCATCACAGATTACCTCGCACTCGGAGGAGACATGATTCTATATGGGTTATCGTCGACGGTGACGAAATCAGCCCACTTTCTTCCGTCAGACGACTTTTTCGGTGAGGATTATGCGCACTTACATCCGAGAGATCGCCGATCGCATGGAGTCCCTACTGATCATATCGCATGTGGAGCCCGGTTTACGGCTAACTTCCGGAGGTCCTTCCGCAGGGTTTAGGACGCAGTGAGCACAGTCGTGATTTCATCCACGCATGCATCGACAGCAGAGCGCACTATCCGCACTCTTGAGGATATGTGCGAGCTGTGTTATTGACTTCAGTGGTAGTTGGGAGGATCATTTGCCTCTAGTTGAGTTCGCGATAATAATAGCTACCACTCCAAGATTCGGATGGCGCCTTATGAGGCCTTGTATGGGAGGAAGTGCGGTCGCCTATAGGTTGGTTCGATGTGGGCGAGTGCGGCTAGTGGGACCAGATTTGGTACAAAGGCGATGGATAAGGTGAAGCTTATCCGAGAGCGGCTATTGATGCTCGTAGTCGGCAAGTCGTATCGAGATCATCGTCGTCGGCATCTTGAGTTCGAGGTTCATGATTGGGTTTTCCTAAAGCGTGTCACCCATGAAGGTGTGATGAGATTCGTGTCACGACCGATTCGCCCGTGGATCGTGCCTTACCGGGCACCCTAGTGATACAACATCGAGTAATCATTGAACATAAAACAATACAAGACATATTATGAAATATGAAACAATAATCGAGAAAAACTTGCCTTTCAGCATATATATAAATAACGACTTTTTCCAATATGAACAGTTTTAATCCTTTTACAAACCCCACAACAAGATTACAGACCTCTAAGAAATGATACGACAACAATGGCGGGCGGGGCCGCCATACCCTGAATGTAAACACCTACAACAACAGGGGACTATACCACTGATAAGCCTCCGGAGAAACGGAGCTTTCCCACACGCTGAACTGTGACCCTAAGAGCGAGGATCAATGACTGGTGTACCTTTACCTGCGGCATGAACGCAGCCCCAAAGGAGGTCGCATAACAGTACCAAGTATGTGAACCGAAAATAAATCAGAATGAAATCATAGTAGTCTATACAAAGCAGGAGACATGTATGATAACCAAACTACAGTTCACCATAAATAAGCAGTCATGTCAAGTCAGGGACTCACGCCCTCAAGTCATCACTCAATTTTTACCAATGGGTCTCACGCCCACAACATCAATCGTGCCTGTGGAATACCTTCCTCACCGCCGCGCTTTATGATACACAAACACCAAGGAATACACATGAACACGTGTCCCACGTGTCCTAATAAAACAATGCGAGTAAGTGCGAAGGCATAGCCGACTACTAACACCAGCACTAACAACAAGGTCAAAATGTGTCATGATATCCGCCTGAGGCCGTCACATGATAAAAGCCTGGTCACTCGCCCGCAGATCAAATGTGCGCCGTCTAGCCTCGAACTCTCCGCAGCTCCGCATAGGCCAACCTCATAGGCGCATGAGGTATAACCCGCATCGGTAGCTACTCCCGTAAGATCCCCGACTCGCATCCGCATGGCCAAAGACCGCGTGACCACAAGGCCGTAAACTAACCCGAACTCCCGTAGTTCGCATGGATCCCTCGACCGCATGAGGTATCCTCGAATCATGGTCCTGCATCACCGAGTCTACCCGCATCGGATGGCTGCTTAACCTCAGGACACAAGTCAAGGTGAGTGGTACAATACCAACATAACGGCTGATAGTCAAACAACTTTAAGCGTAGTCGAGGGGAAAACCCCTTTACACTAACATCACAAGATACTAACACACGTAGCATCCTAACATGTTTACTTCTCAAATCAACAAGAAAGTATTACAAGGCTATCACAAACCAATACAATCAAGTTATTCACACAAGGTGCTTTCTACTAACAAGTTCGGGTATCAAACCCCAAAGTACTTCACACATTAAATCTTTAAAAGATCTGTTTCTTTCACATAAGTCACACAATACCCGTAGTATAAAATAGAGTGACTGTCCTTTTAAGAAAACCAAAACTCTTACCTTTGTAAAATCAAGTAACAACATTATTTTCCAAACGTCCAAGTTTGCCTAATTTCAAATGTTCACGTTTCTTATTTTAGAAAGGTTTCGTGGTTCATAGCCTTATTCATTTAAGAATATAATTCTCTTTTAAACAATCTGAGAAACATAAGTCTTATGTGAGTAGGATATTCTTGTTTATAACAATCTTATTACAGCAGCCATGATCTAGGAAATATCATTTTGTCTCATCTTAGCTTCTATGCAGATGGAAGTTTCTCGGTTTTAATAATACTTAATTATTCAAAACATTTACTTTTATTAACGCCGGTTGGTTTGTCGATACACATCCTGATTTCCAAAATCAAGAAACATTCTTAAGCCGTTATACCTAACTTCCCATAAAGCTAGTATAACTCTTAAGTTTTCAAAAGAAACAGTATCACTCTTCTTTCAAAACGATTTAGAAATCTTTTGAAATACTTCAAGTTCTTTATTATCACACATCAAGCCGCTTATAAACAAATCATTTACCTTTTAAAAACCACAAAGTATTTTCGACCTACATAAAGTCGTTATAACCAACTTCCCATAAAGCCGTTATAACACTTTATGTTTCAAACCAATCAAATACATTTAACACGTATCGTCTACCGCACTACATAGTTCACACATATCATGCTAGAAGAGATAGGAGAGGTTCACATACCTCGCGATGAGTATCGACTAATAGCAAAACGCTCAAGTACTTCCAACCGGCTACTCCTTAAGCCAAGTAGATCGTGCCACACGTAGTACTTCAACCTATAAGGCCACAAGGCGCTTATTAACATTTAGACCTTATCGCAGAACATTCTACCTAAAATTCGCAAAGACCTTCCCAACAACAGAAATCTCCTCGCTAACGAGGCCGCTACAAGCCAACCGGGGGTTACACATCTAACCCGACGGTACAATTCTACTCCACGTAAAAGCTACAAGCTCAGAATACGATCCTATGTAAAAAACGATTCGATTCGATTCTTGGGCTTAAGTCCAAAGACATTGCCACAAGCTATGTTCGCTTATATACATAGTATACTTCAACTATATATTCTACAACATGTAATATCCAATTACAATAGGGACAAGATAATTACCTCGATAAGCCCATAATTATCCGAAGTTTAATGTCGCTCCCGAGCAAGGTTTAGCTCAACTCCGGCGCTCCAACCCGCTCCAAACCACCCTTAGAAGTTCTAACCAACTTCTACATAACACTCCAACTAACTATGGAGATTTTCCTAGGGTTTCGGTTTTGTGGACTGTGGAAAGTATAATAGTATTTCCTGCTTTTAGATAGGTATAACCTTAGAATACTACAAGGTATACTGGCTAAGGTAATTTGAGCATTATAACAATACTTTTGAGAGTATTTCTACACCACAAAGGGGGTATTATACTAAAGCAACTAGGCTAGAGTGGTACACTCTCGCTAGCACCCACAGAGGGGGTGCTCTCGCCACAAGTGGGGAGGGACGAGAACCATAAGGAAGGAGGGGAGGATTCTAACACTTAGGAAATATTTAGGATGAAGAAGTTCATCAAAGGAGAGGGTATTTATAGCACAAGCCAAGGCCAACCAATGGCCAAGATCTAGCCAAGTGTATAGCAAGTGTAAGGCCAAGATTCACCCAAGTGCCCCTAGACCCTACTCCAAAACCTCACAAATATCTACACAAAAATATCTACCACTTGACACCCCAAAGTCGCCCAAGTGCCGCCACCTTGCCACCAATGAGAGGGTGCCAAGTGCCGCCTCTCGTCATCCAAAATGTTCCGCCTCTCGGAAAAATCCGCAAAAATAAGAAAAGACATAGCCGAATTTTCCTCTCGCAGTTATGTAAAACGCTTCGTCGAAAAACGACTTAACAGGGTGTTGTGCACAAATGCCATTCGGCTAAGCCACTAGGCGGGGTGACACGTGTCACCTCCTATTGGCCCAAAATAAAACATCTTCCAAAATATCCACAATGGCCAAAATCTCAAAACAAAGTGGGCCACAAACCAGAATTTCTCGTGGGCCACGTGACCATTTCAAAAATAAAATTCCATAATTCTCTAATATTCCAGGAAGTCCGAATACCAAATATGGGAATCCAATTCCCATTAACGAACCTTTTTCCTTCACAAAAACCGGAAACTTTTCCGTGGAAAAATCACCTCTTTCTTCCTTTCCAATCTTTCTGTCGTATTCTCGTACGTACGTCCTCGCATACATACCCAGGAACTACGGGGTATAACATTCTTCCCCCCTTAGAAACATTCGTCCCGAATGTTCCTTCTAAGTCTCAAAACATACGTGCGCCAGTATAGTCTTCACTTCTATACTTACGAAACAATCCTGCCATACCGCCACGTAAAATACCGCGCAACATACTTATATCAAAGTCTACGAGGAAACACCTCTAACATCACCACAAATACACTTTTGTCACTTTGCCGCGAGCCTAGCTACGAAGACCCAACAAATGGTACCGGTCGCATGATCCTCGAGGCATGCCCTCACGGCCATCTTCTCGGGACGTGCCATACGGAGAGCCACGGTTCGGGTCTGTTCCCGTGGTAGAGGCTCTGGCCTATTTATACGCTCAGCCCCCCGAACATAAATACGAAAGACCGGACGTACTGCCTCCTAAGTCGGACGACAATTGCTAACATATAGGCAACCTGGCCTATTCTTCACATGAACTCAAAAGGCCCAAAGTAACTCGCTAAGTTCCTTCGTTTCCACAACTCGTCACACCGTCCCGGTGGTACTTTCAAGAAGACCGACCGCCAACTCAACTCTGGCGCCGCCGATTATCCGCGATTCCTCCGAGCCGCGTAACTTCTTCTAGATGAGCTTTTCCCTATCCACGATCTACCGGAACAAGCTCAACTAATCGGCGAACCTTGCCAACATCGAACCAATCGACCGGCAACTTACACTTCCGCCCCTACAAGGCTTCCTAAGGCGACCTCCGAACACTGAAATGGTAGCTTAAACGCTCCCTCCACAGGAGACAACAATCCTCACAACTACCCCTGAAATCCACACCGCCCGAGGCGAACGCGATTTCGAGACTCACCGAGTCCTTAACCCGCTCGTAAAACTTCCAAACAAAAACAGCCGTAACTCTGGCTCCATCGTGCGCCATAAGGTGCACGTAGGCACCCGTGCAGCCTTACAACCTTTCTGATAAATCAACACTGCCGAGTGAACGGTCCTGACCGAAGAACACGATGAGCTGCCCCCATCGACCCGACCACCGGTCGAACGCATCCACGAACTCGTACGCTGGTTAACTAAACTTGGGCCTAACACCCTCGTGACCCTTCCACAAGGCGGGACCACCACAACTTCACCACCAAACATGCCGCGGGTTGACCCGCAACGTGGCCTCAACCCGACCCGAAGCGCAAAATACTATCTCCAGAAGGAACAATTTTACTAAACATGTTACGAAAACCTAGCGGTCTTCTTAGCTCAACTACCCTCTTTCATTTCATACCACTTAGGGACCTATCCCAAACATAGCTCACGTGCACTATGCACTCCGATAAGGATCAAACATAACACTACACCTTTACTCGAGATGGCCTTACCTCTAAGGTCTGTACGTATAACACTCTAAGGCTCACACCTTCTCTATCCCAAAAATCTTACTCGGTTAACCCACCATGATTTCTAATCACAACTACCACACTGCTATCAGAACATAGCACTTAAGGTATACTCACCTTGAAAGTTACCGAAGGACCTGCCGCTCGCCCTCTCTCGCCGCCCTTGGTTAACCCGCCGATCTCTACGCTTTCGCCTGCTGTACATAAGCCCGCATACGTGCCATGCTCAAGCCCAATCAAGAATTACTCTTGCACAACCTCTCTTAGGTAGTCATCAAGACTCGCGATACATCGGTATACTCTCGTAGCCAAATCCATAGCTAATGTAGTCGCCTTGCGATCCATATTCTCTGCTCTCGTCGTGGGCGAAGGTTCAAATATCATGGCCGCAGAGGAATCGCCGCCGTGCTAAACTTTCTTGGGGCTAGTGACGCCGCAGAAATCCCGAACGAAGCACCATCAAGGTGATAATTGGGCTGTGCCCACGTAACCCTCTGAACTCTACTCGCAGCTCCCTCGGCTGCCTTGCCCTCCTGGGCCCGGGTTGCCCCACGCGGAGGCATATCGGTAAGGGAAAGAAATACGTTTAGAGGGTCCAACTTTCAACACAGCTCTAAGGCACGATCTCAGAGTGAGAAGAATAGAAACCAATCCTAATTATCCTATAGCCTCCTGATTATTGGTGTGGTGCACAACACACCGATAATCAAGACTCTTCGATACGGTTCAGACATTTTCCGAGGATTAATCGCTCGATACTACTTTTGTCACGACCGATTCCGGGCGTGGATCGTGCCTTACCCTGTGCACCCTAGTGATACAACATCGAGTAATCACGAACATAAAACAATACAAGACATATTATGAAATATGAAACAATAACTGAGAAAACTTGCCTTTCGCATATATATAAATAACGACTTTTTCCAACATGAACAGCTTTAATCCTTTTACAAACCCCGCCTACAATAGCATTACGCACTTAAGAAATGATACGACAACAATGGCGGGACAGGGCCCGCCATACCTCGAATGTAAACACCTACAACAACAGGACTATACCACCGATAAGCCTCCGAGAAACGGAGCTTTCCCACGCCGAATCGTGACCCTAAGAGCGAGGATCAATGGCGGTGTACCTTTACTCGCGGCATGAACGCAGCTTCGGGGAGGTCGATAACAGTACCAAGTATGTGAAATCAAAATAAATCGTAAATGAAATCATAGTAGTCTATACAAAGCAGGAGACATGTATGATAACCAAACTACAGTTCACCATAAATAAGCAGTCATGTCAAGTCAGGGACTCACGCCCTCAAGTCATCACTCAATTTTTACCAATGGGTCTCACGCCCACAACATCAATCGTGCCCGTGGAATACCTTCCTCACTGCCGGCAGTTTATGATACACAAACACCAAGGAATACACATGAACACAAGGTCCCACCTTTGTCCTAATAAAACAGTAAACGGTAAGTACGAAGGCATAGCCGACTACTAACACACACAGTACCAACAAGGACATAAAAACTGTCATGATATCTGTCTGCACCGCCACATGATAAAAGCCGGTCACTCGCGCGAGATCAAATGTGCGCGTCTAGCCTGAACTCTCAGACTCGCATAGGCCAACCTCATAGGCCCGCATGAGGTATAACCCCGCATCGAGGGTAGCTACTCCCCGGCATCGTCCTGGACTCGCAGTCCGCATGGCCACAAAGACCGCATGACCACAAGGGCCGTAAACTAACCTGGAACTCCCGTAGTTCCGCATGGATCCCCTGGACCCGCATGAGGTATCCTCGAATCATGGTCCTGCATCGCCGAGTCTACCCGCGTCGGAGGCGGCTTAACCTCCGGACACAAGTCAAGGTGAGTGGTACAATACCAACATAACGGCTGATAGTCAAACAACTTTAAGCGTAGTCGAGGGGAAAACCCCTTTACACTAACATCACAAGATACTAACACACGTAGCATCCTAACATGTTTACTTCTCAAATCAACAAGAAAGTATTACAAGGCTATCACAAACCAATACAATCAAGTTATTCACACAAGGTGCTTTCTACTAACAAGTTCGGGTATCTAACCCCAAAGTACTTCACACATTAAATCTTTAAAAGATCTGCTTCTTTCACATAAGTCACACAATACGTAGTATAAAATAGAGTATCGCCCTTTTAAGAAAACGAAACCTCTTTCCTTTGTAAAATGAAGTAACAACATTATTTTCCAAACGTCCAAGTTTGCCTACTTTCAAATGTTCACGTTTCTTTTTTTAGAAAGGTTTCGTGGTTCATAGCCTTATTCATTTAAGAATATAATTCTCTTTAAACAACTGAGAAACATAAGTCTTATGTGAGTAGGATATTCTTGTTTATAAGAATCTTATTACAAAGACCATGATCTAGAAATATCATTTTGTCTCATCTTAGCTTCTATGCAGATGGAAGTTTCTCTTGGTTTTAATAATACTTAATTATTCAAAACATTTCCTTATTAACGCCGCAGTTGGTTTGTCGATACACATCCCGATTTCCAAAATCAAGAAACATTCTTAAGCCGTTATACCTAACTTCCCATAAAGCTAGTATAACTCTTAAGTTTTCAAAAGAAACTAAGTATCACTCTTCTTTCAAAACGATTTAGAAATCTTTTGAAATACTTCAAGTTCTTTATTATCACACATCAAGCCGCTTATAAACAAATCATTTACCTTTTAAAACCACAAAGTATTTTCTGACCTACATAAAGTCATTATAACTAACTTCCCATAAAGCGTTATAACACTTTATGTTTCAAACCAATCAAATACATTTAACACGTACGCTCTGGTACTACATAGTTCACACATATCATGCTAGAAGAGATAGGAGAGGTTCACATACCTCGCGACGAGTATCGACTAATAGCAAAACGCCCAAGTACTTCCAACCGCCGCTACTCCTTAAGCCAAGTAGATCGCGCCACACGTAGTACTTCAACCTATAAGGCCACAAGGCGCTTATTAACATTTAGACCTTATCGCAGAACATTCTACCGAAAATTCGGCGCCTCCCCCACAGCCAGAAATCTCCTCCTTTAACGAGGCGGCTACTAAGCCAACCAGGGGTTACACATCTAACCCGAACGGTACAATTCTACTCACGAAAAGCTACACAAGCCTCATGTCTGGTCTATGTAAAAACATTCGATTCGATTCTTGTGCTTAAGTCCAAAGACATTGCCACAAGCTATGTTCAGTTATATACATAGTATACTTCAACTATATATTCCTACAACATGTAATATCCAATTACAATAGGGGGACAAGATAATTACCTCGATAAGCCCATAATTATCCGAGTTTAATGTCGCTCCTGAGCAAGGTTTAGCTCCAACTCCGGGCGCTCCAACCCGCTCCAAACCACCCTTAGAAGTTCTAACCAACTTCTACATAACACTCCAACTAACTATGGAGATTTTCCCTAGGGTTTCGGTTTTGTGACTGACGGAAAGTATAATAGTATTTCCGGGCTTTTCGTATAGGTATTGTCACGACCCGTTCCGGGGCCCGTGACCGGTGCCTTACCCCGGGCACCCAAATAGACATACATCAGAGTAATCAGCGGAACATAAAGACAATACATGAAACCAGTGTAATAAGACAGTGAAATAAGAAAGCGAGCTAACCAAAAACGGTTACCTTCAAGATATATATAAATAGCAACTTTTTCAACATGAGCAGTTTAATCCTTTTACAAACCCGGCCACAACAGTACTCTGCACCTCTAAGAATGATACGACAACAATGGCGGACAGGGGCCGCCAAACCCCGAATGTAAACACTTACGACGGCGAGGACTATACGTGATAAGCCTCCGAGAAACGGAGCTTCCCAACGCTGGTGACCACGAGCTAGGATCAACGGCGGTGTACCTCAACTCGCGGCATGAACGCAGCCCAAGAAGGTCGATAACAGTGCAGTATGTGAAACGAAAATACATATCAGTAAATGAAATCATAGCGATCATATAAAGCGAGAGACATGTATGATAACCAAACTACGCTTACAACAAAGCGGTCATGTCTGTTAGGGACTCACGCCTCAAGTCATCACTCAAGTATAACAACGGGTCTCGTGCCCACAACATCAATCGTGCGTGGAATACCTTCCTCACGGCGATCTATGATATAAAAGCACGAGGAACACACATGAACACGTGTCCCACGTGTCATAATAAAACTTTACGGTAAGTACGAAGGCATAGCCGACTACTAAAAACCCTAATACCAACAAGGTCATGAATCAGATCATAAGATCTGTCTAGACCGTCACATGATCAAAGCCGCCACTTGCCCGATATCAATGTCTGCGTCTAACCACTCGAACTCCCGCAGCTCCGCGATAGGCCAATCTCATCGGCCCGCATGAGGTATTCCCGCGTCGAGGGTAGCTACTCCCGGCATCGCCCGGACTTCGCAATCGCATGGCCACATGGACCGCATGCCCATAAAGGACGTCACTAACCTCGAACTCGTAGCTCCGCATAGGCCGGGACTGCGTGAGGTATTCTCGAATCATAGGTCCATCGACGCTTTGAGTCTACCCGCGTGGAGGCGACAACCGGAATCATCTCAAGAGATGAATGCCACAATACTATCATAACGACCGATAGTTAATAAGCACAATCAAGAAACCCTTCACACAAACATCACAAGATACTAACACACGTAGCATCCCAACACGCTTACTTATCAACGCAATCAAGAAAGTATTACAAGGCTATCACAAACCAATACAATCAAGTTGTTCACACAAGGTACCTTCTACTATATGATTAACAAAATCGGGTTTTATCCCCAAAGTACTTCATACATTAACTCTTTAAAAGATACGTTACTTTCACAATATCACACAATACGTAGTATAAAATAGAGTGACTATCCTTTTAAAGTAAATCAATTACTTCTCTTTGTAAAATCAAGTAGCAACATTCTTTCCAATGATCAAGTTTGCCTAATTTCCAATGTTCAAGTTTCTCATTTTAGAAAGGTTTCGTAGTTCATAGTCTTATTCATTTGAGAATATAATTCTCCTTAAAACTATCCGAGAAACGTAAGTCTTATATGTGAGTAGGATATTCTTGTTTATAACAATCTTATTACAAACCATGATCTAGAAATATCATTTTGTCTCATCTTAGCTTCTATGCAGATGGAAGTTTCTCTTGGTTTTAATAATACTTAATTAGTCAAAACATTTCCTTTTATTAACTGCAGTGGTTTGTCGATACATTCTGATTTCCAAAATCAAGAAACATTCTTAAGCGTTATACCTAACTTCCCATAAAGCTAGTATAACTCTTAAGTTTTTCAAAACCAAGTATTACTTCTTCTTTCAAAATGATTCAAAAATCTTTTGAAATACTTCAAGTTCTTTATTAACACATAACAAGCGCTTATAGTTCAAATCAAGACCTTTTAAAAACCACATGTATTTTCTTACCAACATAAAGTCATATAACCAACTTCCCATAAAGTCGTTATAACACTTTATGTTTTAAACCAATCACATACATTTAGCACGTATGCGTCACCGCACTACATAGTTCACACATATCATGCTAGAAGAGATAGGAAGAGGTTCACATACCTGCGACGATTATCGACTAATAGCAAAAGCGCTCAAGTACCTCAAACCGCCGGCTACTCCTAAGCCAAGTAGATCGCGCCACGCATAGTACTTCCACCTATAAGGCCACAAGCGCTTATTAACATAAGGTCTCTTCGTAGAACATTCTACGTAAAATTCGCGTACCTCCACAGCAGCGTAAATCTCCTCTCTATCGAGTGCCGCTACCAAGCCAACCAGTGGGGTTATACATCTAACCACTAGGGTACAATTCTACTCCACGGTACTACTTCACAAGTCTACTGTATGTCTGACCCTAAGTAATTCTGATTCAAGAATCTTCTTTAAATACAGCTTAAGTCGCAAGACATTCTGCGTAAGTATTATTCGGGCTTAAGTCAAAAGACATTGCCAATAACTACGTTGATTCTATATATAGTATACTTCAACTATATATTCTAACAATATGTAATTTCCAATTACAATAGAGGACAAGATATTTACCTCAATAAGCCCATAATTATCCAAGTAAAAAGTCGATCTGGGCAATCGCTTAGCTCAACTCGGCGCTCCAACCCGCCTCCAACTACCCTTAGAAGTTCTAACCAACTTCTACAAACTACTCCAACTAACCATGGAGATTTTCCTTAGGGTTTCGTTTAGAGGCTAAAGGGACGTATAATAGTATTTTCCGGCTTTTCGTATAGAGGTACTTTGGAAATACTACAAGGTATTTGGGCTAAAGTATTTGGGTATTATAACAATACTTGAAGAGTATTTCTCTACCAAGGGGGGTAGTATTTCACTAGCACAACTAGGCTAGGGGTTGCTCTCGGCAAAAGGCCACTCAAAGGGGAGGAGTTGGGCGAGACAACTACTGAGGAGGAGTGTTTTGAGTCTAGGAATTTGCTCAAGTGTGGATGAAATAACTCATCAACTAAGGGGTATTTATAGGGCACTCAAAGGCCAAGATTGAGCCAAGTGGTAGGCAAGTGTAAGGTGAAGATTAAGCCATGTGTTGTGTGGGTCCCACTTGGTCATCCACTCCACAAAATATCTCACAAACATTGACCAAACATTTTAGGCACAAAAGATGAAAAAGCGTGCAAGCCTGTAAGCTTCCACCAAGGAAATTTCGTCAACCTTGGACACCTAAGGGTGACACATGCCGCCTCCAATTGGTCCAAAATGTTTCGCCTCTCGGAAAAATCCGTAAAAATAATAAATGACATAGCGAATTTTCCCTACAAAAGTGTGGAAAGCGTTTACGGAAAATGACTCTTTCGGCACTTGTGCACAAAAATAATTTCGCCAAGCACTTTATCTCAAGTTCGAATTTTCTACGTCGTCCATACGCATATACTCAAAATACGGTATAACATTCTCCCTCGCCAGAAACATTCGTCGAATGTTCCTTCTAAGTCTCAAAACAAGCGTGCGCGAGATAGTCTTCACTACTATACTTACGAGAATCAATCCGCCACATCCGCCACGAAACAATCACGTAAATACTTACATCAAAGTCCACGAGGAAACACCTGTAATCATCATCGCAACACACTTCTCACCGGGGTCTAAAATATACTTCCTTCGCACCTTCTCTTTATAAAAGAAATGATCGCATCTATGCTCGCCATACATGCTCGCTTCTCTTTACTCGTAGATACCACTTTGTCACTTTGCCTGAGGCATTAACCTTCTCAGGCGACCCAACAAATGGTACCACTTTTGTCACTTTGTCGTGAGCCTTGCTCCGACGACCCAACAAATGGTACCGGACTGCATGCGATCCCTGAGGATGTCGTATACTCGAACTCTTTCCACATTTCTGATACTGCTTCAGTTTCCAAAACTCGGGGCTACTATCTCTAACGTGGTCATCATTAACTGGGAACACTCTGGATGGATCTCCGATACTTTCCCTGATCATAACAATACGAAAGACCGGACGTACAGCCTCCTAAGTCGGACGGCAAAAGCTAACATATATAGGCACTGGCCTATTCTTCACATGAACTCGAAAGGCCCAAAGTAACTCGGGCTAAGTTCCTCTGTATTCCAAACTCGTCACCCAACCCGGTGGTACTTTCAAGACCGACCGTCGGCTCGAACTCTAAGCATCGTCGCGATTATCCGCACAACTCCTCCGAGCCGCGGAACTTCTTCTAGACAAGCTTCGCTATCCACGATCTGTGGAACAAGCTCAACCAACTAACGAACCTTGCCAACATCGAACCAATCGACCGACAATTTACACTTCCGCCCTACAAGGCTTCACAAAGCGATATCCGAACACCGAAATGGTAGCTTAAACACTTCCTCCACGGAGACAACAATCCCCACGACTACCTCTACGAAATCCACGACCGCCCGAGGCGAATGCGGTCTGAGACTCACCGAGTTCTTAACCCCGCTCGTAAACTTTTAGAAGACGAAAAATAGCCACACAGGCTTCACTGCGACATAAGGTGAAGGTAGGCACCGTGCATCCTTACAACCTTTACGATAAAACAATCCGCCGAGTAAGCGGTCTTTGCTAGAAGACGAGGCGGTGACCTCTCGGTCCGACTCTTGGTCGAATCATCCACGAGTTCGTCTGTTGGTTAACTAAACTTGGGCCTAACACCTCGTGACCTACCACAAGGCGGGACCACCACAACCGACCCCACCCAAACATGCCGCGGGTTGACCGCGGCGTGGACTCAACCCGACCCGGCGCGCATAATACTAGCTCCGATCGAACAATCTCACTAATCACGTTTGAAAACCTAGCGGTCTTCTTAGCTCAACTACCCCTTTCATTCCACACTACTAGTGACCTATCCCAAACATAACTCACGTGCACTATGCACTTCCATAAGGATCAAACATAATACTACACCTTTACCTGAGATGGCCTTACCTCTAAGGTCTTTACGTAAACATTCTAAGGCTCACACCTTTTCTATCCCCCAAAATCTTACTCGGTTAACCCACCATGATTCTAAACACAACTAACACACCGCTATCAGAACAAAGCACTTAAGGTATACTCACCTTATCACACATACTGACCTCTAGAGGGTTAAAGATATATCTATATCTCTTCTTCCTCCAGTCGTTCTAATCAAACTCGCCGTGAGCGCATAGCTAAGGAAAATGACGAACTACCCACCAATCACGAAGGCTAAGTCCTCCTACAAGGACACTCTCTCGACACATGTACGGACGGCGCAGTACAACAAGTACCAACTAAAAGACGACATTCCGGGATGACGTGCAGCCATCTGTGAACGGAAGCCACGGAGTTCACCAACTCCTACACACCCGAATGTCCGAAATCTGGAAGACCACTCAGCTTGGCGGAGGTGCATATCTAATCTGCGGTGGCGACTACCTCGAAAGTTACTAAAGGACCTTCTTTGCTCGCCCTCTTACGGTGTCGCCGTTAACTGCCGATCTCTGCGTCTCGGCTGCTGCGCATAAGCCCGCATACGTGCCCCGCTCAAGCCTAATCAAGAATTACTCTTGCAACCTCTTTTAGATAGTCCTCAAGACTCGCGGTACATCGGTATACTCTCGTAGCCAAATCTATAGCTAGTAACGGTCGCCTCTTTGCAATCTAAATTCTCTGTTCGGCCGTGGGCGAAGGTTCATATATCATGGCGCGATGAGGCGCTGCTGCGCCGAACTAAACTCTCATTGGGGCTAGTGACGTCGAAGAACTCACCGAATTAAGCACTACCTAGGTAATGATTGGGCTGTGCCTCGCCACCTTCTCGAACTCTACTCGCGGCTCCTTTGCCTTGCCCTCGGGCGGGTTGCCCTACGCGGAGGCATAACGATAAGGAAATAATTTCGTCAGAGGGTCCAACTTACAACACAGCTCTAAGGCACGATCTCGAGTGAGAAGAATAGAAACCAATCCTAAATATCCTATAGCCTCCTGATTATTGGCGTGGTGCACACACCGATAATCAAGACTCTTTGAATCTGATACGTAGACACTTTCAGGATTAATCGCTCGATACCACTTTTGTCACGACTGTTCGGGGCGTGGCCGTGCCTTACCCCGCACCCAAATAGACATACATCGAGTAATCAGCGGAACATAAAGACAATACATGAAACCATTGTAATAAGACGGTGAAATAAGAAAGAGGCTAACCAAAGCGGTTACTCCGGTATATATATAAATAGCAACTTTTTCAACATGAACAGTTTAATCCTTTTTACAAACCCGCCACAGCGGTACTCTGCACCTCTAAGAATGATACGACAACAATGGCGGGACAGGGCCCGCCAAACCACGAATGTAAACACTTACGACGACAGTGGACTATACCACCGATAAGCCTCCGAGAAACGGAGCTTCCCAGCTGAAATCGTGACCACGAGAGCTAGGATCGGCGGTGTACCTCAACTGCGACATGAACGCAGCCCGAAGGAGGTCGATAACAACAATTTAGTATGTGAACTGAAAATACATCGTAAATGAAATCATAGCGATCATATAAAGCAGAGACATGTATGATAACCAAACTACGATTTACAAAGCGATATGTCAAGTTAGGGACTCACGCCTCAAGTCATCACTCAAGTATAACAATGGGTCTCGGCCCACAACATCATTCGTGCGTGGAATACCTTCCTCACCGCGATCATGATATAAAAGCACCGAGGAACACATGAACACCGTGTCCCACTGTGTCATAATAAAACTGTGCGGGGTAAAATACGAAGGCATAGCCGACTACTAAAAACCCAATACCAACAAGGTCATGAATCAGATCATAAGATCTGTCTGCACCGTCACATGATCAAAGCCGCCACTTGCCCGATATCGATGTCTGCGTCTAACCTCGAACTCCGCACCCGCGTAGGCCAATCTCATCGCCCGCATGAGGTATTCCCGCATCGAGGGTAGCTACTCCGGCGTCGCCCCGACGCGATCGCATGGCCACATGGACCGCATGCCCATAAAGGACGACACTAACCTGAACTCGTAGCTCGCGTAGGCCGGGACTGCGTAGGTATTCTCGAATCATAGGTCCATCGACCCGCTTTGAGTCTACCCGCGACGGAGGCGGCTTAACCGGAATCATCTCAAGAGATGAATGCCACAATACTATCATAACGATCGATAGTTAATAAGCACAATCAAGAAACCCCTTCACACAAACATCACAAGATACTAACACACGTAGCATCCCAACACGTTTACTTATCAACGCAATCAAGAAAGTATTACAAGGCTATCACAAACCAATACAATCAAGTTGTTCACACAAGGTACCTTCTACTATATGATTAACAAAATCGGGTTTTTATCCCCAAAGTACTTCATACATTAACTCTTTAAAAGATACGTTACTTTCAATGTCACACAATACGTAGTATAAAATAGAGTGACTATCCTTTTAAAGTAAATCAATTACTTCTCTTTGTAAAATCAAGTAGCAACATTCTTTTCCAATGATCAAGTTTGCCTAATTTCCAATGTTCAAGTTTCTCATTTTAGAAAGGTTTTGTAGTTCATAGTCTTATTCATTTGAGAATATAATTCTCCTTAAAACTATCCGAGAAACATAAGTCTTATATGTGAGTAGGATATTCTTGTTTATAACAATCTTATTACAAAGACCATGATCTAGGAAATATCATTTTGTCTCATCTTAGCTTATGCAGATGGAAGTTTCTCTTGGTTTTAATAATACTTAATTAGTCAAAACATTTCCTTTTATTAACGCTGCTGTGGTTTGTCGATACACATTCTGATTTCCAAAATCAGTAAAACATTCTTAAGCCGTTATACCTAACTTCCCATAAAGCTAGTATAACTCTTAAGTTTTTCAAAACCAAGTATTACTTCTTTCAAAATGATTCAAAAATCTTTTGAAATACTTCAAGTTCTTTATTAACACATAACAAGCGCTTATAGTTCAAATCAAGACTTTTAAAAACCACGTGTATTTTCTTACCAACATAAAGTCGTTATAACCAACTTCCCATAAAGTCGTTATAACACTTTATGTTTTAAACCAATCACATACATTTAGCACGTATGCTCACCGCACTACATAGTTCACACATATCATGCTGTAAGAGATAGGAAGAGGTTCACATACCTCGCGACGATTATCGACTAATAGCAAAAGCGCTCCAAGTACCTCAAACCGCCGCTACTCCTGCCAAGTAGATCGCGCCACGCATAGTACTTCCACCTATAAGGCCACAAGGCGCTTATTAACATAAGGTCTCTTCGTAGAACATTCTACAGAAAATTCGGCACCTTCCCATACAACAGAAATCTCCTCTATCGAGGTGGCTACGAAGCCAACCAGGGGTTATACATCTAACCTAACGGGTACAATTCTACTCACGGTACTACTTCACAAGTCTACGTGTCTGCCCTAAGTAATTATGATTCGATGTCTTCTTTAAATACAGCTTAAGTCGCAGACATTGCGTAAGTATTATTCAGCTTAATTCAAAAGACATTGCCAATAACTACGTTCAGTTCTATATATAGTATACTTCAACTATATATTCTAACAATATGTAATTTCCAATTACAATAGAGGGACAAGATATTTACCTCAATAAGCCCATAATTATCCAAGTAAAAGTCGATCTGGGCAATCGCTTAGCTCCAACTCAGGCGCTCAACCCGCCTCCAAACTACCCTTAGAAGTTCTAACCAACTTCTACAAACTACTCCAACTAACCATGGAGATTTTCCTTAGGGTTTCGTTTAGAGGCTAAAAGGGCGTATAATAGTATTTTCCGGCTTTTCAGTATAGAGGGTACTTTGGAAATACTACAAGGTATTTGGGCTAAAGTATTTGGGTATTATAACAATACTTGAAGAGTATTTCTCTGCAAGGGGTAGTATTTCGACTAGCACAACTAGGCTAGGGGTTGCTCTCGGCCAAAGGCCACTCAGGGGAGGGGAGTTGGACGAGACAACTACTGAGGAGAGTGTTTTGAGTCTAGGAATTTGCTCAAGTGTGGATGAAATAACTCATCAACTAAGGGGTATTTATAGGGCACTCAAAGGCCAAGATTGAGCCAAGTGGTAGGCAAGTGTAAGGTGAAGATTAAGCCATGTGTTGTGTGGGTCCCACTTGGTCATCCACTCCACAAAATATCTCACAAACATTGACCAAACATTTTAGGCACAAAAGATGAAAAAAGCGTGCAAGCCTGAAGCTTCCACCAAGGAAATTTCGTCAACCTTGGACACCTAAGGGTGACACACGCCGCCTCCAATTGGTCCAAAATGTTTCGTCTCTCGGAAAAATCAGAAAATAATAAATGACATAGCCGAATTTTCCCTACAAAAGTGTGGAAACGTTTCGAAAATGACTCTTTTAAGCACTTGTGCACAAAAATAATTTCGCCAAGCACTTTATCTCAAGTTCGAATTTTCTACGTCGTCCATACGCATACCAAATACTGGTATAACAGTATAACCTTAGAATACTACAAGGTATACGGCTAAGGTAATTTGGGCATTATAACAATACTTTTGAGAGTATTTCTACACCACAAAGGGGGGGTATTATACGAAAGCAACTAGGCCAGGGGGGGGTACACTCTCGGCTAGCACCACAGAGGGGGTGCTCTCGGCCTGAGGGGAGGGACGAGAACCATAAGGAAGGGAGGGAGGATTAACACTTAGGAAATATTTAGGATGAAGAAGTTCATCAAAGGAGAGGTATTTATAGCACAAGCCAAGGCCAACCAATGGCCAAGATCTAGCCAAGTGTATAGCAAGTGTAAGGCCAAGATTCACCCAGTGCCCCAGACCTACTCCTTAAAACCCTCACAAATATCTACACAAAAATATCTACCACTGACCCCAAAGTCGTCCAGTCGCCCTTGCTTCCACTGATGAGAGGGTGCCAAGTGCGCCTCTCGTTGGTCCAAATGTTCCGTCTCTCGGAAAAATCCGCAAAAATAAGAAAAGACATAGGAATTTTCCCTCGCAGTAATGTAAAGCGTTTAGTCAACGACTCTAACCGGTGTTGTGCACAAATGCCATTCGGCCAAGCCACTGGCGGGGTGACACGTGTCACCCTCCTATTGGCCCAAAATAAAACATCTTAGAAAATATCCTGATGGCCAAAATCTGAAAACAAAGTGGGCCCACAAAACCAGTAAATTTCTCAGTGGCCCCACGTGACCATTTCAAAATAAAATTCCATAATTCTCTAATATTCGAAGTCCGAATACCAAATCGGGAATCAATTCCCATTAACGAACCTTTTTCCTTCACAAAACCTAAACTTTTAGTGGAAAAATCACCTCTTCTTCCTTTCCAATCTTTCATCGATTCTCGCGTGACGTCCTCGCATACATACCCGTGAACTACGGGTATAACATCGGAAGAAGGGGAAACTCAGCCCTAGGTACATTGGGCGTTTGATTGTCGCGTGGTAGGCGAGGTTACTACGAGTTGGATCTGCCGTCCGATCGGAGGCGGTGCATCCGGTTTTCACGTATCTATCTTTGAGGAGATGTATCGGGATCCATCTAGGGTACACCCGATTGACGATGTCGGTGACCGGGGTTATCGTATGAGAGATTCCCATAGCGATAGTCGATCGTCGAGTTAGGCGTCTGCGGACGGGGCGTGGCAGTCAAAGTCTTGTGGGCGAGCTCGGGAGGAGATGACGTGGGAGGCCGAGGAGGACATGAGGCGAAGTATCCTCACCTATTCCCCACCTCCGTAATTCACTTTCCTACTTGTAAATTTTCATTATCGTTTATGCCTAAGTGTTGTTTTGTGGCCGCGTGTGGCATTTGCAACCTGTTTAAGTTATGAAGAATCTTATCGTTAACTGTCTTGAGAAGGAACATTCGGGACGAATATTTCTAAGGAGGGGAGAATGTTTGTTATACCCCGTAGTTCCTGGGTATGTATGCGAGGACGTACGTACGAGAATACGACAGAAAGATTGGAAAGGAAGAAAGAGGTGATTTCTCCACGGAAAAGTTTCCGGTTTTTGTGAAGGAAAAGGTTCGTTAATGGGAATTGGATTCCCGATTGGTATTCGGACTTCTGGAATATTAGAGAATATGGAATTTTATTTTTGAAATGGTCACGTGGGCCCACGGGAGAAATTTACGTTTTGTAGGGCCCACTTTGTTTTGAGATTTTGGCCATTGTGGATATTTTCTAAGATGTTTTATTTTGGGCCAATAGGAGGGTGACACGTGTCACCCCGCCTAGGTGGCTTGGCGAATGGCATTTGTGCACAACAATTGCTAAGTCGTTTTTCGACAAACGCTCTACCTAACTGCGAAGGGTAAATTACGCTATGTCAGTTAGTATTTTTGCGGATTTTTCCGAGATACTAAACGTTTTGGACCAACGAGAGTGCAACACTTGGCACCTCTCGTTGGTGGACTTGAAGGGCGTTAGGGCCGATTGGATGAGCAAGTCTTGGATGATATTTGTGTAGATATTTTGTGAGGTTTTGGGAGTAGGGTCTAGGGGCACTTGGGCATATCTTGGCCTTACACTTGCTATACACTTGGCTAGATCTTGGCCATTGGTTGGCCTTGGCTTGTGCTATAAATACCCCTCTCCTTTGATGAACTTCTTCATCCTAAATATTTCCTAAGTGTTAGAATCCTCCCCTCCTTCCTTATGGTTCTCGTCCCTCCCCTTGTGGTGAGAGCACCCCTCTAGGGTGCTAGCCGAGAGTGTACCCCAGCCTAGTTGCTTTGTATAATACCCCCCTTTGTGGTGTAGAAATACTCTCTAAAGTATTGTTATAATGCCCAAATTACCTTAGTCGTATACCTTGTAGTATTCTAAGGTTATACCTATACGAAAAGCCCGGAAATACTATTATACTTCCCGTCCTGGCAAAACCACAGGAAAATCTCCATAGTCCGTTTGGAGTATTGTGTAGAAGTTGGTTAGAACTTCTAAGGGTGGTTTAGAGCGGGTTGGGCGCCGGAGTTGGAGCTAAACGATTGCCCAGGATCGACTTTATACTTAGATAATTATGGGCTTATCGAGGTAAATATCTTGTCCCTCTATTGTAATTGGAAATTACATGTTGTTAGAATATATAGTTAAAGTATACTATATATAGAATCAACGTGGTTAGTTGGCAATGTCTTTTGACTTAAGCTGAAGAATCTGATCGTATTCTGATGAGACTTGTGTAGTAATCTTGTGGAGTAGAATTGTACCGTTCGGGTTAGATGTATAACCCACACGGTTGGCTTGGTAGCGGCCCGTTAGAGAGAGGAGATTTACGCTGTTGCGGGGAGAGTCTTCAATTTTCGTAGAATGTTCTACGATAAGATCTTAATGTTAATAAGCGCCTTGTGGCCTTATAGGTTGAAGTACTACGTGTGGCGCGTTCTACTTGGCTTTAGGAGTAGCCGACAGTTGGGAGTACTTGGAGCGTTTGCTATTAGTCGATACTGCCGCGAGGTATGTGAACCTCTTCCTATCTTTTCTAGCATGATTGTTGTGAACTATGTAGTACGGTAGACGTACATGTGCTAAGTGATTTGGTTGGTTTAAAACATAGGGTGTTATAATAGCTTTATGGGAAGTTAGTTATAACGACCTTATGTAAGTGAAAATGGTTTACTGATGTTAGAAGTTAAGAGACTTGATCTTATAAGATAAGAGACTTAACTTATTTGTTTTAATGTGGATGTTTGTGAAACCTCATTCGTGAGTAATGAGTACTTGGTTTTAAAGGGATAATGTTTTCTTGATTTCGAATCGTAATGTGTATCGACAGGACCACGCAGTTAATAAAGGAAAATGTATTGAATAATGATGTGTTGTATTAAAACCGGTAGAAACCTCCATCCGCATAGAAGCTAAGATGAGACAAAATGATATTACATTTTCTAGATCATGGTCTTTGTAATAAGATCGTTATAAACAAGAATAAACTACTCACATATATGACATATGTTACTCAATTGTTCTAAAAGGAATCAAGTGATTAAGTTTGGGAACTATGAAACCATTTGAAAATAAAGCTTGAGTAATTGAAACTAGGCAAACTGGAACTTAGGAAAAGAATGTTGTTACTTGATTTTGAAAAGGAAGATGGGTTGGTCATTCTAATACTACGGGTATCGGGTGACTTTTATAAAAGTAATGGATCTCTTTTACACAATTTAACGTACGTAGTACTTTAGGGCTAAAACCCGGACTTTGGTATAAAATGAAAGTACTTTGTGTTGTTGTGAAACTTGCCTATGCTTGTTGTTGTGAAGCTTGGCTATGCTTATTGTGATAACCTTTGTTGTGCAAAGCGTTGTATTTACGTGTTACGCGTCTCGATGGAGGGTCGGTTGACTTGTTGAGAACTTACTTGGACGTGCCGGCAGTGACGGAGAAATTCCACGGGTACGTTCCTGTTGATAGTATTATTGTTGTGCATCGCTATGGACATACTGACACGATGCGTAGCGCACGGGTATGCTTCCATTTAGATTACCGCCTTGTTGTTTCCCTTTGGACATACTGACACGATCGCAGCGCGCGGGTATCGCCCATTTGGAATGTTGTCTTATATTTCCCTTTCGACATATCGACACGATGCGTAGCGCGCGGGTATCGTCCATTTGGAATGTTGTCTTATTTTCCCTTTCGACATACCGACACGATCGTAGCGCACGTATGCTTCCATTTGGATTGCTGTCTTGTTGTTGAGGTCACAGGGACATGTCTACACCGATGCAGAATTCCGGGGGCATGTGGCCATGGGACATTGGTATTATTGTTGCATCATGGACATGTCTACACCGATGCAGTATTCCGGGGGCATGCGGCCATAATGCGAACCGGATTGATGTTGTGGGCGTGAGACCCATTGTTAAATTGAGTGATGACTTGAGGGTGTGAGTCCCTGACTTGACATGACTGCTTATTATTGTGAACTGTAGTTTGGTTATCATACATGTCTCCTGCTTTATAGACTATTATGATTTCATTTACAGTATTTTTAGTTTCACATACAGTACTGTTATGCTTGACCTCCTTCGGCCGCGTTCATGCCGCAGTAAAAGTACACGATCATTGATCCTCGCTCTTAGGTCACGATTCGGCGTGTGGGAAAGCTCCGTTTCTCCGAGGCTTATCGATGGTATAGTCCTCGATGTTGTAGGTGTTTACATTGGTATGGCGGGCCTGTCCGCCATTGTTGTCGTATCATTTCTTAAGTGCGTAATCTTGTTGTGGCGGGAGTTGTAAAAAGGATTAAAGCGCTCATGTTGGAAAAAGTTGTTATTTATATATATGCGAAAGCAAGTTTTCTCAGATTATTGTTTCATATTTCATAATATGTCTTGTATTGTTTTATGTTCACTGATTACTCGATGTTGTATCACTAGGGTGCGGGTAAGGCACCATCACGGGCCGGTGGAGTCGTGACAAAAGTGGTATCGAGCGCTTAATCCTCGGAAAGTGTCTACGACCGTATCCAGAGTCTTGATTATCGCGTGTGTTGTGCACCAATAATCGGAGGCTATAGGATATTTAGGATTGGTTTCTATTCTTCTCACTCGAGATCGTGCCTTAGAGTCATGTTGTAAGTTGGACCTACGTGAAATTCATTCCTGCTCGTTATGCCTCCGCGTAACAGACCGGGCGGGAGGCGGGCGGCCAGAGGAGGCTGAGTTGAGTTGAGAAGGTTGCGAGGAACGCGAGCCCAATCATTACCTAGGGTAGTCTTACGTTCGAGATTTCTGCGGCGTCGCCGTGGCTTGTGATTTTACAATGCGGCATGGCGATTCCCTCTGCGTCCGTGATATTTGAACCTCGATTCCACGATGCAGGAGATGGAATATACAGAGATGGCCCGATTCTTTGGCAGTCGTGGCAGATATGAGATAAATTTGGATCTGTGATTCGGTTCGATGCAAGATGGTTCACGATAGTTTGAGGCTACGGGACTTTACGAGTTAGCCTTGAGTTTTATGGGTCGAGGCACGAGGATGATCGCGAGTTCATCGGCGATTCTAACGGATCATGCGGGTGATCGAGAGGTGCAGCGACCTTTGGTTCGCGTCAAGGTGCGTGATACCTTAATGATCGATTGGTTTGATTCATGGGAGCTTTCGATTAGAAATCATGGTGGGTTAATGGGATGAGTTTTGGGGATAGAGAAGGTGTGAGCCTTAGAGTGCCTCATGATGAGACCTTAGAGGTAAAGCCGTCTTTTATTCGAGAGGCGTATATGTTTCGGGAGTGCATGTCGAGTTGATTCTTTGGCTCGATAAGTCACTGCGCTAGTGTGGAATGGAGGATAGGGTTGCAGCTAAGTCGGGCTAGATGATTATAGCGATGAGTCTTGTGCGGAGATGTTTCTCTTGTGGGCATGGGCGTTGCCGCATCGAGCCTCATGCGCTAGGATGTGAGCGCGGAGGGTCGGGAATGACACAGATGTGAAGAGGGCCGGGGAGTCGCTGGTGGCTTCGAGGGGCCCGAGCTAGTTATATACCGAGTCTGAGTGGTCCTCCGTCTTGAGGCGGATCGGGGCTCGAGGTTGATTTTGCGAGCGGGGTGTTAACGGTGAAGCCACGCACCTGCGTTGTGACCATTGTGGTAGACTCCGTTTGGAGAGTGTCGTGCTAGATTGGGAGTTTGTTTTGCATGCGGCGAGGGCCATTTTAAGGCTGTCGGTGAGCGCGGATGTTCGACTCGACGCCGAGGATCGTGGTGGTTCATACGATTGTATGCCTGCGAGTGGATGATTAGAGTGGGCGGTGTTATATCCTTAACCCTCAGAGTTTTGGTATGCTTGTTATGATGATCGTTATTGTGTGCTATGTTGATAGCGTTGTGATATGTGTGAGTTAGAAAGCATGGTTAGTTGGAAGGATCGTATGGAGGCATGGTAAGTGTGAACCTTAGACTATTTCACGGAGACCTTAGAGGTAAGGTCGTCTTGAGTTAAGAAGTTGACCTTTAGTAGTAGTATCGTGGGATTTATTTGTGTGATAAGTCCAGTGGGTAGTGTGAGATGGAAGTGGTAGCTTTCGTGATGTGAATTAGTAAGATTGTTAGGATCGGGGAAGAGTTTGCGATTTGGGGTCGGGTTGAGGACCGTCGGTCCGTAGGATTTAGGTGGGGTCAGATTATGGTCGCCGGTGGTAGTCCGAGGATGCTAGGCCCAGTTTGATGATCGTCGTATGAGTTGTGGATGCGTTCGAAAGTTCGTAAAAGCGGGAATGGCCTTAGGAAGTTTGAGGTTAGTAAGATGACCAAGTTTGGAGTAGTGACTCCATTTGTTGGGTCGTCTGAGCTAGGGTCGCGCAAAGTGACAAAAGTGGTATTATTTGTGGTGATGTTAGAGGTGTTTCCTCGTAGACTTGGATATAAGTATGTTGCGCAGTATTTTACGTGGCGAGTATGGCGAGGATTGTTTCGTAAGTATAGAAGTGAAGACTATCTTTGGCGCCGTATGTTTTGAGACTTAGAATGAACATTCGGAATGAATGTTTCTAAGGAGGAAGAATGTTATACCCGTAGTTCACAGGTATGTATGCGAGGGCGTGCGTGCGAGAATCACGAGAAAGATGGAAAGGAAGAAAGAGGTGATTTCTCCACGGAAAAGTTTCGGTTTTGTGAAGGAAAAAGGTTCGTTAATGGGAATTGGATTCCCAGTTTGGTATTCGGACTTCTGGAATATTAGAGAATTATGGAATTTTATTTTTGGAAATGGTCACGTGGGGCCACGGAGAAATTTACTGTTTTGTGGGGCCCACTTTGTTTTGAGATTTTGGCCATTGTGGATATTTTCTAAGATGTTTTATTTTGGGCCAATAGGAGGTGGTGCGTGTCACCCCGCCTAGGTGGCTTGTAGAATGGCATTTGTGCCTGACGGTTAGAGTCGTTTTTCGACTAAGCGTCTACCTAACTGCGAAGGGTAAATTACGGCTATGTCATTTAGTATTTTTGCGGATTTTTCCGAGGCGAAAGCGCTTTGGACCAACGAGAGGGCAACACTTGGCACCTCGTTGGTGGACTTGAAGGCGTTAGGGCGATTGGATGAGCAAGTCTTGGATGATATTTGTGTAGATATTTTGTGAGGGTTTTAAGGAGTAGGGTCTAGGGGCACTTGGGCATATCTTGGCCTTACACTTGCTATACACTTGGCTAGATCTTGGCCATTGGTTGGCCTTGGCTTGTGCTATAAATACCCCTCTCCTTTGATGAACTTCTTCATCCTAAATATTTCCTAAGTGTTAGAATCCTCCTCCCTCCTTCCCATGGTTCTCCCTCCCTCCTTGTGGCCGAGCACCCCCTCTAGGGTGCTAGCCAGTGTACCCCTAGCCTAGTTGCTTTCGTATAATACCCCCCCTTTGTGGTGTAGAAATACTCTCTAAAGTATTGTTATAATGCCCAAATTACCTTAGTCGTATACCTTGTAGTATTCTAAGGTTATACCTATACGAAAAGCCCGGAAATACTATTATACTTCCCGTCAGTCACAAAACCGAAACCCTAGGAAAATCTCCATAGTCCGTTGGAGTATTGTGTAGAAGTTGGTTAGAACTTCTAAGGGTGGTTTAGAGCGGGTTGGAGCGCTCGGAGTTGGAGCTAAACGATTGCCCAGGATCGACTTTATACTTGGATAATTATGGGCTTATCGAGGTAAATATCTTGTCCCTCTATTGTAATTGGAAATTACATGTTGTTAGAATATATAGTTAAAGTATACTATATATAGAACTGAACGTGGTTAGTTGGCAATGTCTTTTGACTTAAGCTCAAGAATCGAGCCCAATCAGCGTATTCATAGACGTGTGTAGTAGTCCTGTGGAGTAGAATTGTACTCGTTCGGGTTAGATGTATAACCCCCCCCCCCCTGGTTGGCGTGGTAGCCGGCCCCGTTATAGGAGGAGATTTCTGTCATGCGGGAGGTCTTGCGAATTTTCTGTAGAATGTTCTACGATAAGATCTTAATGTTAATAAGCGCCTTGTGGCCTTATAGGTTGAAGTACTACGTGTGGCGCGTTCTACTTGGCTTTAGGAGTAGCCGACAGTTGGGAGTACTTGGAGCGTTTTGCTATTAGTCGATACTCGTCGCGAGGTATGTGAACCTCTTCCTATCTTTTCTAGCATGATTGTTGTGAACTATGTAGTACGGTAGACGTACATGTGCTAAGTGATTTGGTTGGTTTAAAACATAGGGTGTTATAATAGCTTTATGGGAAGTTAGTTATAACGACCTTATGTAAGTGAAAATGGTTTACTGATGTTAGAAGTTAAGAGACTTGATCTTATAAGATAAGAGACTTAACTTATTTGTTTTAATGTGGATGTTTGTGTGAAACCTCATTCGTGAGTAATGAGTACTTGGTTTTTAAAGGGATAATGTTTCTTGATTTGGGAATCAGAATGTGTATCGACAGACCACTGCAGCGTTAATAAAGGAAAATGTATTGAATAATGATGTGTTGTATTAAAACCAGTAGAAACCTCCATATGCATAGAAGCTAAGATGAGACAAAATGATATTACATTTTCTAGATCATGGCTGCTGTAATAAGATCGTTATAAACAAGAATAAACTACTCACATATATGACATATGTTACTCAATTGTTCTAAAAAGGAATCAAGTGATTAAGTTTGGGAACTATGAAACCATTTGAAAATAAGAAGCTTGAGTAATTGAAACTAGGCAAACTGGAACTTAGGAAAAGAATGTTGTTACTTGATTTTGAAAAGGAAGATGGGTTGGTCATTCTAATACTACGGGTATCGGGTGACTTTTATAAAAGTAATGGATCTCTTTTACACAATTTAACGTACGTAGTACTTTAGGGCTAAAACCCGGACATTGGTATAAAATGAAAGTACTTTGTGTTGTTGTGAAACTTGCCTATGCTTGTTGTTGTGAAGCTTGGCTATGCTTATTGTGATAACCTTTGTTGTGCAAAGCGTTGTATTTCTGTGTTACCGCGTCTCGATGGAGGTCGGTTGACTTGTTGAGAACTTACTTGGGCGTCTACGGTGGCGGAGAAATTCCGCAGATGCGTTCATTGATAGTATTATTGTTGTGCATCGCTATGGACATACCGACCACGATCGTAGCGCGCGGGTATGCTTCCATTTAGATTACCGCCTTGTTGTTTCCCTTTGGACATACGACGATCGTGGCGCGCGGGTATCGTCCATTTGGAATGTTGTCTTATATTTCCCTTTGGACATACCGACACGATCGTGGCGCGCGGGTATCGTCCATTTGGAATGTTGTCTTATTTTCCCTTTGGACATACCGACCACGATCGTAGCGCCGCGGGTATGCTTCCATTTGGATTCTTTGTCTTGTTGTTGAGGTCACATGGACATGTCTACACCGATCAGAATTCGGGCATGTGGCCGTGGGACATTGGTATTATTGTTGCATCATGGACATGTCTACACCGCCGTCACGATTCGGGGCATGCGCCATAATGCGAACTGATTGATGTTGTGGGCGTGAGACCCGTTGTTATATTTGAGTGATGACTTGAGGCGTGAGTCACGACTTGACATGCTTATTATTGTGAATCGTAGTTTGGTTATCATACATGTCTCTGCTTTATAGACTATTATGATTTCATTTGATATTTTTAGTTTCACATCTGGTACCTATTGCATCGACCTCGCCCGGGCCGCATTCATGCGCAGTAAAGTACACGATCATTGATCCTCGCTCTTAGGGTCACGATTGGCGTGTGGAAAGCTCCGTTTCTCGGAGGCTTATCAGTGGTATAGTCACGATGTTGTAGGTGTTTACATTCGGGGTATGGCGGGGCCCTGTCCGCCATTGTTGTCGTATCATTTCTTAGAAGTGCAGAATCTGTTGTGGCGGGGTTTGTAAAAAGGATTAAAGCTGTTCATGTTGGAAAAAAAGTTGTTATTTATATATATGCCGAAAGGCAAGTTTTCTCAGTTATTGTTTCATATTTCATAATATGTCTTGTATTGTTTATGTTCCATTGATTACTCGATGTTGTATCACTAGGTGCGGGTAAGGCACGATCACGGGCGAATTGGGTCGTGACAATGTTATACCGTATTTCGGTATATGCGTAAGGGAATACGTCAAAAGTTTAGCCTTAAAGTTTAGGCTTGGACGATTTTTGGGCCTGACTCACAAACGAATAGTTTTCCCGACGCAAGCGTTTCCACGACTTTCGTAGGTAAATTCGCTATGCCATTTCTAATTTTGCGGATTTTTCAGAGGCGAAACATTTTGGATCAACGGGAGGCGACCTGTCACCTCCAATTGATGGACTTGAAATCGTCCATTTGGACGATTTGAACAATAGAACGCGTTTTTGTGCCTTGTGCACAAGTCGAGGAGTTGGTAGGATATTTGTGTATAGTTAATCCTCACCCTACACTTGCCTTGCACTTGTCTAAATCTTGGCCATTGGTTGGCCACTTCTTGACCTATAAATACCCCCAAGATGAAGAGTTCTTCATCCACAAAGCTTTCAAGTCTTGAAAATCCTCTCCTCACTTTGTAGCCCTTTTCGTCCAACACCTCCTCCTTGTGAAGGCCCTTGGCGAATACCCCACTCTAGCCTAGTAGTTGGGCGAGGCCCCCTAGCCTAGCCAAAAATCTACCCCCTCCTTGGTAGAAAAGTTGTCTTAGTATTGTTATAATGCCCAAAATACCTAGCCCAAATACCTTAGTACTTAGTAGAAGTTGTGAAGAACTTCTAAGGTTTCTGGAGCATACAACTTAGAGCAAAACCTTGCTCAGGCGCGACTTTTTCTAGGATATTATTGGGCTTACCGAGGTAACTAATCCTAACCCTATTTTGAATTAGAAAATGCATACTGTAGTAGTAATAGAATAAGTATTAAATACTTAGAAGAATATTGCGAATAGAATTGAGCTGTTACCACAGATGAAGGGTTTAAAGAAGAATAATCAAAGCGTACTTACATAGAATTGTTTTCTGATGAACTTATATAGCTCAGGGTAGGGAAGTGCTTTGGACTTTCCGTAGAATTGTGAACCCTCTGTTTAGAATGACCTTCGAGTAGTCTTTGATAGATATCTGTGACTATTATAGGTGACTCTGCGCGACATATTGACTTGGCGGTGGTTTATTTGAGAAGGTATGTGATTCTTCCTAAAGCATGATATTTTACAATATATATAGTCGGTGAAGCGTCATGTGTTAACTTAATATAACTACGGCAATGTCTTTGACTTAAGCCTGAATAATACTTACAGCAATGCCTCACGGCTTAAGCCTGAATAACACTTACGGCAATGCCTCACGGCTTAAGCCTGAATAATAAAAATCAAAACATTTCATAAGAATCTTGAATCATTTTTGAAGAGAACTAACTGGTTTTAAAGCGAAGCTTAAGAGTTATACTAACTTTATGGGAAGTTGAGTATAACCACTTAAGATTGATAAAAGAAACAAGTTTGACTATGTGTGTATAACAGACTTATGTTGAATTGTGAAAAAAAATAATAAGATGGTTTGATAAGTAGACATGATATGATGCTATGTGTGTTAGTATCTTGTAACGTTTGTATAAGAGAGTATCCTTGTTGTGCTTATGTTGTTTAAAGATAAGCTGTTATGTTAGTGTACTATCACTCACCTCTTGAGATGATACGGAGGTTAAGTCCCTCCGTCGGGGTAGACTCGGCGATGCAGGACCATGATTCGAGAATACCTCATGCGGGTCGGGGGCCTATGCGAGCTACGAGTTCGAGTTAGTATGCGGGGTTATGCCTCATGCGGTCTATGTGGCCATGCGGACAACGAGTCGGGGCGATGCAGGAGTAGCTACCCTCGATGCGGGGTTATACCTCATGCGGGCCCACGTGAGTGGCCTATGCGGACTCAGAGTCGAGTTAGGCTTGCGAGAATGATGATATGGGCGAGTGGCCTGTTCGATCATTCGCGGCCTAGACAAGACCTATTACGATTACCTATTGTTGCTCTTGTTTGTGATGTGGCACTATGCGTTTTCCTTGGTTGTTTCACACATATTTGTAAACCGGTTTTTAAAAATGATATGTTTTCATTTAAGTACTTTCTGATTTCGCATACTTAGTACATATGTCTTGACCTCCTTGAAGTGCGTTCATGCCGCAGTAAGAAGCAGCAGTGCTAGATCCACATTCTAGGATCTCTACGTTGGTGTCGGGAGCTCCATCCTTTCTGAGGCTCTACTTTTAGGTATGATCTCCTGTTGTAGATAGTTTTGTCTGATCGAGGTATGGCGGGGCCACATCCGCCATAGTTGTATATTTCCTTAGAGTGCATAGTCTGTTATGCAAGATCGGATGTATCGCTAAACCATGTTTTTATATATATGCGAAAGCGATGTTTTCACTTAAAGCGTGTCTATTTTATAAAGCTGTTTCATGTCTTGCTTTATATTTCATTGACTACTCGATGTATGAATACTTGGGTGCCGAGTGCACGATCCACGAACCGGAATGGGTCGTGTGATAAAAGATTAAACTGTTCATTTGTAAGAGTTGTTATTTATATATGCCGAAAGGCAAGTTTTCCTCAGATTACTGTTTTGTACTTCATTTGTTTCATGTATGTGTATTATGTTCCGCTGATTACTCTGATGTTGTATCACTAGGGTGCCCGGGGTAAGGCACCAGTCACGGGCCCAGGTTCGGGTCGTGACAGTCTCTCCCTAACGAGTTATGTTGATTGCAGCTATGAGAAAGGCAGCAGTGACCCAGGAAGGGTTATGTGGATTGCGTATCCAGGTTGGTAATGATTGTAGTATAGTTGGTATTATGACATACAGTTATACGGAGTTATGTATGAGGGTGAGACGCGTGTTGCCTAGAATGATTTTAGATTACCAAGAGTTGGTAAAGACTAACTAGATACCGGGAAGGTATGAAACAGTTAATGAATTCTCGCCAAGGTCTTATGTTTTATGTTGAGATAATTGGGAAATGTTGAGCTATCTGATAGGGTAGCGAACCCTTAAGAAGTCATGTTAAGGAACTTAATGGGATTCCATGTTAATAGATCAAGCTACGTGTTAGGCTTAAGAGAATTGTATGGATGAGATCCGTATGGAGTGGGTAATGGTTGTTGTGATAGAGACAACAAGGTTATGGTATTAGGAGAAGTTATTGTACCCGTTTACGGGGGGACTGGTAAGGTAGGCTCGGAGCATGAAAAGTGCGAGCCTATAAATATTGATAACCGCCGAAACCTTAGGTATATAAGCCCTTCTCGGGCAATAAGATTTTATTCAGACTAAGGGTATGAGTTAAGTGCGACGGTGGATCGGGTTGAGGACCTAGTACGGATCACCCCATAGCCTGAAAAGGAGTGGGATCAGTTGGTAGTAGTTCGCCACGTGGCGAGTCACGCAGTGCGAGGCCAAGTCTAGTTAATTGTTTCTGGGTTCGTGGGCGAGTTCCACCTGTTCAGTGAGAGCCGGAAATGGCCTTATATTGTTTAATAGAGTGACTCCAAATATTGGAGGCCAAAATCGGTATGGAGTTTACGTAAGTATGCTAGTATAAGTTGGAGGTACAGAAAGAATACAACCAGTAAGAAAGTGTAGAATCGCCGATTGGTTGGTTCCACGTTGGCGAGGTTCAGATAATTGGCCCAGACTTGTTTCAGCGGGATGTGGATAAGGCGAAGCTTATCCAGGAAAGATTTTTAGTAAGCTCGGAGGCACCAGAAGCTTTATGCAGATAACTGACGTCGACACTTGGAGTTCAGGTTGACGTTTTAGTATGAGTATTGTTATGTGGTTGTGGGTAGCATATGTTGTTTGAAGGATGTAGTAAAAATGAGACTATGTCGCTATCTAATTAGATTGGACTCCGAAAGAACATTCATGGACGAATGTTTCTAAGGGGGGAAGAATGTTACACCCCGTAATTCCAGGACATGTGAATAAGAGAATAGACGCGAGAACACAAGACTTGAATATTGGTACGAAAGGAAGAATTGTTTTTCCGAAGGAAAAATCTTCCGAACGTCGGAAAGGAAAAAGGTTCGTTGATGAGAATTAGATTCTCAAGATGCATTATTTGAGGATTATGGAATGTATTATCATTATGGAAATTTATTTTTACGGATTTGGTCACGTGGGGCCCACCCGAGGAATTTTACGTTTTGTGGGGCCCACAAGGGTTACGCAATTTTATGGACGAATGAGAGGGCGACATGTGGCACCCCCCCCCCCCCCCCCACATGGTCTTGGACGAAATTGGGCAAGGGTGTAATGGTCATTGACCAATGTAGAAGATCAAGTCTTGCTAGCTTGAGAAAATTGACCAAGTCAGCTTGCCACTTGTATAGACATTTAATTTCCTTCATCCTAGCCACACATATGTTATTATCTTGACCCTCCATTGTGTTATATATACACACTAGATGCAAGACCAAGTCTCCAACACTTAGGAAAAATTCACAACATTCTTGTTCTTAAGAGTTGCTCTCGGCTTTGTTAACTTTCTCACAAGAAAATTTTGCAGATATGGAGGACAGGGTACATCGCTACGTCACCGGGCTAGATGATTATATGGCCGAGACTTGTGCGGGTGTGGCTCTTCAGCCAGGCATGGACATTACCCGCATGCAGGCTCATGCACTTGGATGCGAGGAGCGTAGATGTTATACCCCGTAGTTCCAGGGTATGTATGCGAGGACGTACGTACGAGAATACGACAGAAAGATTGGAAAGGAAGAAAGAGGTGATTTTTCCACGGAAAAGTTTCCGGTTTTTGTGAAGGAAAAAGGTTCGTTAATGGGAATTGGATTCCCAGATTTGGTATTCGGACTTCCTGGAATATTAGAGAATTATGGAATTTTATTTTCGGAAATGGTCACGTGGGGCCCACGGGAGAAATTCTGGTTTTGTAGAACCCAGCATTGTTTTGAGATTTTGGCCATTGTGGATATTTTGGAAGATGTTTTATTTTGGGCAATAGGAGGGTGACACGTGTCACCCGCCTAGGTGGCTTATAGAATGGCATTTGTGCAACACCTTTGGTTAGAGTCGTCTTGCGACGAAACGTTTTCCATAACTTGAGAGGGGAACAGTCCGGCTAGGTCTTGTCGTATTTTTGCGGATTTGTCCGAGAGACGGAACATTTTGGACCAACGAGAGGGCAGCACTTGGCACCCTCTCATTGGTGGGCAAGGTGGCGACACTTGGACGACTTTGGGGTGTCAGTGGTAGATATTTTGTGTAGATATTTGTGAGGTTTTAAGGAGTAGGGTCTAGGGGCACTTGGGTGAATCTTGGCCTTACACTTGCTATACACTTGGCTAGATCTTGGCCATTGGTTGGCCTTGGCTTGTGCTATAAATACCCTCTCCTTTGATGAACTTCTTCATCCTAAATATTTCCTAAGTGTTAGAATCCTCCCCACTCCTTCCTTATGGTTCTCGTCCCTCCCCCTTGTGGCGAGAGCACCCCCTCTGGGGTGCTAGTGAGTGTACCCACTAGCCTAGTTGCTTTCGTATAATACCCCCTTTGTGGTGTAGAAATACTCTCAAAAGTATTGTTATAATGCCCAATTACCTTAGCCGTATACCTTGTAGTATTCTAAGGTTATACCTATCTGAGCCGGAAATACTATTATACTTTCGTCGATACAAAACCAAAACCACAGGAAAATCTCCATAGTTAGTTGGAGTGTTATGTAGAAGTTGGTTAGAACTTCTAAGGGTGGTTTGGAGCGGGTTGGGCGCCTGGTTGGAGCTAAACCTTGCTCGGGCGACATTAAACTTCGGATAATTATGGGCTTATCGAGGTAATTATCTTGTCCCTATTGTAATTGGGTATTACATGTTGTAGGAATATATAGTTGAAGTATACTATGTATATAATCAACATAGCTTGTGGCAATGTCTTTGGACTTAAGCTGGCCCAGTCGAATCGTTTTTACATAGGGTGTATTCAGATGAGGCTTGTGTAGCTTTTACGTGGAGTAGAATTGTACCGTTCGGGTTAGATGTGTAACCCCCTGGTTGGCTTGGTAGCGGCCTCGATAAAGGAGGAGATTTCTGTTTGTTGCGGGGAGTCTTTGCCAATTTTCGTAGAATGTTCTGCGATGAGGTCTAAATGTTAATAAGCGCCTTGTGGCCCTATAGGTTGAAGTACTACGTGTGGCGCGTTCTACTTGGCTTAAGGAGTAGCCGACAGTTGGAAGTACTTGGAGCGTTTTGCTATTAGTCGATACTCGTCGCGAGGTATGTGAACCTCTCCCTATCTCTTCTAGCATGATATGTGTGAACTATGTAGTACGGTAGACGTACATGTGTTAAATGTATTTGATTTGTTTGAAACATAAAGTGTTATAACGGCTTTATGGGAAGTTGGTTATAACAGCTTTATGTAGGTCCGAAAATACTTTGTGGTTTTTAAAAGGTAAATGATTTGTTTATAACTGGATTGATGTGTGATAATAAAGAACTTGAAGTATTTCAAAAGATTTCTAAATCGTTTTGAAAGAAGAGTGATACTTGGTTTCTTTTGAAAACTTAAGAGTTATACTAGCTTTATGGGAAGTTAGGTATAACGGCTTAAGAATGTTTCTTGATTTTGGAAATCAGGATGTGTATCGACAAACCACTGCAGCGTTAATAAAAGGAAATGTTTTGAATAATTAAGTATTATTAAAACCAGTAGAAACTTCCATCTGCATAGAAGCTAAGATGAGACAAAATGATATTTCCTAGATCATGGCTGCTGTAATAAGATTGTTATAAACAAGAATATCCTACTCACATAAGACTTATGTTTCTCAGATTGTTTAAAAGAGAATTATATTCTTAAATGAATAAGGCTATGAACCACGAAACCTTTCTAAAATAAGAAACGTGAACATTTGAAATTAGGCAAACTTGGACGTTTGGAAAATAATGTTGTTACTTGATTTTACAAAGGTAAGAGTTTTGGTTTTCTTAAAAGGGCCATCACTCTATTTTATACTACGTATTGTGTGACTTATGTGAAAAGCAGATCTTTTAAAGATTTAATGTGTGAAGTACTTTGGGGTTAGATACGAACTTGTTAGTAAAGCACCTTGTGTGAATAACTTGATTGTATTGGTTTGTGATAGCCTTGTAATACTTTCTTGTTGATTTGAGAAGTAAACATGTTAGGATCTACGTGTGTTAGTATCTTGTGATGTTAGTGTAAAGGGGTTTTCCCGATTGCGCATAAAGTTGTTTGACTATCAGTAGTTATGTTGGTATTGTACCACTCACCTTGACTTGTGTCCGGAGGTTAAGGCGCCTCCGTCACGGGGTAGACTCGGTGATGCAGGACCATGATTCGAGGATACCTCATGCGGGTCGAGGATCCATGCGGAACTACGGGAGTTCCGGTGTTAGTTCTGGCCCTTGTGGTCATGCGGTCTTTGTGGTCATGCGGTGCGAGTCGGGGCGATGCGGGAGTAGCTACCTCGATGCGAGGTTATACCTCATGCGGGCCTATGAGGTTGGCCTATGCGAGGCGAGAGAGTTCGAGGCTAGCGCGAACATTTGATACTGCGGGCGAGTGACCAGCTTTTATCATGTGACGGTATATACAGATATCATGACACAGTTTATGACCTTGTTGGTAATGTGGGTGTTAGTAGTCGTCTATGCCTTCGTACTTACCTGCATCGTTTTATTAGGACACAGTGGGACTCGTGTTCATGTGTATTCCTTGGTGTTTGTGTATCATAAACTGCCGGCAGTGAGAAAGGTATTCCACGGGCACGATTGATGTTGTGGGCGTGAGACCCATTGGTAAAATTGAGTGATGACTTGAGGGCGTGAGTCACGACTTGACATATCGCTTATTTATGGTGATCGTAGTTTGGTTATCATACATGTCTCTGCTTTGTATAGACTACTATGATTTCATTTACTGATTTATTTTGATTTCACATACTTGGTACTGTTATCGACCTCGCCCGAAGTGCGTTCATGCCGCAGTAAAGGTACACCATCATTGATCCTCGCTCTTAGTGGTCACGATTCAGCGTTTGGGAAAGCTCCGTTTCTCGGAGGCTTATCGATGGTATAGTCCCTGTTGTTGTAGGTGTTTACATTCGAGGTATGGCGGGCCCCGTCCGCCATTGTTGTCGATGATTCCTTAAGTGCAGTAATCTTGTTGTGGCGGGGTTGTAAAAAGGATTAAAGCTGTTCATGATTGGAAAAAAGTTGTTGTTTATATATATGCCAAGGCAAGTTTTTCTCAGATTATTGTTTCATATTTCATAATATGTCTTGTATTGTTTTATGTTCCGCTGATTACTCTGATGTTGTATCACTAGGGTGCCCGGGGTAAGGCACCAGTCACGGGCCCGGAATCGGGTCGTGACAAAAGTGGTATCAGAGCAGTTAATCCTCGGAAAGTGTCTACAGACCGTATCGATGAAGTCTTGATTATCGGTGTGTTGTGCACCACACCAATAATCAGGAGGCTATAGGATATTTAGGATTGGTTTCTATTCTTCTCACTCTGAGATCGTGCCTTAGAGCTGTGTTGTAAGTTGGACCCTCTGACGAAATTCATTCCCTTATCGTTATGCCTCCGCGTAGGGCAACCCGGGCCCAGGAGGGCAAGGCAGCCGAGGGAGCTGCGAGTAGAGTTCAGAGGGTTACGTGGGCACAGGCCCAATTATCACCTTGGATGGTGCTTCATTCGGGGATTTCTGCGACGTCACTAGCCCCAGTAAAGTTTAGCACGGCGGCGGCAGTTCCTACTGCGGCCATGATATTTGAACCTTCAGTTCCACGACCAGGAACAGAGAATATGGACTGCAAAGAGGCGACCCTGTTACTAGCTATGGATTTGGCTACCAGAGAGTATACCGATGTATCGCGAGTCTTGATGACTACCTAAGAGAGGGTTGTGCAAGAGTAATTCTTGATTGGGCTTGAGCATGGCACGTATGCGGGCTTATACGGCGGCGAAAAAGCGTAGAGATCGACGGGTTAACCAAGGACGCAGAAGAGGGCGGAGCGGCAAGGTCCTTGGTAACTTTCAAGGTGAGTATACCTTAAGTGCTATGTTCGATAGCGATGTGTTAGTTGTGATTAGAAATCATGGTGGGTTAGCAGTAAGATTTTGGGGATAGAGAAGGTGTGAGCCTTAGAGTGTTATAGTACGGACCTTAGAGGTAAGGCCGTCTCGAGTAAAGGTGTAGTGTTATGTTTGATCCTTATCGGGTGCATAGTGCACGTGAGCTATGTTTGGGATAGGTCCTAAGTAGTATGAAATGAAAGAGGGTAGTTGAGCTAAGAAGACCGCTAGGTTTTCGTAATATGTTTAGTAAGATTGTTCCTTGGGAGATAGTATTTTGCGCCTTGCGGGTCGGGTTGAGGCCACGTTGCGGGTCAACCAGCGGCATGTTTGGTGGTGAAGTCTGGTTGTGGTGGTCGCCTTGTGGTAGGGTCACGAGGGTGTTAGGCCCAAGTTTAGTTAACCGGTGTCTGAGTTCGTGGATGCGTTCGACCGGTGGTGGTCGATGAGCAGCTCATCGAGTTCTTGATCGGGACCGTTCACTCAGCGATGTTGATTTATCGAGAAGGTTGTAAGGCTGCGGGGTGCCTACGTGTACCTTATGGCGACGATGGAGCCAGTTCACGGCTGTTTTTGTTTGGAAGTTTTACGAGCGGGGTTAAAGACTCGTGAGTCTCGAATCGCGTTCGCCAGGCGGCATGGATTTGGGGTAGTTGTGAAGATTGTTGTCTCTGTGGAGGAGCGTTTAAGCTACCATTTCGGTGTTCGGAGGTCGCCTTATGAAGCCTTGTAGGGGCGGAAGTGTAAGTTCTTATCGATTGGTTCGATGTTGGCAAGGTTCGAAGTTAGTTCGAGCTTGTTCCGGTGATGTGGATAGGAAAAGCTCATCTAGAAGAAGTTACGCGGCTCGGAGGAATCGTGCGGATAATCGGCGGCGACGCTTAGAGTTCAGTTGGTCGGTCTTGAAAGTACCACCGGGACGAGTGTGACGAGTTGTGGAAAGCGAAGGAACTTAGCGAGTTACTTTGGGCCTTTTGAGTTCATGTGAAGAATAGGCCAGTTGCCTATATGTTAGCAATGGCCGTCCGACTTAGGAGGGCAGTACGTCCGGTCTTTTGTATTTATGTTCGGAAGTGGCGTATAAAGAGGCGAGCCTCTACCACGAAACGCACCGACCGTGGCTCTCCGTATGGCACGTCCCGAGAAGATGGCCGTGAGGGCATGCCTCAGGGATCGCAAGCAGCCCGGTACCATTTGTTGGGTCGTCGGAGCTAGGCTCGCGGCAAAGTGACAAAAGTGTATTTGTGGTGATGTTAGAGGTGTTTCCTCGTAGACTTGGATATAAGTATGTTGCGCAGGTATTTCTGTGGCCAGGTATGGCAGGATTGTTTCGTAAGTATAGTAGTGAAGACTATACTGGCGCACGTTTGTTTTGAGACTTAGAAGGAACATTCGGGACGAATGTTTCTAAGGGGGGAAGAATGTTATACCCCGTAGTTCCAGGGTATGTATGCGAGGACGTACGTACGAGAATACGACAGAAAGATTGGAAAGGAAGAAAGAGGTGATTTTCCACGGAAAAGTTTCGGTTTTGTGAAGGAAAAAGGTTCGTTAATGGAATTGGATTCCCAGTTTGGTATTCGGACTTCTGGAATATTAGAGAATTATGGAATTTTATTTTTGGAAATGGTCACGTGGGGCCCACGGGAGAAATTCTGATTTTGTAGGCCAGCATTGTTTTGAATTTTGGCCATTGTGGATATTTTGGAAGATGTTTTATTTTGGGCGATAGGAGGGTGACACGTGTCACCCCGCCTAGGTGGCTTAGCCGAATGGCATTTGTGCACAACACGGTTAGAGTCGTTTTTCGACTAAGCGTTTTACATAACTTGCGAGGAAAATTCGGCTATGTCTTTTCTTATTTTTGCGGATTTTTCGAGAGACGGAACATTTTGGACCAACGAGAGCGGCGCGCAGCACCCTCTCATTGGTGGGCAGTGGCGGCACTTGGGCGACTTTGGGGTGTCAGTGGTAGATATTTTTGTGTAGATATTTGTGAGGTTTTAAGGAGTAGGGTCTAGGGGCACTTGGGTGAATCTTGGCCTTACACTTGCTATACACTTGGCTAGATCTTGGCCATTGGTTGGCCTTGGCTTGTCTATAAATACCACTCTCCTTTGATGAACTTCTTCATCCTAAATATTTCCTAAGTGTTAGAATCCTCCTGTTATACCCGTAGTTGCGGGGTATGTATGTGAGGACGTGCGTGCGAGTCTGCAGAAATTTTGAAAAGAAAGAAAGATGTGAGTTTTGACGGAAAAGTTTGCGGTTATTTGTGAAGAAAAAGGTTCGTTAGTAGAATTGGATTCCCAGTTGGGTATTTGGACTTCATAGATTATATTAGAATTTTGAGATTTTATTTTTGGAAATGGTCACGTGGGGCCACGGGAGAAATTCTGATTTTGTGAGCCGCTTTGTTTTTGAGATTTCGGTATTTTGGATATTTTTGGAAGGCGAAATATTGCAGGCGAATCGGGGCGACACGTGTCACCCCATGTGGCACCTGGCGAATTTACCTTTGTGCGCAACACGATTAAGTCGTTTTACGGAAAGCGTTTCCCTGACTTTCGTAGAAAATTCCGGCTATGTCATTTATAATTTTTGCGGATTTTTCCGGTGACGAAACATTCGGACCAGCGGGAGGGTGGCGTATGTCACCTCGCATTGAAGCAAATGGTTTGGCTTGGGCGATTTGGGCGTCGAGGGCCTTGGTTGGCCTTGGCGATTGGCTCCTCTTTTGTGCCTTGCTTTGTGGCTTGTTTTGTGGAGTGTTTTGTGGAGTAGGGTTAGGGTGCACTTGGCTTGATCTTGGCCTTACACTTGCCTTGCACTTGGCTAGATCTTGGCCGTTGGTTGGCCTTTGGTTTTGCTATAAATACCCACGCTGTGAAGACTTCCATTCATCCACAAATGTTTCCAAGTCTTGAAATCCCTCCCTCCCTCTTGTGGCTCTCGTCCTAAGCCTCTCCTCCCACTCCTAGTGGCCTTTGGCGAGAGGTCTCCACTCCCCTTGTGGTGTCTAGCCAGTGGGGTACCACTGCTAGTTGTTTCGTATAATACCACTTGTTGTGGTATAGAAATACTCCCTAGTATTGTTATAATGCCCAAAATACCTTAGCCTTGTACCTTGTAGTATTCCAAAGATACCTCTTTACGTAGAGTCAGGAAATACTACCTTTTGTCCTTTAGTCTCAAACCAAAACCACAAGGAAATCTTCATAGTTGGTTGAAGTATTTGAGTAGAAGTTAGTTAGAACTTCTAAGGGTTGTTTGGAGTGGTTTGGAGCGCGCAATTGGAGCTAAACCTTGCTCGGGATCGACATTATAACTTGGATAATTTTGGGCTTATCGAGGTAATTATCTTGTCCTATTGTAATTGGAAATTACATGTTTGTTAGAATATATAGTTGAAGTATACTATATATGGAACTATACTTAGTATTCGCAATGTCTTTTGACTTAAGCTGAAGAATAAAAATCTTGAATGACTGTATTTACATAGGGTGTATTGCGATAGACTTGTGTAGAATTGTACACGTCAGGTTAGGCGTGTAAACCCCCACTGGTTGGCTTGGTAGCCGGCCTCGATAGAGGAGGAGTTTCTGTTTGTTGCGGGGAGGAGTCTTCTTGAATTTTCTATAGAAAGATAGAAACTTGTGTTTTGGGGTTAATAGGCGTTTGTGACCTTTATAGGTGAAAGTACTAAGAGTAGCGTATTCTATTCGAGAGTGGAAAGGGCTAGTGGTTGTAGTACTTGGAGCATTTTGCTTATTGTCGATAAATCGTCGCGAGGTATGTGAACCTCTTCCTATCTTTTCTAGCATGATTGTTGTGAACTATGTAGTACGGTGACGTCGTGTGCTAAGTGATTTGGTTGGTTTAAAACATAGGGTGTTATAATAGCTTTATGGGAAGTTAGTTATAACGACCTTATGTGAAAATGGTTTCTTGATGTTAGAAGTTAAGAGACTTGATCTTATAAGATAAGAGACTTAACTTATTTGTTTTAATGTGGATGTTTGTGTGAAACCTCATTCGTGAGTAATGAGTACTTGGTTTTAAAGGGATAATGTTTCTTGATTTGAGAATCGAATGTGGATCGGCAGACCGCTGCGGCGTTAATAAAGGAAAATGTATTGAATAATGATGTGTTGTATTAAAACCGGTAGAAACCTCCATCTGCATAGAAACTAAGATGAGACAAAATGATATTACATTTTCTAGATCATGTCTTTGTAATAAGAATGTTGTAAACAAGAATAACCTACTCTCGCGTGAGACATATATTACTCAATTGTTCTAAAAGGAATCAGTGATTAAGTTTGGGAACTATGAAACCATTTGAAAATGAGAAGCTTGAGTAATTGAAACTAGGCAAGCGGAACTTAGGAAAGAATCTTTGTTACTTGATTTTGAAAAGGAATGTGGGTTGGTCATTCTAATACTACGTATCGGGTGACTTTTATAGAAGTAATGGATCTCTTTTAAAAGAACTGAACGTATGTAGTACTTTGGGGTTAAAAACCCGGACTTTTGTATTAATGGAAGTACTTTGAGTTGTTGTGAATCTTGCCTATGCTTGTTGTTGTGAAACTTGCCTATGCTTGTTGTTGTGAAACTTGCCTATGCTTGTGATGATAGCCTTTGTTGTACAAGTGTGGTATTTACGTATTCTGCGTCTCTCGATAGAGGCCGGATGACTTGTTGAGAACTTCTGGGGCGTCTTTGGCGGTGATGGAGAATTCCACGGGTATGTTTCCATTTTGATTCTTGTCTTGTTGTTGATATCACGTGGACATGTCTACACCGTCTGATATTAGGGGCATGCGGCCACGTGCGGAGTTGATTACCGATATATGGTTATTCGCAACATGGGCGTGTCTGCCGTCTGATTCCGGGGACATGTGGCGTGCGGCGGGGTTGACCACCGATATATTGTTATTGAGGTTACATGGGCATGTCTGCCGTCACGATGTCCGGCATGTGGCCATGCGGCGCTTATTATTGTTGCATCATGGACATGTCTACACCGTCACGATTCCGGCATGCGGCCATGATGCGAACATGATGGATGTTGTGGGCGTGAGACCCATAGTTATATTTGAGTGGTGACTTTGAGGGCGTGAGTCCCTGACTTGACATGACTGTTTTTATGTTGTGAACTGTAAGTTTGGTTATCATACATGTCTCCGGCTTTTATAGACTAGTATGATTTCATTTCTTATATTTTCTGATTTCACATACTTGGTACTGTTATCTTGACCTCCTTGGAGTGCGTTCATCTGCGGTAGAGAAGTACATCGGATCGTGGATCCCCTCTTAGGATCTCATTTAGCGTGTTGGAAAGCTCCGTTCCTTGGAGGCTTATCTTTGGTATGTTTCCACTGAGTTGTAGGTTCTTGTACATTCGAGGTATGGCGAGACCTGTCCGTCATAGTTGTTGTAAATCTTAAGTGCATGCCTTTGTTGTAGGCGGGGTTTGTAAAAGGATAAGCTGTTGGGTTTTTATGTATATCTTGAAGGCAACTGTTTTGGTTGCTTTGTTTATTTATTATATCTCTTGTTTCATGACTCGTGTTTTATTTTCCATTGGTTTTCTCGATGTTGTATCACTAGGGTGCGGGGTAAGGCACGATGCGGGCCGGGTTGGGCGTTACAAAAGTGGTATCAGAGCAGTTAATCCTCGGAAAGTGTCTACAGACCGTGTCTAGTAGAGTCTTGATTATCGGTGTGTTGTGCACCACATCTATAATCGAGGAGGCTATAGGACATTTAGGATTAGTTTCCATTCTTCTCATTACGAGATCGTGCCTTAGAGGCATGTTGTAAGTTGGACCCCTCAGCGTATCTCGTTTTACGATTATGCCTCGCGCAAAGCAACGAGCCAGAGGAGGGCAAGCGGCCGAGTGCGCTAGTGAGATCTGAGAGAATGCGAGCGCGAGCCCAGGCATTACACGAGTTGTGCTTGACAGCGGGTTTTGTGGCCGCCGGCCCAGCGAGAGGTTAGAGCGCGGCAATAGGCTGCTGAGACGCGATACGAGCCTCGGTCCACGATGCAGAGGCGGAGAGATGGGTTACAAGGAGATGGCGATTCTTTGGCGAGTCATGGCGAATATGAGGATAAATTTGGATCTGTGATTCGATTCGATGCACGATGGTTCATCCGGCGAGATAGTTTGAGGCTACGGGACTTCTGAGTTGTAGCCGCTTGAGTTTTATGGGTGAGGCACGAGGATGATCGCGAGGAGTTCATCCGGCGATTCTGACGGATCGTAGAGTGATCGAGCTTGGAGACCGAGTCTGTGACCTTGGTTCGCGTCGGTGCGTGATCTGCGATCGATTGGTTTGATCGTGGGAGCTTTCGGGAGAGCATGCACCTCAGCCGTATGGGATGAGTTTTGGGGGCTTTTCTCACGCCTTCTTGCCTCGCGGATGAGGAGGCGCGGGCGACAAATTTTTATTCTTGAGGCGAGAGCGCCTTGTCAGGGAGTACAATGTCGAGTTCGATTCTTTGGCTCGATATGTCCCTGCACTAGTTGCAGATATGGAAGATACATCGCTACGTCACCGGGCTCGATGATTACCTAGTAGAGAGTTGTTCGGGTGTTTCTCTTCAGCCGGGCATGGACATTGCCGCGTTCGAGCTCGTGCGAAGTGCGAGGCGCAGAGGTCGGCAGGTGGACGGCTTTCAGCGAGAAGAAGGCGAGCGGCGGATATTTTGGCGACTTTCGAGGCGGACCGCCTCGGCCGAACTAGTTATGTACCTCCGCCATTGCAGTGGTCCTCCGCGCCGGGACCCAGGATATTCGAGGAAGCGGTCGGGGCTCCAGTTTGAATGTTGAGGAGTAGGGTGTTGGCGGATCGATCACCCTACCTCGGTGTGGTCGATGTGGTAGACCGCATTTGAAGTGTCGTAGTACGAGGAGCTTGTTACTCTTGCGGCCAGCGAGGCCATATGGCGAAGACTTTCCGACCGAGTAGCGGTAGGGCGGCCTGACTACTAGGCGATTGCGGGCCACGGTAGAGTCGCGGTGGAAGTTCGATTTTAGCGGTCCTTGAACCGCCTAGTTTGGTATATCCTTAACCTCTAGAGTTTTGGTATGCTTGTTATGATGGTCTCATTATTATGTGCTATGCGAATAGCGTTGTGTTAATTATGAGTTAGAAAACATGCTTAGTTGGGAGGATACGTATGGGGGCATGGTAAGTGTGAACCTTAGACTATGTCACGACTGAGACCTTAGGGGTAAGGTCGTCTTGAGTTAAAGATTTATTTTGACCCTTATCAGAGTAGTAGTATACGTGGGATTTATTTGTGTGACAAGTCCGTGGGTAGTGTGAGATGGAAGTGGTAGCTTTCATGATGTGAATTAGTAAGATTGTTAGGATCGGGAACAAGAGTTTAGCGCGGTTGGGGGTCGGGTTGAGGACCATTTGCGGGTCAACCCGTAACCCGGTTTGGGGTGGGGTCAGTTCTGGGTGGTCCCTCCAGGTGATAGGGTCACGAGGATGCTAGGCCCAAGTTTGTATGATCATCGTATGAGTTCGTGGACGCGTTCGACCAGAAGCGGTTCGTAAAGGCCGGGAATGGCCTTAAGGAAGTTTGAGGTTAGTAAGATGACCAAGTTTGGAGGTAGTGGCTCGGAGATTTTCGAGAGCGGGTAATGACTGAAGTATGGTGCGTCTTTGGGAGAGTTCAAGCGTTCGAGAAGGGCACGACGAGTAAGGAAAGAAGAGGGCGTATGTTATTTATTGGCGGTATGGCGTTGGCAACTTGTTAGAGGAACTTTATCGTTATTCGACTTGAGAAGGAACATTCGGGACGAATGTTTCTAAGGAAGGGAGAATGTTATACCCGTAGTTGCGGGGTATGTATGTGAGGGCGTGCGTGCGAGAGTGCAGCGAAATTTTGAAAAGAAAGAAAGATGTGAGTTTTCGACGGAAAAGTTTGCGGTTATTTGTGAAGAAAAAGGTTCGTTAGTGGGAATTGGATTCCCAGATTGGGTATTTGGACTTCATAGATTATATTAGAATTTTGAGATTTTATTTTCGGAAATGGTCACGTGGGGCCACGGGAGAAATTCTGATTTTGTAGGGCAGCTTTGTTTTTGAGATTTCCGGTATTTTGGATATTTTGGAAGGCGAAATATTCTGGCGAATCGGGCGACACGTGTCACCCCATGTGGCACCATGGCGAATTACCTTTGTGCGCGGCACTTTGCGATTAAGTCGTTTTTACGGCCGAAAGCGTTTCCCGACTTTCGTGAAAATTCGGCTATGTCATTTATAATTTTTGCGGATTTTTAGGGTGTGAAACGATTCGGACCAGCGGGAGGGTGGCGTGTGTCACCTCGCATTGAAACAAATGGTTTGGCTTGGGCGATTTGGGCGTCGAGGGCCTTGGTTGGCTTTGGCGATTGGCTCCTCTTTTGTGCCTTGCTTTGTGGCTTGTTTTGTGGAGTGTTTTGTGGAGTAGGGTTAGGGTGCACTTGGCTTGATCTTGGCCTTACACTTGCCTTGCACTTGGCTAGATCTTGGCCGTTGGTTGGCCTTTGGTTTTCTTATAAATACCCCGCTGTGAAGACTTCATTCATCCACAAATGTTTCCAAGTCTTGAAATCCCTCCCTCCCTCTTGTGGCTCGTCCTAAGCCTCTCCCCTCCACTCCTGTGGCCTTTGGCGAGAGGTCTCCCTCCCCTTGTGGTGTCTAGTAGTGGGGTACCCACTGCTAGTTGTTTCGTATAATACCCACTTGTTGTGGTATAGAAATACTCCTAGTATTGTTATAATGCCCAAAATACCTTAGCCTTGTACCTTGTAGTATTCCAAAGATACCTCTTTCGTAGAGTCAGGAAATACTACCTTTTGTCCTTTTAGTCTCAGCCAAAACCACAAGAAAATCTTCAGTTGGTTGAAGTATTTGAGTAGAAGTTAGTTAGAACTTCTAAGGGTTGTTTGGAGTGGTTTGGAGCGCGCGGAGTGGAGCTAAACCTTGCTCGGGATCGACATTATAACTTGGATAATTTTGGGCTTATCGAGGTAATTATCTTGTCCTATTGTAATTGGAAATTACATGTTTTTAGAATATATAGTTGAAGTATACTATATATGGAACTATACTTAGTATTCGGCAATGTCTTTTGACTTAAGCTGAAGAATAAAATCTTGGCCAGGCTGTATTTACATAGGGTGTATTGCAGTAGACTTGTGTAGAATTGTACACGTCAGGTTAGGCGTGTAAACCCACTGGTTGGCTTGGTAGGCGGCCTCGATAGAGGAGGAGTTTCTGTTGTTGCGGGGGGAGGTCTTCTTAGAATTTTCTATAGAAAGATAGAAACTTGTGTTTTGGGGTTAATAGACGTTTGTGACCTTTATAGGTGAAAGTACTAAGAGTAGCGTATTCTATTCGGAGTGGAAAGGGCTAGCAAGGTTGTAGTACTTGGAGCATTTTGCTTATTGTCGATAAATCGTCGCGAGGTATGTGAACCTCTTCCTATCTTTTCTAGCATGATTGTTGTGAACTATGTAGTGCGGTGAGCGTACGTGTGCTAAGTGATTTGGTTGGTTTAAAACATAGGGTGTTATAATAGCTTTATGGGAAGTTAGTTATAACGACCTTATGTAAGTGAAAATGGTTTCTTGATGTTAGAAGTTAAGAGACTTGATCTTATAAGATAAGAGACTTAACTTATTTGTTTTAATGTGGATGTTTGTGTGAAACCTCATTCGTGAGTAATGAGTACTTGGTTTTTAAAGGGATAATGTTTCTTGATTTGGGAATCGAATGTGGATCGACAGACCAACTGCGGCGTTAATAAAGGAAAATGTATTGAATAATGATGTGTTGTATTAAAACCGGTAGAAACCTCATCTGCATAGAAACTAAGATGAGACAAAATGATATTACATTTTCTAGATCATTTCTTTGTAATAAGAATGTTGTAAACAAGAATAACCTACTCTCACGTGAGACATATATTACTCAATTGTTCTAAAAGGAATCAGTGATTAAGTTTGGGAACTATAAAACCATTTGAAAATGAGAAGCTTGAGTAATTGAAACTAGGCAAGCTGGAACTTAGGAAAGAATCTTTGTTACTTGATTTTGAAAAGGAATGTGGGTTGGTCATTCTAATACTACGGGTATCGGGTGACTTTTATAGAAGTAATGGATCTCTTTTAAAAGAACTTAACGTATGTAGTACTTTGGGGTTAAAAACCCGGACTTTGGTATAAATGGAAGTACTTTGAGTTGTTGTGAAACTTGCCTATGCTTGTTGTTGTGAAACTTGCCTATGCTTGTTGTTGTGAAACTTGCCTATGCTTGTGATGATAGCCTTTGTTGTACAAGTGTGGTATTTACGTATTCTGCGTCTCGATAGAGGCGGTTGACTTATTGAGAACTTCTTGGGGCGTCTTTGGCGGTGATGGAGAATTCCACGGGTATGTTTCCATTTTGATTCTTGTCTTGTTGTTGATATCACATGGGCGTGTCTGCCGTCTGCGATTAGGCGTGCGGCCGTGCGGCGGGTTGATTACGATATATGGTTATTCTTGCAACATGGGCGTGTACTACCGTCTGATATCCGGGACATGTGGCCGTGCGGCGAGGTTGACCGCGATATATTGTTATTGAGGTTACATGGGCATGTCTGCCGTCACGATGTCCGGGGCATGTGGCGTGCGGCGCTTGTTATTGTTGCATCATGGACATGTCTGCCGTCACGATTTAGGGCATCGGCCGTGATCACGAACATGATGGATGTTGTGGGCGTGAGACCCGTAGTTATATTTGAGTGGTGACTTTGAGGCGTGAGTCACGACTTGACATATTTGTTTTATGTTGTGAGCGTAAGTTTGGTTATCATACATGTCTCGGCTTTTATAGACTAGTATGATTTCATTTCTGATATTTTTACTGATTTCACATACTTGGTACTGTTATCTTGACCTCGCCCGAGGCTGCGTTCATCTGCGCGGTAGAATACATCGATCGTGGATCCCTCTTAGGATCTCATTTAGCGTGTTGGAAAGCTCAGTTCCTTGGAGGCTTATCTTTGGTATGTTTCCACTGAGTTGTAGGTTCTTATACATTCGGGGTATGGCGAGACCTGTCCGTCATAGTTATTGTAAATCTTAGAAGTGCATGCCTTTGTTGTAGGCGGGGTTTGTAAAAGGATAAGCTGTTCGGGTTTTTATGTATATCTTGAAAAAGCTGTTTTGGTTGCTTTGTTTATTTATTATATCTCTTGTTTCATGACTCGTGTTTTATTTTCATTTGGTTTTCTCGATGTTGTATCACTAGGGTGCGGGGTAAGGCACGATGAGCGAGGTTGGGCGTTACAAAAGTGGTATCGAGCGATTAATCCTCGGAAAGTGTCTGAACCGTGTCTAGTAGAGTCTTGATTATCGGTGTGTTGTGCACATCTATAATCGAGGAGGCTATAGGACATTTAGGATTGGTTTCCATTCTTCTCATTACGAGATCGTGCCTTAGAGGCATGTTGTAAGTTGGACCCTACAGCGTATCTCGTTTTACGATTATGCCTCGCGCAAGGCAACTTGAGCCGGGAGGGCAAAGCGGCCGAGTGCGCTAGTGAGATCTGAGGAAGTGCGAGCGCGAGCGAGCAGTGCACGAGTTGTGCTTGACGGCGGGTTTTGTAGCGCCGCCCGGCCAGCGAGAGGTTAGAGCGCGGCAATAGGCTGCTGAGACGCGATACACGAGCCTCGTCCACGATGCAGGGCGAGAGAGATGGGTTACAAGGAGATGGCGATTCTTGGCGAGTCATGGCGGATATGAGATAAGTGGATCACGGCGATTCGATTCGATGCACCGATGGTTCATCCCGGCGAGATAGTTTGAGGCTACGGGACTTCTGAGTTGTAGCCCGCGAGTTTTATGGGTGAGGCACGAGGATGATCGCGAGGAGTTCATCCGGCGATTCTGACGGATCGTAGGAGTGATCGAGCTTGGAGACCGAGTCTGTGACGCCGGTTCGCATCGGTTATGGTTCTCGTCCCTCCCGCGTGGCGAGCACCCCCTCAGGGGTGCTAGCCGAAGTGTACCCCACCGGCTAGTTGCTTTCGTATAATACCACTTTGTGGTGTAGAAATACTCTCAAAAGTATTGTTATAATGCCCAATTACCTTAGCCAGTATACCTTGTAGTATTCTAAGGTTATACCTATCTGAAAAGCCGAAAATACTATTATACTTTCCGTCAGTCCACAAAACCACAGGAAAATCTCCATCGTTAGTTGGAGTGTTATGTAGAAGTTGGTTAGAACTTCTAAGGGTGGTTTGGAGGCGGGTTGGGCGCCGGAGTTAGAGCTAAACCTTGCTCGGGAAGCGACATTAAACTCGGATAATTATGGGCTTATCGAGGTAATTATCTTGTCCCCCTATTGTAATTGGGTATTACATGTTGTAGGAATATATAGTTGAAGTATACTATGTATATAACTGAACATAGCTTGTGGCAATGTCTTTGGACTTAAGCCTGAAGAACTGAACTGAACTATTTTTACATAGGATTGTATTACAGTAGGCTTGTGTAGCTTTTCTGTGGAGTAGAATTGTACCCGTTCGGGTTAGATGTGTAACCCCCCCTGGTTGGCTTGGTAGCCGGCCTCGATAAAGGAGGAGATTTCTGTTGTTGCGGGAGAGTCTTTGAGAATTTTGGTAGAATGTTCTGCGATGAGGTCTAAATGTTAATAAGCGCCTTGTGGCCTATAGGTTGAAGTACTACGTGTGGCGCGTTCTACTTGGCAGGAGTAGCCGGCGGTTGGAAGTACTTGGGCGTTTTGCTATTAGTCGATACTCGTCGCGAGGTATGTGAACCTCTCACTATCTCTTCTAGCATGATATGTGTGAACTATGTAGTGCGGTGAGCGTCGTGTGTTAAATGTATTTGATTGGTTTGAAACATAAAGTGTTATAACGGCTTTATGGGAAGTTGGTTATAACGACTTTATGTAGGTCAGAAAATACTTTGTGGTTTTAAAAGGTAAATGATTTGTTTATAAGCGGCTTGATGTGTGATAATAAAGAACTTGAAGTATTTCAAAAGATTTCTAAATCGTTTTGAAAGAAGAATGATACTTGGTTTCTTTTGAAAACTTAAGAGTTATACTAGCTTTATGGGAAGTTAGGTATAGCGGCTTAAGAATGTTTCTTGATTTTGGAAATCGGGATGTGTATCGACAAACCAACTGCAGCGTTAATAAAAGGAAATGTTTTGAATAATTAAGTATTATTAAAACCAGTAGAAACTTCCATGCATAGAAGCTAAGATGAGACAAAATAATATTTCCTAGATCATGCTTGTAATAAGATTGTTATAAACAAGAATATCCTACTCATAAGACTTATGTTTCTCAGTTGTTTAAAAGAGAATTATATTCTTAAATGAATAAGGCTATGAACCACGAAACCTTTCTAAAATAAGAACGTGAACATTTGAAATTAGGCAAACTTGGGCGTTTGGAAAATAATGTTGTTACTTGATTTTACAAAGGTAAGAGTTTTAGTTTTCTTAAAAGGGCCAGTCTATTTTATACTACGGGTATTGTGTGACTTATGTGAAAAAGCAGATCTTTTAAAGATTTAATGTGTGAAGTACTTTGGGGTTAGATACGAACTTGTTAGTAGAAAGCACCTTGTGTGAATAACTTGATTGTATTGGTTTGTGATAGCCTTGTAATACTTTCTTGTTGATTTGAGAAGTAAACATGTTAGGATGCTACGTGTGTTAGTATCTTGTGATGTTAGTGTAAAGGGTTTTCCTCCATTGCGCATAAAGTTGTTTGACTATCGGTAGTTATGTTGGTATTGTACCACTCACCTTGACTTGTGTCGGAGGTTAAGCGCCTCCGTCACGGGGTAGACTCGGTGATGCAGGACCGTGATTCGAGGATACCTCATGCGGGTCGAGGATCCATGCGGAACTACGGGAGTTCGGGTTAGTTCTGACCGCTTGTGGTCATGCGGTCTTTGTGGCCGTGCGGTGCGAGTCGGGGCGATCTGGGAGTAGCTACCCTCGATGCGGGGTTATACCTCATGCGGGCCTATGAGGTTGGCCTATGCGGAGGCGAGGAAGTTCGGGGCTAGGCGCGCATTTGATCTTTGCGAGCGAGTGACCGGCTTTTATCATGTGGCCAGTGCAGAGCGGATATCATGACACATTTTATGACCTTGTTAGTGCGTAGGTGTTAGTAGTCGTCTATGCCTTACGTACTTACCTGTCTTGTTTTATTAGGACACAGTGGGACACGGTGTTCATGTGTATTCCTTGGTGTTTGTGTATCATAAAGCTGGCGATGAGAAAGGTATTCCACGGGCACGATTGATGTTGTGGGCGTGAGACCCGTTGGTAAAATTGAGTGATGACTTGAGGCGTGAGTCCACGACTTGACATATTTGCTTATTTATAGTGAAGCGTAGTTTGGTTATCATACATGTCTCTGCTTTGTATAGACTACTATGATTTCATTTCTGATGTTATTTTGATTTCACATACTTGGTACTGTTATCGACCTCGCCCGAAGTGCGTTAAATCTGCGAGTAAAGGTACACGATCATTGATCCTCGCTCTTAGGAGTCACGATTCGTTTGGGAAGCTCCGTTTCTCGGAGGCTTATCGATGGTATAGTCCTGTTGTTGTAGGTGTTTACATTCGGGTATGGCGGGGCCTGTCCGCCATTGTTGTCGTATGATTCCTTAGAAGTGCATAATCTTGTTGTGGCGGGGTTGTAAAAAGTTAAGCTGTTCATGATTGGAAAAAAGTTGTTATTTATATATATGCGAAAGGCAAGTTTTTTCTCAGTTATTGTTTCATATTTCATAATATGTCTTGTATTGTTTTATGTTCGTGATTACTCGATGTTGTATCACTAGGGTGCGGGTAAGGCACGATCACGGGCCGGAATCGGTCGTGCGTGAAGATGGCGGCGAGTTGTGACGTGAGAAGAAGGCCCACGGCAGCGGTCTTTTGGTAGCTATCGGGGTGGGCGACCTCGGCGATCTAGATTTGCACCCGGCCAGCTGAGCACTCTACCGTCCTCGGGGCATCCGGGATATTCGAGGGCACACGCGGGGCCGGGACTTCAAGCGTCGGGTAGCGAGAGGTCTAGCCGTCGGGACCACCCGCCGGTGTGGCCGTCACGGTAGATCCCATTACGGGAATTGTGATGCGCTCAGAGTTTGTTCTGATTGCGGCGATGAAGTCACTGCGAGCTGTCAGGCCAAGCGGCGTAGAGGTAGGAGTCGACTACGGGGTCTTTCGTCGGGTCTTCATCTCTCTGATTACTCGCCCGGAGCGAGTGGGTACTCGTGGGCGGCAGGTCGCGGCAGGTCGTGATGCGGGTCCCGATTCTAGCGGTCCTCGAACCGCATTTATGCCTTGTCGGTAGCGGGACGGGCGTCGCTGGCGTCGTCCGCAGTACCTTATCGGTTCCGGTTGTGATGTGTATGCCTTGATAGATCCGGGTTCTACTCATCTATATATCTCCGCATTGCTAGTAGGATAGGGATAGAGCACGAGTCCATAGACCACTTTCGAGGTAGCTACACGATGGGTGATTCGGTGGTAGCTCGGCGGGTATATAGGGCTTGTCGGTGACCGTATGCGATCGTCGGACCTAGCCGACTGATAGAGTTGGACATGACTGATTTCGATGTGATCATGGGCATGGATTGGTTAGCTTCTTGCTACGCCGGTGTAGGCTGCGAGGAGAGAGTGAGTGCAGTTCGATTTCTGAGGCCGGTTATTGAGTGGGAGGAACAGCGTGTCGTAGAAGTAGGTTTATTTCCTACCTCGAGGCTAGGAAGATGGTGCGAAGGGTATATCTACCATCTCGTTCGGGTGTTTGATCACGAGGCTGCGGTACCAGATTTTGATCGATTCGATAGTCGAGAGTTCCCGGATGTGTTTCAGACGACCTCGGGTATCCTCACGAGAGAGATAGAGTTTTGTATCGATATCTTTGCGGACACTCGGCCTATTTCCATTCCGCCATACGAGAATGGCACTGCCGAGTTGAGAGAGTTGAAGGACCGGTGAGAGATTTCTTTGGAGAAGGGCTTCATCGAGCCTAGTGTTTCTCCGCAGGGAAGCGCGGTATTGTTCGTGAAGAAGAAGGGCGGGGCCTTTGCGCATGTGTTGATCTGAGCGGTGAACAAGGTGACCATTAAAACGAATACCCCGCTTCCGAGATTGATGATTTGTTCGACGATTGCGAGCGCGAGATGTTTCTCAAGATTGATCTGCGATCGGGCTATCATCAGTGCGTGTCGAGGCGGATGTCCACTGGGTGCATTCGGACGTGCGGGAACACTATGAGTTTAGGGTTATGTCTTTCGCGTTGACGATGCTCGTGGTATTCATGGATTTGATGAACCGAGTGCTCAAGCCATTTTGGACACGTTTGTGATAGTGTTCATTGATGACATCTTAGTTTATTCCGCTCGGGCGAGGCGTCTGCGAGCATTTGAGAAGTCTTGAGAGTTCTCGGGACCAGCGGTTATCGCCAAGTTTTGAAGTGTGAGTTACGGTTGACTTTGGTGGCTTTTCTTGGGCATATTGTGGGTGATGGTATTGGTGGATCTGGCGGATCGAAGCGATCGAGTTGGCCTCGACCTCTTACTCCGACAGGTGCGCGATTTTACGGGCCTTGCGAGTTATGCTCGGTTCGTAGAAGTTTGCTTCTATCTCTGCCCGGTGACTAGGGTGACTCGGAAAGCGGCTAAGTTTCAATGGGTGATGCTTGTGGCGGGGTTTCGATTCTTGAAGGAGAGGCGGCGGCGCCCGTTCTTACTCTTCGGAGGTCGGGCAGCTCACGTGGTGTATTGTGATCGTCGGGCATCGGGTGGGATGTGTGTTGATCTGGCGGGAAAGGTTATAGCGTCGCGTCAACGGCTTAAGAAGCGTGAGAGGAACTACCCGCCCATGATTTGGAGTTAGCGGCGGTGATTCACGCTATGAAGATCTGGAGGCACTATTTGTATGGGGTTCGTGTGGATATTTATACAGACCACAAAGCCTCGGTATATCTTGACGGAGGAGGTGAACTTCACAGCGAGAGACGGTGGCTAGAGTTACTCAAGGATTACGATGTCGATATCTTGTACCACCTAGGGAAGGCCAATGTTATGGCAGATGCTCTTAGTCGTAGGTCGATGGGGAGCCTATCAGATGTGCAACCAGAGAGGAGGGGCATGGTTCGCGATTTGCATCAGCTAGCGAGCCTCGGGGTCCGATTGATTGATTCTGATAGCAGTGGGGTCCGAGTTCGAGAGGTTGCGAGTCTTCCATCGTCGAGGAGGTGAAGAACCTTGATTTGAGATCGGTTTGACACGGTACCGTGTCTGACCGCCGTGAGAAAGGTCCGAGGTAGCACGATGGGGTGCTAAGGTTGAAGCGAGTTGTGTGTTCGGATATTGCAAGACTTGGCCGCGAGTTCTAGGGAAGCCGCGGTACGCGTTACTCTATCCATCCGGTCGACCAAGATGTACCACGACCTCGGATCGTGTATTGGTGGGATGGCTTGAAGAGGGCGTTGCGAGTTTGTGGCTCGGTGCGTGTTGTCGCGGTGAAGGTAGAGCACCGGAGGCACGGTGGTTTATTCTGACGATAGAGATCCGACCTAGAAGTGGGAGGTAATCAACATGGACTTTATCACGGGTTACCTCGCACTCAGGAAAGATGATTCTATCACGGGTTATCATCGACATCTTGTGAAATCAGCCCACTTTCTTCCGTCGGGGCGACTTTTCGGTGAGGATTATGCGGACTTTACATCAGAGATCGTCGGTGCATGGAGTCCTATTTCTATCATATCGGCCAGAGCCGGTTCTGGCTAACACGGAGTCTTTCGGAAGGATTAGGGGCCTTGAGTGAGCACAGTCTGCATTCCATCCTCGAGCAGACCAAGCGAGCGCCTTATCGGACTCTTGAGGATATCTGCGAGCACATGTTATCGACTTTAGGGGTAGTGGGAGGATCATTTGCCTCTAGTTGAGTTTGCGTATAATAATAGCTACCACTCGATTCGAGATGGCGCCTTATGAGGCCTTGTATGGGAGGAAGTGCGGTCGGCGATTGGCTGGTTTGATGTGGGAGAGAATGCGATTAGTGGGACGGTTGGTGCAACGAGCGATGGATAAGGTGAAGCTTATCAGTGCGATTCTTGACAGGTGAGTCGGCGAAGTCATATGCGGATCATCGTCGTCGGCATCCGGAGTTCGAGGTTGATGATTGGGTTTTCTTGAAGGTGTCGCCCATGAAGGGTGTGATGAGATTCGGGAAGAAAAAGCTTCGGCCAGTACATTGGGCGTTTGATTGTCGCGAGGTAGGCAAGGTTGCCTATGAGTTGGATCTGCCGTCCGATCTGGAGGCAGTGCATCCGGTTTTTCACGTTTCTATGATGAGGAGATGTATCGGGGATCCATCTAGGGTGCACCCGATTGACGATGTCCAGGTGACCGAGGGGTTATCGTATGAGGAGATTCCCATAGCGATAATCGATCGTCATGTTAGGCATCTGCGGACCAAGGACGTGGCTTCCGTCAAAGTCTTGTGGCGGAACGAGCTCAGGGAGGAGATGACGTGGGAAGCTGAGGAGGACATGAGGCAGAAGTATCCTCACCTATTCCCCACACCTCCAAGTAACTCACTTTCCTACTTGTAAATTTTCATTGACATATTTGCTTAAGTGTTGTATTGTGGCCATGTGAGGCATTTGCAAACTGTTTAAGTTATGAGGAACTTTATCATTATCTGTCTTGGGAAGGAACATTCGGGACGAATGTTTCTATGGAGGGGAGAATGTTATACCGTATTTCAGTATATGCGTGGGGCGTGCGTCTGAAGTTTGAGCCTTAAAGTTAGGCATAGGGCGAAATTTGTGCCTGACCCACTAAAAGAATCGTTTTTCAGGCGAAACGTTTTACAAAACTTGCGAAGGGAAAATTACGGCTATGTCATTTATTATTTTTGCGGATTTTTCAGAGATAAAATATTTTGGACCAACGAGAGGGTGACACTTGTCACCCTCAGTGGAGCAACAACATGGGCAAGTTTGGACGATTTTGTGGCTTTGCTTTAGTCAAGGTTAGGTAGGATATTTTTGTGTAGTAGATGGATAAGGACACTTGGGTGAATCCCCACCCTCCACTTTCCCTCCACTTTCCTTCATCTTGGCCATTGGTTGGCCTATAAATACCCCCCCTCACTTGCAGGTTTTCTTCCACAAACACAATTCTCTAAGTCTTGAAAATCCTCCTCTCCTTGTAGTGTTTCGTCCCAACCCTCTTCCCCCTCTAGCCTAGTGGCTTCGTGAGAATACCCCACTCTTTGTAGAAAGTTGCCTTCTAGTGTAGTTACTAGCCCAAAATACCCTAGCCCAAATCACTTATAGTATTAAGTAGAAGTTGTTTAGAAACTTCTAAGGGTTTCTTGGAGCAGACTGGAGTTTTCAGATTAGGAGCTAAACCTTGCTCAGGATCGACATTTAACTTGGATAATTTTGGGCTTATCGAGGTAAATAATCGTATCCTTCTATAGTATTGGAGATCACATACTGTAGTAGTATAGAAATAGTACAAAGTTATATAGAAGGATATTAAAAGAAGAGAATTGAACTGTAATTACATAGAAGGATATTACAGAATAGAATTGAACTGAAATCACATGGAAGAATAATAAAGAAGATTGAACGTACTTACATGGGGTGTATTTAAAGTAGACTTGTGTAGCTTGGCGGGTAGGGAAGTGCTGCCCAATTTTCCGTAGAATAGAGAACCCTCTGCTTAGAATAGTCTACAGAGTAGTCTAGACATTGATAGACGTATCTGACTATTATAGGTTGATTCTCTGCGCGCGACATATTCGACTTGGCAGGTGGATTTCGCCGAGGAGGTATGTGATTCTTCCTATTCTCTTGAGCATGATATTTTAAGTATATATATAGTACGGTAGACGTACATGTGTTAACTGAACATGGTTTTACTTGACGTCTTTTGACTTGAGTCTAAATAATAAGAATCTTGAAGTCTTTCAAAAAGAATTATAAATCATTTTTGAAAGAAGAAGAATATTTATTTTAAAAACAAAAAACTTAAGAGTTATACTAGCTTTATGGGAAGTTAGGTATAACGGCTTAAAAAAGATAAAAGGAACAGTTTACTTATGTGTTTATGAAAGACTTGTATTGATTTCTGGAAAGTATAATAAGATGGTTTGTTGAGTAGACATATTGTGATGCTATATGTGTTAGTATCTTGTAACGTTTGTGTAAAGAGGTTATTCTTATTATGCTTATATTGTTTAACGATAAGCCGTTATGCTAGTATTACATCACTCACCTCTTGACATGATCTAAGGGGTTAAGGCGCCTCCGTCACGGGGTATACCTCGAGCGATGCGTGTGACTATGATTCGAGGATACCTCGTGCGGGTCGGGGACCTATGCGAGCTACGAGTTCGGGTTAGTGTGCGGTCCTTGTGGCCATGCGGTCTATGTGGACATGCGGACTACGAGTCCAGGACGATGCCGAGGAGTAGCTACCCTCGATGCGGGGAATACCTCATGCGGGGCTATGTGAGTGGCCTATGCGGTGTGGGAGTCGAGATTAGGCATGCATAATGATACTATGGGCGATTGGCCTTGCTTCGATCATTCGCAGCCTAGAAAAGACCTGTTACAGTTTACCTTTACTACTCTTGTTTGTGTTGTGGCACTATGTGCGGTTACCTTGGTGGTTTTGTACATATTTGTAAAATTGGTTTTAAAATGATATGATTTCATTTAAGTACTTTACAGTTTCACATACTTGTAGCTGTTGTCTTGACCTCGCTTCGAGGCTGCGTTCATGCGCGGTAGAGGCAAGCATGTCACGACCCGTTCTGGGGCATGTGACTGGTGCCTTACCCGGGCACCCAAGTAGTCATACATTAGAGTAATCAGCGGAATATAAAAACAAGACATGAAACAAATGTAAATTGAGACACAGTTTATATCTAAGAAAATGTCGCCTTTCGGCATATATATATAAAGAGTGAACAGTTACATCCCAACTTTACAACATGACTACAGACCTCTAGTAATGTAAACAACTATGGCGGGACAGGGCCCCGCCATACCCTGAATGTACATATATCTACAACATCAGGGAGAACCATACCAAAAGTCGAGCCTCCGGAGAAGATGGAGCTCCTGACACCAAAGCAAAGATCCTAAGGATGCGGATCTAGCAATCGCCTTGCCACCTGCGGCATGAGCGCGACCTCGAAGAGGTCGATCTGGTACTAAGTATGTGAAACTGTAAAGTACTGAAGTAAAATCAAAGCATTTAAAACCATTTGCAAATACAACCAGTTCAACTACACATAGTGCCACAACATAAACAAGAGAAAAATATAAATAATGTAACTGGTCATATCTAGGCCGCGAATGATCGAAGCAAGGCCAATCGCCCATAGTATCATTATGCGTGCCTAATCACAGACTTCCGTAGTCGCATAGGTCACATGGACCGCATGAGGTATTCCTCGCGTCGGGGTAGCTAACCGGTACCCTCGCGGACTCCGCGGTCGCATAGTCTCAATAGACCGCATAGTCACACAGACCGCATAGGGCATCCCCCGCATCGGGATAAAACACCCGGAATGATCCATCCTGGAACTCCCACAGCTCCGCATAGTCACACAGACCGCATAGGCCATATAGACCCGCATCAAGGGTGGCAAGCCCTCGGTATAACAAGTCAAGGGGGTATGTGATATAATAACAGTACAACGGTCTTAATGTTTAACAACGTAAGCGCAACAAGAATAACATCACAAGACACTAACACACGTAGTATCATAACATGTTTACTTATCAAACCATCTTTCTATACTTTGCAGAAGTCAATACAAGATTTTCATAAACAAACAAGTAAAACCGTTCCTTTTATCTTTCTTAAGTCGTTATACCTAACTTTCCATAAAGCTAGTATCACTCTTAAGCTTTTTGTTTTAAAAACAATATTCTTTTTCTTTCAAAAATGATTTATAATTCTTTTGAAAGACTTCAAGATTCTTATTATTCAGGCTTAAGTCAAAAGACATTGCCGTAAAACTACGTCCAGTTAACACGTATGTCTAGTACTATATATATATTTTAAAATATCATGCTCGAGTATAGGAAGAATCACATACCTACCGGCGATAACCACTGCCAAGTCGAATATGTCGCGCGAGTATCGACTATAACGATCAAATCGTCTATCAGCGTCTAGACTATCTTGTATAAAGTTCTAAGCGAGAGGGTTCTCTATTCTACGGAAAATTGGGCGACTTCCCTACGTCAAGCTACTCAAGTCTCTGTAAATCTGATCACATGTAAATCTGATTCAACCTTCTTTATTATTCTTGATGTGATTTCAGTTCAATTCTTTCTTTAATAACCTTCTAAGTATCTTATACTCAAGTCTTAACTATTCTTATATGTAATACCCAATTACAATAGAAGGACAATAGTATTTACCTCGATAAGCCCAAAATTATCCAAGTTAAAAGTCGATCCTGAGCAAGGTTTAGCTCCCAATTGCACGCTCCGATAGCTACAAGAAACCCTTAGAAGTTCTACACAACTTCTACTTAAATACTATAAGGGATTTGGGCTAGGGTATTTAGGAATAGTAACTATACTTGGAAGACAACTTTCTAGGGGTTTGGCTAGAGCAACTAGGCTTGAGGGAATATGTTTGACGAGGGCCTTCCGAGGGAAGGGAGTGTTGGGCGAAACACTACAAGAGAGGAGGATTTTCAAAACTTGGAGAAGTGATTTGTGGATGAAGAAAACCTTGAGTTAGGGGTATTGATAGGGCTTTCAAGGGCCAAAATGAAGCCAAGTGGTAGGCAAGTGTAGGGTGTGGATTCACCCATGTGTCTTATCCATCTACTACACAAAAATATCTACCTAACCTTGACCAAAGATTGGCCACAAAATCGTCAAGCGTCCCCAATTCCGCCAACTTGAGGGTGACAAGTGTCGCCTCTCGTTGGTCAAAATGTTTCATCTCTCGGAAAAATCCAAAAATAATAAATGACATAGCCGTAATTTTCCCTACGCAAGTTTTGTAAAGCGTTTAGTCGGAAAGCGATTCTTTTAGTGGGTTGTGCACAAGTTTTTCGTCGATGCCTAACTTTAAGGCTAAACTTTTGTCGTCGCCCTCACGTACATACTGCGGAACTACGGTATAACATTCTCCCCTCGTAGAAACATTCGTCGAATGTTCCTTCCCAAGACAGATAATGATAAAGTTCTTGATAACTTAAGCGGTTTGCAAATGCCACATGGCCACAATTGACTTAAGCAAATATGACAATGAAAATTTACAAGTAGGAAAGTGAGTTACCTGGAGGTGTGGGGAATAGGTGAGGATACCTCTGCCTCATGTCCTCATCAGCTTCCTGTTATACCCCGTATTTCCAGAGTATGTACATAAGGGAATACGTACAAAAGTCTAGCCTTAAAGTTTAGGCACAAAACGTGTTTTTTGGGCACAACTCACAAAACGAATAGTTTTCGGCGAAAGCGTTTCCACGACTTTCGTAGGGTAAATTCGGCTATGCCATTTCTAATTTTGCGGATTTTTCAGAGACAAAACATTTTGGACCAACGGGAGGTCGACACTTGGCACCCTCCATTGGTGGACTTGAAATCGTCCGTTGGGACGAATTGGACAAGGTTGTACGTTTTTGTGCCTTTGCACAAGTCAAGGAGTTGGTAGGATATTTGTGTGTAGTAGATAGAATGGACACTAGCCTAAATCTTCACCCTATACTTGCCTTGCACTTGGCATCATCTTGACCCTTGGTTGGCCATGGCTTGACCTATAAATACCCCTTAGATGAAGAGTTCTTCATCCACAAAATTACTTCAAGTCTTGAAAAATCCTCTCCTCTCCCCAAAGCCATTTCGTCCAAACACTTTCCCCCCCCCCCCTTGAGTAAGTTTGCCGAGGCCTCCCCCCCTAGCCTAGCCGAAATCTACCCCCCTCCCTTGGTAGAAAAGTTGCCTTCTTGTATTGTTATAATGCCCAAAATACCCTAGCCCAAATCCCTTAGTCTTTAGTAGAAGTTGTGAAGAACTTCTAACGTTTCTTAGACTACTGGGCGTCTGACTTAGGAGCTAAACCTTGCTCAGCGCGACTTTATCTAGGATATTATTGGGCTTACCGAGGTAAATAATCCTAACCCTCTTTTGAATTAGAGAATACATCTTGTAGTAATATAAGAATAAGTATTAAATACTTAGAAGAATATTGCGAGAATAGAATTGAATGTTATCACGATGAAGGGTTTAAAAGATGAATAATCAAAGCTGTACTTACATAGAATTTGTTTTCACGATGAACTTATATAGCTCACGGGTAGGAAGTGCTGCCGACTTTCCATAGAATTGTGAACCCTCTGTTTAGAATGACCTTGAGTAGTCTAGACTTTGATAGATGTCTGTGACTATTATAGGCTGATTCTCTGCGCGACATACTCGACTTGGCGGTGGTTTTATTTGAGAAGGTATGTGATTCTTCCTAAAGCATGATATTTTACAATATATATGTAGTACGGTGAGCGTACATGTGTTAAGCGAATAATAACCACGGCAATGTCTTTGACTTAAGCTGAATAATACTTACGGCAATGCCTGGCTTAAGCTGAATAATACTTACGGCGATGCCTCACGGCTTAAGCTGAATAATAAAGAAGCGAAAGCATTTCAAAAGAATCTTGAATCATTTTTATGAAGAGAACTAATTGGTTTTAAAGCGAAGCTTAAGAGTATACTAGCTTTATGGGAAGTTAAGTATAACCACTTAAGAATGATAAAAGAAAGCAGTTTGCCTATGTGTTTATAATGGACTTATATTGAATTGTGAAAAGAATAATAAGATGGTTTGATAAGTAGACATGATATGATGCTATGTGTGTTAGTGTCTTGTAACGGTCTTGTTGTGCTTATGTTGTTTAAAGATAAGCGGTTATGTTAGTATACTATCACTCACCTCTTGACATATTGCAGGGGTTAAGGCGCCTCCGATGCGGGGTAGACTCGGCGATGCAGGACCATGATTCGAGAATACCTCATGCGGGTCGAGGACCTATGCGAGCTACGGGAGTTCGAGGTTAGTGATGCGGGGTTATACCTCATGCGGTCTATGTGGCCATGCGGACTACGAGTCGGGGCGATGCAGGAGTAGCTACCTCGATGCGAGGGTTATGTACCTATCACGGGCCTATGTGAGTGGCATATGCGGACTACGAGAGTCGAGATTAGGCTTGCATGGTGATACTACGGGCAATTGGCCTGCTTGATCATTCGCGACCTAGGAAAGACTATTCTGATTTACCTATTGTTGCTCTTGGTTATGATGTGGCACTATGTGTGGTCCCCTTGGTTGTTTCATACATACTTGCAAAGCGATTTTAAAATGATATGTTTTCATTTAAGTATTTCTGATTTCATATACTTAGTACTGTTGTCTTGACCTCCTTGAAGCTGCGTTCATCTGCCGCGGTAAGAGCGGCAGTGCTAGATCCACATTCTTAGGATCTACGTTGGTGTCGGGAGCTCCGTATTTTCCGGAGGCTCTACTTTTGGGTATGATCTCCTGTTGTAGATAGTTTTGTCTGATCGGGGTATGGCGGGGCCCCCGCCATAGTTGTATATTTCCTTAAGTGCAGAGTCATGTTGTATGCAAGATCGGATGTAGCTGCTAAACCATGTTTATATATATATCTTAGAAGGCGATGTTTTCTCACATAAAGCGTATGTCTTATTTTATAAAGCTGTTTCATGTCTTGTTTTATATTTCGATTACTCGATGTATGACTACTTGGGTGCCGGTAAGGCACGATCACGAACCGGAATGGGTCGTGACACTTCCCATGTCATCTCTCACGAGCTCGTTCGCGCAAGACTTTGTGGAAGCCACGTCCTTGGTCGCGACGCCTAACACGGCGATCAATTATCGCTATGGAATCTCCTCATACGATAACCCTCGGTCACTGGACATCCTCAATCGGGTGTACTCTAGATGGATCACGATACATCTCCTCGGCGTAGAAGCGTGAAAAACCGGATGCGCCTCCGGATCGGACGGCGAGATCCAACTCATAGGCAACCTTGCCTACCACTGCGGACAATCGATAGGGCCCAATGTACCTTGGGTGAGTTTCCCTTCTTCCGAACCTCATCACACCGCCATGGGTGACACCGAGAAAACCCAATCATCAACCTCGAACTCGGATCCGACGGCGATGATCTGCGTATGACTTTGTCGACTCACGGTATCGATGCGCTCACTGGATAAGCTTCACCTTATCCACTGCTGCACCGTCTGGTCCCACTAATCGCACCTCGCCCACATCGAACCAGCCTATCGGCGATCTGCACTTCCTCGTACAAGGCCTCATAAGGCGCCATCGAATCTTGGAGTGGTAGCTATTATTATATGCAAACTCAACTAGAGGCAAATGATCCTCCCGGTACCCACGAAGTCAATAACACGGGCTCGCGGATATCCTCAAAGTGCGGATAGTGCGCTCGGCTGTCGTGCATGCGTGGATGGAATGCGCATGCTCGGGCTCACTGCGTCCTAAACCCTTACGGAAAGACCTCCGGAAGTTAGCGTGGCGGGCTCCTGCATGCGATATGATCGAAATAGGGACTCATGCGATCGGCGATCTCTCGGATGTAAAGTCCGCATAATCCTCGGTAGAAAAAGTCATCTGACGGGAAGAAAGTGGGCTGATTTAAGTCGACTGTCGGCGATAACCGGATAGAATCATGCTTCCTCTGAGTGCGAGGTAATCCTGTGATAAAGTCCATGTTGATCACCTCCCACTTCCAGGTCGGGATCTCTATCGTCTGCAACAAACCACCAGGCCTCTGGTGCTCTACCTTCACCTGCTGACAACACGGGTGTTACACCCCGTAAGTCCAGAACATGTAAAAGGGAATGTACGAAAGGAAACAAGACTTGGAAATTGGTACGAAAGGAAGAATTGTTTTTCCGACGGAAAATCTTCCGGACGTCGGAAAGGAAAAATGTTCGTTGTTGAGAATTGGATTCTCAAAATACATTATTCGAAGAGTATGGAACTTATTAATATTATGGAAATTTATTTTTACGGATTTGGTCACGTGGGGCCCACCCGAGGAATTTTACGTTTTGTGGGGCCACGAGAGTTCTGAATTTTATGGACGAATGAGAGGCGACACGTGGCACCTCACATGGCTTGGTCGAAATTTATGCAAGGGTATAATGGTCATTGACCATCTTGGAAGATAAGTCTTGCAAGCTTGATATTGTTGACAAGTCAACTTGTCCACCTAGGCTTGATCCAAGTGAAACTAATCCTAACCTCACATTTGTTTAAGTCTAAGCCCTCCATTGTGTTATAAGTATACTACTAGTGCAAGACTAGCTCATTAACACTTGGAAAATTTTAGAGAAACTCTTGTGCTTCATGATGAGCTCTCGGGTTTGCCTTAGATCCCACAAAATTTTGTAGTTTTGATCCATTAGCCACAAGACTTTAACCCAATATCCCTTAGGGTATTGTAAGGATATCTCAATAGAAATATTTGGAAAAACGATTTTCACGTTAGTCATGGCGGAAACTATGGGAGTTCTTGACTTTGAAGTTGGAACTTGAAGATGGGTTCTTCATAGGCCTCTAGGAGTGCTTGGGCGGATTGGAACTTAAGGAAAGGAGCTAAGAATTTTTAAGCGCGACTTTGGATCTTGGAAATTTTAAGGGCTTGGAAAGGTATAAATTTTGTCGTTTTAGTAGTTAAGACTTACTTATTGTTGTAGCTATGGATTTTAGCAAGCATGTGTTATATAGTATGAAGTTTGATATGTTTATGGGCTATTGTAACCTAATCCGAAAACTAGCATGTTTAGCTTTAAGATTGGAATTCAAGTTGATTATTAGTTTAAGTAAATCGCATGTTGAATAAAGAAGGAAATTATAGTTGTTGAAGTGGTTTATAACTATATAACATGTTGACCTAAGAACTTGAAATTGGAAAGGATTGGAAAAGACGTAGTGTGATTGGTTATATGTTGGCGAGAATGGCTAGGGAAGTATTATACTATTTCATTATGAATTGTGGGGCGGAATTTTACGTAGTGTAGGCGTGTAATCCCCTTTGTTTGGATGTTGTTTGGAGCCTTAAATGTGGCTTGTTGGTTATTGTATTCGGCCTTGAAAAGGTGGCAAAGTGAGTAGAAACAAAGGAAGTCTTTGCCCAGATTTTTCGTAGAATTAGAGACTAAATACTTAGTATTATTCTACATAGAGACTAGAAGTTGATAACCTTGTTGTGACCATTATAGGTTGACAACTTCTACGTGCGGTGTATTCGTCTTAGCTTGTGGATTTAGCGAAAAGGTATGTGAACTATCTCCTCTTCTAGCATGATTCCTTAAGATAAAGAAAGTAGGTTCTACTCGCTTAAATGATCCATTCCTTGGTTGTATTTGGATTGCCTAAAATAGAATTTGTTCTATGTACTTAACCTGAGTGTACTTTGATGTTTGGATTGTAAGTTGTAGAATCCGTTTTCTTGATGAAGTTTGGATTCTTAAAAGTGAAGGTATTTTTACTTAAAGTACATGTAGTCTTAAAAAGGAAGTGGTTTCCAAATCTTTTAGCTAGTGCCTTAGTTCTAAAACCTAAAGGTCATTATAATGACTTTAGAAGTCAAAGAGTGATTTACTTATTTGATTTAAAGAGGAGAAATGACATGATTTAGAGAAGTAACTTGTGTTAAGGGTGAAGTTACTTGAGGTTTAAAAAGTAGAAGAAAACTTGTTTTCTAACTATTAAGAGACTTGAAGTATTTTGAAAGTTAAGAACTTGATTTGTAAGTATGTGATACTTGGTTTTAATAGTATAAGTCTCTTGGTTACTGAAGGAATGGATCCGTCTAAAACCATAAAGGGTTATAACGGCTTTATGGGAAGTTGGTTATAACGGCTTTATGGAAGGTTAGAAAGTTGTCTATTTTGATTAATCGGCATAAGTTGCCTAGATTGTGAAAATTTGGAGTTACTTGATTTCAAGCTTTGAAATGAGTTTTCTAAAAGTGTAGTAACTTACTTTGAAAAATAGACACGCCTTGATAATACGGGTGTTAGTATCTTGGGGCTTTACATAGAAAGGAGTCTTTTATAAAAGAATGTACGTACGTAGTACTTTGACTTGTTAAAAGAGAATTATTCTATGTATGCCTTGATTAGTACTTTGGCTTGATAAATTGAGAATTTGTCTAAGTGTGCCTTGATAAGTACTTTGACTTGTTAAAAGAGAATTATTCTATGTATGCCTTGATTAGTACTTTGGCTTGATAAATTGAGAATTTGTCTAAGAGTGCCTTGATAAGTACTTTGACTTGTTAAAAGAGAATTATTCTATGTATGCCTTGATTAGTACTTGGGCTTGATAAATTGAGAATTTGTCTAAGTGTGCCTTGATAAGTACTTTGACTTGTTAAAAGAGAATTATTCTATGTATGCCTTGATTAGTACTTTGGCTTGATAAATTGAGAATTTGTCTAAGTGTGCCTTGATAAGTACTTTGACTTGTTAAAAGAGAATTATTCTATGTATGCCTTGATAAGTACTTTGTCTTGATTAATTGAGAATTAGTCTAAGTGTGCCTTGATAAGTACTTTGGCTTGATTGATTGTGAATCATTCTAAGTGTGCCTTGGTAAGGACTTTGGCTTGATTAATTGAGGATTTGCCTATGTGTCTTTGGAAATAGCGGTTGTGTGCTATTGGTATATCGGTCGTTTGAGTCATTCCGGGTTAGTGGCATTTGCGATTAGTGGAATTGCTACCCACGATGCGATGAATACCTCGTGCGGGTCGTAAGGACTTATGCGGGTGAAATAGTCCCGTGCGGGCGGGTCCGACCTATCACGAGGAATACCTCATGCGAGTCCGTCACGGGCTTATGCGGGTGAAATAGTCCCGTGCGAGGAATACCTCACGCGGGTCAAGCGGCTATGCGGGTGAAATAGTCCCGCGAGTAGGATGGTTAAATGATCTGCGGGCGGATGGTCTGTTTGATCATGAGCTTCTATTTTATATTGTAAGGATACTCTGTTTACTCTCATTGTTAGTAAGACACAATGTGTTGTAATTTGATTATCATATATGTCCCGGATTTGATTGTGTTACCTATGGTCATGCTTTTACGATGTGGGATTAGGGCATGAGACCACGAGGCATTTAGGACACGAGGGTGGGTGTTCATGTATCCTTATTGGTGTTATTACATCATGGTGCGGCGGTGAGGAAGGATTCCACAGGCATGATTGATATTATGGGCGTGAGACCCAGTTATATTTGAGTAGTGACTTTGAGGGCTGCGTCACGACTTGATATGACTACTTATGTGTTATGTCTTGTAGGTTGGCTATCATACATGTCTCTGTTTTGTTTAGATGTTATGATTTTATTACGGTACTTCATCGTTCACATACTTGGTACATTCTTCGTCTTGACCTCCTTGAAGCTGCGTTCATCTGCATGAGTTTAGGTGCAGATTTGGTGATCGGCAAGTGTAGGATCTGCTCGGGGTTTTGGATAGCTCCTCTATCCGAGTTTATCTTTTGGTATATATCCTTGATGCAGGCTTTATCTGATTATGGGTACGGCGGGGCCTTGTCCCGTCATAGTTCAGTATAACTCTTAGAGGTCTGTATTCATATGTGGGATTGGACTCATGTACGGTGTAGTGTCCTTTCTTTTGTTATGTATATTATATGGCAGCCTTGTCGGCTTTGCCTTGCACGTACGTTGGTTTAAAAAAAAAATGAGGTGTTATTTAATTTCCGTAGTTTACTTAATTGTTAAGGTAGAAGGGTGCCCAGGTAGGGCACCGATCCACGCCCGGTTCGGGTGTGACAACGGGCCGAGCCCTGAACTCGCAGCGTCCTCTTCAAGCCATCCCACCAATACACAGATCTGAGGTCGTGGTACATCTTGGTCGACCCCGGATGGATAGAGTAACGTGCGCTGTATGCTTCCCTTAGAACCTGCTGCCGAAGTCATGCAATATCCTGAACACACAACCTGCCCTCGAACCTTAGCACCCCATCAGGTGCTACCTCAAAAGGACCCTTTCCCTCACGAATGGTTGTATCACGGTACCGTGTCAAAACTGGATCCTCAAACTGTTGCCTCTTCACCTCCTCGACGATGGAAGACTCGGCAACCTTTCGAACTCGAACCCCACTGCTATCAGAATCAATCAAACGGACACCAAGGCTCGCTAACTGATGCAAATCGCGAACCATGCCCCTCCTCTCCGGCTGCACATTTGATAGGCTACCCATCGACCTACGACTAAGGGCATCTGCCACAACATTGGCCTTCCCCGGGTGGTACAGGATATCAACATCGTAATCCTTGAGTAACTCTAACCACCGTCTCTGTCGTAAGTTCAGCTCCTGGTGAAGATATCTGGAGGCTCTTGTGGTGCGTATAAATATCCACATGAACCCCATACAAATAGTGCCTCGGATCTTGGCGTGAATCACCGCCGACTCCAAATCATGGGTGGGGTAGTTCTCTCATGCTTCTTAGGCTGTCGGGATGCTGCGCTATAACCTTGCCTGCTGCATCAACACATCCCAACCCGATGCAGCGCGTCACAATACGACATAGCCGTGTGGACCCTCTGGAAGAGTAAGAACGGGGGCGGTCGTCAGTCTCTCCTAGATCGGAAACCACGCTCCACACGCATCAGTCCATGAAACTTAGCGCCCGAGTCGGCCTAGTCAATGGTGCGAGATAGAAGCAAACTTCTCTGAACGAGATAATTACTGCGAGGCCCGAGCTGCGAACCTCTGTCAGAGTAGTAGGTCTAGGCCAACTCCTGACTGCCTCGATCTTGGCCGTATCCACCTGAATACCATCGACCCCGACTATATGCCCAAGAAAAGCCACCGAAGTCAACCAGAACTCACATTTCGAAAACTTGGCGTATAACTGCTGGTCTTGGAGAACTCTCGGACGATCGCCAAATGCTCGCATGATCACGCTCTGGCGAGAATAAACCAAGATATCATCAATGAACACTATCACAAACGTGTCCAAAAATGGCTTGAACACTCGGTTCATCAAATCCATGAATACCGCGGATCATTGGTCAACGAAAGACACGACCACGAACTCATAATGCCGTCTGGTCGAATGCGATCCTAGGGACATCCGCCTCTCGACTCGTACTGATGATAGCCGATCGCGGATCAATCTTGGAGAAACATCTCGCACTCTGCGGTGGTCGAACAAATCATCAATCACAGGAAGGGTATCTGTTCTTAATAGTCACCTTGTTCACTGTAATCAACAAACATGCGCGGCGTCCATCCTTCTTCTTCACGAACAATACTGCGCTCCCGGGGAGAAATACTAGGCTGATGAAGCCGCTTCTCCGAAGAAATCTCTCGGTGGTCCTTCAACTCTCTCAACTCGGCAGTGCCATTCTATATGGCGGAATGGAAATAGGCAGTGTGCAGCGACATCGATACAAAACTCTATCTCCTCTCGGGAGGATACGGAAGGTCGTGCGGAAACACATCCGGGAACTCTCGACAAGCTGGGCGAAAGTGCAGTACGCGACCTCGATATCAAACACCCGAATGAGATGGTAGATATACCCCTTCTGCACCATCTTCCTAGCCTTGAGGTAAGAAATAAACCTACCCCTCGGCGACACAGTGTTCCTCTCCCACTCAATAACCGGCTCCCCAGGAAACTGGAACCGTACCACTCTCTCCCTGAAATCTACACTGGCGTAGCAAGAAGCTAACCAATCCATGCCCATGATCACATCGAAATCAGTCATGTCCAACTATATCAAGTCGGCTAGGGTCTGACGACTGCATAAAGTCACTGGACAAGCCCTATATACACGTCGAACTACCACCGAATCACCCACTGGCGTAGCTACCTCAAAAGGGTCTATGGACACAGGCTCTATCCCTATCCTACTAGCAATAAGGGGAGATATATGGGGCAGTTGAACCGGATCTATCAAGGCATACATCACAACCGGCCCGATAAAGTACACAGCGGCGTCGACGGCGCCTCACGATCCTGCCGGCTGGACAAGGCATAAATGCGGTTCTGAGGACCGCTAGAACTGGGACCCGCGCCACGACCTCTGCCGCGACCTGCTGGTCCATGAGTACCACCTGCCCCGGGCGTGTAGCTATGAGGATAAAGACCGACAGCGGACCACGAAGTCGACCCTACCCTGCGTTGCCTGCAGTGAGACGGGCTCTCGCATAATGACCCTGCTGGCCACAAGTATAGCAAGCTCCCGAAGTAGTACCACAGCTCCCTGAATGGAATCTACCACAACGGACACCGAAGCGGACCTCGGTCGGTTAGCACCCTTCTGCTACCACAGTAGTCCAAGTCCTGGGCACGACACGCCCCGAATACTCTGGTTGTACCGACAATGATGTGGGAGTGCTCTGAGCTGGCTGGGGTGCAAATCTAGACGTCTGCTGAGGCCGTCCACCCCGTGAGCTACCAAAAGATCCGGCCGTCTTGGCCTTCTTCTGCTGCTGATATCATGCGACTCGTCGGTCTCTACGCTCTCGCATCCAAGTGCATGAGCTGCGTGCGGGTAATGTCCATACGGTGAAGAGCAACACCCGCACAAGACTCGGCCATATAATCATCTAGCACGTGACGTGGCGGTGCACCGCCCTCCATATCTGCTACCAGCGGGGGACATATCGAGCCAACGAATCGAACTCAATGTTGTACTCCTGGCGTGCGCCTCTGCGCCTCGGCAAAAACTTGTCGGCGTGCCTCCTCATCTGCGGAGGCAGAAGTGAGTGAGTAAAGCCTCGAGAACTCGTCCCATCTGCTGGGCGCGTGCTCTCCCGAAAGCTCGCGAATCAAACCAATCGGCTGCGGTATCACGCGGCCGATGCGAACCGAATCACGGACTCGGTCTCGAAGCCTTGATCACCGCGTGAACCTCGTGCCTCGACGTAGAACTCTAGCGGGCTACAACTCGGAAAATCCGTAGCCTCAACTATGCGATCTCGGTGAACCACGCAGTGCTGCTGGGCCCAGGCTGCTGCGTCGGCTATCCTCGTATGCGGCCTGATCACGGCCAATAGTGGGCCATCTCCTTGTACCCTAACTCCTCCGCCCGGTGTGGGGCGGGGAGGTGCGAATGCTGTGGTCTCTGCTGGGGCCGGCGGCGTCATGGAACTCGCCGTCTCGGGTATAGACTGGGCCTGAGCCCTCGTGACTCTCGGTGTCCGACTAGCAGCTCCCTCGGCTGCCTTGCCCTTCTGGGCCCGGGTTGCCTTACGTGGAGGCATAACTGTTACAGAAAAGGGATACGTTAGAAGGGTCCAACTTATAACACAGCTCTAAGGCACGATCTCAGAATGAGAAGAATGGAAACCAATCCTAAATATCCTATAGCCTCCTGATTATTGGTATGGTGCACAACATACCGATAATCAAGACTCTACTAGATACGGTCTGTAGACACTTTCCGAGGATTAACTGCTCTGATACCACTTTTGTCACGACCCGTTCCGGGGCCTGTGACTGGTGCCTTACCCGGGCACCCAAGTAGTCATACATCAGATTAATCAGCGGAATATAAAACAAGACATGAAACAAATGTAAATTGAGACACAATTTATATCTGAGAAAATGTCGCCTTTCGGCATATATATATAAAGAGTGAACAGTTACATCCCAACTTTACAACATGACTACAGACCTCTAGGAATGTAAACAACTATGGCGGGACAGGGCCCCGCCATACCCTGAATGTACATATATCTACAACATCAGGGAGAACCATACCAAAAGTCGAGCCTCCGGAGAAGATAGAGCTCCTGACACCAAAGCAAAGATCCTAAGGATGCGGATCTAGCACCTGCTTGCCCTTACCTGCGGCATGAACGCAGCCCCCCGAAGGAGGTCGATTACAACAGTACTAAGTATGTGAAAGCGTAAATGTTATACCGTATTTCCGGTATATGCGTGGGGCGTGCGTAGAAAAGTTTGAAGCTTAAAGTAGACTTGGCCGAAAATATTTTTGTGCACAACCCCCGATTAAAATCGTTTTTCGACGAAACGTTTTACAAAACTTGCGAAGGGAAAATTCCGGCTATGTCATTTTTAATTTTTGCGGATTTTTCCGAGAGACGAAACATTTTGGACCAACGAGAGGGCGACACTTGTCACCCTTAAGTTGGTGGAGTGTGGACGGCAAGCCTTGCACGATTTAGGGGTCTTAGTTGGTAGGATATTTGTGAGGGTTTTGTGGAGTAGGGACTAGGGGGCACTTGGGCAAATCTTGGCCCTCCACTTGCCCCCCACTTGGCTAGATCATGGCCATTGGTTTCCCTATAAATACCCCTCCCTTTGTGAAGATTTCTTCATCCACTCCTCACTTCCTCAAGTCTTGAAAACCCCTCCCCCATTTCGTGAAGGCCTTTGGCCGAGAGTCCCCCCCTCCTCCCTAGTGAAGGCCCTTGGCCGAGGGTTACGCCCCCCCTCCTAGTGGCCTTGGCCGAGGGGTACACCACCCCCCTTGCCTTGTTGTTCTCGTAGAATACACCCCCCCCCTTGGTAGAAATACTCTCCAAGTATTGTTACTATACCAAAATACCTTAGCCGTATACCTTGTAGTATTCCAAAGATACCTCTATACGTAGAGCCCGGAAATACTACCTTATGTCCTTTTTGTCTCAAACCGAAACCCTAAGGAAAATCTTCACAGTTGGTTGAAGTTTTAAGAAGAAGTTGCGTAGAACTTCTGAGGGTTGTTTGGAGCGGGTTGGAGCACCCGGAGTAGGAGCTAAACGTTGCTCAGGATCAACATTTATACTTGGATAATTTTGGGCTTATCGAGGTAAATATCTTGTCTCCCTTTTGTAATTGAGTATATACTATTGAAGTATAAGAATTAAGTATAAGGTATATACAAGGAAAGTATATAAGAAGAGAATTGAATCAGACTTACATAGAATTTGTATTCTGATGAACTTGTGAAGTTTGGCGGGTAAGGAAGTCTTTGTCAATTTTCCGTAGAATCTTGTATCTAGATTTATTCTACCGAGTAGTCTAGACTTTGATAGACTTGTATAACCGTTATAGGTTGAAGTACTGCGAGTAGCGTATTCTACTCGGAGGGTGGAAAAGGCTAGCCGGACTACAGTACTTTGGAGCATTTTGCTAATAGTAGATAATCGTCGCGAGGTATGTGATTCTTCCTATACTCTTGAGCATGATATTTTAAAGTATATATAGTACGGTAGACGTACGTGTGTTAACTGAATAATAATTACGGCAATGTCTTTTGACTTAAGCCTGAATAATAATTAAGTATTTCAATAGAATACTGAACCATTTTTAACAGAAGAGTAATACTTGGTTTTAAAAGCTTAAGAGTTATACTAGCTTTATGGGAAGTTAGGTATAACGGCTTAAGAAAGATAAAAAGAAGGGTTTATTGACTTTAAGAAGATTAAGAGACTTAATCTTAAAAAGATAAGAGACTTGACTTGGTTAATTAATATGAGTTTTGTTAAAAAGTGTGAAACCTCATTCGTGAGTAATGAGTACTTGGTTTTTAAAAAGGAATAATGTTTTACTGATTTCGGAAATCAGAATAAGTATCGAACAAACCACAGCAACGCTAATAAAGGGAAATGTTTTGACTAATAAAGTATTATTAAAACCAGTAGAAACTTCCATCTGCATAGAAGCTAAGATGAGACAAAATGATATTACATTTCCTAGATCATGGCTGTTGTAATAAGATTGTTATGAACAAGAATAAACTACTCACACATAAGGTATATGTTTCTCAAATTGTTTTAAAGGATTAAAACTATGAACTACGAAACCTTTCGAAAAATGAGAAACCTGAACATTTGAAATTAGGCAAACTTGAACGTTTGGAAAATAATGTTGTTACTTGATTTTACAAAGAGAAGTGTTTTGGTTTACTTCAAAAGATAGTCACTCTATTTTTATATACTACGAGTATTGTGTGACTATTTGTGAAAGAAACAGATCTCTTAAAGAGTTAATGTATGAAGTACTTTGGGGATAAAAACCCGATATTGTTAATCATATAGTAGAAAGTACCTTGTGTGAATAACTTGATTGTGTTGGTTTGTGATAGCCTTGTAATACTTTCTTGTTGATTTGATAAGTAAACATGCTAGGATGCTACGTGTGTTATTATCTTGTGATGTTTGTGTAAAGGGTTTTCCTCGATTGCGCTTAAGTTGTTTAACTATCACCGTTATGTTGGTATTGTACCACTCACCTTGACATCATCCGGAGGTTGTCGCCTCCGTCACGGGGTAGACTCGGTAGTGCGTGTGACCTAAGATTCGAGAATACCTCATGCGGGTCCCGGGGGCCTATGCGGAGCTACGAGTGCTCCAGGTTAGTGTGCGGCTTTATGGTCATGCGGTCTATGTGGCCATGCGGACTGCGAGTCCAGGCGGATGCCGGGGAGTAGCTACCCTCGATGCGGGGAATACCTCATGCGGGCCATTGGAGTGGCTATGCGAGTCTGCGGGAAGTTCGTGGCTAGACGCGCATTAGATCTGCGGGTGAGTGGCGGCTTTGATCATGTGACGGTCAGACAGATCTCATGATACGATTTATGACCTTGTTTGTCTTGTGGGTTTTAATAGTCGGCTATGCCTTCGTACTTACCGTCACGGTTTTATGATGACACAGTGGGACACCGTGTTCGTGTGCATTCCTTGGTCGTTATATCATAAATCGCCGTCGATGAGGAAGGTATTCCACGGCATGATTGATGTTGTGGCGTGAGACCCATTGTTATATTTGAGTGATGACTTTGAGGCGTGAGTCCACGACTTGACATGATCGCTTATTTATTGTGGCGTAGTTTGGTTATCATACATGTCTCCTGCTTTATATAGACTACTATGATTTCATTTACAGTATTTTCAGTTTCACATACTTGGTACCTGTTGTACTGACCTCCTTCGGGGGGCTGCGTTCATGTCGCAGGTTGAGGTACACCAGTCGTTGATCCTAGCTCTCAGGGTCACAGTTCAGCGTTTGGGAAGCTCCGTTTCTCCGGAGGCTTATCAGTGGTATAGTCCCCTGTCGTAGTAGGTGCTTACATTCAGGGGTATGGCGGGGCCCTGTCCCGCCATTATTGTCATGTCACTCTTAGAGGTATGTAGTACTGTTGTGGGCAGAGCTGTAAAAGGGATGTAACTGTTCGGATTTAAGTTTTATATATTATGCCGAAAGGAAAATTTTCTCAGATAACTGTTTTACACTTCTTGATATTTCATGTCTTGTTTTATGTTCCGCTGATTACTCTGATGTATGTCTACTTGGGTGCCCGGGGTAAGGCACCAGTCACGGGCCCGGGTTCGGGTCGTGACAAAAGTGGTATCAGAGCAGTTAATCCTCGGAAAGTGTCTACAGACCGTATCCAGTAGAGTCTTGATTATCGGTATGTTGTGCACCACACCAATAATCAGGAGGCTATAGGATATTTAGGATTGGTTTCCATTCTTCTCACTCTGAGATCGTGCCTTAGAGCTGTGTTATAAGTTGGACCCCTCTAACGTATTTCTTTCCCTTACCGTTATGCCTCCGTGTAAGGCAACCCGAGCCCAGGAGGGCAAGGCAGTCGAGGGAGCTGCGAGTAGAGTACAGAGGGTTACGTGGGCACGGGCCCAATCATCACCTGGGGTGGTGCTTCATTTGGGGAGTTCTGCGACATCACCAGCCCCAGCAGAGTTTAGCACGGCGGCAGCAGTTCCTACTGCGGCCATGATAAGTTGAACCTTCAGTTCCACGACCGGGAACAGAGAATAGAGATTGCAAAGAGGCGACCCTGTTACTAGCTATGGAGTTGGCTACCAGAGAGTATACCGATGTACCGCGAGTCTTGATGAATATCTAAGAGAGGGTTGTGCAAGAGTAATTCTTGATTAGGCTTGAGCATGGCACGTATGCGGGCTTATGCGCGCGAGCCAAGAAAAGTAGAGATCAACGAGTTAACGAGGGCGAGAAGGGCGAATAGCAAGGTCCTTTGGTAACTTTCGAGTCGAGTCACCTCACCAAATGATTAGATTATGCACATCCACGGTGCGAGAGGTCCTCCACGTGGTTCGGGGCGTTCGGGTATGCGAGGAGTTGGTCGAGCTTGAGCTTCCGGTTCGCTCTGCGTAGGTTCGGCCCGGTGGATTCAGTTTTTCCCCAGTATTCACAGTGTGGCAGACGTCATCCCGGGTAGTGTCGTCTTTTAGTTGGTACATGTTTTACCTGCGGCCGTCAGGGCCATGTGTCGAAAGGATGTCCTAGTAGGAGGGATGTAAGTAGGAGGACTCAGCCTTCATGATCAGTGACCAGTTCGTCACCTTCCTTAGCTATGCGCCCTACGGGGCAGGTTTGATTAGAACGACTAAGGGGAGTAAAGCAGTAGATACAGGTATATTCTTAACCCTCTAGAGATTAGTAGGTGTGATAAGAGGTGTATGTCTTAAATGTTATATTCAGATAGCGTTGTGTTAATTGTGATTAGATATCATGGTTAGTTAAAAGGGTAAGATTGGGGATAAGAAGTGTGAGCCTTAGAGTTTTATGCGTAGAGACATTAGAGGCGAGGCCATCTTGAGTAAAAGATTATTCTTGTGTTTGACCCTTATCGGAGTGCTTAATATCAGTGGGATATATTAGTGTAATAAGTCCCTGAGTAGTGTGAAATGAAAGAGGGTAGTTGAGCTAAGAAGACCGCTAGGTTTTCGTAACGTGATTAGTGAGATTGTTCCGGATCGGGGAGCAAGTGTTTCTGCGAGTGGGTCGGGTTGAGACCATGCCGCGGGTTAACCCGCGACCTGTTTTATGGTGGGGTCAGTTTGTAGTGGTCCCGCCAGGTGGTAGGGTCACGAGGGTGTTAGGCCCAAGATTTGTTAACCATCGTACGAGTTCGTGGATGCGTTCAACCAGTAGTCGGGCCGATGGGGTCAGCCCATCATGTCTTTCAGTCAGGACCGTTGCTTGGCAGTGATGATATATCAGAAAGGTTGTAAGGCTGCACGGGGTGCCTACCTTCACCTTATGACAGTGGAGCCAGTGGTACACTGTTTCTTTTTCGGAGGTTTTACCAGCGGTAGGAACTCCGGTGAGTCTCCGTATCGCATTCATCCTCGGGCCAGTGTTTTGATTTCAGGGGTAGCTGTAAGGATTGTTGCCTCCTGTTGAGGGAGTGTTTTTAGCTACCATTTCAGTATTCGGATGTTGCCTTATGACGCCTTGTATGGGGCGGAATTGTAAGTTGCCGGTCGATTGGTTCGATGTTGGCAGAGTGCAGATAGTTGGTTCATATTTTTTTCGGCAGGATGTGGATAGGGTGAAGCCTATCCAGGAGAGGTTATCGGCAGCTCAGAGTCAGCGAAGTCGTGCGGATAGTCGGCGGCAGCTGAGTTCGAGTTGACGGTGGAGTCTTCTCGAAGGTACCACCGGATGGTGTGACGAGTTTTGGAAAATAGAGGAAACTTAGCCCGAGTTACTTTGGTCCTTTTCAGATTATGTGAAGAGTAGGCCAGGTTGCCTATATGTTAGTATTGTCGTCGACGTAGGAGACGATCGTCCGATCTTTCATGTTGCTATGTTCGGAAGAGTATCGAGATACATCGAGTATTCGATTAATGATGACAAGTTAGAGATAGTAACCCGTAGATTTGGAAACCGAATCGATGAGAGATATGGTAAGAAAGAGTTCGAGTGTGCGAGAAAGTGCAACAGCGTAAGGGAAGAAGCGAGCATGTATAGCGAGCATAGATGAGATCATTTCTTTTGTAAGGAGAAGGTGCGAAGGAAGTATATTTTAGACCTCGGGTAAGGGCTTTTGTGTTTCTATAGGTGTTTCCTCATGGACTTGGATGTAAGTATTTTGCGCAGGTGTTTTCGTGGCCAGGTGTGGCAGGATTGTTCTCGTAAGTATAGTAGTGAAGACTATACTGGCGCACGTTTGTTTTGAGACTTAAAAGGAACATTCAGGACGAATGTTTCTAAGGAGGGGAGAATGTTATACCCCGTATTTCCAGAGTATGTACGTAAGGACGTACGTAGAAAAGTTTGAAGCTTAAAGTAGACTTGGCCGAAAATATTTTTGTGCACAACCCCCGATTAAAATCGTTTTTCGACGAAACGTTTTACAAAACTTGCGAAGGGAAAATTCCGGCTATGTCATTTTTAATTTTTGCGGATTTTTCCGAGAGACGAAACATTTTGGACCAACGAGAGGGCGACACTTGTCACCCTCAAGTTGGTGGAGTGTGGACGACAAGCCTCGCACGATTTAGGGGTCTTAGTTGGTAGGATATTTGTGAGGGATTTGTGGAGTAGGGACTAGGGGGCACTTGGGCAAATCTTGGCCCTCCACTTGCCCCCCACTTGGCTAGATCATGGCCATTGGTTTCCCTATAAATACCCCTCCCTTTGTGAAGCTTTCTTCATCCACTCCTCACTTCCTCAAGTCTTGAAAACCCCTCCCCCATTTCGTGAAGGCCTTTGGCCGAGAGTCCCCCCCCCCCTAGTGAAGGCCCTTGGCGAGAGTGCACGCCTCCTAGTGGCCTTGGCGAGGTACACCACCCTTGCCTTGTTGTTCTCGTGAGAATACACCCCTTGGTAGAAATACTCTCCAAGTATTGTTACTATACCAAAATACCTTAGCCGTATACCTTGTAGTATTCCAAAGATACCTCTATACGTAGAGCCCGGAAATACTACCTTATGTCCTTTTTGTCTCAAATCGAAACCCTAAGGAAAATCTTCTCAGTTGGTTGAAGTTTTAAGAAGAAGTTGCGTAGAACTTCTAAGGGTTGTTTGGAGCGGGTTGGAGCACCCGAAGTAGGAGCTAAACGTTGCTCAGGATCGACATTTATACTTGGATAATTTTGGGCTTATCGAGGTAAATATCTTGTCTCCCTTTTGTAATTGAGTATATACTATTAAAGTATAAGAATTAAGTATAAGGTATATACAAGGAAAGTATATAAGAAGAGAATTGAATCAGACTTACATAGAATTTGTATTCTGATGAGACTTGTGAAGTTTGGCGGGTAAGGAAGTGCTGTCCAATTTTCCGTAGAATCTTGTATCTAGATTTATTCTACCGAGTAGTCTAGACTTTGATAGACTTGTATAACCGTTATAGGTTGAAGTACTGCGAGTAGCATATTCTACTCGGAGGGTGGAAAAGGCTAGCCGGACTACAGTACTTTGGAGCGTTTTGCTAATAGTCGATAATCGTCGCGAGTTATGTGATTCTTCCTATACTCTTGAGCATGATATTTTAAAGTATATATAGTACGGTAGACGTACGTGTGTTAACTGAATAATAATTACGGCAATGTCTTTTGACTTAAGCCTGAATAATAATTAAGTATTTCAAAAGAATACTGAACCATTTTTAACAGAAGAGTAATACTTGGTTTTAAAAGCTTAAGAGTTATACTAGCTTTATGGGAAGTTAGGTATAACGGCTTAATAAAGATAAAAAGAAGGGTTTATTGACTTTAAGAAGATTAAGAGACTTAATCTTAAAAAGATAAGAGACTTGACTTGGTAAATTAATATGAGTTTTGTTAAAAAGTGTGAAACCTCATTCGTGAGTAATGAGTACTTGGTTTTTAAAAAGGAATAATGTTTCTTGATTTGAATCGAATAAGTATAGAACAAACCACGTAGGCGCTAATAAAGGGAAATGTTTTGACTAATAAAGTATTATTAAAACCAGTAGAAACTTCCATCTGCATAGAAGCTAAGATGAGACAAAATGATATTACATTTCCTAGATCATGGCTGCTGTAATAAGATTGTTATGAACAAGAATAAACTACTCACACATAAGGTATATGTTTCTCAAATTGTTTTAAAGGATTAAAACTATGAACTACGAAATCTTTCGAAAAATGAGAAAACTGAACATTTGAAATTAGGCAAACTTGAACGTTTGGAAAATAATGTTGTTACTTGATTTTACAAAGAGAAGTGTTTTGGTTTACTTCAAAAGATAGTCACTCTATTTTTATATACTACGAGTATTGTGTGACTATTTGTGAAAGAACAGATCTCTTAAAGAGTTAATGTATGAAGTACTTTGGGGATAAAAACCCGATCTTGTTAATCATATAGTAGAAAGTACCTTGTGTGAATAACTTGATTGTGTTGGTTTGTGATAGCCTTGTAATACTTTCTTGTTGATTTGATATGTAAACATGCTAGGATGTTACGTGTGTTATTATCTTGTGATGTTTGTGTAAAGGGGTTTTCCCTCGATTGCGCTTAAGTTGTTTAACTATCAGCCGTTATGTTGGTATTGTACCACTCACCTTGACATCATCCGGAGGTTAAGTCGCCCTCCGATGCGGGGTAGACTCGGTAGTGCTGTGTGACCTATGATTCGAGAATACCTCACGCGGGTCGGGGCCTATGCGAGCTACGAGAGCTCGGTGTTAGTGTGCGGCCTTTATGGTCATGCGGTCTATGTGGCCATGCGGATCGCGAGTCCAGCGGATCTTGGGAGTAGCTACCTCTACGCGGGAATACCTCATGCGGGCCATTGGAGTGGCCTATGCGAGTCGCGGGAAGTTCGGGGCTGACGCGCGCATTAGATACTGCGCGCGAGTGGCGGCTTTGATCATGTGACGGATGCAGACAGATCTCATGATGCGATTTATGACCTTGTTTGTACTGTAGGTTTTAGTAGTCGGCTATGCCTTCGTACTTACCGTGCGGTTTTATGATGACACAGTGGGACCGGTGTTCATGTATTCCTTGGTCTTTGTTATATCATAGATCGCCGGTGAGGAAGGTATTCCACGCATGATTGATGTTGTGGGCGTGAGACCCATTGTTATATTTAGTGCCGACTTTGAGGCGTGAGTCTCGACTTGACATGGCTTGCTTATTTGTGAACTGTAGTTTGGTTATCATACATGTCTCCGCTTTATATAGACTACTATGATTTCATTTACGATATTTTCGTTTCACATACTTGGTACTGTTGCATCGACTCTCCTTGGGGCTGCGTTCATGCCGCAGTTGAGGTACACCGATCGTTGATCCTAGCTCTCGTGGTCACAATTGCGTTGGGAAGCTCCGCTTCTCGGAGGCTTATCATGGTATAGTCCCGTCGTAGTAGGTGCTTACATTCGGGGTATGGCGGGGCCCTGTCCGCCATTGTTGTCATGTCACTCTTAGAGGTGCATGTAATCGCTGTGGCGTAGCGATAAAGGGATGTAATCGTTGGATTTAAGTTTTATATATTATGCCGAAAGGCAAATTTTCTCGAATAATCGCTTTACACTTCGATATTTCATGTCTTGTTTTATGTTCGTGATTACTCGATGTATGTCTACTTGGGTGCCCGGTAAGGCACGATCCGCCCGGTTCGGTCGTGTGATAAATCATCAAGTAAAATCAAAGTATTTAAAACCATTTGCAAATACAACTAGTTCAATCGCACATAGTGCCACAACATAAACAAGAGCAAAATAGAAATAATGTAATCGGTCTTATCTAGGCGCGAATGATCGAGCAAGGCCAATCGCCCATAGTATCATTATGCGTGCTAATCACGGACTTCCCACCGCATAGGTCACACATATACCGCATGAGGTATTCCTCGCGTCGGGGTAGCTAACCCGGCACCTCTCGGACTCCGCAGTCCGCATAGTCTCAATAGACCGCATAGTCACACAGACCGCATAGGGCATCCCCCGCATCGGGATAAAACACCCGGAATGATCCATCCTAGAACTCCCGCAGCTCCGCATAGTCACACAGATCGCATAGGCCGTATAGACCCGCATCAAGGGTGGCAAGCCCTCGGTATAACAAGTCAAGGGGGTATGTGATATAATAACAGTACAACAGTCTTAATGTTTAACAACGTAAGCGCAACAAGAATAACATCACAAGACACTAACACACGTAGTATCATAACATGTTTACTTATCAAACCATCTTTCTATACTTTGCAGAAGTCAATACAAGATTTTCATAAACAAACAAGTAAAACCGTTCCTTTTATCTTTCTTAAGTCGTTATACCTAACTTCCCATAAAGCTAGTATCACTCTTAAGCTTTTTGTTTTAAAAACAATATTCTTCTTCTTTCAAAAATGATTTATAATTCTTTTGAAAGACTTCAAGATTCTTATTATTCAGGCTTAAGTCAAAAGACATTGCCGTAAAACTACGCCCGATTAACACGTCGTCTACCGTACTATATATATTTTTAAAATATCATGCTCAAGAGTATAGGAAGAATCACATACCTTCTCGCGAAAACCACCGCCAAGTCGAATATGTCGCGCAGAGTATCGACTATAACGATCAAATACGCCTATCAACGCCTAGACTATCTTGTATAAAGTTCTAAGCGAGAGGTTCTCTATTCTACAGAAAATTGGTCAAGACTTCCCTACAGTCAAGCTACTCAAGTCTCAGAATACAAATCATGTAAGTCTGATTCAACCTTCTTTATTATTCTTCTGATGTGATTTCAGTTCAATTCTTTCTTTAATAACCTTCTAAGTATCTTATACTCAAGTCTTAACTATTCTTATATGTAATACCCAATTAAAATAGAAGGACAATAGTATTTACCTCGATAAGCCCAAAATTATCCAAGTTAAAAGTCGATCCTGAGCAAGGTTTAGCTCCCAATTGCATGCTCTGATAGCTCCAAGAAACCCTTAGAAGTTCTACACAACTTCTACTTAAATACTATAAGGGATTTGGGCTAGGGTATTTAGGAATAGTAACTATACTTGGAAGACAACTTTCTACCAAGGGGGGGGGGGGGGGTTTCGGCTAGAGCAACTAGGCTAGAGGGGGAAGATGTTTCGGCCAAGGGCCTTCTCAAGGGGGAAGGGGGAGTGTTGGGCGAAACACTACAAGAGAGGGGGGAGGATTTTCAAGACTTGGAGAAGTGATTTGTGGATGAAGAAAACCTTCAAGTTAGGGGGGTATTTATAGGGCTTTCAAGGGCCAAGATGAAGTCAAGTGGTAGGCAAGTGTAGGGTGTGGATTCACCCATGTGTCCTTATCCATCTACTACACAAAAATATCCTACCTAACCTTGACCAACGTTTGGCCACAAAATCGTCCAAGAAACGTCCCCAATTCCGCCAACTTGAGGGTGACAAGTGTCGCCCTCTCGTTGGTCCAAAATGTTTCATCTCTCGGAAAAATCCGCAAAAATAATAAATGACATAGCCGTAATTTTCCCTACGCAAGTTTTGTAAAACTTTTCGTCGGAAAACGATTCTTTTAGTGGGTTGTGCACAAGTTTTTCGTCCAATGCCTAACTTTAAGGCTAAACTTTTGTACGTACGCCCTCACGTACATACTCTGGAACTATGGGGTATAACAAAGCAGGTGCTAGATACGCATCCTTAGGATCTTTGCTTTGGTGTCAGGAGCTCCATCTTCTCCGGAGGCTCGACTTTTGGTATGGTTCTCCCTGATGTTGTAGATATATGTACATTCAGGGTATGGCGGGCCCGTCCGCCATAGTTGTTTACATTCCTAGGTGCGTAGTCATGTTGTAAAGTTGGGATGTAACTGTTCACTCTTTATATATATATGCCGAAAGGCGACTTTTCTCAGATAAACTGTGTCTCAATTTATATTTGTTTCATGTCTTGTTTTTATATTTCGCTGATTACTCTGATGTATGACTACTTGGGTGCCCGGGTAAGACACCAGTCACTAGCCCCGGAACGGGTCGTGACAGAATCACATACCTCCTCGGCTAAATCCACCTGCCAAGTCGAATATGTCGCGCGCAGAGTATCAACCTATAATAGTCAAATACGTCTATCAACGTCTAGACTACTTCGTAGATTATTCTAAGCAGAAGGTTCTTTATTCTACGGAAAATTGGGCAGCACTTCCCTACCCGTCAAACTACACAAGTCTACTGTAATTACAGCCCAATGTAAGTACAGTTCAATTCTCTTCTTTTATACCATCCTTCTATATAACTTATACTCATTTCTATACTACTACAGTATGTAATCTCTAATTACAATAGAAGGACAAAAATATTTACCTCGATAAGCCCAAAATTATCCAAGATTATAAGTCGCTCCTAAGCAAAGTTTAGCTCCAAATCTTTGTGTTCCAATCCACCACAAATAACCCTTAGAAGCTCCTAACCAACTTCTATTCAATAATCAACTCAAACAAGTGAGAAATACTAAGGTTCCACAGTTGCAAGCTCTCGGCCAAGGGGGGTACTTTGTGGCTAGGGGTGTGAAATCTTTTCTAACTTTTGGCTAACAATCTTCCTAATACACTAAGGAAGAACACTTAAGAGTTTAAGAACTTTTGGACAAAGTTTGGTTAAGGGAGAGGGGTGTTGGACGAGAACTACTACAAAAGGGGAGGGATTTTGAGACTTGGAAATTGTTTTTGTGGATGAAGAAGTTTTGCACTTAAGGGGGGTATTTATAGGACATTCAAGGGCCAAGATTCAAGCATGTGTATGGTGGAGATTTGGACATGTGTTGTGTGGATCCCACTTATCTATCTACTACACAAATATCTTGCAAGACTTTGACCAAATGTTTTTGGCCTTTAAAATGACAAAAACGTGCAAGGCCAACTTGCCCACCAATTCGTCCAACCTTACCACCTAGGGGTGACACATGTCGCCCTCCTATTGGTCCAAAATATTTCATCTCTCGGAAAAATCCGCAATAAATTAAAATATTAAAACCGTAAAATTTCCTTCACAAGGTTCGGAATCTTTTCCGTTGGAAGTTCACAATTTCGTCCTTTACCTAATTAAGGCTTATATATTTGTACGTACGTCCTCACATACATACTCTGGAAATACGGGGTATAACATTCTCCCCCCCTTAGAAACATTCGTCCCGAATGTTCCTTCTCACAAAGGTAACGATATAGTTCCTCATAATTTAAACAATTTGCAAATGACATACTGGGCCACAATACAACACTTAAGTACATATGCCAAGGAAAATTTACAAGTAGGAAAGTGAGTTACCTGGAGGTGTGGGGAATAAGTGAGGATACCTCTGCCTCATGTCCTCCTCTGCTTTCCACGTCATCTCCTCTCTGTGCTCGTTCCGCCATAAGACCTTGACGGAAGCCACATCCTTTGTCCGTAGTTGCCTAACCTGACGATCGAGTATCGCTATGGGCATCTCCTCATACGATAACCCCTCAGTCACCTGAACATCGTCAATCTGGTGCACTCTAGATGGATCTCCGATACATCTCCTCAGCATAGAAACATGGAAAACCGGATGCACTGCCTCCAGATCGGACGACCGATCCAACTCATAGGCAACCTTGCCTACCCTGCGGACAATCTGATAAGGCCCAATGTACCTTGGGATGAGTTTCCCTTTCTTCCCGAATCTCATCACACCCTTCATGGGTTACACCTTCAGGAAAACCCAATCATCAACCTCAAACTCCAGATGCCGACGACGATGATCTGCATCGACTTCATCGACTACGGTATCGATAACCGCTCCTGGATAAGTTTCACCTTATCCACTGCCTGCTGTATCAAGTCCGGCCCAACCAACTGAACCTCGCCCACATCGAACCAGCCTATCGGTGATCTGCACTTCCTCCCATATAAAGCCTCATAAGGCGCCATCTGGATACTGGAATGGTAGATGTTATTATATGCAAACTCCACTAGCGGCAAATGATCCTCCCAGCTACCCCTGAAATCAATAACACAGGCTCGCAGCATATCCTCAAGTGTCTGGATAGTGCGCTCTGCCTGTCCGTCGGTCTGAGGATGGAATGCAGTACTGAGGCTCACCTGCGTCCCTAATCCCTTCTGGAAAGACCTCCAGAAGTTAGCCGTAAACTGGGCTCCTCGGTCAGATATGATAGAAATAGGGACCCCATGCAGCCTCACGATCTCTCGGATGTAAAGTCTGGCATAATCTTCGGCCGAAAAAGTCGTCCTGACTGGAAGAAAGTGGGCTGATTTCGTCAGCCTGTCGACGATAACCCAGATAGAATCATGCTTCCTCTGAGTGCGAGGTAATCCTGTGATAAAGTCCATGTTGATCACCTCCCACTTCCAGGTCGGGATCTCTATCGTCTGCAATAATCCACCAGGCCTCTGGTGCTCTACCTTTACCTGCTGACAACACGGGCACTGAGCAACAAACTCTGCAACGTCCCTCTTCAGGCCATCCCACCAATACACAGATCTGAGGTCGTGGTACATCTTTGTCGACCCCGGATGGATAGAGTAACGCGCGCTGTGTGCTTCCCCTAGAACCTGCTGCCGAAGTCCTGCAATATCTGGAACACACAACCTGCCCTCAAACCTTAGCACCCCATCAGGTGCTACCTCAAAAGGACCCTTCCCCTCACGAAGAGCCGTATCATGATACCGTGTCAAAATCGGATCCTCAAACTGTTGCCTCTTCACCTCCTCGACGATGGAAGACTCGGCAACCTCTCGAACCCGAACCCCACTGCTATCAGAACCAATCAATCGGACTCCAAGGCTCGCTAGCTGATGTATCTCGCGGACCATGCCCCTCCTCTCTGGCTGCACCTCTGATAGACTACCCATCGACCTACGACTAAGGGCATCTGCCACTACATTGGCCTTCCCTGGGTGGTATAGGATATCGACATCATAATCCTTGAGTAGCTCTAACCACCGTCTCTGTCGTAAGTTCAGCTCCCTCTGGCTGAAGATATACTGGAGGCTCTTGTGGTCTGTGTAAATGTCCACATGAACTCCATACAAATAATGTCTCCAGATCTTCAAGGCGTGAATCACCGCTGCCAACTCCAAATCATGGGTGGGGTAGTTCTTCTCATGCTTCTTGAGCTGTCGAGATACATAAGCTATAACCTTGCCCTGATGCATCAACACACACCCAAGCACGATGCCTGACGTATCACAATACACCACATAGCCGTCTAGGCCCTCTAGAAGAATAAGAACTGGGGCGGTCGTCAATCTCTCTTTCAGTAACCGGAAGCCCTCCTCACAAGCATTCGTCCACTGAAACTTAGCTGTCTTCTGAGTCAGCTTAGTCAAAGGTTCCTAAATAGAAGCAAACTTCTCCACGAACCTCCGATAGTAACCTGCAAGGCCCAGAAAGCTGCGCACCTCTGTCGGAGTAGTAGGTCTAGGCCAACTCCTGACTGCCTCGATCTTGGTCGTATCCACCCGAATACCATCGGCCCCAACAATGTGCCCTAAGAACGCCACCGAAGCCAACCAAAACTCACACTTCGAAAACTTGGCGTACAACCGCTGGTCCTGGAGAACTCTCAGCACAGTCCTCAAATGCTCCGCATGCTCCTGCTCTGAGCGGGAATAAACCAAGATGTCATCAATGAATACTATCACAAACGTATCCAAAAATGGCTTGAACACTCGGTTCATCAAATCCATAAATACCGCCGGAGCATTGGTCAAACCGAAAGACATAACCCTGAACTCATAGTGCCCGTACCGGGTCCGGAATGCAGTCCTAGGGACATCCGCCTCTCTAACTCACACCTGATGATAGCCCGATCGCAGGTCTATCTTGGAGAAACATCTCGCACCCTGCAACTGGTCAAACAAATCATCAATCCTGGGAAGGGGGTATCTGTTCTTAATAGTCACCTTGTTCACCGCACAGAATCAACACATGCGCAGCGTCCGCCCTTCTACTTCACGAACAATATCGGCGCTCCCGGGGAGAAACACTAGGCTGATGAAGCCGCTTCTCCGGAAATCCTCGGTGGTCCTTCAACTCTCTCAACTCGGCAGTGCCATTCGTATGGCGGAATGGATATAGCCAGTGGGTATGGCAAGACATCGATACAAAACTCTATCTCCTTTCGGGAGGATACCGGAGGTCGTCCTGAAACACATCCGGGAACTCTCGACTACGGAATCGATCAAAATCTGGTATCGCAGCCTCAGTATCAAACACTCGAATGAGATGGTAGATATACCCCTTCTGCACCATCTTTCTAGCATTGAGGTAAGAAATAAACCTACCCCTCGGCGACACAGTTTTCCCCTCCCACTCAATAACCCACTCAATAACCGGCTCCCCAGGAAACTGGAACCGTACCACTCTCTCCCTGCAGTCTACATTGGCGTAGCAAGAAGCTAACCAATCCATACCCATGATCACATAAAAATCGGTCATATCCAACTCTATCAAGTCGGCTAGGGTCTGACGACTACATAAAGACACCGGGCAAGCCCTATATACCCACCGAGCTACCACCGAATCACCCACTGGCGTAGCTACCTCAAAAGGGTCTATGGACTCAGGCTCTATCCCTATCCTACTAGCAATATGGGGAGATATATAGGACAAAGTAGAACCCGGATCTATCAAGGCATACACGTCACAACAAGAAACTGATAAGGTACCTGTGACGACATCTGGTGATGTCTCCTGGTCCTTTCGGCTGGACAAGGCATAAATGCGGTTCTGAGGACCGCTAGAACTAGGACCCCTGCCACGACCTGCGCGACACCTGCTGGTCCTCGAGCACCCTTTCTCCGGCGAGTAACCGTAGGTGAAAGACCGGCGAAAGACCAGAGTGGTGACCACTACCATCTCGCGCCTGCTCGGACAGTCTCTCACATAGTGACCCTGCTGGCCGCAAGTGTAGCAAACTCCTGAAGTGGTACCACAACTCCCGGAATGGAATCTACCGCATCGGACACACTGAGAGGACCTCGATCGGTTAGCACCCCTGCTACCCTGGAAGTCCGAAGTCCTGGGGCCCTGATATGCCCCCGAATACCCTGGCTATTCTAAAGACGGTGTAGGAGTGCTATGAACTGGCGGTGGTGCAAATCTAGTCTGCTGCTGAGATCGTCCACCCCGAGAGCTACCAAAAGATCCTGCCGTCCTGGCCTTCTTCTGCTGCTGATATCTGTCGACTCGTCGGCCTCTACGCTCCTCACACCCAAGTGCATGAGCCTGCATGCGGGCAATGTCCATGCCCGGCTGAAGAGCTACACCTGAGCAAGACTCTGCCAAATAATCATCTAGTCCGGTGATGTAGCGGTGCACCCTGTCCTCCATATCTGCTACCAATGCAGGGACATATCGAGCCAACGAATCGAACTCAACGTTGTACTCCCGAACCGTACGTCCTCCTGCCTCGATCGAAACCTGTCGGCCCGTGCTCTCCTCATCTGCGGAGGTAAGAAGTGGCTGAGAAAAGCCTCCGAGAACTCGTCCCATACCGCTGGAAGTGCGTGCTCTCCCCGGGACAGCTCCCACGAATCAAACCAATCGACTGCAGTATCACGCAGCCGATGGGAACCTAAGACCACTGACTCGGTCTCCGAAGCCCTGATCACTCTCATGATTCAGTTTGTGGCTCGGATGAACTCCTGCAGATCATCCTCGTGCCTCGACCGTAGAACTCGCGGGCTACAACTCGAGAAAATCCGTAGTCTCAAGCTATCCGATCTAGGATGAACTACGGTGCTCTTCGAATCTACTGCGTCCGGCCTATCCCGTGTCCGGCCACATCACGGCTAGTAATCGGGCCATCTCCAGAACCCATCTCCTGCTGCTCCGGTGTGGGGAGGCGCAGTCTTGTGGTCTCGGTAGCCACCGCCGCGGCTCTAAACTCTCTTTGGGGCGGCGGCGTAGAACTCGCCGTCTGAGGTATCGCCTCGGGTAAAGTCTGGGCCTTGGCCCTCGTGACCCTCGGTGTTCTACTAGCAGCTCCCTCGGCTGCCTTGCCCTTCTGGGCCCGGGTTGCCTTGCGTGGAGGCATAATCGTGCAGAAAGAAATACGTTAGAGGTCCAACTTATAACACGGCTCTAAGGCACGATCTCGAGTGAGAAGAATGGAAACCAATCCTAAATATCCTATAGCCTCTCGATTATTGGTGTGGTGCACAACACACCGATAATCAAGACTCTACTAGATACGATTACATAGACACTTTCCGAGGATTAATCGCTATGATACCACTTTTGTCACGACCGATCCGGGCAGTGATCGTGCCTTACACAGGAACCAGTAGACATACATCAGAGTAACCAGCGGAATATAAAAACAAGACATGAAACATATGTAAAATGAGACACAGTTTATTCAAGAAAAGTTTGCCTTTCGGCATGTATATATACATCAAGAGTGAACAGTTACATCCCAACTTTACAACAGGACTACAGACCTCTAAGAAAGTAAACAACTATGGCGGGACAGGGCCCCGCCATACCCTGAATGTACATAAATCTACAATGACAGGGAGATCATACCCAAAAGATAAGCCTCCGGAGAAACTGGCTTTCCCAGCAGCGGTGATCCTAGGAGCGGGGATCAACAATAGGAGTACCTACACTGCGGCATGACGCAACCCCAGGAGGTCGATCTAACAGTACCAAGTATGTGGCGTAAAGTACTTAAATGAAATCATATCATTTTAAAACCAATTTTACAAATATGTGCGAAACCACCAATGTAACCACACATAGTGCCACAGCATAACCAAGAGCAAAATAGATATAACATAACTGGTCTTTTCTAGGCCGCTAATGATCGAAGCAAGGCCATTCGCCCATAGTATCATTATGCGTGCCTAATCTCGAACTCCGCGATCGCATAGGCCATAGGCCGCATGAGGTATTCCTCGCATCGGGGTAGCTAACGCGGCGTCATCCTCGACTCCGAAGTCGCGTAGTCCTCTGGACGCGTGAGGTATCCTCCGCGGCGTAACACACCCGGAGTGATCAATCCTGGAACTCCCGCAGCTCCGCATAGGTCACATGGACCCGCATGAGGTATTCCTCGCATCGAGGGTGGCAAGTCCTCGGTATCATAACAAGTCAGGGGGGTATGTGATATAATACCAGTACAACGGGCTTACCGTTTAACAACGTAAGCACAAAAAGAAAAACCCCCTTACACAAACATCACAAGACACTAACACACGTAGCATCATAACATGTTTACTTATCAAACCATCTTACTACACTTTCCAGAAATTAATACAAGGCTTTCATAAACAAATAAGTAAACCGTTCCTTTTATCTTTCTTAAGTCGTTATACCTAACTTCCCATAAAGCTAGTATAACTCTTAAGCTTTTAAAACCAATTTTTACTTTTCTTTCAAAAATGATTCATAACTCCTTTGAAATATTTCCAAGATTCTTATCATTTAAAACTCAAGTCAAAAGACATCAAAGTAAAACCAAGTTTAGTTAACACATGTACGTCTACCGTACTATATATATTTCAAAAGTATCATGCTCAAGAGGATAGGAAGAATCACATACCTCCTCGGCTAAATCCACCTGCCAAGTCGAATATGTCGCGCGCAGAGTATCAACCTATAATAGTCAAATACGTCTATCAACGTCTAGACTACTTCGTAGATTATTCTAAGCAGAAGGTTCTTTATTCTACGGAAAATTGGGCAGCACTTCCCTACCCGTCAAACTACACAAGTCTACTGTAATTACAGCCCAATGTAAGTACAGTTCAATTCTCTTCTTTTATACCATCCTTCTATATAACTTATACTTATTTCTATACTACTACAGTATGTAATCTCTAATTACAATAGAAGGACAAAGATATTTACCTCGATAAGCCCAAAATTATCCAAGATTATAAGTCGCTGCTAAGCAAGGTTTAGCTCCAAATCTTTGTGTTCCAATCCACCACAAATCACCCTTAGAAGCTCCTAACCAACTTCTATTCAATAATCAACTCAAACAAGTGAGAAACACTAAGGTTCCACACTTGCAAGCTCTCGGCCAAGGGGGGTACTTTGTGGCTAGGGGTGTGAAATCTTTTCTAACTTTTGGCTAACAATCTTCCTAATACACTAAGGAAGAACACTTAAGAGTTTAAGAATTTTTGGACAAAGTTTGGTTAAGGGAGAGGGGTGTTGGACGAGAACTACTACAAAGGGCGAGGGATTTTGAGACTTGGAAATTGTTTTTGTGGATGAAGAAGTCTTGCACTTAAGGGGGGTATTTATAGGACATTCAAGGGCCAAGATTCAAGCATGTGTATGGTGGAGATTTGGACATGTGTTGTGTGGGTCCCACTTATCTATCTACTACACAAATATCTTGCAAGACTTTGACCAAATGTTTTTGGCCTTTAAAATGACAAAACCGTGCAAGGCCAACTTGTCCACCAATTCGTCCAACCTTGCCACCTAGGGGTGACACATGTCGCTGTTATACCCCGTATTTTCAGACTATGTACGTAAGGACGTACGTAGAAAAATTTGAACTTGAGAATAGGCTTGGCCGATTTATTCTTTGTGCACAACACCCAGTTAGAGTCGTTTTTCGACAAAACGTTTCCACAGCTTTCGTAGGGAAAATTCCGGCTATGTCATTTCTAATTTTTGCGGATTTTTCCGAGAGACGAAACATTTTGGACCAACAAGAGGGCGACACTTGGCACCCTCTCATTGGTGGGCTTTGGGGCGGCAACTTGGATGAATTCTTGGCCTTGTTTAGTCAAGGTTAGGTAGGATATTTTGTGGTAGATGGATAAGGTGCACTTGGCAAGATCTTGGCCCTACACTTGCCTTGCACTTGGCAAGATCTTGGCCATTGGTTGGCCTTTGCTAGACCTATAAATACCCCCCTTTGGAAGACTTCTTCATCCATTCCAAATATTTCCTAAGTGTTAAAATCCTCCTCCCTCCCCTTTGTGTTGAGTTCGGAGAGCCCCTCTCCCCTTGGCGAGTACCCCTAGTGGGGTAGTAGAGGGTATACACCCCCTCCTTGTGGTGCTAGTGGTAGGGTACCCACTAGCCTAGTTGTTTCGTATAAATACCCTCCTCTTGGTAGAAATACTCTCAAAAGTATTGTTACTATACCCAAATTACCTTAGTATACCTTGTAGTATTCTAAGGTTATACTTATCTGAAAAGCCGGAAATACTATTATACTTCCCTTAGTCACAAAACCGAAACCCTAGGAAAATCTCCATAGTTGGTTGGAGTATTAAGTAGAAGTTGGTTAGAACTTCTAAGGGTTGTGTGGAGCGGGTCGAGCCTTGAGTAGGAGCTAAACCTTGCTCAGGATCGACATTTAAACTCGGATAATTTTGGGCTTATCGAGGTAAACACTCTTGACCTTCTATTGTAATTGGAAATTACATGTTGTAGGAATATATAGTTTAAGTATACTATATATATAGAACTGAACGTAGTTAGCGGCAATGTCTTTTGACTTAAGCCTGAATAATTAGAAACCTTTTCGAAAGAAGAATCTTGAGCGTAATTACATAGGGTGTATTACATGAGACTTGTGTAGCTTTTACGTGAGGTAGAATTGTGCACGTCCGGATTAGGCGTATAACCCCCCTGGTTGGCTTGGTAGCGGCCAGATAGAGGAGGAGATTTCTGTTTGTTGGGGGAGGGGAGGTCTTCTTAGAATTTTTACGTAGAATGTTCTACAATTAGACCTAGATGTTAATAAGCGCCTTGTGGCCTTATAGGTTGAAGTACCATGCGTGGCGATATCTACTTGGCTAGGAGTAGCGACGGTTTGAGGTACTTGGGCGTTTTGCTATTAGTCGATAATCGTCGCGAGGTATGTGAACCTCTTCCTACCTTTTCTAGCATGATATGTGTATAACTATGTAGTACGGTGAGCGTACGTGTGTTAAACGTATTTGATTGGTTTGAAACATAAAGTGTTATAACGGCTTTATGGGAAGTTGGTTATAACAGCTTTATGTAAGTAAGAAAATGCCTTATGGTTTTAAAAGGTAACTGATTTGACTTATAATTGACTTAATGTGTAATAATAAAGAATCTTGAAGTATTTCAAAAGAATGCTGAATCATTTTTAACAGGAGAATAATACTTGGTTTTGAAAACATAAGAGTTATACTAGCTTTATGGGAAGTTAGGTATAACGTCTTAAGAATGATAAAATGAATGGTTTATTGATTTTAAAGTTAAGAGACTTTACTTGTTTAACTTGGTAATTAGCATTATGTTAAATGTTGTAAAACCTCATTCGCAAGTAATGAGTACTTGATTTTAAAAGCAATAATGTTTTACTGATTTCGGAAATCAGAATGAGTATCGAACAAACCACAACAGCGCTAATAAAGGGAAATGTTTTGACTAATAATGTATTAGTAAAACCAGTAGAAACTTCCATCTGCATAGAAATTAAGATGAGACAAAATGATGTTACATTTCCTAGATCATGGCTGCTTAAATAAGATTGTTACAAACAAGAATAACCTACTCACGTATCAGACATATGTTTCTCAAATTGCTTTTAAAGGAGAATTATATCATTAAGTGATTAAAATTATGAACTACTGAAACCTTTCAAAACGAAACTTGAGTAATTGAAATTAGGCAAACTTGAAACATTTGGAAAAGAATGTTGTTACTTGATTTTACGAAGAGAAGTGTTTTGATTTACTTCAAAGGATAATCACTCTATTTTCATATACTACGGGTATTGTGTGACTTTGTAGACGTAACGTATCTTTTAAAAGATAATGTATGAAGTACTTTGGGAATAGATACTCGATCTTTTTAATCATATAATAGAATGTACCTTGTGTGTATAACTTGATTGTGTTGGTTTGTGATAGCCTTGTAATACTTTCTTGTTGATTTGATAAGTAGACGTGATATGATGTTATGTGTGTTAGTGTCTTGTAACGTTTGTGAAAGAGAGTATTCTTGTTGTGCTTATGTTGTTTAACGATAAGCTGTTATGTTAGTATAATATCACTCACCTCTTGACATATTACCGGGGGTTAAGCTGCCCTCCGATGCGGGGTAGACTCAGGCGGTCTGGGACCATGATTCGAGAATACCTCATGCGGGTCCAAGGGATCCATGCGGAACTACGGGAGTTCGTGTTAGTTTGCGGCCGCTTGTGGTCACGCGGTCTCTGTGGCCATGCGGTGCGGGTCGGGGCGATGCGAGGAGTAGCTACCCTCGATGCGGGGTTACATACCCTATGCGGGCCTACATGAGTGGCCTATGCGACTACGGAGTCCGTGATTAGGCTTGCATGGTGATACTACGCAATTGGCCTGCCGATCATTCGCAGCCTAGAAAAGACCTGTTACAGTTTACCTATTGTTGCTCTTGTTTATGATATGGCACTATGTGCGGTTACCTTGGTTGTTTCATACATACTTGCAAAACTGATTTTAAAAATTGATTTATATATATGCCGTAAGGCAAGTTTTCTCCGATTACTGTTTCTTACTTCTTAATATTTTCATGTCTTGTTTTATGTTCCGCTGATTACTCTGATGTTGTATCACTAGGGTGCCCGGGGTAAGGCACCAGTCACGGGCCCGTTGGTCGTGACAAAAGTGGTATCGAGCGCTAATCCTCGGAAAGTGTCTACTGATCAGATCCATGAAGTCTTGATTATCGGTGTGTTGTGCACCACACCAATAATCAGGAGGCTATAGGATATTTAGGATTGGTTTCTATTCTTCTCACTCTGAGATCGTGCCTTAGAGCTGTGTTATAAGTTGGACCCTCTCACGTATTTCTTTCCCTTACCGTTATGCCTCCGCATAGGGCAACCCGGGCCCAGGATGGCAAGGCGGCCGAGGGAGCTGCGAGTAGAGTTCAGAGGGTTACGAGGGCACAGGCCCAATCATCACCTGAGTTAGGTGCTTCATTCGGGGAGTTCTGCGACGTCACTAAGCCCAAAGAAGTTTAGCACGGCGGCGGCAGTTCCTACTGCGGCCATGATATTTGAACCTTCAGTTCCACGACCGGGAACATATAATTTAGATTGCAAGAAGGCGACCCTGTTACTAGCAATGGATTTGGCTACCAGAGAGTATACCGATGTACCGTGAGTCTTGATGACTACCTAAGAGAGGGTTGTGTAAGAGTAATTCTTCAGTTAGGCTTGAGCATGGCTCGTATGCGGACTTATGCGCAGCGGTAGAAACGTAGAGATCGACGGGTTAATCAAGGACAGCAGAAGAGGGCCAGAGTAGTAAGGTCCTTTAGTAACTTTTGAGGCGAGTCGCCTCACCAGCGGATTAGATTACGCACATCCACCAGTGCAGAAAGGTCCTCCACGGGGTTCGGGGCGTTCGGTATGCAGGAGTTGGTCGAGCTCGAGCTTAGGTTCCGGCTACACGTAGGTTCCGGCCAAGGATTCGATTTTCCCCAAGATTCACAGTCTGTGTGGCCGCATTCCGAATGTCATCTTTTAGTTAGTACTTGTTTTACCTACGACCGTCAGGGTCTGATGTCGAAAGAGTGTCCTTGTAGGAGGACTTAGCCTTCAGGATCGATGGGTAGTCGTCACCTTCCTTAGCTATGCGCCCTACGGGGCAGGTTTGATTAGAACGACTTAAGGGAGTGGGCGATGAGATCTGTGTTTATCCTTAACCCTCTAGAGATTAGTACGTATGATGAGATGAGTATATCTTAAGTGCTATGTTCTGATAGCAGTGTGTAAATTGTGATTAGGAATCATGGTTAGTAACCGGGGAAGATTGGGGGATAGAGAAAGTGTGAGCCTTAGAGTGTTATATGTGGAGACCTTAGAGGTAAGGCCATCTCGAGTAAAAGATGTATTGTTTATGTTTGACCCTTATCGGAGTGCATTGTGCACGTGAGCTATGTTTGTGGGATAAGTCCCTGAGTAGTGTGGAATGAAAGAGGGTAGTTGAGCTAAGAAGACCGCTAGGTTTTCGTAACGTGATTAGTAAGAGTTTTCCGGTTCGGGGAGCTAATGTCTTGCGCGTTGCCGGGTCGGGTTGAGGCCACGCTGCGGGTCAACCCGCGGCATGTTTGGTGGTGGGGTCAGTTTGTGGTGGTTCCTCCTTGTGGTAGGATCACAAGGGTGTTTGGCCCAAGTTCGGTTAACCAGCGTACGAGTTCGTGGATGCGTTCGACCAGTAGTCGGGCCGATGGGGGCAGCCCATCGTGTTCTTGATCGGGGACCGCTCACTCGGCGATGTTGATTTATCGAAGGTTGTAAGGCTGCACGGTGCCTACCTTCACCTTATGACGACAGTGAAGCCCAGGTTGTGGCTATTTTCGTTTTCTAAAAGTCTTACCAGGCAGGGTTAGGAACTCAGGTGAGACTCAGAATCGCATTCGCCCTCGCGTTGTTTGAATTTCGCGGTAGTTGTAGGGATTGTTGTCTCCTGTGGAGGGAGTGCTTAAGCTACCATTTCAGTGTTCGGATGTCGCCTTATGAAGCCTTGTAGGGGCGGAAGTGTAAGTCGCCGGTCGATTGGTTCGATGTTGGCAAGATTCAGATAGTTGGTTCAGGCTTGTTCCGGTAAGATCGTGGATAGGGTAAAGCTTGTCTAGAAGAGGTTACCGCATTTCGTAGAAATCGTGCGGATAATCGGCGACGACGCTTAGAGTTCAGGTTGATGGTCGGTCTTCTTGAAAGTACCACCCCGGGTTGGGTGTGATGAGTTTTGGAAAACAGAGGGAATTTAGCCGAGTTACTTTGGGCCCTTTTGAGTTCATGTGAAGAATAGGCCAGGTTGCCTATATGTTAGCTTTTGCCGTCCGACTTAGGAGACAATACGTCTGGTCTTTCGTATTGTTATGATCGGGAAAGTATCGGAGATCCATCCAGAGTGTTCCCAGTTAATGATGACCATGTTAGAGATAGTAACCCAGAGTTTTGGAAACTGAAGCAGTATCAGAAATATGGTAAGAGTTCGAGTGTACGACAGCCTCAAGGATCGCATACAGCCCGGTACCATCTGTTGGGTCGCCGGAATGACACTAGAACCTCGCGGCAAAGTGACAAAAGTGGTATCACGATGAGTAAAGGGAGAAGCGAGCATGTATTGCGAGCAGAGATGTGACCATTTCTTTTGTATGGAGAAAGTGCGGAGGAATTATATTTTAGACCCTTGGATGGGAGCGTTTGTGATGTTAGAGGTGTTTCCTCGTGAACTTGGATGTAAGTATTTTGCGCAGGTGTTGTTGTGGCCAGTTGTGGCAGGATTGTTCAGATAAGTATAGTAGTGAAGACTATACTGGCGCACGTTTGGTTTGAGACTTAGAAGGAACATTCGGGACGAATGTTTCTAAGGAGGGGAGAATGTTATACCCCGTATTTTCAGAGTATGTACGTAAGGACGTACGTAGAAAAATTTGAACTTGAGAATAGGCTTGGCCGATTTATTTTTGCGGATTTTTCCGAGAGACGAAACATTTTGGACCAACAAGAGGGCGACACTTGGCACCCTCTCATTGGTGGGCTTTGGGGCGGCAACTTGGACGAATTCTTGGCCTTGTTTAGTCAAGGTTAGGTAGGATATTTTGTGGTAGATGGATAAGGTGCACTTGGCAAGATCTTGGCCCTACACTTGCCTTGCACTTGGCAAGATCTTGGCCATTGGTTGGCCTTTGCTAGACCTATAAATACCCCCCTTTGGAAGACTTCTTCATCCATTCCAAATATTTCCTAAGTGTTAAAATCCTCCTCCCTCCTTTGTGTTGAGTTCGGTGAGAGCCCTCTCCCCGGCGAGAGTACCCCACAGTGGGGTAGGCGAGGGTATACACCCACTCCTCGTGGTTCTAGCGTGGGTACCCCTAGCCTAGTTGTTTTCGTATAAATACCCTCCTCTTGGTAGAAATACTCTCAAAAGTATTGTTACTATACCCAAATTACCTTAGCCGTATACCTTGTAGTATTCTAAGGTTATACTTATGCGAAAAGCCCAGAAATACTATTATACTTCCCTTCCGTCACAAAACCGAAACCCTAGGGAAAATCTCCATAGTTGGTTGGAGTATTAAGTAGAAGTTGGTTAGAACTTCTAAGGGTTGTGTGGAGCGGGTCGGAGTGCTTGAGTAGAGCTAAACCTTGCTCAGGATCGACATTTAAACTCGGATAATTTTGGGCTTATCGAGGTAAACACTCTTGACCTTCTATTGTAATTGGAAATTACATGTTGTAGGAATATATAGTTGAAGTATACTATATATATAGAACTGAACGTAGTTAGCGGCAATGTCTTTTGACTTAAGCCTGAATAATTAGAAACCTTTTCGAAAGAAGAGTACTGAACTGTAATTACATAGGACTGTATTACAGTAGACTTGTGTAGCTTTTCTGTGAGGTAGAATTGTGCACGTCCGGATTAGACGTATAACCCCCCCCTGGTTGGCTTGGTAGCCGGCCCCGATAGAGGAGGAGATTTACGCTGTTGCGGGGGGGGGGGGGGGGGAGGTGCTGCCGAATTTTCTGTAGAATGTTCTACAATTAGACCTAGATGTTAATAAGCGCCTTGTGGCCTTATAGGTTGAAGTACCATGCGTGGCGCGATCTACTTGGCTAGGAGTAGCCGACGGTTTGAGGTACTTGGAGCGTTTTGCTATTAGTCGATAATCGTCGCGAGGTATGTGAACCTCTTCCTACCTTTTCTAGCATGATATGTGTATAACTATGTAGCGGTAGGCGTACGTGTTAAACGTATTTGATTGGTTTGAAACATAAAGTGTTATAACGGCTTTATGGGAAGTTGGTTATAACAGCTTTATGTAAGTAAGAAAATGCCTTATGGTTTTAAAAGGTAACTGATTTGACTTATAATTGACTTAATGTGTAATAATAAAGAATCTTGAAGTATTTCAAAAGAATCTTTGAATCATTTTTATGTAAGAATAATACTTGGTTTTGAAAACATAAGAGTTATACTAGCTTTATGGGAAGTTAGGTATAACGTCTTAAGAATGGTAAAATGAATGGTTTATTGATTTTAAAGTTAAGAGACTTTACTTGTTTTACTTGGTAATTAGCATTATGTTAAATGTTGTAAAACCTCATTCGCAAGTAATGAGTACTTGATTTTAAAAGCAATAATGTTTTACTGATTTCGGAAATCAGAATGAGTATCGAACAAACCACAGCATCGCTAATAAAGGGAAATGTTTTGACTAATAATGTATTAGTAAAACCAGTAGAAACTTCCATCTGCATAGAAACTAAGATGAGACAAAATGATGTTACATTTCCTAGATCATGGCTGCTTAAATAAGATTGTTACAAACAAGAATAACCTACTCACGTATCAGACATATGTTTCTCAAATTGCTTTTAAAGGAGAATTATATCATTAAGTGATTAAAATTATGAACTACGAAACCTTTCAAACGAAACTTGAGTAATTGAAATTAGGCAAACTTGAAACATTTGGAAAAGAATGTTGTTACTTGATTTTTAAGAGAAGTGTTTTGATTTACTTCAAAGGATAATCACTCTATTTTCATATACTACGGGTATTGTGTGACTTTGTAGACGTAACGTATCTTTTAAAAGATAATGTATGAAGTACTTTGGGAATAGATACTCGATCTTGTTAATCATATAATAGAATGTACCTTGTGTGTATAACTTGATTGTGTTGGTTTGTGATAGCCTTGTAATACTTTCTTGTTGATTTGATAAGTAGACGTGATATGATGCTATGTGTGTTAGTGTCTTGTAACGTTTGTGAAAGAGAGTATTCTTGTTGTGCTTATGTTGTTTAACGATAAGCTGTTATGTTAGTATAATATCACTCACCTCTTGACATATTACCGGGGGTTAAGCTGCCCTCCGATGCGGGGTAGACTCAGGCGGTCTGGGACCATGATTCGAGAATACCTCATGCGGGTCCAAGGGATCCATGCGGAACTACGGGAGTTCCAGGTTAGTTTGCGGCCCTTGTGGTCATGCGGTCTCTGTGGCCATGCGGACTGCGGGTCCAGGACGATGCCGAGGAGTAGCTACCCTCGATGCGGGGTTACATACCCTATGCGGGCCTACATGAGTGGCCTATGCGGACTACGGGAGTCCAGGATTAGGCTTGCATGGTGATACTACGGGCAATTGGCCTGCCCGATCATTCGCGACCTAGAAAAGACACATTCTGATTTACCTATTGTTGCTCTTGTTTATGATATGGCACTATGTGCGGTTACTTGGTTGTTTCATACATACTTGCAAAACTGATTTTAAAAATGATATGTTTTCATTTAAGTACTTTCTGATTTCACATACTTGGTACTGTTATCGACCTCCTTGGGTGCGTTCATCTGCGAGTTGAGGTACACGATCGTTGATCCTAGTTCTCGGTCACGATTCAACGTATGGGAAGCTCCGCTTCTCCGAGGCTTATCAGTGGTATAGTCCCCGCCGTTGTAGGTATTTACATTCGTGGTATGGCGGGGCCCCGCCGCCATTATTGTCGTATCATTCTTAGAGGTGCAGCAATGCGGTTGTGGCGAGTTGTAATGGGATATAGCGTCGGTTTTAAAATTGATTTATATATATGCCGTAAGGCAAGTTTTCTCCGACATCGTTTCTTACTTAATATTTTCATGTCTTGTTTTATGTTCCGCTGATTACTCTGATGTTGTATCACTAGGGTGCCCGGGGTAAGGCACCAGTCACGGGCCCGGGTTCGGGTCGTGACAGTCGCCCTCCTATTGGTCCAAAATATTTCATCTCTCGGAAAAATCCGCAATAAATTAAAATATTAAAACCATAAAATTTCCTTCACAAGGTTCGGAATCTTTTCCGTTGGAAGTTCACAATTTTGTCCTTTACCTAATTAAGGCTTATATATTTGTATGTACGTCCTCACATACATACTCTGGAAATACGGGGTATAACAATAAGATCCTTATAAACAAGTATAACCTATTCACAACGCATAAAAGTATATGTTACTTAAGTTAAATAGTTTACGTATGAAGTTTTAAGACTATGAACCTTGAATTCTAAAAAGGTTAAGAGACTTTATTTTTCAAGTTATGGGACTTGATTCTTAAAGGAATGAATGAGTTGATTTAAAACTATAGAATGCTTGATTTGGGAAAAGCATTGATAACTTGATTTTCTAAGTTAAGAAACTTGATTTCTTAAAAGTTAAGAGACTTGAAGTATTTTGAAAACTAAGTAACTTGATTTGAAAGTATAAGTCTCTTGGTTATAAAAGGAATGAGTTTGTCTAAGACATAAAGAGTTATAACGGCTTTATGAGAAGTTGGTTATAACAACTTTATGGAAGGTTAAAAGAATGGTTTTCTCTAGTAATGTAAACAAGGAAATGACTTGAAATAAGGAAGGGCAATTTGATTTAAAGGTATCAATTGCCTAAAGTTTTAAAGAAAGAGTCACTTGATTTAGAAGCCTAGAAATGTATTTCTAAAAATGTAGTGACTTGTTTGAAATGTAGACATGTCTTGATACTACGGGTGTTAGTATCTTGGAGTTTTATATGAAAAGGTGTCTTTTGAAAAGAATGAAAGTACATAGTATTGGGTTAAATTCCCGGATTTTAATGACATGTTAGTGCCTTAAGTTTGAATAAAATGAGAATGCTTAAAAATTCAGGCTAATAAGAAGTTAAGGGATTTCCTAACTTGCTATGATATTTATGATAAGCCGATGGTGCTTATGTTATGTATGATAAGCCAGTAGTGCTTATGTTATGTATGATAAGTCGATAGTGCTTATGTTATGTATGATAGCCGGTTGTGCTAGTGATGTATTGTTGTATTACGGGGTCATTCCCCGGGCTCGTTGCATTTGCATATTCCGTGGATTTGCTCCCCATGATGCGAGGAATACCTCATGCGAGTCTGTAGGGCTTATGCGGGTGAAATAGTCCTATGCGGGGCGGACCAGTCCTATGCGAGGAGATTACTTCATGCGGGTCTATACGGCCTATGCGGGCGGATACAGTCTATGCGAGGAAACTACCTCATGCGGGTCCATACAGCCTATGCGGGTGAAATAGTCCCAGGAGTAGGATTTCCAAATGATACTATGGGCAGGTGGCCCTAAGTTGATCATAAGCTTCCTATTTTTATGCAGTATACCTTTATGGGCAGACTTATGTGACTTTATCGCGTCCCAGAATGGGCCGGGCAGTATACCTTTATGGTCAGACTTATGTGACTTTATCGCATCCCAGATTGGGTCGGGCAGTATACCTTTATGGGCAGACTTATGTGACTTTATCGCGTCCCAGAATGGGTCGGGCAGTATACCTTTATGGGCAGACTTATGTGACTTTATCGCGTCCCAGATTAGGCCGGGCAGTATAGGCGTCCCTCCATAAAGGGTCGGATTATGTTATGCAAGGTAAATGAGTTATATGGTAATGAACTTGATGATTTTTCCTAAGTATGTACGTAAGAATTTGACTATAACTCTTATTGAAAAATGGGAAAAGATAATGATGTACGATTAAGTTCATGAGTTGTAATGGCATGGTAGGATCTTGTATTTACATTTTATACTTGCCCCTGTCATTCTTTTGTACATTTATGATCTGTTTATTGTACTTTATTTCCGTTCCATATTCGCACTGTAATCGACCCCGGGAGCTGCGTTCATGTCCGCAGTTTAGGTACGATTGTGGATCCGGCTTAGGATCCTGGTTCAGCATTTTGAGATGGCTCCAATGTTCCGGAGCTTGTCATAATGGCTATGTATATTCAGGGGTACGGCGGGGCCTTGTCCCGTCATAGTATTGGTCCAAAATCTTAGAGGTCTGTATTTACGTGTGGGCTGGACTGGTTAGAGTTGTAATTACATTTTTGGATAGTGTAAGCCCTTTTGGGTGATTTATATTATGGCAGCCTTATCGGCTTTGCCTTGGTTTTAGAAAAAAAATGTGTTACTTATCTTCTGCGGTTATTTTGTTTTGTATGATTAGAAGGGTGCCCACGTAGGGCACCAGTCGCGGGCCCGGGGCCGGGTCGTGACACTCACACTTCCGAAACGTTCGGGCACAATACAATCTTAATCGTGATTCCTGTTTCCAGTCTCCTGTTGCAACCAAACTTGGTCACTATACTTAGATTCAATTTCTTCGCTTGTCTCATGGCTAAGACTTCCTGTCAATCACACTTTAGTGGGAGACTTCCTTGATCTCGTCAAGTAGTAATCCTATTATTCTCTTCCAGCTCATAGAGCTTGTAGTCAGGTGTTTAACCTCAATTCATGGTTTTACATAATCCAATGGCTTGCCAAGATTTTTTATCGTTCGAGTGTCTACTCGTCTTACCTTTATTTTTCATTTCAAGTTGCCCTGGGGTCTCATACCTCCCCGTATTTTCCTACTATCTTTCTCGTCAGTATAGATTTTGCCATATTTCATCGAGGTGTTCTTACTGCCCATCATTCACTAATGGTCTTTACACTAGTCTGGGGTAATCATATCTTGTGCAACTTATATAACCATAGCTGCATTCTCTTTTATCATTCTGGTCATAACCCTTCCTTATGCATATTATTAGCAAAAAAAAATATATATATTTCTATCTTGATTCTTGATCATACAGTTTCATTCATGCGTACTACCTGCATTTATATCCTTACGACACTTCTTCAACCATTTCCTAGTGTCGTCCTCAATTACCCCAACCCAATACCTTTTTCCAAGGTTATCTAAATGTTATACCCCGTATTTCCATGGTATGTACGTGAGGGCGTACGTATATAAATTTGAGCCTTAAAGATTAGGCAAGAATGAAATTTTGTGCACAAGTACCGAAAGGAGTCGTTTTTTGACGAAACGTTTCCACAGCTTTCGTAGGGAAAATTCCGGCTATGTCATTAATAATTTTTGCGGATTTTTCCGAGAGACGAAACATTTTGGACCAACGGGAGGGTGACATGTGTCACCCTCACATTGGAAGGAAGTGGACGGCCAAAGGGAAAAGTGGGCACGTTTTTTGTGCAAAAATTGTGGTCAAGGGTTAGGTAGGATATTTTGTGTAGTTGATGAGCAAGTGGGACCCACAAACACATGGCTTCATCTTGACCTTACACTTGCCTTACACTTGGATAGATCTTGGCCATTGGTTGGCCATTTCTTGACCTATAAATACCCCTCTAAGTTGATGAACTTATTCATCCAAAAATTGTCTAAGTCTTGAAAAATCCCTCCCTCTCTCTCTTGTTGTTTTCGTCCACCACACCCCCTTCCCCTTGAGTGAGCTGGGCCGAGAGCCACCCCCTTCCCTTTGTAGTGCCCTAACCGTGGGGTACACCCCCCCTAGCCTTGTTGTCTCGTATAAATACCCCCCTTTTGTGGTATAGAAATACTCTCCAAGTATTGTTATAATGCCCAAATACCTTGGCCCAAATACCTTATAGTATTCCCAAGGTTACACTTATACAAAAGCCCAGAAAATACTATTATACTTCCCTCAGTCACAAAAACGAAACCCTAAGTAAATCTTCACCCGTAGTTGAAGTGTTAAGTTGAAGTTGGTTAGAACTTCTAAGGGTTGTTTGGAGCGGGTTGGAGCGCGCGGAGTAGGAGCTAAACCTTGCTCAGGATCGACATTAAACTCGGATAATTTTGGGCTTATCGAGGTAAATAAACTTGTCCCCCTACTTTAATTGGAAATTACATGTTATAGTAATATATAGTTGAAGTATACTATATATAGACTGATTATTAAATAGAACTGAACATAGTATTGTGGCAATGTCTTTTGACTTAAGCCTGAAGTTAAAGAAGAGAACTAAACTGTAATTACATAGGATTGTATTACAGTAGACTTGTGTAGCATTACTGTGTAGTAGAATTGTACACGTCCGGTTAGACGTGTTAACCCCCCCCCCCCCCTGGTTGGCTTGGTAGCCGACCTCGATATAGGAGGAGATTTACGCTGTTGCGGGGGGGAGGTGCTGCCGAATTTTCTGTAGGATATTCTACATTGAGATCTAGATGTTAATAGGCGCCTTGTGGCCTCTATAGGTTGAAGTACTACGTATGGCGTGATCTACTTGGCTTAAGGAGTAGCCGACGGTTCGAGTTACTTGGAGCGTTTTGCTATTAGTCGATAATCGTCGCGAGGTATGTGAACCTCTTCCTATCTTTTCTAGCATGATATGTGTGATCTATGTAGTGCGGTGAGCGTACGTGTGTTATCGTATTTAGTTGTTTTAAAACATAAGTGTTATACTAGCTTTATGGGAAGTTAGGTATAACGTCTTAAGGGTGGTAAAATGAATGGTTTATTAATTTCAAAAGTTAAGAGACTGGATCTTATAAGATAAGAGACTTAACTTAAATGAATTAATATGGATTTTGCGTGAAACCTCATTCGTGAGTAATGAGTGCTTGGTTTTTAAAAGGAATAATGTTTCTTGATTTGAAATCAGAATGTGTATCAATAAACCACTGCAGCGTTAATAAAGGAAAATGTATTGAATAATTAAGTATTATTAAAACCAGTAGAAACCTCCATCTGCATAGAAGCTAAGATGAGACAAATACATTTTCTAGATCATGGCTGCTTAATAAGATTGATTATGAACAAGATTAACCTACTCACCTATGGCATATGTTACTCTATTGTTTTAAAAAGAGGTTAAGACATTGAACTATGAAACTTTTCTAAAAAGAGACTTGCGTAATTGAAATTAGGCAAACTGGAACCTTTAGGGAAAAGAAAGGCATTGTGTTGTCTTAAAATGGTTTAAAACATAAAGTGTTATAACAGCTTTATGAGAAGTTGGTTATAACGACTTTATGAAAACAAAAGAAGGGTTTTATCATTTGTTTTAATGTGGTAACTTGACTTTTAAAAGAGAAGTATTTTGGTCCAAAAGGAAGGCATGGTATTGCCTTAATTTGGTCTTAAAAAGGAAAGTATGAAAGTTGTTTTGGTTTACTTAAAAGATATAAGTCACACATTTTTATATACTACGGGTATCGGGTGACTTTTAGAAAAGGAATGAATCTCTTAAAAGGAATTTAACGTACGTAGTACTTTAGGGTTAAAATCAGGACTTTGACATAAAATGAAAGTACCTTGAGTTGTGTATAACTTGCCTATGCTTGTTGTTATGAAACTTGACCATGTTACGTGTGATAGCCTTATTGTGCAAGTATTGTGTTCTACTCGACTCTGGTTCATCCGAATGTATTTCACTCGACTAGGTTCATCCGAATGTACTTCACTCGACTACCGGTACATCCTGGAAAGTATTTCACTCGACTAGGTTCATCCGAATGTATTTCACTCGACTAGGTTCATCCGGAATGTATTTCACTCGACTCTGGGTTCATCCGAATGTATTTCACTCGACTACCGGTTCATCCGAATGTATTCCATTCGACTCTAGGTTCGTAGGATGAGCGAGAATGTATTCCACACGTTTCTATCTTTGGGTCCATAAGATGGGCGAGACACATTATCGTATCACATGATTTGTACCTAGGCGCCGGTAGTGAGGAAGGAGTTCCACGGGCATGAGGATGACTTTGAGGCGTGAGTCACGACTTGACATGGCGCTTTTATGTTGTGATCGTAGTTTGGTTATCATACATGTCTCCGCTTTATATAGACTATTATGATTTTATTTACGTATTTCTGATTTCACATACTTGGTACTGTTGTCTTGACCTCCTTGAAGTGCGTTCATCTGCGCAGTAGAGGTACATCGACTGTCGATCCCCGCGTATAGGATCACATTTCAGCGTGTTGGGAAGCTCCGTTTCTTCGGAGGCTTATCATTGGTATGTTACCCAGTGCAGGGTTCTTGTACATTCGGGGTATGGCGGGGGCCCTGTCCGTCATAGTTGTTGTCACTTCTTAGAGTGCAGTAATCTTTGTTGTGGCGAGTCCGTAAAGGATAAGCGTTCGGGTATTTATGTATATATCTTGAAAAGCTGTTTTGGTTGCTTTGTTTATTTATCATGTCTCTTAATTCATGTTCATGTTTTTATTTCGCTGATTTTATCGATGTTGTATCACTAGGGTGCGGTAAGGCACGATCCGGGCCGGTTCGGTCGTGACAAAAGTGGTATCGAGCGATTAGTCCTCGGAAAGTGTCTCTGCACCGTGTCTAGTAAGTCTTGATTATCGGTGTGTTGTGCACCACATCTATAATCGTGAGGCTATAGGACATTTAGGATTGGTTTCCATTCTTCTCATTACGAGATCGTGCCTTAGAAATGTGTGATAAGTTGGACCCTCCGACGTATTCCTTTCCTTTACGATTATGCCTCGCGTAAAACAGCGAGCCCAGTAGGAAAGCGATCGAGGAGGCTGTTAGTGAGATACTGAGTAGAGCGCGTAGCCCGGCCAAGATGAGCAGTGCTTCCGACGGCGAGTTTCGCGGCGCGCCCGGCCAGCGAGTTTAAGCGCGGCGGTGGGCTGCGAGACTCTGATACTGAGCCTCGGTCTCACGGCTGGAGCGAGATGAGATGGGGTACAAGGAGATGGCGATTCTGCGGTCGTGGCGAGATATGAGGATAGGATGGATCACGGCAGTTCGGCCCGAGCTTTGTAGTTCACCCCGAGCGACGGTTTGAGGCTACGGGACTTTCCGAGTTGTAGCCCGCCGATGTTCTATGGATCGAGAGGCGAGATGACCCTCGTGAGTTTATCCGAAGCTCTGACGGATCGTAGTGATCGAGTCTCGAGGCGAGTCGGTGGTATTGGGTTCGCATCAGTGCGTGATCTGCGATTGGCCCGGTTTGATTCGTGGGAGTTGTCGGGAAGAGCATGCACTTCAGCCGTATGGGACGAGTTCTCGAGCTTTTCTTGCACATTTCTTGCCCCCACGGATGAGAGGCTCGGGCGACAGTTTTTGACGTTGAGGCAGGACGGGCGGACGGTTAGAGAGTACAATGTGGAGTTCGACTCGTTGGCTCGATATGTCCCCGCTTTAGTGGCAACCATGGAGGACAGAGTACACCGCTATGTCACCGGGCTAGATGATTACTTGGCGAGAGGCTTGTGCGGGTGTAGCTCTTCACCGGCATGGACATTGCCGCATGCAAGCTCATGCACTAGGATGTGAGGCACGGAGAGGTCGGCGGAATGACCGAGATCGGCGAAGAGGGCGAGCAATGGTCCTTTGGTAACTTTCGAGGCGGACCGCCTCGCCAGCCGATCTAGTTTTGTACCTCCACCGATCTGAGTGGTCCCCACGATCGTCGGGGCGTTCGAGTATTCGGGGCTGGTCGAGCTCGGGACTTCGTTCCGCGGTATGCGTGAGTGCTAGCGGCCAGGATTCATGTCCCCTCGATTGTGCACGATGTGGCAAATATCATCCCGGGAATGTCGTCTTTTTGCGGTGCTTGTTTCACTGCGGCCGTCGAGGGCCATGTGACGAGAGCGTGCTTATAGGAGAGTACCGAAGCGGCGTAGCGCAGCCTACCGGATCAGTGGCAGGTTCATCGCCTTCTACATCTATGCGCCCTGCAGGGCAGGCCTATGATTAGAGTGGAGCGGTAGGTTCAGGTATATCCCTAACCCTCTAGAGTTTTGTATGCTTGATATGATGATCTTATTGTTGTGTGCTATGTACGGATAGCGTTGTGTTATATTGTGAGTTAGAAAACATGGTTAGTTGGAAGAGTAAGTATGGGGGCATGGAAGGTGTGAACCTTAGATTATTTCACGATTGAGACCTTACAGATAAGGTCGTCTTGAGTAAAAGATTCATTTTATGTTTGACTTTTATCAGAGTGTGTGGTATACGTGGGATATATTTGTGTGATAAGTCCATGGGTAGTGTGAAATGGAAGTGGTAGCTTTCATGATGTGAGTTAGTAAGAATTGTTCCTTCGGGGAGCAAGGGTTTAGCGCGATTGTGGGTCGGGTTGAGGACGTGTTGCGGGTCAACCCGTGCTTGATTAAGGTGGTCAGTCTGGGTGGTCCCGCCAGATGGTAGGTCACGAGGTGCTAGGCCCAAGTTTAGATGACCATCGTATGAGTTCGTGGATATGTTCGACCAAAATCAGTTCGTGAAGGCCGAGAATGGCCCTAGAAGAAATCGAGGTTAGTAAGATGACCAAGTTTGGAGGTAGTGACTCGAGGGTTGGAAACGAGCGTTGGCGAAGTGTGATGCATTATACTAGAAGAGTTCAAGTGTTAGAAGAGTACGACGAGTAAGGGTAGAGGCGAGCATGTATTGCGAGCTTAGATATGATCATTTCTTGTGAAGGAGAAGGTGCGAAGGAGGTATATTTTAGACCTCGGGGATCGCATGCGATCGGTACCATTTGTTGGGTCGCCGAGTGACACTAGAACCTCGCGACAAAGTGACAAAAGTTTGTGATGTTAGAGTGTTTCCTCGTGGACTTGGATGTAAGTATTTGCGCAGTGTTTACGTGGCGGTGTGGCGAGATTGTTCTCGTAAGTCTAGTAGTAAAGACTATACTGGCGCATGTTTGGTTTGAGGCTTAGAAGGAACATTCGGGACGAATGTTTCTAAGGAGGGGAGAATGTTATACCCCGTATTTCCGGGGTGTATGCGTGAGGCGTGCGTATATAAATTTGAGCCTTAAAGATTAGGCAGAATGAAATTTTGTGCACAAGTACCGAAAGGAGTCGTTTTTCGACGAAACGTTTCCACAGCTTTCGTAGGGAAAATTCCGGCTATGTCATTAATAATTTTTGCGGATTTTTCCGAGAGACGAAACATTTTGGACCAACGGGAGGGTGACATGTGTCACCCTCACATTGGAAGGAAGTGGACGGCCAAAGGGAAAAGTGGGCACGTTTTTTGTGCAAAAATTGTGGTCAAGGGTTAGGTAGGATATTTTGTGTAGTTGATGAGCAAGTGGGACCCACAAACACATGGCTTCATCTTGACCTTACACTTGCCTTACACTTGGATAGATCTTGGCCATTGGTTGGCCATTTCTTGACCTATAAATACCCCTCTAAGTTGATGAACTTATTCATCCAAAAATTGTCTAAGTCTTGAAAAATCCCTCCCTCTCCCTCTTGTTGTTTTCGTCCACCACACCTCCCCTCCCAGGTGAGCTAGGCGAGAGCCACCCCTCACTGTAGTGCCCTAACCGTAGTACACCCCACTGCCTTGTTGTCTCGTATAAATACCCCCTTTTGTGGTATAGAAATACTCTCCAAGTATTGTTATAATGCCCAAATACCTTGGCCCAAATACCTTATAGTATTCCCAAGGTTACACTTATACAAAAGCCCAGAAAATACTATTATAATTCCCTCAGTCACAAAAACGAAACCCTAAGTAAATCTTCACCCGTAGTTGAAGTGTTAAGTAGAAGTTGGTTAGAACTTCTAAGGGTTGTTTGGAGCGGGTTGGGCGCGTGGAGTAGAGTTAAACCTTGCTCGGGATCGACATTAAACTCGGATAATTTTGGGCTTATCAAGTAAATAAACTTGTCCCCTACGTAATTGGAAATTACATGTTATAGTAATATATAGTTGAAGTATACTATATATAGACTGATTATTGAATAGAACTGAACATAGTATTGTGGCAATGTCTTTTGACTTAAGCCTGAAGTTAAAGAAGAGAACTAAACTGTAATTACATAGGATTGTATTACAGTAGAGTTGTGTAGCATTCTTGTGTAGTAGAATTGTACACGTCAGGTTAGGCGTGTTAACCCCACGGTTGGCTTGGTAGCGGCCTCGATATAGGAGGAGATTTACGCTGCTGCGGGGAGGTCTTGAATTTTTACGTAGGATATTCTACATTGAGATCTAGATGTTAATAGGCGCCTTGGCCTCTATAGGTTGAAGTACTACGTATGGCGTGATCTACTTGGCTTAAGGAGTAGTAAGCGGTTGAGTTACTTGGAGCGTTTTGCTATTAGTCGATAATCGTCGCGAGGTATGTGAACCTCTTCCTATCTTTTCTAGCATGATATGTGTGAGCTATGTAGTACGGTAGACGTACATGTGTTAACTGTATTTGGTTGTTTTAAAACATAAGTGTTATACTAGCTTTATGGGAAGTTAGGTATAACGTCTTAAGGGTGGTAAAATGAATGGTTTATTAATTTCAAAAGTTAAGAGACTGGATCTTATAAGATAAGAGACTTAACTTAAATGAATTAATATGGATTTTGCGTGAAACCTCATTCGTGAGTAATGAGTGCTTGGTTTTAAAAGGAATAATGTTTCTTGATTTCGGAAATCAGAATGTGTATCAATAAACCACTGCATCGTTAATAAAGGAAAATGTATTGAATAATTAAGTATTATTAAAACCAGTAGAAACCTCCATCTGCATAGAAGCTAAGATGAGACAAAATGATATTACATTTTCTAGATCATGGCTGCTTAATAAGATTGATTATGAACAAGATTAACCTACTCACCTATGGCATATGTTACTCTATTGTTTTAAAAAGAGGTTAAGACATTGAACTATGAAACTTTTCTAAAAGAGACTTGCGTAATTGAAATTAGGCAACCGGAACCTTTAGGAAAAGAAAGGCATTGTGTTGTCTTAAAATGGTTTAAAACATAAAGTGTTATAACTTTATGGGAAGTTGGTTATAACGACTTTATGAAAACAAAGAAGGGTTTTATCATTTGTTTTAATGTGGTAACTTGACTTTTAAAGAGAAGTATTTTGGTCCAAAGGAAGGCATGGTATTGCCTTAATTTGGTCTTAAAAGGAAAGTATGAAAGTTGTTTTGGTTTACTTAAAGATATAAGTCACACATTTTTATATACTACGTATCGGGTGACTTTTAGAAAAGGAATGAATCTCTTAAAAGGAATTTAACGTACGTAGTACTTTAGGGTTAAAATCCGGACTTTGACATAAAATGAAAGTACCTTGAGTTGTGTATAACTTGCCTATGCTTGTTGTTATGAAACTTGACCATGTTACGTGTGATAGCCTTATTGTGCAAGTACTGTGTTCTACTCGACTACCGGTTCATCCGGGAATGTATTTCACTCGACTACCGGTTCATCCGGGAATGTACTTCACTCGACTACCGGTTCATCCGGGAATGTATTTCACTCGACTACCGGTTCATCCGGGAATGTATTTCACTCGACTCTGGTTCATCCGAATGTATTTCACTCGACTACGGTTCATCCGAATGTATTCCACTCGACTACGGTTCGTAGGATGAGCAGGAATGTATTCCACACGTTTCTATACTGGGTCCATAAGATGGGCCGAGACCTGTTATACGTATCACATGATTTGTACCTAGACTGCCGGTAGTGAGGAAGGAGTTCCACGGGCATGAGGGATGACTTTGAGGGCGTGAGTCCCTGACTTGACATGACTGCTTTTATGTTGTGAACTGTAGTTTGGTTATCATACATGTCTCCTGCTTTATATAGACTATTATGATTTCATTTCTGATATTTCTGATTTCACATACTTGGTACTGTTATCGACCTCCTTGAGGCTGCGTTCATGCCGCATGAGAGGTACATCGACGTCGATCCCGCCTTATAGGATCACATTTACGTGTTGGGAAGCTCCGTTCCTTGGAGGCTTATCATTGGTATGTTACCACAGTGCGTAGGTTCTTGTACATTCGGGGTATGGCGGGGCCCTGTCGTCATAGTTGTTGTCACTTCTTAAGTGCATGTAATGCTGTTGTGGCGATGCGTAAAAAGGATAAGCTGTTGGGTATTTATGTATATATACCGAAGGCAAGTTTTGGTTGCTTTGTTTATTTATCATGTCTCTTAATTCATGTTCATGTTTTTATTTCCGCTGATTTTCTCTGATGTTGTATCACTAGGGTGCCCGGGGTAAGGCACCAGTCACGGGCCCGGGTTCGGGTCGTGACACTAAAATTGTAACCTATTGCATAACGAGGCCGGAGACTTTACCAGTCCCATATCTATGGCCTAATAATATGGATACGCATAACTCTCAATAATACGTAAAACTATCCTTTTACGTGGGGGAGAGAGCTTATCTCCCTTTCATAATCTTAATCATCAAGCGCCACCTTATAATCGTATATATTTTTAAGACCTACCAATGATATCTCCTGTTTTCCGCAGGCAGCACTCGTACTTATCTTATTCTTGCTTTGCGCATTTTTCCTGAAACCATTCGGAAGGTCGTGGCCCTGACTGCCACACTAAACCAACTCCAAGTACCTCCAAGGGCACTTATCATAACTCCTGCAATGCTCGTACGTTCTTATCTCCGTCTCTTAGCTTTCAATATTCAAATCAATTACTTCAATGAAACAAGTCACATAGACTCCACAATTTATCATGTCAAAGAAGGAAGGAATAACTTACATAATACTAACACTTACATTCCTTTCCAATCGATCACCGGCTCACTGGGAAACTGGAATCGAACCAATCTCTGTCTGCAGTCAACGTTGGCCTAACAAGAAGCCAACTAGTCCGTACCCATAATGACCTTAAAGTCTGTCATTTCCAGATCTACTAGGTCTGCTAGGGTCTGATGACCGTATCATCACCGGGCAATTCTTATATACCCGCTCAGCTACCACCCATTTCTTCTACACTTGGTTGCTCTCTTTCCGTACTTCCAAACTTATTCTAACATACGTACATAACCTCCATACTGATTCTGACCTCCAAAGTTGGAGTTACTATATCAACCAATTTAAGGCCATTCCCATGCCCCAAGCCTACATTACCATTCCCTTCATACGGGTAAGATAACTTCTCATAATTCCACAATCGTGTTGTCTTGATCACAACAACCATACTTACTCCATACGGATCTCATCCGTACAATTCTCTTAAGCATACTACGTAGCTTAATCTATAACATAGTCTTCCATTAAATCCCTTAACATGATTTCTTAAGGGTTCATTACCTTCTCAGACAGCTCATCACCTCCTAATTACCTCAAATTAGCACATAAAACTTCGATGAGAATTCATTAAGTTGTTTCATACCTTTCCGGTATCTAACTAATCCTTACCAATTCTTGGCAATCTAAAATCATTCTAGGCAACACGCGTCTGACCCTCATACATAAATCCCTATAGTTGTATGTCATAATACCAACTATACAACAATGATTACCAACCTGGATACGCAATTCACATAATCCTTCCTGGGTCACTGCTGTCTTCCTCATAGCTGCAATCAACATAACTCGTTAGGGAGAGACGACCCTAACAACACAGCTCTATTGCACGATCTCAGAGTGAGAAGAATGGAAACCAATACTAAATGTCCTGCAGCCTCCTGGTTATAGATGTGGTGCACAACACACTGATAACCAGACTCTACTAGGCACGGTATGTAGACACCTTCCGAGGAATAACTGCTCTGATACCACTTTTGTCACAACCCGACCCCGGGTACGCGACTGGTGCCCTACCTAGGCACCCTTACAGGTAACCATCAGAGAAAGTCAACGGAACATACATAAAACACACAACTTAAATCAATAAGAAGTAAATAACAGGCTGGCGATAAAGTGCCTCGCAGTTATATATATAAATAGCGAGCGATTACATCCTTTTTCTTTGCAAACCGACCCACATGATATGACTACAGACCTCTAAGAGTTTTGACATAACAAGCGTGTGGATCGGGCCCCGCCATACCACGAATGTACAATAACCGAAGCGATTACCGAGGATCGAACCAAAGATAAGCCTCCGGAGTAATGGAGCTTCTCAACAGCTGAACAGTGATCCTAAGAGTGAGGATCAGCAATCTATATACCTCAATATGCGGCATGAACGCAGCCCCCCGAAGGAGGTCAGTACAACAGGTACCAAGTATGTAAAACTGAAAGTACTATAATTTAAATCATAAAGTCTAGATATATAAAGCTGGAGACAAGTATGATAATTAAATCAACAGTACAACTGTGCCTTGCAAATAATGAGAGTATAACCAGGGGCTATCCGCCCGTAGTACCATGATGCAATCTTATTCAAGGGAATTTAACCCTCATGGGAATTTAACCCTCATAGGAATCGAACATGCATAGGTCATGTGGACCCGCAATGAGTATATATGGATACCCGCATTGTGGAAAGCTAACCCACGGAATAGTCATGGGAATTTAACCCGCATAGGAATTTAACCCGCATAGGTCATGTGGACCCGCAATGAGTATATATGGATACCCGCATCGTGGGGAGCTAATCCCACGGAATCGAATAATGTCAAGGGAATTAAACCCGTAGTACAACACTTGCACGAATGTCTATCATGAGTAACATACGCATGTTAAATCATTTAGGACTCTCATTAGAACAAGATAAAACACTTATCATTTTATAACATTCAAGGCACTATCATGTCACGTCAAATCTGGGAATTTAACCCCAAAGTACTACGTACTTCAATTATTTTAAAAGAACCCTTTTTACATAAACCACAAGATATTAACACCCGTAGTATCAAGGCATGTCTAATTTTCAAATCAAGTTACTACATCTTTAGAAACTCATTTCAAAACCTTAAAATCAAGTAACTTCATTCTCAAAATCCAAGTAACTTGTATCTCTAAATCAAGTTATCATTCTTTAAATCAAGTCATTTATCCTCCTTTAAATTTATCAAGTAAACCATTCTTTTAAACTTCATAAAGCCGCTGTAACTAACTTCCCATAAAGCCATTACAACACTTTATGTTTTCAAGCAAAACCAAGACAATTACATTCTTTTTTTTAAACCAAGAGACTTACACTTTTAAACCAAGTATCATATGCATTTAACTAAAGTTTCACAACTTTCAGAATACTTCAAGTCTCTTAACTTTAAAAGTCAAGTCTCTTAACTTTACAATTCAAGTCTCTTCACTTTAGAAAGTTCAAGTCATCAATACTTTTTCAAATCAAGTATTCTATACTTTTCAAGTCAAGTAACATATACTTCTTTGAAAACAAGTTACTACCCTTTCGAAAAATCCAAACAAGGATACCAAAATGAAACTGAGTTCATTTAAAACACGTACGTCTACCGTACTATACATTTCATAAGTGTTACACCCCGAAATTCCAGGACATATATACGAGAATAGACGTGAGAGCACAAGACTTATAAATTTGAACGAAGGAAAGATTTGTTATTCTTAAGGAAAAGTTTTCCGAACCTCGGGAAGGAAAAATGTTCGTTAATGAGAATTGGGTTCTCAGAATTGTTATTTGAGACTGTTGGAATTTATCGGAACTATGGAATTTTATTTTCAGAGTTGGATACGTGGGGCCCACCCGAGAAATTTTACATTTTTGTGGGGCCCAAGAGGTTTCCGATATTTTGACCAATTATGGAAATTTCAGGAAATGAAATATTATGGACCAATGGGAGGGAGACATGTGTCACCCTCCACATGCTTATGTTGGATGAATAAAGAATTGACTAAGTCAATAAACAAGTGGAAGCTTGACATTATTGACTATATTGACCCAATCCTAGCCACACATTTGCCTTGATCCAAGCCCTTGATTGTAGTATATATCTATACTAGGAGCAAGATGAATTCATACTTAGAAAATTTTTCAAGAAACTTTAGTGTTCATAAGAGGGGCTCTCGGCCATAAGAGGAAAATGAGGGAAATTTTTTGCAATCTTGCTTCATAAATCCCAATATTCAAACCCAAGGTTCGTAAAGGTAATCTAAGGTTATCTCAATAGAAAGATCCCGAAAAAACTACATTTTCACGTTAGTCGCAAGATGAAAACCAAAGGTGTTCTTCAACTTTGAAGTTGGAAATTGAAGAGAAGTTGGTTATAAGCTTCTAAGGAGTGCTTGGAGCGGATTAGAACGTAAGAAGAGGAGCTAAAAGTTGCTAAGGATCGACTTTTACGCTTGGTTATTATTAGGGCTTATTGAGGTAAAATCTTCATCTTCTTAATGTGATTAAAGATTACATGTTATAGTAGTTGATAAGTGAGCATGTGGTATATATATTGAAGTTTGAAAAGATTTGGATCATGTCGACATGTTGAAAAACCGAAAATGGGCAAGTTAGCCATTAATGTTGTAATCAATTTGGTCGATAGTTACAATCGTCGCATGTTAAGGAAGAAATGATTTATAGTTGTTGTAATTGTTATTATGTATATAACATGTTGGAATAACAAATTGTATTAAAAAGGAATTGAACGAAAATTGACATTGTTGTTGATATTGATAGTTGCCGAGAATGTGCCTTAAAGATATGGACAGTTTTATATTGATTGTGGGGCAGAATTTTACACGTCCGGCTAGGCGTGTAATCCCCTTGGAATTTCTGAATTGTTGATCCTTAAATGTGGCATTTGGTTATTGATTTTCGGGCCTTGAAAAAGGTGGAAAAGTACGTAGAAACAAAGGAAGTGCTGCCCGATTTTCCGTAGAATAAGAGTCCTTATACTTAGAAATATTCTACGTTGAAAGTTAGAAGTTGATAGGCGTATTGTGGTTATTATTGGTTGGCATTCTACGTGCGGCATATTCGGGTTAGCAAGTGGATTAAGCCGAAGAGGTATGTGGAACTTTTCTTATCTCTTGAGCATGAGTAGTTATAAATGTATAGTACGGTAGACGTATGAGATTTAAATGAATTCAGTTCATTTGATATTCTTGACTTGTTTTAAGAATGTCTAAGTTGGTTGAGCTAGAGAATTAACTCACTTGTTTTTAAAGAAAGGTTAAAGATGTCTTAGTTTCTAAAGCATAAAGTTAGTATAATAGCTTTATGGAAAGTTGGTTATAACAACTTTATGGAATGCTAAAAGAATGGTTTATTCTAATAAGGTAAACAAATATTTCTTGACTTGAAAAAGTATAGAATACTTGATTTGGAAAGTATTGATTCTTGAACTTTTGTAAAGATAAGAGACTTGATTTCTAAGGTTAAGAAACTTGATTTCTAAAGTTAAGAAACTTGATATTCTAAAGTTAAGAAACTGGATTTCTAAAGTTAAGAGACTTGAAGTATTTTGGAAGTTATGTAACTTGATTTGAAAGTATATGATACTTGGTTTTGAAAGTATAAGTCTCTTGGTTATAAAAAAGGAATGAATTTGTCTAAGACATAAAGGGTTATAACGACTTTATGGGAAGTTAGTTATAACGTCTTTATGAAAGGTTAAGAGAGTGGTCTATTTGATTGATAGACATGATTTGCCTAGGTTATGAAATTAAAAGTTACTTGGTTTCAAAGCCTTGAAATGAATTTCTAAAGGTGTAGTAACTTAATTTGAAAAATAGACATGCCTTGATACTACGGGTGTTAGTATCTTGGGGTTTTATATGAAAGGAGTCTTTTGAAAAGAATGGAAGTACGTAGTACTTTGGGTTAAATTCCCGGATTTTTTATGTAATATGAAAGTGCCTTGAGTTTATAAAATGAAATTCATTTTTGTATGATAATGAAAGTCTAAAGATTTTATGAACTTGCCTATGTCTGCTTGTGATAGCCTTTGAGTGCAAGTATTATATTTTTACGATGCCGTGACTCTCAGTTGGAGGGCCGACTGTCTTGTTGTGAATTTATTTGGACCTACCGACAGTGATGGAGGATTCCACGAGTATGCTTCCTTTGTGATTGATCCATGGACATTGTTATACCCCGTATTCTCAGGGTATGTATGCGAGAGGGCGTGCGTCTGAGCACGTGAAAAATTGGAAAGGAAGAAAGAGGTGATTCTTCCACGGAAAAAGTTTCCGGTTTTTGTAAGGAAAAATGTTCGTTGAAGGGAATTGGGTTCCTAGATTTGGAATTTGGGCTTCTTAGATTATATTAGAATTATGGAATTTTATTTTCGGAAATGGTCACGTGGGGCCCACTGGAGAAATTTCTGATTTTGTAGGGCCCACTTTGTTTTCGAGATTTTGGCCATTGTGGAGATTTTTTTCGGAAGACGTTTTATGAGGGCCAATAGGAGGGTGACACGTGTCACCCCGCTAGGTGGCTGGCCGATTGACATTTGTGCTTGCACAACACGTTAGAGTCGTTTTTGACAAAACGTTTTACATAACTTGCGAGGAAAATTCGGCTATGTCTTTTCTTATTTTTGCGGATTTTTAGAGACGAAACATTTTTGGACCAACGGGAGGGTGACACTTGTCACCTCGTTTAGACGATAAAGAGGGCCACGGTAGGAGGTTTTGAGGCCCTTTTCATGGGTCTTTGTTTTGTGAGGATTTGAGGAGTAGGTTAGGGTGCACTTGTGCCAATCTTGGCCATCCACTTGCCCCCATGGCTTGATCTTGTCCGTTGGTGCCCTATAAATACCCCTTGCTTGAAGGTTTTTCTTCATCCCTCAATTCATTCTAAGTCTTGAAAACTCTTCCCCCCCGTTGTGTTGTTGTCGTCCTAGCCTCTCCCCTCCCCTGTGTGGCCTTGTGGCGAGCCTCCTCCTCCAGCTGTGGTGCTAGCCGTGGGGTACCCCCCCCCTAGCCTAGTTGTTTTCGTATAATACCCCTCCCTTGTGGTATTGAAATACTTCTCCTAGTATTGTTATAATGCCCAAAATACCTTAGCCTTGTACCTTGTAGTATTCCAAAGATACCTCTATACGTAGAGTCCGGAAATACTACCTTTTGTCCTTTTTAGTCTCAAACCGAAACCCTAAGGAAATCTTCATAGTTGGTTGAAGTATTTGAGTAGAAGTTGGTTAGAACTTCTAAGGGTTGTTTGGAGCGGATTGGAGCGCACGGAGTAGGAGCTAAAACTTGCTCAGGATCGACATTATAACTTGGATAATTTTGGGCTTGTCGAGGTAAATATTCTTGTCCCCTTATTGTAATTGGAGATTACATGTGGTAGGAATATATAGTTGAGGTATACTATATATAGAACTGAACATTATTGTGGCAATGTCTTTTGACTTAAGCCTGAAGAATAAAGAACTGAACTGTATTTACATAGGACTGTATTGCAGTAGACTTGTGTAGTATTACTGTGTAGAATTGTACACGTCAGGTTAGGCGTGTAAACCCCACGATTGGCTTGGTAGCGGCCTCGATAGAGGAGGAGATTTCTGTTGTTGCGGGGAGGTCTTTGCAATTTTACGTAGAAAGATAGAAACTTGTGTTTTGGGGTTAATAGGCGTTTGTGACCTTTATAGGTGAAAGTACTAAGAGTAGCGTATTCTACTCGAGAGTGGAAAGGGCTAGCAAGGTTGTAGTACTTGGAGCATTTTGCTTATTGTCAATAAATCGTCGCGGTATGTGAACCTCTTCCTATCTCTTCTAGCATGATATGTGTGAACTATGTAGTACGGTAGACGTACACGTGTTAATCGTGTTTGATTGTTCTTAAAACATAAAGTGTTATAACGGCTTTATGGGAAGTCGGTTATAATGACTTTATGTAGGTAAGAAAATACTTTGTGGTTTTAAGCGATGTGAATTATAAGCGGCTAAGTTATAATAAAGAACTTGATGTATTTCAAAAGATTTATAAATCGTTTTGAAGGAGAGTAACACTTGGTTTTAAAGGTTTTAAAAAAAGAGTTATACTAGCTTTATGGGAGTTAGGTATAATGTCTTAAGAGTGCTAAAGGAAATGGTTTACTGATGTTAGAAGTTAAGAGACTTGATCTTATAAGATAAGAGACTTAACTTATTTGTTTAATGTGACTGTTTGTGTGAAACCTCATTCGTGAGTAATGAGTACTTGCTTTTATTTAAAGGGATAATGTTTCTTGATTTGGAAATCGTAATGTGTATCGACGGACCACTGCGGCGTTAATAAAGGAAAATGTATTGAATAATGATGTATCGTATTAAAACGGTAGAAACCTCCATGCATAGAAACTAAGATGAGACAAAATGATATTACATTTTCTAGATCATGGTCATTGTAATAAGAATGTTGTAAACAAGAATAACCTACTCTCACGTGAGACATATATTACTCAATTGTTCTAAAAGGAATCAGTGATTAAGTTTGGGAACTATGAAACCATTTGAAAATGAGAAGCTTGAGTAATTGAAACTAGGCAAGCGGAACTTAGGAAAGAATGTTGTTACTTGATTTTGAAAAGGAATGTGGGTTGGTCATTCTAATACTACGGGTATCGGGTGACTTTTATAAAAGTAATGGATCTCTTTTAAAAGAACTTAACGTATGTAGTACCTTGGGGTTAAAAACCCGGACTTTGGCATAAAATGAAAGTACTTTGAGTTGTGAAACTTGCCTATGCTTGTTGTTGTGAAACTTGCCTATGCTTGTTGTTGTGAAACTTGCCTATGCTTGTGATGATAGCCTTTGTTGTGCAAGTGTGATATTTACGTATTCGCGTCTCTCGATAAGTAGGTTGACTTGTTGAGAACTTACTTGGGCGTCTTTGGCGGTGATGGAGAATTCCACGGTATGTTTCCATTTTGATTCTTGTCTTGTTGTTGATGTCACATGGACATGTCTACACCGTCACGATTAGAGCATCGCGGCCGTATGGCGGGTTGATTACCGGTATATGGTTGTCTTGCAACATGGGCGTGTCTACACCGAGGCGATTAGGGCACGTGGCCACGCGGCGGTTGACCACCGAGATATTGTTATTGAGGTTACACGGGCATGCCTACACCGAAGCGATTCCGGGGCATGTGGCGTGCGGCGCTTGTTATTATTGTTGCATCATGGACATGTCTACACCCGTCACGAGATTCCGGGCATGCGGCCACGTGGCGGGTTGATTACCGGTATATGGTTATCCGCAACATGGGCGGTCTGCACCGAGGCGATATTAGGGGCATGTGGCCGTGCGGCGGGTTGACCACCCGATATATTGTTGAGGTTACATGGGCATGTCTACACCGGCGATTCCGGGGCACGTGGCCATGCGGCCTTATTATTGTTGCATCATGGACATGTCTACACCGTCAAAGATTCCGGCACGCGGCCATGATGCGAACATGATGGATGTTGTGGGCGTGAGACCCATAGTTATATTTGAGTGGTGACTTTGAGGGCGTGAGTCCCTGACTTGACTGCTTTTATGTTGCGTACTGTATTTTGGTTATCATACATGTCTCCTGCTTTTTAGGCTATTATGATTTCATTTACAGTATTTGACAGTTTCACATACTTGGTACCTGTTGTACTGACCTCCTTCGGGGGGCTGCGTTCATGCCGCAGGTAAGTCATCGGTCGTGGATCCTCGCTCTTAGGATCTCGATTGGCGTTTTGGGAAGCTCCGTTTCTCCGAGGCTTATCTTTTGGTATGTGTTTCCACGAGTTGTAGGTTCTTGTACATTGAGGTATGGCGGGCCCTGTCCGTCATAGTTGTTGTATATCTTAAGTGCAGTAATCTTGTTGTGGGCGGGGTTGTAAAAGGATTAAAGCTCAAGTTTTATGTATACACCAAGGCAACTGCTGTTTTGGTTAACTTTTTTATCATGTCTCATTTCATGTTTAAAGTTTTTATTTCCATTGGTTTTCTCGATGTTGTATCGCTAGGGTGCGGGGTAAGGCACGATCCACGCCAGTCGAGTGTAGCGGACATCTTATACGATGAGGGATTCCGGGGCATACTACCATGATGCGGGTTAAATTCCTGGATGCTATTATTACTCCATGGCCATGCTTATACGATGAAGGATTTCGGGGCATGCGACCATGTTATATACTATTACTCCATGGACTAGCTCCCCATGAAGACATGTACCCGAGATGAGGGATTCCACGGGCATGTTATATACGATTATTACCCCATGGATTAGCTCTCCATGAAGTCATGTACCCGAGATGAGGGATTCCACGGGCATGAGATATATATATATATATATATATATATATATATATATATAGAATATGTGCACGCTCTGATGATGTGGGATGCCATGGGCGCGTTACATTGATATATTTTACATTTACGGCTATCGGCAGTGATGGAGGATTCCATGGGCACGCTGTGATGTTTGCGGGCTTGAGACCCTTACTGGACTGTGTGATGGTTTTGAGGGCTTGTATCCCTAGCCATGGTGTGACTATTGTTAATGTGTTGGAATAGTCTTTAAAAGGTAAAACTGACTTTCATTACTTTTATTTCGGCAAGGCACGGTTGTACTGTTAATTTGATTATCATACTTGTCTCCAGCTTTTTATATCTAGACTTTATGATTTAAATTACAGTACTTTCAGTTTTACATACTTGGTACATATTTTGTACTGACCTCCTTCGGGGGGTTGCGTTCATGCCGCAGGTTGAGGTACATAGCTTGCTGATCCTCATTCTTAGGATCACTGTTCAGTTCTTGGAAAGCTCCCTTTCTCCGGAGGCTTTGTCGTTTGGTACAGTTCCCTGAGGTTGTAGATTTATGTACATTCAGGGGTATGGCGGGGCCCTGTCCCGTCACAGTTGTTATGTCAAAAATTCTTAGAGGTCTGTAGTCATATCTTGTGGATTGGGTTGTAAAGAAAAAAGAGGTAACTGCTTTTTGGGTTATGTGTATACTTTTGGAAGGTGGCCTTATCGGCTAACCTGTTATTTATTTCTCTTTGAGTTGTATGTATGTTCCGCTACTATTTTCTAATGTATACCTGTAAGGGGTGCCCAGGTAGGGCACCAGTCGCGGGCCCGGGGTCGGGTCGTGACAATAAGATTCATGCTCGAGAGGATAGGAAGAGTTCACATACCTCTCCGACTTAATCCACTTGCCAAGTTGAATATGCCGCACGTAGAATGTCTAACTTTATGCCTTAGACTAATTCATTCTTTTTATAACCAAGAGACTTATACTCTCAAATCAAGTTGCAAAACTTTCAAAATACTTCAAGTCTCTTATCTTTAGAAATCAAGCTTCTTACTTAGAAATCAAGTCTCTTATCTTTAGAATGTCAAGAAATCCATACTTTCCAAATCAAGTATTCTATACATTTAAATCAAATCATTTCTTCCTTTAAGAATCAAGTCCCATAACTTGAAAAATAAAGTTTCTTAACCCTTTAAGGATTTAAGGTTCATAGTCTTAAAAATTCATAACGTACACTCTTTAAATTAAGTAACATATACTTTTGTGCATTGTGAATAGGTTATACTTGTTTATAATGATCTTATTAAAGCAGTCATGATCTAGAAAATGTAATACAATTTTGTCTTATCTTAGCTTCTATGCAGATGGAGAATTCTACTCATTTTAATTTAATTGATTGTCGATACATTTTCTTTTATTAACGCTGCAATGGCTTGTTCGATACTTATTCTCATTCGTGCAGTAACTTAGCAAAGTCAACTCGACTCCAAATACTTCCTAACGACTCTTACCAACATCCCCCATAAGACTTCGTAAGAACTTAGGATAACTTAGACGTAACTTTTACATAGAGTAAATCAACAAACATACCTCTTAACTTCTAAGAGTAGAAGGAATTATGAAATAACACCACATGTATATTTCATACATAGAATCATGCCCAAAAGGAGGAAGAGGTTCACATACCTCGCGACGATTACCGACAAGTAGCAAAATGCTCCAAAGTACTTCAACCTTGATAGCTATTCCATCCTTCAAGTAGGATACACTATACTTAGTACTTCAACCTATAATGGCCATAATACGTCTATTAACCTCTAGCTTCAAACGTAGAATATTCTAAGTGTAAAGTCACCAAATTCTACGGAAAATCGGACATCACTTCCTTTGTTTCTACGTACTTTTCCACCTTTTTCAAGGCCCGAAAATCAATAACCAAACGCCACATTTAAGGCCCAATAATTCAGCAAATACAAAGGGGATTACACGCCTGATAGGACATGTAAAATTCTGCCCCACAATCAATATAAAACTTGTCCAATAATTCCAAGCCATGTTCGGCTACAATGTCACAACAATTATCAATTTCTTTTCAATTCCTTTTTCAATCCAAGTTGTTATTCCAACATGTTATATACATAATAACAATTACAACAACTATAAATCCTTTCTTCTTTAACATGCGACGATTGTAACTACCGTCCAAATTAATTACAACATTAATGGCTAACTTGTCCATTTTCGGTTTTAACATGTCGACATCATCCAAATATTTCCAAACTTCATTATATATACCACATGCTCATTTATTAACTACTATAACATGTAATCTTCAATTACATTAAGAAAATGAAGATTTTACCTCAATAAGCCCTAATAATGTCCAAGCGTAAAAGTCGATCCTTAGCAACTTTTAGCTCCTCTTCTTATGTTCCAATCCGCTCCAAGAACTCCTTAGAAGCTCATGAAGAACTCCTCTTCAAGTTCCATCTTCAAAGTTGAAGAACACCTTAGGGTTTCGCCTTGCGACTAACGTAAAAACGTCGTTTTTCCGGGCTCTTTCTATTGAGATATCCTTACAATACCCCTAGGAACCTTGGGTTAAAGTCTTGTGAATTATGGAACAAGATTGCAAAAATTTTCTCTCAAAAACACTCCATGGCCGAGAGCACTTTAAACTTGCACAAAGTTTCTCTAATTTTTCTAAGTGTTGAAGACAAGTTTTGCTACTAGTGTAGTATATATAACACAAAGGAGGGTCTAGATTAACACATATGGGTGGCTTGGATGAGTTTCATTTAATAACTAGCCAAGTGGGCTCATTGACTTAGTCAATTATCTCAAGCTTGTCATCCACTTGACTACTAACCTTGGTCACACTTAACCTTGTTCACTTGACCACTTAACCTAGGTCCAAATCGTCCAAGACCATGTGGGAGGTGACACGTGTCGCCCTCCCATTCGTCCATAAAATTTTGTAACCCTCGTGGGCCCCACAAAACGTAAAATTTCTCGGGTCGGCCCTACGTGACCAAATCCGTAAAATACATTTCCACCATAATAATAAATTCTATACTCCTCAAATAATGCATTTTGAGAATCTAATTCCCATCAACGAACATTTTTCCTTTCCGACGTTCGGAAGATTTTCCGTCGGAAAAACAATTCTTTCTTTCGTACCAATTTTCAAGTCCTGCACTCTCGCATCTATTCTCTTATTCATGTCCTGGAATTTCGGGGTATAACATTCTTCCCTCCTTAGAAACATTCGTCCCCGAATGTTCTTTCGGAGTCCAATCTAATTAGATAGCGACATAGTCTCATTTTTCTACACCCTTCATACCACATATGCCACCCACGGCCACATAACAATACTTATACAAAAACGTCAACCTGAACTCCAAGTGTCGACATCGTTCATCTGCATAAAGTTTCTGCTGACTCCGACCTTACTGAAAATATTTCCTGGATAAGCTTCTCCTTATCCACAGCCCGCTGAATCAAGTCTGGGCCAATTATCTGAACCTCGCCTACGTGGAACCAACCAAACGGTGATTCTACACTTTCTTACTGGTTGTATTCTTTCTGTACCTCCAACTTATACTAGCATACTTACATAACCTCCATACTGATTCTGGCCTCCAATCTTTGGAGTCACTCTATTAAACAATATAAGGCCATTTCCGGCTCTCACGACCTGGTTCCGGTGGAACGCGTCCACGAACCCGTAAAATAATTAAATAGACTTGGGACTTGCACCCTCGTGACCCTGTCACGTAGCGGAACTACTACCAACTGCTCCCGCTCCATTTCAGGCTAAGGGGCGACCCGTAATAGGTCCTCAACCCGACCCACCGTCGCACTTAACTCTTACCCTTAGTCTGAATAAAATCCTATTGCCCGAGAAGGCCTTATATACCTAAGGTCTCGGCGGTTATCAACATTCTTAGGCTCGCAATTTACATGCTCCAAGCCTACCTTACCAGTCCCCCCGTAAACGGGTACAATAATTTCTCATAATACCATAACCATGTTGTCTTGGTCACAACAACCATTTCTTACTCCATACGGATCTCATCCGTACAATTCTCTTAAGCCTACCACGTAGCTTAATCTATTAACATGGCATTCCATTAAGTTCCTTAACATGACTTCTTAAGGGTTCACTACCCTATCAGACAGCTCGTCATTTCCCAGTTAACTCTAAATAATACGTAAAACCTCGATAAGAATTCATTAACTATTTCATACCTTCCCGATATCTAGTTAGTCCTTACCAACTCTTGGTAATCTAAAATCATTTTAGGCAACCCATAAATGACCCTCATACATAAATCCGTATAGTTATACGTCATTGTACCAACTATACAACAATTACCACCAACCTGGATACGCAATCCACATAGTCCTTCCTGGGTCACTTCTGTTATACCCCGTATTTCCAGAGTATGTACGTGAGGGCGTACGTATAATAATTTGAGCCTTAAGTTAGGCAAGTTTCGAAATTTGTACACAACACCCGATTTGAGTCGTTTTTCGACGAAACGTTTCCACAGCTTTCGTAGGGAAAATTCCGGCTATGTCATTTATTATTTTTGCGGATTTTTCCGAGAGACGAAACATTTTGGACCAACGGGAGGGTGACAAGTGTCACCCTCACATTGGATGGAGTGGGACGGCAATTTGGACGAATTGGTGAGTGGGGTTAGGTAGGATATTTTGTGCAAGTTGTTGTGGTAGATGGATAAGGTGCACTTGGCTTAAATCTAGCCCTACACTTGCACCACACTTGTCTTCATCTTGGCCATTGGTTGGCCTTGACCTATAAATACCCCCCTTAGTTGATGAACTTCTTCATCCAAAAATTGTCTAAGTCTTGAAAATCCCTCCCTCTCCCTCAACCTTGTTCTCGTCCAAACACCACCCCTCTCCCCCCCCTTGCCTAGTGGCTCTAGCCGAGAGCAACCCCCCCCTAGCCTAGTTGTGCTAGTCAAAATACTACCCCCCCCTTGGTAGAAATGTATTCTACAAGTATCGTTATAATGCCCAAAATACTTTAGCCAAATACCTTGTAGTACTTTCCAAAGTACCCTTCATACGAAAAGCCCGGAAAATACTATTATACTTTCCTTTAGCCACTAAACGAAACCCTAAGTAAATCTTCACCCGTAGTTGAAGTTATAAGTAGAAGTTGGTTAGAACTTCTAAGGGTTGGTTGGAGCGGTCGGGCCTTGGAGAAGGAGCTAAACCTTGCTCAGGATCGACATATAAACTCGGATAATTTTGGGCTTATCGAGGTAAACACTCTTGACCTTCTATTGTAATTGGGAATTACATGTTGTAGGAATATATAGTTGAAGTATACTATATATAGAACTGATTATAATTGCGGCAATGTCTTGCGACTTAAGCCTGAATTTAAAGAAGAGAACTGAACTGTAATTACATAGGACTGTATTACAGTAGACTTGTGTAACATTACTTGTAGTAGAATTGTACACGTCCGGTTAGACGTTTTAACCCCCCCCCCCCCCCTGGTTGGCTTGGTAGCCGGCCTCGATAGAGGAGGAGATTTACGCATTGCGGGGGAGGTCTTTGCCGAATTTTCTGTAGAATATGGAACGATGAGATCTAGATGTTAATAAGCGCCTTGTGGCCTTATAGGTTGAAGTACTACGTGTGGTGCGATCTACGTGGCTTAAGGAGTAGCCAACGGTTTGAAGTACTTGGAGCGTTTTGCTATTAGTCGGCACTCGTCGCGAGGTATGTGAACCTCTTCCTATCTCTTCTAGCATGATATGTGTGAACTATGTAGTACGGTGACGTGCATGTGTTAATCGTGTTTGATTGTTTTTAAAACATAAAGTGTTATAACGGCTTTATGGGAAGTTGGTTATAATGACTTTATGTAAATAAGAAAATACTTTGTGGTTTTAAAAGGTAATCGATGTGAATTATAATCGGCTAGTTATAATAAAGAACTTGATGTATTTCAAAAGATTTATAAATCGTTTTGAAGGAGAGTAACACTTGGTTTTAAAGGTTTTAAAAAGAGTTATACTAGCTTATGGGAAGTTAGGTATAATGTCTTAAGAAAGGTAAAGAAAATGGTTTCTTGATGTTAGAAGTTAAAAGACTTGATCTTATAAGATAAGAGACTTAACTTATTTGTTTTAATGTGGATGCTTGTGTGAAACCTCATTCGTGAGTAATGAGTACTTGGTTTTATTTAAAGGGATAATGTTTCTTGATTTAAATCGTAATGTGTATCGACAGACCGCAGCGGCGTTAATAAAGGAAAATGTATTGAATAATGAAGTATTGTATTAAAACGTTAGAAACCTCCATCTGCATGAAGCTAAGATGAGACAAAATGATATTACATATCCTAGATCATGGTCGCTTAATAAGATCGATTATAAACAAGAATAAACTACTCACATATAAGGCATATGTTTCTCAAATCATTAAAGGAGAATTATGTTTTAAACGATTAAAACTATGAACTACGAAACCTTTTCTAAAAATGAGAAACTCGAGCATTTGAAATTAGGCAAACTTGAACGTTTGGAAAATAAGGTTGTTACTTGATTTTACAAAGGAAAGCATTTTGTTTATTTAACAATGCTCGTCACTCTATTTTTATACTACGGACATCGGGTGACTTTTATAAAAGGAATGGATCTCTTTAAAAGGAATTTAACGTACGTAGTACTTTAGGGTTAAAAACCCGGACTTTGGCATAAAATGAAAGTAACTTGAGTTGTGTAACTTGCCTATGCTTGTGTTGTGTAACTTGCCTATACTGGTTGTTGTGTAACTTGCCTATGCTTGTGTTGTGTAACTTGCCTATGCTTGTTGTTGCGTAACTTGCTTATGCTTGTGGTGATAGCCTTGGTTGTGCAAGAATGGTTATTTTATGGACTAGCTCTCCATGAGGTTTCTTACTGTTCGGCCTTGGTCCCTGGTGGTCGGCTCTCGTACTTGCCCCGTCTCATGGCTGATTCGGCCTTGGTACGATGGTCACCCTGACTTGCCCGTTCGGTGTAATGACGAAGTCTCGTGATCTGACCTTGGTCCCCGTGGTCAGCCAGACTTGCCCGGTCACTACGTGGCCGGCCTTGGTATCCGATGGTCGGCTCTCGCACTTTCCGTGACGGCCGTGTTTTGGTTGCATTATATTATTGGTACGGTCGGATCTGGTAGTTATACTTGTCCTATACGGTTTTATGACACAGTGGGACTGGTGTTCATGTATACTCCTTGGTATTGTCATATCATAAGCTATGGCGGTGAGGAAGAAATTCCACGGGCACGAGTGATAATTTGGAGGGCGTGAGTCCCTGACTTGATGTAACTAGTTATATGTTATGTACTGTAGTTTGGTCATCATACATGTCTCCTGCTTTATATAGACTATTATGATTTCATTTACGATATTCTGATTTCACATACTTGGTACTGTTATCGACCTCGCCGAAGTGCGTTCATGCCGCAGGTAGAAGTACATTGGCTGTCGATCCCCGCTCTTAGGATCACCTTTCAGCGCATTGGGAAGCCCCGTTCCTTCGGAGGCTTATCTTTTGGTATGTGTTCCCTGAGTTGTAGGTTCTTGTACATTCAGGGGTATGGCGGGGCCCTGTCCCGTCATAGTTGTTGTAAATCTTAGAGTGCAGCCTTTGTGTGGCAAGGTGGTTTTGTAAAAGGATTAAAGCGTTCGTTTTGAAAGAGTTGTTTATATATATTTTAATGGAAGGTAACAGAATGGTTGGCCTGTTTTATTATCTTGTCTCATGTTCATGTTTAAGTTTTTATTTCCGCTGGTTTTCTCTGATGTTGTATCACTAGGGTGCCCGGGGTAAGGCACCAGTCACGGGCCCGGGATCGGGTCGTGACAAAAGTGGTATCAGAGCAGTTAGTCCTCGGAAAGTGTCTACAGACCGTGTCTAGTAGAGTCTTGATTATCGATGTGTTGTGCACCACATCTATAATCAGGAGGCTGCAGGACATTTAGGATTGGTTTCCATTTTTCTCATTCTGAGATCGTGCCTTAGAGCTGTGTGATAAGATTGGACCCCTCTGACATACTTCGTTTTTACCAGTTATGCCTCCGCGTAAAAGGCCGGGCGAAGGGCAAGCGGCGAAGGAGGCTGCGAGTAAAGCGTGGCGAGAGACCTGATACTGAGCCTCGATCCGCGATGCGGAAGCGAGAGAGATGAGTTACAAAGTGGGCGATTAATGGCGGGGTTGTGGCGGACTTGAGGATAAGTGGGCCAGCGGCGATTCGATGCACGATGGTTCACTAGATCGGATAGTTCGAGGCTACGGGATTTTCCCGAGTTGTATGCCGCCCGAGTTTTATGGGTCGAGGCACGAGGATGATCGCAGGAGTTCATCAAGCGATTCTGACGGATCATGAGAGTGATCAAGGCATCGGAGAGCGAGTCGGTGGTCCTAGGTTCGCATCAGCTGCGTGATACCGCAGTCGACGGGTTTGATTCGTGGGAGCTGTCCCGGGGAGAGCATGCACTTCCAGCTTTATGGGACGAGTTCTCAGAGGCCTTTCTTGCACATTTCTTGCCTCCACAGATGAGGAGGGCTCGGGCCGACAATTTTTGGTGTTCTGGCGAGCAGGCGTGCGGTTCGGGAGTACAATGTGGAGTTCGACTCATTGGCGACGTCCGCGTTGGTAGCTAGTATGGAGGATCGAGTGCACCGATTTATTCTGAGGCTCGATGATCATCTAGCCGAGAGTTGTTCGGTGTAGCTCTTGGGGCATGGACATTGCCGCACGCAGCTTATGCACGGGATGTGAGAGGATAAATCGACGGAATGACCGAGTCGTGAAGAGGCGAGCAGCGAGGTCGCTGGTGACTTTCGAGGCGGACCGCCTCGGCGAGCGATTATGCGCCTCGCGGACTGAGTGGTCCTCGCGACCCGGGACGCCGAGATATTCGGGAGGCGGTCGTGGCTCCTGTGTTTCAGATTTTGAGGAAGCGAGTGCTCGCCGGATGAGGTTGCCCTTGTCTCGGTGTGGCGTTGTGGAAAGCTTCATAAGGAGAGTGTCGTACTAACTCGGGAGATTGTTATTTTTGCGGCCAGCAGGCCATCGGCAGAAAGTGTCCGACCAGGGGTAGCACTGGTAGGATAGCATGGACTACTAGAGCAGTTGCGGGTTCTTCACCTTCCATAGCCAGGCAGGATGTTCGTACACCGGCAGGCCCCGGTAGAGGTCGCGGTGGAAGTTCCCAGTTTTAGCGGTCCTTTGAACCGCCTATTTTCAGGTATATCCTTAACCCTTTAAAGATTTGTATGCATGATATGATGACCTTATTATTGTATGCTACGTTCGGATAGCGTTATGATGGTTATGAGTTAGAAAGCTTGGCTAGTTGAAAGGATTTGTATGGGGGCATGGAAAGTGTGAACTTTAGAATATTTCATGTTGAGACCTTAGATGTAAGGTCGTCTTGAGTACCAGATTTTCAAGTGATCCTTGTCGGAATACATTTTATGCCTAGAATGTGTTGTGTGATAATTTCCTTGAGTAGTGTTGAATGGAAGTGGTAGCTTTCATGACTGTTGAGTAAGATTGTTCGGGTCGGGAACAAGGCGTGATGCGTTAGTGGATCGGGTTGGGGCCATGTTGAGGGCCAACCCGCGGCGGTTTCAAAGTGGGGTCAGCCAGGTGGTCCCGCCGGTGGTAGGGTCACGAGGGTGCTAGGCCCAAGTTTAGTTGACCAAGTATGAGTTCGTGGGTGTTTCGACCAGCGATGATCGTGAAGGCCGGAATGGCCTTAAGGAAGATCGAGGCTAGTAAGATGACCAAGTTTGGGGTAGTGACTCCAAAGTTTTGGAAATCAAGTATGATGCATTATACTAGAAGAGTTCGGTGTTCGAGAAGAGTACGACGAGTAAGAGTAGAGCGAGCATGTATTGCGAGCATAGATATGATCATTTCTTGTAAAGGAGAAGGTCACGAAGGATGTATATTTTTAGACCTTGGTGGGAACTTTTGTGATAAGAGGTGATTCCTTGTTGGCTTGGATTTGGGGTTTTCACGCATGCTATTTTGTGGCAGTGTGGCAGGATTTGTTCTCGTAAATATAGTAGTGAAGACTACCGGCACGTGTTTGTTTTGAGACTGAGAAGGAACATTCGGGACGAATGTTTCTAAGGGGGGAAGAATGTTATACCCCGTATTTCCAGAGTATGTACGTGAGGGCGTACGTATAATAATTTGAGCCTTAAGTTAGGCAAGTTTCGAAATTTGTACACAACACCCGATTTGAGTCGTTTTTCGACGAAAGCGTTTCCGACTTTCGTAGGAAAATTCGCTATGCCATTTATTATTTTTGCGGATTTTTCCGAGAGACGAAACATTTTGGACCAACGGGAGGGTGACAAGTGTCACCCTCACATTGGATGGAGTGGGACGGCAATTTGGACGAATTGGTGAGTGGGGTTAGGTAGGATATTTTGTGCAAGTTGTTGTGGTAGATGGATAAGGTGCACTTGGCTTAAATCTAGCCCTACACTTGCACCACACTTGTCTTCATCTTGGCCATTGGTTGGCCTTCACTTGACCTATAAATACCCCCCTTAGTTGATGAACTTCTTCATCCAAAAATTGTCTAAGTCTTGAAAATCCCTCCCTCTCCCTCAACCTTGTTCTCGTCCAAACACCACCCCTCTCCCCTGCCTAGTGGCTCTGGCCGAGCAACCCCACAGCCTAGTTGTGCTAGTCAAAATACTACCCCTTGGTAGAAATGTATTCTACAAGTATCGTTATAATGCCCAAAATACTTTAGCCAAATACCTTGTAGTACTTTCCAAAGTACCTTCATCTGAAAAGCCCGGAAAATACTATTATACTTTCCTTTAGCCACTAAACGAAACCCTAAGTAAATCTTCACCCGTAGTTGAAGTTATAAGTAGAAGTTGGTTAGAACTTCTAAGGGTTGGTTGGAGCGGGTCGGAGCGCACGGAGAAGGAGCTAAACCTTGCTCAGGATCGACATATAAACTCGGATAATTTTGGGCTTATCGAGGTAAACACTCTTGACCTTCTATTGTAATTGGGAATTACATGTTGTAGGAATATATAGTTGAAGTATACTATATATAGAACTGATTATAATTGCGGCAATGTCTTGCGACTTAAGCCTGAATTTAAAGAAGAGAACTGAACTGTAATTACATAGGACTGTATTCTGATGAGACTTGTGTAACATTACTTGTAGTAGAATTGTACACGTCCGGTTAGGCGTGTTAACCCCGCGGTTGGCTTGGTAGCGGCCTCGATAGAGGAGGAGATTTCTGTTTGTTGCGGGAGAGGTCTTTGCGAATTTTACGTAGAATATGGAACGATGAGATCTAGATGTTAATAGCGCCTTGTGGCCTTATAGGTTGAAGTACTACGTGTGGTGCGATCTACGTGGCTTAAGGAGTAGCACCGGTTTGAAGTACTTGGGCGTTTTGCTATTAGTCGGCACTCGCGAGGTATGTGAACCTCTTCCTATCTCTTCTAGCATGATATGTGTGAACTATGTAGTACGGTGAGCGTACGTGTTAACCGTGTTTGATTGTTTTTAAAACATAAAGTGTTATAACGGCTTTATGGGAAGTTGGTTATAACAGCTTTATGTAAATAAGAAAATACTTTGTGGTTTTAAAAGGTAACTGATGTGAATTATAACTGGCTAGTTATAATAAAGAACTTGATGTATTTCAAAAGATTTATAAATCGTTTTGAAGGGAGAGTAACACTTGGTTTTAAAGGTTTTAAAAGAGTTATACTAGCTTATGGGAAGTTAGGTATAATGTCTTAAGAAAGGTAAAGAAAATGGTTTACTGATGTTAGAAGTTAAAAGACTTGATCTTATAAGATAAGAGACTTAACTTATTTGTTTTAATGTGGATGCTTGTGTGAAACCTCATTCGTGAGTAATGAGTACTTGGTTTTATTTAAAGGGATAATGTTTTACTGATTTCGGAAATCAGAATGTGTATCGACAGACCACTGCAGCGTTAATAAAGGAAAATGTATTGAATAATGAAGTATTGTATTAAAACCAGTAGAAACCTCCATCTGCATAGAAGCTAAGATGAGACAAAATGATATTACATATCCTAGATCATGGCTGCTTAATAAGATCGATTATAAACAAGAATAAACTACTCACATATAAGGCATATGTTTCTCAAATCATTAAAGGAGAATTATGTTTTAAAGGATTAAAACTATGAACTACGAAACCTTTTCTAAAAATGAGAAACTTGAGCATTTGAAATTAGGCAAACTTGAACGTTTGGAAAATAAGGTTGTTACTTGATTTTACAAAGGAAAGCATTTTGTTTATTTAACAATGCTCGTCACTCTATTTTTATACTACGGACATCGGGTGACTTTTATAAAAGGAATGGATCTCTTTAAAAGGAATTTAACGTACGTAGTACTTTAGGGTTAAAAACCCGGACTTTGGCATAAAATGAAAGTAACTTGAGTTGTGTAACTTGCCTATGCTTGTGTTGTGTAACTTGCCTATACTGGTTGTTGTGTAACTTGCCTATGCTTGTGTTGTGTAACTTGCCTATGCTTGTTGTTGCGTAACTTGCTTATGCTTGTGGTGATAGCCTTGGTTGTGCAAGAATGGTTATTTTATGGACTAGCTCTCCATGAGGTTTCTTACTGTTCGGCCTTGGTCACTGGTGGTCGGCTCTCGTACTTGCCCCGTCTCATGGGTGATTGGGCCTTGGTACCGTGTAGTCAGCCCTCGCACTTGCCCCGTTCAGTGTAATGACGAAGTCTCGTGATACGGCCTTGGTCCCTGGTGGTCATCCCTCGTACTTGCCGGTCGACTCGTGGCCGGCCTTGGTATCCGTGAGTCGGCTCTCGCGCTTGCCGTGACGGCCGTGTTTTGGTTGCATTATATTATTGGTACGGTCGGATCTGGTAGTTATACTTGTCCTATACGGTTTTTATGACACAGTGGGACTCGTGTTCATGTATACTCCTTGGTATTGTCATATCATAAAGCTGCCGGTGAGGAAGAAATTCCAGACACGAGTGATAATTTGGAGCGTGAGTCACGACTTGATGTAACTAGTTATATGTTATGTCGTAGTTTGGTCATCATACATGTCTCCCTTTATATAGACTATTATGATTTCATTTCTGATATTCTGATTTCACATACTTGGTACTGTTATCTTGACCTCCTTGAAGTGCGTTCATGCCGCAGTAGAAATCGTTAGTGTCGATCCGCTCTTAGGATCACCTTTCAGTATTGGGAAGCTCCGTTCCTTGGAGGCTTATCTTTTGGTATGTGTTCCACGAGTTGTAGGTTCTTGTACATTCGGGGTATGGCGGAGCCCCGTCCGTCATAGTTGTTGTAAATCTTAAGTGCAGCCTTTGTGTGGGCAGGGTTTTGTAAAAAGGATTAAACTGTTCGTTTTGAAAGAGTTGTTTATATATATTTTAATGGAAGGTAACCGTTTGGTTGGCCTGTTTTATTATCTTGTCTCATGTTCATGTTTAAGTTTTTATTTCCGCTGGTTTTCTCTGATGTTGTATCACTAGGGTGCCCGGGGTAAGGCACCAGTCACGGGCCCGGGATCGGGTCGTGACAACTTCTGCATTTCTCGTAGCTGCAATCAATATAACTCGTTAGGGAGAGACGACCCTAACAACACAGCTCTATCGCACGATCTCAGAGTGAGTGTTATGCCCCGTATTTCCATAGTATGTATGCGAGGACGTACGTACGGATATTCAAGCCCTAATTAGGTTAAGGATGAAATTGTGAACTTTCGACGGAAAAGATTCCGAACCTTGTGAAGGAAATTCTACGTTTTTAATAGTTTAACCGATTACGAATTATTCCGAGAGATGAAATATTTTGGACCAATAGGAGGGCGACATGTGTCACCCCACTTAGACCCATGTTGGACGATTTGTATGGCCAAGTGGACAAGGTCAAGCGGTCAAAGTCTTGGAAGATATTTCTTTGGGTTAGTGGGAGTAGGTGGGGGCGTTTTTGTGGGGTTTGAGGGGAGGCCTTGTGGACGTTTTTCTTGAGCATGTGGGTGGCCACTTGGCTCTGTGTTGTGGTGGACATATGTCCCAATGTTGTGGTGGACATATGTCCCAACATTGTGGTGGACACTTGGTGGAAGACTCCACTCACTCAAGCAACCCAATCCTCACCCTCCATTTGTTTTAATCTTGGCCATTGAAGGTTCTATAAATACCCCCCTCTTGTGCAAGACTTCTTCATCCACAAACACACTTTCCAAGTCACAAAATCCTTCCCCCTTAGTTGCTAGTTCTCGTCCAAAAAACCCCCTCCCCCCTTGCCTAGTTGTTTCGTCCGAAACACCCCCTTCCCCCCGTCCTTGTGGTTCTCGTCAAATACCCCTTTGGTAGAAAAGTTGTCTTCTAGTATTGTTACTATGCCAAAATACCTTAGCCTAAATCCCTTGTAATTTTCCTAAAGTTACCTCTATACTAAAAGCCCGGAAATACTACTTTATATACTTTAGTCACAAAACGAAACCCTGGGGAAAATCTTCATAGTTGGTTGAAGTATTAAGTAGAAGTGGGTTGGGAACTTCTAAGGGTTCTTGGAGCTATCGGAGCGTGCAAATTAGGAGCTAAACGTTTCTCAGGATCGACATATAATCTTGGATAATTTTGGGCTTATCGAGGTAAATATCTTTGTCCTTCTATTGTAATTGGAGATTACATATCGTAGTAGTTTAGAATTAAGTATAAGATATATAGAAGGATGATATAAAGAAGAGAATTGAACTGTACTTACATAGGTTGTATTCTGATGAGACTTGTGTAGTTTGTGGGTAGGGAAGTGCTGCCCAATTTTCCGTAGAATTAAGAACCTTCTGCTTAGAATATTCTACAGAGTAGTCTAGACGTTGATAGACATATATGACCATTATAGGTTGAAGTTCTGCGAGTAGCGTGTTCTACTTGAAGGGTGGACAAGGCTAGCAGGGTTATAGTACGGTGGAGCGTTTTGCTATTTGTCGATAATCGTCGCGAGGTATGTGAACCTCTTCCTATCTTTTCTAGCATGATATGTTGTGAACTATGTAGTACGGTAGACGTACATGTGTTAAATGAATTTGGTTGATTTAAAACATAAAGTGTTATAACGGCTTTATGGGAAGTTTGTTATAACAACTTTATGTGGGCAAAGAAATGGTTTGTGGTTTTTAAAAGATAAAAGACTTGATGTGAAATAATAAGAATCTTGAAGTATTTCAAAAGAATTATGAATCGTTTTTGAAAGAAGAGTAATACTTGGTTTTAAAAGCTTAAGAGTTATACTAGCTTTATGGGAAGTTAGGTATAACGACTTAAGAAAGATAAAAAGAACGGTTTACTTAATTGTTTATGGAAGCCTTGTATTGATTTCGGAAAGGGGAAAATAAGTATCGAACAAACCACTGCAGTGCTAATAAAGGAAAATGTATCGACTAAGTAAGTATTATTAAAACCAGTAGAAACATCCATCTGCATAGAAGCTAAGATAAGACAAAATTGTATTACATTTTCTAGATCATGGCTGCTTTAATAAGATTGATATAAACAAGAATACCCTACTCACACATAAGGCATATGTTACTCAATTTGTTTTAAAAGAGAATTATGTTATTAAGTGATTAAGACTATGAACTACGAAACCTTTCGAAAATAAGAGACTTGAGTATTTGAAATTAGGCAAACTTGAACTTTTGGAAAAGAATGTTGTTACTTGTCTTTAAAAAGGGAAATTATTTTGGTTTACTTAAAATAATGGTTACTCTGATGTATGTCTACTTGGGCACCCGGCTAAGGCACCAGTCGCGGGCCCGGGTTCGGTTCGTGACAAAAGTGATATCAGAGCAGTTAGTCCTCAGAAAGTGTCTACAGACCGTGTCTAGTAGAGTCTTGATTATCGGTGTGTTGTGCACCACATCTATAATCAGGAGGCTGCAGGACTGTTATACCCCGTAGTTGCAGGGTATGTATGTGAGAACGTACGTACGAGAGTACGGCAGAATTTTGAAAAGAAAGAAAGATGTGAGTTTCGACGGTAAAGTTTCCGGTTTTTTTGTGAAGAAAAAGGTTCGTTAATGAGAATTGGATTCCCAGATTTGGTATATGGGCTTCTTAAATTATATTAGAATTTTGAGATTTTATTTTCGGAAATGGTCACGTGGGGCCCACGGAGAAATTCTGATTTTGTGGGGCCCGCTTTGTTTTTGAGATTTCCGGTATTTTGGATATTTTCGGAAGACGAAATATTCTGGGCGAATCGGGGGGCGACACGTGTCACCACCATGTGGCACCCTTGGCTGAAATATTTATTGTGCACAACACCCGATTAGAGTCGTTTTTCGACGAAACGTTTTACTAAGCTTACGAAGGGAAAATTCCGGCTATGTCATTTAGTATTTTTGCGGATTTTTCCGAGAGACGAAATGTTTTGGACCAACGAGAGGGCAACACTTGGCACCCTCTCATTGGTGGACTTGAGGCGGAATTAGGGTAATGGATGGGCAAGTTGTGGTAGATATTTGTGTAGATATTTGTGAGGGATTTGTGGAGTAGGGTTAGGGTGCACTTGGCTTGATCTTGGCCTTACACTTGCCTTGCACATGGCTTAATCTTGGCCATTGGTTGGCTTTTGGTTTTCTATAAATACCCCTTAGTGATGAACTTATTCATCCACTCTCACTTTGTCTAAGCCTTGAAAACTCTCCTCCTCTCTTGAGTGTTCTCGTCCAAAGCCTTCCCTCCCCTTGAGTGGTCTTGTGGCGAGAGCCTCCTCCCCTTTGAGGTGCTAGCCGTGGGTACCCACTAGCCTAGTTGTTTTCGTATAATACCCCTCCCTTGTGGTATTGAAATACTTCTCCAAGTATTGTTATAATGCCCAAAATACCTTAGCCTTTACCTTATAGTTTTCCAAAAGTTACCTCTATACGTAGAGCCCGGAAATACTACCTTTTGTCCTTTTAAGTCTCAAACCGAAACCCTAAGGAAATATTCATAGTTGGTTGAAGTATGTAGGTAGAAGTTGGTTAGAACTTCTAAGGGTTGTTTGGAGCGGATTGGAGCGCACGGAGTAGGAGCTAAACCTTGCTCAGGATCGACTTTTATCTCGGATAATTTTGGGCTTGTCGAGGTAAATATTCTTGTCCCCTTATTGTAATTGGAGATTACATGTTGTAGGATTATATAGTTGAAGTATACTATATATAGAACTGAACATAGCTTGCGGCAATGTCTTTTGACTTAAGCTCAATTTAAAGAAGAGAATCGTAATTACATGATCAGACATTCTGATGAACTTGTATAGCATTCTTTGTGTTGTAGAATTGTACACGTCGATTAGGCGTGAAAACCCCCGGTTGGCTTGGTAGCGGCCTCGATAGAGAGGAGATTTACGCTGTTGCGGGGAGGAGGTCTTTGCGAATTTTCTGTAGAATATGGAACCGTGCGGTTAGAAGTTAATAGACGTTTGTGGCCTTATAGGTGGAAGTACTGCGAGTAGCGTATTCTACTTAAAGAGTGGAACGGCTAGCCAGGTTACAGTACTGTGGAGCGTTTTGCTTATTGTCGATAATCGTCGCGAGGTATGTGAACCTCTTCTTATCCATCTAGCATGATGCTTTGTAAACTATGTAGTACGGTAGACGTACATGTGTTAAATGGGTTGGTTGGTTTAAAACATAGGGTGTTATAATAGCTTTATGGGAAGTTAGTTATAACGACTCTATGTAGGTAAAAGATTTGTTTATTGATTGTAGAAGTTAAGAGACTTGATCTTGAAAGATAAGAGACTTAACTTGTTTTACTTAGTTATTAACATTTTGTTAAATGTGTTGTGAAACCTCATTCATGAGTAATGAGTACTTGGTTTTAAAAGGATAAAGTTTTATTGATTTGGAAATGAGAATAAGTGTCGAACAAACCACAAAGCGCTAATAAAGGAAAGTGTATTGACAAATAACTAATTGTTATTAAAACCGGTAGAAACCTCCATCCGCATAGAAGCTAAGATAAGACAAAATTGTATTACATTTCCTAGATCATGGTCAGTAACAAGATTGTTGTAAACAAGAATAAACGGCTCACGTCTGAGACTTATGTTACTCAATTGTTTTAAAAGAGATTAAAACTATGAGTTATGAAACCTTTTAAAATAAGAAAGCTGGAGCATTTGAAATTAGGCAAACTTGAGCGTTTGGAAAATAATGTTGTTACTTGATTTTACAAAGGGAGTATTTTGGTTTACCTAAAAATGTAGTCACTCTATTTTTATACTACTGTATCGGGTGACCTTTATGAAAGGAATAGATCTCTTAAAAAGGAATTTAACGTACGTAGTACTTTAGGGTTAAAACCCAGACTTTGATACAAAATGGAAGTACCTTGAGTTGTGTGTAACTTGCCTATGCTTGTTATTGTGTAACTCGCCTATGCTTGTTGTGATAGCCTTCGTTGTGCAAGTGTTGATATCAGGTGACTTCTTGGGAAGGAGTGGATCTTTTTATGAAAGTCTAGAAGTATGGTAATTTGCTCGAGCTTGTTTGTGATAGCCTGGTTGTGCGGTATAGTGTTATTGAGGTCACAGGGACATGTCTACACGCAGATCACGAGTCGGGGCATGTGGTCATGTGGCGGGCTTGATCACCCAAAGATATTGTTGTTGAGGTTGCGTGGGCATGTCTACACCGAGGTAGAATTAGGGGCATGTGGTCACGCGGCATTATTATTCTTGTTGCATCATGGACATGTCTACGATCACGAATTCCGGGGGCATGCGGCCATGATGCGAACATGATTGATGTGGTGGGCGTGAGACCCATAGTTATATTTGAGTAATGGCTTGAGGGCGTGAGTCCCTGACTTGACTTGACTGCTTTTATGTTGCGTACTGTATATTGGTTATCATACATGTCTCCTGTTTTATATGACTGTTATGATTTAACTGCAGTATTTTCAGTTTCACATACTTGGTACCTGTTGTACTGACCTCCTTCGGGGGGCTGCGTTCATGCCGCAGGTAGAGGTACACCAGTGTTGATTCTCGCTCTTAGGGTCACAGTTCAGCGTTGGGAAGCTCCGTTTCTCCGGAGGCTTATCTTTGGTATGTACCCTGAGTTGTAGGTTCTTGTCTGATCGAGGTATGGCGGGGCCTGTCCGTCATGTTGTATAAAAACTCTTAGAGGTGCAGTAATCTTGTTGTGGACGGGGTTTGTAAAAGGGATTAAACTGTTCGTTTTGAAAGAGTTGTTTATATATATTTTATTTGAAGGTAACCGTTTGGTTGACCTGTTTTATGATCATATATCTTGCTTCTTGTTTAAATTTTATATTCCGCTGGTTTTCTCTGATGTTGTATCACTAGGGTGCACAGGTAAGGCACGATCACGGGCCGGATCGGTCGTGACAAAAAGTGGTATCGAAGCGATTAATCCTCGAAGCTCTCTGAGCCGTGTCTAGTAGAGTCTTGATTATCGATGTGTTGTGCACCACATCTATAATCGAGGCAGAGACATTTAGGATTAGTTTCCATTCTTCTCATTACGAGATCGTGCCTTAGAGGCATGTTGTAAGTTGGACCCTCGACGTATCTCGCTTTTACGATTATGCCTCGCGCAGGCAACGAGCCCGAAGGGCAAGGCGCGCCGAGGAGCTGCTAGTGAGATCTGAGAGAGGAATCTGGCGCAGCCGTCGAAGACTGAGTTGTGCTTGACGGCGAGTTTTGCGCGCCGCTTCCCAGAGTTTAGAACGCGGCGGTGGTTGCGAGACCACGATACACGAGCCTCAGTCCACACCGGAAGCGGATGAGATAAGTACAAGGAGATGGCCCGATTCTTGGCGAGTCGTGGCGAATATGAGGATAATTTGGATCTGGCGGTTCAGTTCAAGATGCACCATGGTTCACCCCGAGCGAATAGTTTGAGGCTACGGACTTTCGAGTTGTAGCCCGCCAGATGTTCTATGGATCGAGGCGAGGATGACCCTCAGGAGTTTATCCGACAGCTACAGCGGATCATGAGAGTGATCAGAGTCTCAGAGGCAGAATCGGTGGTATTGGGTTCGCATCAGCTGCGTGATACTGCAGTTGACTGGTTTGATTCATGGGAGCTGTCCCGGGAAGAGCATGCGCTTCCAGCCGTTTGGGACGAGTTCTCAAGGGCTTTTCTTGCACATTTCTTGCCCCCACAGATGAGGAGGGCTCGGGTAGCAGATTTTTGACGTTGAGGCAGGACGGGCGGACGGTTAGAGAGTACAATGTGGAGTTCGACTCATTAGCTCGGTATGTTCCCGCTGTAGTAGCTGATATGGAGGATAGAGTGCACCGCTATGTCACCGGGCTAGATGATTACCAGCGAGGCTTGTTGGTGTAGCTCTTGGCCGGCATGGACATTGCCGCATCTGTGCTCATGCAGGATGTGAGGCACGGAGAGGTCGGCGGATTGACCAGATCGGCAAAGAGGCGAGCAGCGAGGTCCTTTGGTGACTTTCGAGGCGGACAGCCTCGAACATGCTAGTTTTGTACCTCCGCCGGTCTGCAGTGGTCCTCCACAACCTTGAGCATCCAGAGTATTCGGAGCGGTCGGGCTCGAGGTTGTGTTTCGAGGAAGTAAGGGTGTTGGCGGATCGGTCACCCACCTCGGTGTGGTCGATGTAGTAGACCGCATTTCGGGAAGTGTCGTGGTGCCAAGGAGCTTGTTACTTTGCGGCCAGCGGGGCCATTTTACGCGGCGTCCGACCAAGGGTAGCACGGATGTTACGACTCGGCCTTCGTGATCGATGGTGGGTTCATCACCTTCGCTGTTGTGCGCCTGCGGGATTGTGATTAAGCGGTAGAGGCGGTATATCCTTAACCCTCTAGAGTTTTGGTATGCTTGTTATTATGATCTTGTTATTGTGAGCTATGCGGATAGCGTTGTGTTAGTGTAAGTTAGAAAACATGGTTGTTGGAAGGATAAGTATGGGGGCATGGTAGTGTGAACCTTAGACTATTTCACGATTGAGACCTTAGAGGTAAGGTCGTCTCGAGTAAAAGATTTATTTCATGTTTGATCTTTATCAGAGTCCGTAGTATGCGTGGGAATTATTTGTGTAATAAGTCCATGGGTAGTGTGAGATGGAAGTGGTAGCTTTCATGACTTGATTAGGTAAGATTGTTCCGTTTCGAGGAGCAAGTATTGGCGCGATTGTGGGTCGGGTTTATTGCGCTCGGAGTCGACCCAACCGGTTTTAAGGTGGGGTCGATTCTGGGTGGTCCCGCCAGGTGGTAGGGTCACGAGGGTGCTAGGCCCCAGTTTAGTTCACCATCGTATGAGTTCGTGAATATGTTCGACCAGAAGCGGTTCGTGAAGGCCGGGAATGGCCTTAAAGAAGATTGAGGTTAGTAAGATGACCAAGTTTGGAGGTAGTGACTCCACGCTTTGAAGCAAGCAATGACGAAGTATGGCACGTCTGAGTGACACTAGAATCTCGCGCAAAGTGACAAAAGTGGTATCGCACGAGTAAGGAAGGAAGAGGACGTGTGTTATTTTCGTGGCCAAGCTGTGGCGTTGGCAACTTGTTAGAGGAACTTCATCGATATCCGTCTTGAGAAGGAACATTCGGGATGAATGTTTCTAAGGAGGGGAGAATGTTATACCCCGTAGTTGCAGGGTATGTATGTGAGGACGTGCGTGCAGTACGGCGGAATTTTGAAAAGAAAGAAAGATGTGAGTTTCACGGTAAAGTTTCGGTTTTTGTGAAGAAAAGGTTCGTTAATGAGAATTGGATTCCCAGTTTGGTATATGGGCTTCTTAAATTATATTAGAATTTTGAGATTTTATTTTCGGAAATGGTCACGTGGGCCCACGGAGAAATTTACTGATTTGGGCCCGCTTTGTTTTGAGATTTTGGTATTTTGGATATTTTCTAAGACGAAATATTCAGGCGACCGAGGCGACACGTCACCCCCATGTGGCACCCTTGGCCGAAATATTTATTGTGCACAACACCCGATTAGAGTCGTTTTTCGACGAAACGTTTTACTAAGCTTACGAAGGGAAAAATACGGCTATGTCATTTAGTATTTTTTCGGATTTTTACGAGAGACGAAATGTTTTGGACCAACGAGAGGGCAACACTTGGCACCCTCTCATTGGTGGACTTGAGGGCGGAATTAGGGCCGAATGGATGGGCAAGTTGTGGTAGATATTTGTGTAGATATTTGTGAGGGATTTGTGGAGTAGGGTTAGGGTGCACTTGGCTTGATCTTGGCCTTACACTTGCCTTGCACATGGCTTAATCTTGGCCATTGGTTGGCTTTTGGTTTTCCTATAAATACCCCCCCTTAGTGATGAACTTATTCATCCACTCCTCACTTTGTCTAAGCCTTGAAAACTCTCCCTCCCCTCTTGAGTGTTCTCGTCCAAAGCCTTCCCCCCTCCCCCTTTGAGTGGCCTTGTGGCCGAGAGCCTCCCCCTCCCCCCCTTTGAGGTGCTAGCCGTGGGGTACCCCCCCCCTAGCCTAGTTGTTTTCGTATAATACCCCTCCCTTGTGGTATTGAAATACTTCTCCAAGTATTGTTATAATGCCCAAAATACCTTAGCCTTTACCTTATAGTTTTCCAAAAGTTACCTCTATACGTAGAGCCCGGAAATACTACCTTTTGTCCTTTTAAGTCTCAAACCGAAACCCTAAGGAAATCTTCATAGTTGGTTGAAGTATGTAGGTAGAAGTTGGTTAGAACTTCTAAGGGTTGTTTGGAGCGGATTGAGCGCACGAGTAGGAGCTAAACCTTGCTCAGGATCGACTTTTATCTCAGATAATTTTGGGCTTGTCGAGGTAAATATTCTTGTCCCCTTATTGTAATTGGAGATTACATGTTGTAGGATTATATAGTTGAAGTATACTATATATAGAATCAACATAGCTTTGCAATGTCTTTTGACTTAAGCTGAATTTAAAGAAGAGAATCGAATCAGAATTACATAGGATCAGACATGAGACTTGTGTAGCATTCTTTGTGTTGTAGAATTGTACACGCCCGGTTAGGCGTGCAAACCCTCGTTGGCTTGGTAGCCGCCTCGATAGAGAGAGATTTACGCTGCATGTGGGAGGTGCTGCCGAATTTTCTGTAGAATATGGAACCGTGCGGTTAGAAGTTAATAGACGTTTGTGGCCTTATAGGTGGAAGTACTGCGAGTAGCGTATTCTACTTAAAGAGTGGAACGGCTAGCCAGGTTACAGTACTGTGGAGCGTTTTGCTTATTGTCGATAATCGTCGCGAGGTATGTGAACCTCTTCCTATCCTTCTAGCATGATGCTTTGTAAACTATGTAGTACGGTAGACGTACATGTGTTAAATGGGTTGGTTGGTTTAAAACATAGGGTGTTATAATAGCTTTATGGGAAGTTAGTTATAACGACTCTATGTAGGTAAAAGATTGGTTTATTGATTGTAGAAGTTAAGAGACTTGATCTTGAAAGATAAGAGACTTAACTTGTTTTACTTGGTTATTAACATTTTGTTAAATGTGTTGTGAAACCTCATTCGCGAGTAATGAGTACTTGGTTTTAAAAAGGATAAAGTTTTATTGATTTCGGAAATGAGAATAAGTGTCGAACAAACCACAGCAGCGCTAATAAAGGAAAGTGTATTGACAAATAACTAATTGTTATTAAAACCAGTAGAAACCTCCATCTGCATGAAGCTAAGATAAGACAAAATTGTATTACATTTCCTAGATCATGGTCTTTGAATAAGATTGTTGTAAACAAGAATAAACTCACGACAAGACTTATGTTACTCAATTGATTTAAAAGAGATTCAAACTATGAGTTATGAAACCTTTTTAAAATAAGAAACTGGAGTATTTGAAATTAGGCAAACTTGAACGTTTGGAAAATAATGTTGTTACTTGATTTTACAAAAGGGGGAGTATTTTGGTTTACCTAAAAATGCGAGTCACTCTATTTTTATACTACGGTATCGGGTGACCTTTATGAAAGGAATGTATCTCTTAAAAGGAATTTAACGACGTAGTACTTTAGGTTAAAACCCGCACTTTGATACAAAATGGAAGTACCTTGAGTTGTGTGTAACTTGCCTATGCTTGTTATTGTGTAACTCGCCTATGCTTGTTGTGATAGCCTTTGTTGTGCAAGTGTTGATATCAGTGACTTCGGGAAGGAGTGGATCTTTTATGAAAGTCTAGAAGTATGGTAATTTGCTCGAGCTTGTTTGTGATAGCCGTTGTGCGGTATATTGTTATTGAGGTCACAGGACATGTCTACACCGGCGCAGACTCCGGCATGTGGTCATGTGGCGGGCTTGATCACCCAAGATATTGTTGCTGAGGTGTACGGGCATGCCTACACCGAGGTAGAATTCCGGCATGTGGCCACGCGGCATTATTATTGTTGCATCATGGACATGTCTACACCGATGCAGACTCGGCACGCGCCGATGCGAACATGATTGATGTGCGGGCGTGAGACCCATAGTTATATTTGAGTAATGGCTTGAGGGCGTGAGTCTCTGAATTGACTTGACTGCTTTTATGTTGCGTACTGTATATTGGTTATCATACATGTCTCCTGTTTTATATGATCGTATGATTTAATCGCAGATTTTCGCCACATACTTGGTACCGTTGTTATCGACCTCCTTCGGCCGCGTTCATGCCGCAGTAGGTACACCGTTGTTGATTCTCGCTTAGGGTCACGCTTGACGTTAGGAAGCTCTGTTTCTCCGGAGGCTTATCTTTGGTATGTACCCTGAGTTGTAGGTTCTTGTACAGTCAGGGGTATGGCGGGGCCCTGTCCCGTCATGTTGTATAAAAACTCTTAGAGGTCCAGAAATCGCTTGTTGTGTGGTTTGTAAAAAGGATTAAACTGCTCGCTTTGGAAAGAGTTGTTTATATATATTTTATTTGAAGGTAACCGTTTGGTTGACCTGTTTTATGATCATATATCTTGCTTCTTGTTTAAATTTTATATTCCGCTGGTTTTCTCTGATGTTGTATCACTAGGGTGCCCGGGGTAAGGCACCAGTCACGGGCCCGGGATCGGGTCGTGACAAGGACATTTAGGATTGGTTTCCATTCTTCTCACTCTAAGATCGTGCCTTAGAGCTGTGTTATAAGTTGGACCCCTCTGACGTATTTCGTTTTTACCAGTTATGCCTCCACGCAAGGCAATCAGGGCCCGTGCGGAAAGGAAAGCGAGAGGAGCCGCAAGCAGAGCGGCGGTGCTACCGAGACCACGGTACCGAGCCTCCACCCCACAACCCGAGCAGGAGATGGGTTACGCGAGATGGCCTAGTTATTGGCCGTGATCAGGCATACGGCGATAGCCGGACGCAGCAGCCCAAAGAGCACCCGCGTGGTTCACCCGAGATCGGATAGTTTGAGGCTACGGACTTTCGAGTCAGAGCCCGCCGCAGTTCTACGGATCGAGAGGCGAGGATGACCTCGTGAGTTTATCCGCCGCCAAATGGATCATGAGAGTGATCAAGGCCTCGAGGCGTAGTCGGTGGTATTAGGTTCGACGGCCGCGTGATATCGCAATGATCGTTTGATTCACGGAACCGCCCTGGGAGCATGCGCTTCCAGCTGTATGAGACGAGTTCTCAGGGGCATTTCTTGCACATTTCTTGCCCCCACAGATAAGGAGGGCTCGGTCCGACATATTTTTGATGTTGAGGCAGGACGGGCGTACGGTTCGGGAGTACAATGTGGAGTTTGACTCGTTGGCCCGATATGTCCCGGCGTTAGTGACAAATATGGAGGACAGAGTACACTGCTACGTCACCGGGCTTGATGACTACTTGGCAGAGGCTTGTTCGGGTGTAGTTCTTCAGTCGGGCATGGACATTGCCCGCATGCAGGCTTATGCACTTGGATGTGAGGAGCGGAGAGGTCGACGGAATGACCGAGATCGCGAAGAGGCCGCAAAGCAGGTCCTTGGTGACTTTTGAGGCGGACCGCCTCAGCAGCAGGCTAGTTATGCACCTTCGCCAGTACAGAGTGGTCCTCCACAGCCTTCAGGGCTTCCAGGATATTCGGAGCGGTCGTGGCTCCGGGTTCGTGTTTTCGGGAGTCTTTGGCGGATGAAGCCACCCCGACTCGATGCGTCAACGTGGTAGACCCCATTTTGGGAGTGTCGCCGCCAAGGAGCTCGTTATATTTGGCGCCGTGGCCATTTTGCGAGGAACCGTCCCCACTGTGGTACCACGGATGTTACGACTCACCTTCAGATCGATGGCTGGTTCATCACCTTCACTAGCTACGCACTGCAGTGGGTGTGATTAGAGTAAAGCGGTAGTTATAGGTATATCCTTAACCTCTGTAGATTAGTATGCTTGATATGATGATCTTATTATTGTGTGCTATGTACGGATAGCGTTGTGTTATTGGTGAGTTAGAAAACATGGGTAGTTGAAAAGGTAAGTATGGGGGTATGGAAGGTGTGAACCTTAGAATATTACACGTCGAGACCTTAGATGTAAGGTCGTCTCGAGTAGAAGATTTTGCGGGTGATCCTTGTCAGAGAGCATTATATACATAGTGTGTACCAGTGGGATAATTCCTTGGGTTGTGTAAGATGAAAGTGGTAGCTTTCAGGACTTGAATAGGTAAGATTGTTCCGGATCGGGGAATAAGAGTTTGGCGCGATTATGGGTCGGGTTGAGGACCATTCGCGGGTCGACCCGCAGCCCGGTTTGGGGTGGGGTCAGTTCGAGGTGGTCCCGCCAAGTGGTAGGGTCACGAGGGTGCTAAGCCCAGGTTTAGGTAACCATCGTAAGAGTTCGTGAATACGTTCGACCAGAATCGGACCATGAAGACCGGGAATGGCCTTAAGGGAATTTGAGGCTAGTAAGATGACCAAGTTTGGAGGTAGTGACTCCAAGGTTTTGGTGTTATACCCCGTATTTCCGGAGTATGTACGTAAGGACGTACGTAGAAAAGTTTGTGCCTTAAAGTGCAAGGGCCGAAAATTATTTGTTCACAACACCCGATTAGAGTCGTTTTTCGACGAAACGTTTCCATAACTTTCGTAGGGAAAATTCCGGCTATGTCATTTTTATTTTTTGCGGATTTTTCCGAGAGACGAAACATTTTGGACCAACGAGAGGGCGACACTTGGCACCCCCTCATTGGTGGACGTATGGGGCGGATTTGGGACGAAATGGTGAGTGGGGTTGGTAGGATATTTTGTGTGTTAATTGGATAAGGTGTACTTGGGTGAATCCTAGCCCTACACTTGCCTTGCACTTGGCATAATCTTGGCCATTGGTTGGCCTTGGCTTGTACTATAAATACCCCCCTTTGGAAGACTTCTTCATCCATTCCAAAAATTCTCTAAGTGTTAAAATCCTCCCCCTCTCCTAGTAGTGTTCTCGTCCAACAACATTCCCCTCCCCCTTTGAGAAAATCCCTTGGCCGAAACCCCCCCCCCCCCCCTTGCCTAGTGGAATCAGCCGAGAACCCCCACCCCCTAGCCTAGTTGTGCTAGTTGAAATACTACCCCCCTCTTGGTAGAAATACTCTCAAAGGTATTGTTGTAATGCCCAAATTACCTTAGCCGTATACCTTGTAGTATTCTAAGGTTATACCTATACAAAAAGCCCAGTTATACTATTATACTTCCCGTCAGTCACAAAACCGAAACCCTAAGGAAAATCTCCATAGTTAGTTGGAGTTGTATGTAGAAGTTGGTTAGAACTTCTAAGGGTGGTTTAGAGCGGGTTGGAGCGCACGGAGTTGGAGCTAAACGTTGCCCAGGATCGACTTTATACTTGGATAATTATGGGCTTATCGAGGTAATTATCTTGTCCCCCTCTTGTAATTGGAAATTACATGTTGTTTGAATATATAGTTGAAGTATACTATATATAGAACTGAACGTAGTTATCGGCAATGTCTTTTGACTTAAGCCTGAATGATAAGAAACCTTTTCGAAAGAAGAGTCCGAATCAGTAATTACATGGGATCAGACATGAGACTTGTGTCGCTTGTCTGTGAGGTAGAATTGGGCCCGGCCGGATTAGACGTATACCCCCCCCCCCTCTGGTTGGCTTGGTAGCCGGCCCCGATAGAGGAGGAGATTTACGCTGCTGTGTGGGGAGGTGCCGAATTTTCTGTAGAATGTTCTACGAAGAGATCTAAATGTTAATAAGCGCTTGTGGCCTTATAGGTTGAAGTACTATGCGTGGCGCGATCGACAAACCACTGCAGCGTTAATAAAAGGAAATGTTTTGACAGATTAAGTATTATTAAAACCAGTAGAAACTTCCATCTGCATAGAAGCTAAGATGAGACAAAATGATATTTCCTAGATCATGGCTGCTGTAATAAGATTGTTATAAACAAGAATATCCTACTCACATATAAGGCTTATGTTTCTCAGATAGTTTAAAAAGAGAATTATATTCTTAAATGAATAAGACGATGAACTACGAAACCTTTCTAAAATAAGAAATGTGAAAATTTGAAATTAGGCAAACTTGGACGTTTGGAAAATAATGTTGTTACTTGATTTTACAAAGGTAGGTGTTTTGATTTACTTCAAAAGATAATCACTCTATTTTCATATACTACGGGTATTGTGTGACTTTTGTGAAAGTAACGTATCTTTTAAAGAGTTAATGTATGAAGTACTTTGGGGATAAAAACCCGAACTTGTTGACATATAGTAGAAAGTACCTTGAGTGTATAACTTGATTGTGTTGGTTTGTGATAGCCTTGTAATACTTTCTTGTTGATTGATAAGTAAACATGCTAGGATGCTACGTGTGTTAGTATCTTGTGATGTTAGTGTAAAGGGGGTTTCCCCTCGACTGCGCTTAAAGTTGTTTGACTATCAACCGTTATGTTGGTATTGTACCACTCACCTTGACTTGTTTCCGGAGGTTGTCGCCTCTCACGCGGGTAGACTCAGCGTCGTGACCATGATTCGAGAATACCTCATGCGGTCCGTGGATCCATGCGGAACTACGGAGTTCCGTGTTAGTTTGCGCTTGTGGTCACGCGTCTTTGTGGCTACGCGGATCGCGAGTCCGGGGCGCCGGGAGTAGTGTAACGACCCGCCCCGGTTCGCATCGTGCCTTATCCCGCACCCTAGTGACACAATATCGTAGAAAACCAATGGAAAATAAAACTTTAAACAAGAAACAAGATATATGATCATAAAACAAAGCCAACCCAACGGTTACCTTCCAATAACATATATAAATACAACTCTTTCAAAACGAATAGCTTTAATCCTTTTTTACAAACCCCGCCCACAACAAAGATTTCATGCACTTAAGATTTACAACAACTATGACGGACAGTGGCCGCCATACCCCCGAATGTACAAGAACCTACAACTCGTGGAACACATACCAAAAGATAAGCCTCCGAGAAACGGAGCTTCCCAAAACGCTGAACCGAGATCCTAAGAGAGAGGATCCACGATCGATGTACTTCTACTGCGGCATGAACGCAGCCCCGGCGAGGTCAAGATAACAGTACCAAGTATGTGAAATCAGAAATATCAGAATGAAATCATACTAGTCTATATAAAGCAGAGACATGTATGATAACCAAACTACGCTCACAACATAAAAGCATCATGTCGAAATGTGACTCACGCCCTCAAGTCATCACTCAAATATAACTATGGGTCTCACGCCCACAACATCAATCATGTTCGCATCATGGCCGCATGCCCCGACTCAGATCGGTGTAGACATGTCCATGATGCAACAATAATACCAATGCCCCACGGCCACATGCCCCGGAATTCTACCTCTGTAGACATCGCCCATGTGACATCAACAATAATATACCGTGATCAACCCCGCCGCACGCCACATGCCCCTAATTCTACCTCGGTGTAGACATGTCCATGTAACCACAATAACAATACATCGGGTAATCAACCCGACCGCATGGCCGCATGCCCCCGGAATTCTACCTCGGTGTAGACATGTCCATGTGACATCAACAACAAGACAGTAATCAAAATGGAAACATACCCGTGGAATTCTCCATCACTGCCAGCACGTCCAAGTAAGTTCTCAACAAGTCGACCGGCCCTCTATCGAGAGACGCGGTAACACAGAAATACCACACTTGCACAACAAAGGCTATCATCACAAGCATAGGCAAGTTTCACAACAACACGCATAGGCAAGTTTCTCAACAACAAGCATAGGCAAGTTTCACACAACTCAAAGTACTTTCATTTTATGCCAAAGTCCGGGTTTTTAACCCCAAAGTACTACATACGTTAAGTTTTTTTTTTAAAAGAGATCCATTACTTTTATAAAGTCACCCGATGCCCGTAGTATTAGAATGACCAACCCACATTCCTTTTCAAAATCAAGTAACAACATTCTTTTCCTAAGTTCCAGTTTGCCTAGTTCCAATTACTCAAGCTTCTCATTTTCAAATGCTCAAGTCACTTATTTTAGAAAGGTTTCATAACTCATAGTCTTAATCTCTTTTAAAACAATTGAGTAACATATGTCATATATGTGAGTAGTTTATTCTTGTTTATAACGATCTTATTACAGCAGCCATGATCTAGAAAATGTAATATCATTTTGTCTCATCTTAGCTTCTATGCAGATGGAGGTTTCTACTGGTTTTAATACAACACATCATTATTCAATACATTTTCCTTTATTAACGCCGCAGCTGGTCCTGTCGATACACATTCTGATTTCCGAAATCAGTAAAACATTATCCCTTTAAAAACCAAGTACTCATTACTCACGAATGAGGTTTCACACAAACATCCACATTAAAACAAATAAGTTAAGTCTCTTATCTTATAAGATCAAGTCTCTTAACTTCTAACATCAGTAAACCATTTTCACTTACATAAGGTCGTTATAACTAACTTCCCATAAAGCTATTATAACACCCTATGTTTTAAACCAACCAAAACACTTAGCACATGTACGCTCACCGTACTACATAGTTCACAACAATCATGCTAGAAAAGATAGGAAGAGGTTCACATACCTCGCGACGATTTATCGACAATAAGCAAAATGCTCCAAGTACTACAACCTTGCTAGCCCTTTCCACTCTCGAGTAATACGCTACTCTTAGTACTTTCACCTATAAAGGTCACAAACGCCTATTAACCCCAAAACACAAGTTTCTATCTTTCTACGTAAAATTCGCAAGACTTCCGCAACAACAGAAATCTCCTCCTCTGCCGAGGCCGGCTACCAAGCCAACTGTGGGGTTTACACGTCTACCCGGACGTGTACAATTCTACTCAGTAATACTACACAAGTCTACTGCAATACAGTCCTATGTAAATACAGTTCAGTTCAGTTCTTTATTCTTCAGGCTTAAGTCAAAAGACATTGTCGAATACTAAGTATAGTTCCATATATAGTATACTTCAACTATATATTCTAACAAACATGTAATTTCCAATTACAATAGAGGGACAAGATAATTACCTCGATAAGCCCATAATTATCCAAGTTATAATGTCGATCCTGAGCAAGGTTTAGCTCCTACTCCGTGCGCTTCAAACAACCCTTAGAAGTTCTAACCAACTTCTACTCAAATACTTCAACCAACTATGAAGATTTCCTTAGGGTTTCGGTTTGAGACTAAAAAGGACAAAAGGTAGTATTTTCTGCTCTACGATAGAGGTATCTTTGGAATACTACAAGGTACAAGGCTAAGGTATTTTGGGCATTATAACAATACTAGGAGTATTTCTATACCACAACAAGGGTATTATACGAAAACAACTAGGCTAGTGGGTACCCCACGCCAAGGCACCACAAAGGGAGGGAGGAGGCCTCGGCCAAGACTCTCAAAAGAGCGGGGAAGAGTTGGACGAACTCAACACTAGAGGAGGAGGGATTTTAGGCTTGAAGGTTTCATTTGTGGATGAAGAGTTCATCAACATAAGGGGTATTTATAGCAAAACCAAAGGCCAACCAATGGCCAAGATCAAGCCATGTGCAAGGCAAGTGTAAGGCCAAGATCAAGCCAAGTGCACCCTAAACCCTACTCCACAAAACACTCTACAAAACAAAGCACCAAACAAGGCCAAAACACGTCACAAACAAGGGAGAAGACGCCCCCTCGCTTACCCAAACCGTCACTGAGGGTGACAAGTGTCACCCTCTCGTTGGCCCAAAGATGTTCCGCCGCTCTAAAAATCCGCAAAATACAAAACGACATAGTCGGAATTTTCCTCGCAAGTTATGCAAACGCTTCGAAAAACGACTTAATCGTGTCGCGTGCACAAAGGTAATTCGCCGGCGGTGCCACATGGGAGTGACACGTGTCGCCCCGATTCGCCTAATATTTCGTCTTCCAAAATATCCAAAATACCGGAAATCTCAAAACAAAGCGGCTCCCACAAAACCAGTAAATTTCTCCCGTGGCCCCACGTGACCATTTCCAAAATAAAATCTCAAAATTCTAATATAATTTAAGAAGCCCATATACCAAACTGGAATCCAATTCCCATTAACGAACCTTTTCTTCACAAATAACCTAAACTTTTCCGCGAAAACTCACATCTTTCTTTCTTCAAATTTTCTCACTCGCACGCACGTCCTCACATACATACCCTGTAACTACGGGGTATAACATTCTCTCCTCCTTAGAAACATTCGTCCCGAATGTTCCTTCTCAAGTCGGATAACGATAAAGTTCCTCTAACAAGTTGCCAACGCCACAGCTTGGCCACGAAATAACACACGCCCTCTTCTTTCCTTACTCGTCGCCCTTCTCGAACACTTGAACTCTCCCAAGACGTACCATACTTCACCATTACTCCGCTCAAAATCTCCGAGTCACTACTCCAAACTTGGTCATCTTACTAACCTCAAACTTCCTTAAGGCCATTCCCGCCTTTACGAACCGCTCGTCGAACGCGCCCACGAACTCATACGATGGTCACACAAACTTGGGCCTAGCATCCTCGTGACCTACCACTGGCGGGACCACCCAACTGACCCCACCCCAAACCGGTCACGGGTTGACCCGCAAATGGTCCTCAACCCGACCCCCAACCGCGGCAAACTCTTGTTCCCCGATCCGGAACAATCTTACTAATTCACATCATGAAAGCTACCACTTCCATCTCACACTACCCACGGACTTATCACACAAATAAATCCCACGTATACTACTACTCTGATAAGGGTCAAAAATAAATCTTTAACTCAAGACGACCTTACCCCTAAGGTCTCAGTCGTGACATAGTCTAAGGTTCACACTTACCATGCCCCCATACGTATCCTCCCAACTAAGCATGTTTTCTAACTCATAATTAACACAACGCTATTCGCATAGCACATAATAATGAGACCATCATAACAAGCATACCAAAACTCTAGAGGGTTAAGGATATACCCGAGCTACCGCCCACTCTAATCATAGGCCTCACCGCAGGCGCATAATCGTAGGCGCGATGAACCAGCCATCGATCCAGAGGGTCGAGTCGTAACATCCGTGCTACCCTTGGTCGGATAGCCTCGCAAAATGGCCCCCTGGCCGCCGCAAAAATAACAAGCTCCTCGCACCACGACACTTCAAATGCGGTCTACCACATCGACCACACCGAGGTAGGGTGACCGTGATCCGCCAACACTTACTTCCTCGAAACTCAACCTCGAGCCCCGACCGCTCCGAATACTCAAGGTTGTGGAGGACCACTGCACCGGGCGGAGGTACAAAACTAGTATGTTTCCGAGGCGGTCCGCTCGAAAGTCACCAAAGGACCTCGTTGTTCCGCCTCTTCGCCGATTCGTCATTCCGTCGACCTCTCCGTGCCTCACATCCCGGTATGAGCTCGCATGCGGGCAATGTCCATGCCCGGCTGAAGAGCTACTCCTGAACATGCCTCTGACATGTAATCATCGAGCCCTGTAACATATCGGTGCACTCGATCCTCCATACTAGCTACCAACGTTGGGACGTCACGCCAATGAGTCGAACTCCACATTGTACTCGAACCGCACGCCCGCCTGTCTAAGCATCAAAATCTGTCGCCCGTGCCTCTCGTTATACCTCGTAGTTCGACCCTACGATGAGAGCGCATTTAAAGTATGTAAGACTTAAAATTTTTAAGGATAGGTTGACGGATTGTTCCGGACGGGTTTTAGTCAACTTTGAGGCGGGTTATGACCCGGTACATTGAGAGTTCCTAAGTGTTTCAAAGGCCTAGGGCGTAGTTCGTTGAGTCTGGATTCCAACGCAACCAACCGCTCGCCGATAGGACGCCGAGTAGAAAGTTATGAGAGTTACAAGTTCAAGGCGCAATGACAGAAATGCGTTTCGACTAAGGCGGCAGGCCGCGGCGCCGATGCAGGTCGCGCGCTAATGTACTTGAGGGGTCGCTGAAGTTGCAGCCGCCGGACAGCGTCGCGCGCACAAAGTTCGCAGAGGCTCGGAGGTTTCAGCGCCGCGCCGAGGCGGGAAATTTGGGCGAAAAACTTAGAAAATCTGATTTTTGTTTTAAAAGAGACCATGGAGGGTGACAAGTGTCCCCATCTGATTTTCTGTTGCATGCAATATATTGACCAAGGCTTGGTCATTTTCTATCTTTTCATCTTCACTCTCTCTCTCAAGTTGCTCCCCTTCTCTCTAAACTTCCAAATTTCTCTCTAAAACCCCAAGAGAAATTCTTAGCCTAAGGAAAATATGAAATTAAGTGGCAAGAAGGAAGTTGGTGGCTAACTTAAAAGTGTTATTGTGGTGGTATTCTTGGAGGAAAGGCTAGCAAGGTGTTGGGATAAGCTTGGCTAAAACTTTAAGGTAATGATTCTTCCTTTAGATTTAGTTTATAGTGTTGCATGTTAAGAAGAAAGAACTGTGGTAGTGAATAATGCTCTTAGAATCATTGCATGCTAGAAATGTGGTTTGGATATGAAAAATGGGTTAAGAGGAGATTATGAGCATGTTGTAGCCTAAAACTACCTTAGAATTGTTAAGTGAATTGTTGTAAACTTATGGGGCGTAATCGGTATTCGTGTGTAATCCCCTTTAAAATGTTGGATTGTCAACCTTAAATGTGGTGTTTGGATGATAAATTCGCCTTGAGAAAGGTGGCAAAGTGAGTAGAAACAAAGGAAATGCTGCCCAATTTTCCATAGAATTTAGTGGCTTTGAGTTTAGATTATTCTACATTGAAATTAGAGGTTAATAAATGTATCATGGTTATTTTAGGTTGACATATTACTCATGTAGTTTGGACTTAGCAAGTGAATTGATCAAAAGGTATGTGAAGCTTTCCTATCCTTTCGAGCATGAGTATTTGTATCTATGTAGTACGGTAGACGACAAGATTTAGTATTCTTACTTGTTTAAGTATATATAAAGACTTGTTTCGTTTTGAGAAGTATAAGTCCCTTGGTTAAGGGAAAAGTATGATTTTACAAAAGTATAGAGTACTTGGTGTGAAAGTATTGAGTATTGAATTATTCTAAAGATAAGTGGCTTGAAGTATTTTTGGAAGTTGTGTAGAATTGTTTGAAGTATAAGTCTTTGGTTTGTAAAAGAACAAAATGGTTTATAAGGAGTTATAACGCTTTATGGGAAGTTAGTTATAACGGCCTTGTGAAAGGATAAGAAGGTCTTAATTTCTAAAGTATAAAGATAGTATAACGGCTTTATGGGAAGTTAGTTATATTAGCTTTATGAAAGGATAACAAGAAGAGATTTACTCTAAGTAAGATAAGCAAGGACAAATGATTTGATTTATGAAAGGCAAATTGATTTTAAGGCATCAATTGCCCAAAGGTTTTATACATGAAAAAGAGTCACTTTTGAAAGAGTTGAAGTATGTAGTACTTTGGGTTAAATTCCCGGTTTTCTTTTATTAAAGATATGATTAAGTGCCTTAACTAAAATGAGAGGGTATATGAACAAGACTAATAAGAAGTTATAAGTTTCTTAACTTATTTATGATTATGATATGATAACATTTGAGCTAGGTAAGAGTATATCCGGCGGCAAGCCCCAAGATCGTTATACCACCTACTCCGTGGTAAGAGTATGTCCGAGGCAAGCCCCAAGATCGCCATACCACCTCCTTCAAGTAAGAGTATGTCCGGCGGGCGAGCCCCAAGATCGCCATACCATCCGCTTCAAGGTAAGAGTATATCCGAGGCGATCCGAGATCGTTATACCATCTGCACCAGTATAAGAGTATATCTGAGGGGCAAGCCCCAAGATCGTTATACCATCTGCTCCAGTATAAGAGTATATCTGAGGAGTACAGTCCCCAAGATCGTTATACCATCTGCTTCAGGGTAAGAGTATATCTGAGGGGTAAGTCCCCAAGATCGTTATACCACCTGGTCCGTGGACTTGCTACCCACGATGCGAGGAATACCTCATGCGAGTCCTTATGGGCTTATGCGGGTGAAATAGTCCCACGCGTAGTACAAATTATGCGAGGAATACCTCACGCGGTCACGAGACCCACGCGGGTGAAATAGTCCCGAGTAGGATTGCTTATTGATACTACTGCGCAGGACCTCGCTTTGATCACGAGCCTCCTATTTTTACGCAGACTATATACATATGCTTGTTACTCATTGTTAGTAAGGCACAAGAAAAGGTAAGTTGATTTCATCCATGACCCCAAATTATTTTCGACTTATGATTTCATTACGCATTTTCGATTCCACACACTTGGTACCTGTTATCGACTCCTTCGGGGCCGCGTTCATGCCGCAGTTGAGATACGTAGTCACGGTCCGCACTCTTAGGATCACTGCTCATTTCTGAAAGCTCCATCTCCGAGGCTTTGTCTTTTGGTATGATTCTCGAGGTTATAGACTTGTGTACATTCGGGGTATGGCGGCCCTGTCCCGCCACGCTTGTTATTCCTGCAGGTCCGTAGTCACGTTTGTGGTTTGGGCCGTAAGAATAAAGTTGCAATGTTTCACCATCTGTTAAGTTATTTTATGAAAGGCGCCTTATCGGCCATAGTGATGTTTACCTTATACGCATTTGTTTTATGTATGTTCCGCTATTCTCTCGCATATACCGACGGTACCCGGAAGGGTACTAGTCGCGCCCCGGCCCGGGTCGTGACAAAAGTGGTATCAGAGCAGTTAGTCCTCGGAAAGTGTCTACAGACCGTGTCTAGTAGAGTCTTGATTATCGGTGTGTCGTGCACCACATCTATAATCAGGAGGCTGCATGACATTTAGGATTGGTTTCCATCCTTCTCTCTTTAAGATCGTGCAGTAGAGCTGTCATAATAGGTTGAGTCCTCTCTGACCTATCCTTGTGTAACAGTTATGCCTCCACGGAAGGCGACCAGAGCCCAGAAGGGCAAGGCAGCAGCAGGAGCTGCTAGGGGTACGCAGAGAGTTACCAGGACTCGGGCACAGACGATGCCTGAGGTAGTAGGCGGGTCAGCGAGTTCAGCTACGCCGGCAGTGTTCGAGGAGCCGAGAGCGGCAGTGGCTCCAGAGGGTCCGCACCGAGCCTCAGTCACACCAAAGGGCAGTATAGGGATTACGGAGAGCAGATCAGGTTGTTGACTAGCATTGCGGCGGCAGACCGCCGAGGCCGGTGGCTCACCCTAGGTCCGACAGTTTAAGGATTCGGGATTTTCTGAGTTGTGATCCACCCGAGTTCTATGGGTCGAGGTCTGAGGAGGATCCTCAGGAGTTTATTCGACAGGTGCGACGGACTACGCAGGTGCTTAGGGCCTCGGAGACGGTGTCCGTTGTGTTAGCTTCTTACCGGTTACGCGATATTGCGTTGAACTGGTTTGAGTCCACGGTGTTGACGAGGTGAGGATGCTCTTCCACTGCTCGTGGAGTTCACAGAGGCGTTCTAGACCACTTCTGCCTCCCGAGGTGAGGAGAGCCCGCGAGATAGGTTCTTGACCTTGAGACAGACGAGGACTATCAGGAGTACACCGGAGTTCGACTCTGGCCGATTTGCGCACACCATAGTAGCCGACATGGCGCATGTGGTTCATCGATATGTGATGGGGTTAGACCGTCATGATTATCGTGACGCTTGGGGTGGCTCTTCACCAGTGGATGGATATTGCCAGACGCATACGCACAGGGGATTGAGGACAGAGAGAGGCAGGATCAACTAGATTTAGGCCAACCCAAGAGGTCGGGGCAGCAGGATCTCGTGGTGGTTTTCAAGTGGACCGCCAAAGAAGAAGTTAGTTATGCGCCTCACCAAGACGGAGTACTCCACCACGCCTTCGTGACGTTCGAGATTCGGGAGCAGTCGTGGCCCGGTGGTTCAGTTTTTCGAGAGTAGGGGTGTTAGTCTAAGGAGGCCACCTCTACCCTGGTGTAGTCGATGTGGTAGGACCCATTATGGGAGTGTCGTGGTAGTTTGGGTAATTGCTATACATGCGACAGGTGGCCATTATGCGAGGAACCGTCCACTGAGGATAGCGCGGATGTAGAGATTCACCTTTCGGATCGGTGGTCGGTTCATCGCCTTCTTTTGTTATGCGTCGTGCGGGCGGGATCATGATTAGGACGACAAGGAGAATGCGGCAATAGTTACAGTACATCTTTGACCCTTTAGAGATTAGTATGTGTGATAGGATTATTGTATGATTTAGTGTTATGAGCAGAGGATATTGAGACTATGTACCTATCCGAATAAGTTGGTAGATACGAACGCAATTTAGGCCGTGAACGAGAGTAAGTGGTAATGGGTCATAAGTTGGATTCGTTTTCCGCTTGAGTTATGAGGAATGATTGAGCGTGTAATATCTTATGGTCACAAGTGGCATAGTAAGGTCCTATTAAGCGTGAAGTCCGAGGATGTATCGAGGAATAGTAGATTGGCTTCCAAAGGAACATTCGGGACGAATGTTTCTAAGGGGGAGAATGTTATACCCTCGTAGTTCTGACCTCACGATGAGAGCGCATTTAAAGTATGTAAGACTTAAAATTTTTAAGGATAGGTTGACGGATTGTTCCGACGGGTTTTAGTCAACTTTGAGGCGGTTATGACCCGAACATTGAGAGTTCCTAAGTGTTTCAAAGGCCTAGGCATAGTTCGTTGAGTCTGGATTCCAACGCAACCAACCGCTCGCCGATAGGACGCCGGAGTAGAAAGTTATGAGTTACAAGTTCGGCGCAATCGGACAGAAATGCGTGCGGACTAAGGCGCGCAGGCCGCGCGCCGATGCGTGGTCGCGCGCCTAATGTACGAGGGGGTCGCTGAAGTTGCAGCGCAAGCGCGGGACAGGCCGCCGCGAAAGTTCAGAGGTCATGGAGGTTTCAGCACGCGCCGAGGCGGAAATTTGGGCGAAAAACTTAGAAAATCTGATTTTTGTTTTAAAAGAGACCATGGGAGGGTGACAAGTGTCCCCATCTGATTTTCTCACAGCATGCAATATATTGACCAAGGCTTGGTCATTTTCTATCTTTTCATCTTCACTCTCTCTCTCAAGTTGCTCCCCTTCTCTCTAAACTTCCAAATTTCTCTCTCTAAAACCCCAAGAGAAATTCTTAGCCTAAGGAAAATCTGAAATTAAGGGCAAGAAGGAAGTTGGTGGCTAACTTAAAAGTGTTATTGTGGTGGTATTCTTGGAGGAAAGGCTAGCAAGGTGTTGGAATAAGCTTGGCTAAAACTTTAAGGTAATGATTCTTCCTTTAGATTTAGTTTATAGTGTTGCATGTTAAGAAGAAAGAACTTGTGGTAGTGAATAATGCTCTTAGAATCATTGCATGCTAGAAATGTGGTTTGGATATGAAAAATGGGTTAAGAGGAGATTATGAGCATGTTGTAGCCTAAAAACTACCTTAGAATTGTTAAGTGAATTGTTGTAAACTTATGGGGCAGAATTGGTATTTGGGTGTGTAATCCCTTTTAAAATGTTGGATTGTTGAACCTTAAATGTGGTGTTTGGATGATAAATTCGGCCTTGAGAAAGGTGGCAAAGTGAGTAGAAACAAAGGAAATGCTGCCCAATTTTCCATAGAATTTAGTGGCTTTGAGTTTAGATTATTCTACATTGAAATTAGAGGTTAATAAACGTATCATGGTTATTTTAGGTTGACATATTACTTCATGTAGTTGGACTTAGCAAGTGGATTGATCAAAAGGTATGTGAAGCTTTCCTATCCTTTGAGCATGAGTATTTGTATCTATGTAGTACGGTAGACGACAAGATTTAGTATTCTTACTTGTTTAAGTATATATAAAGACTTGTTTCGCTTTTGAGAAGTATAAGTCCTGGTTAAGGGAAAAGTATGATTTTACAAAAGTATAGAGTACTTGGTGTGAAAGTATTGAGTATTGAATTATTCTAAAGATAAGTGGCTTGAAGTATTTTTGGAAGTTGTGTAGAATTGTTTGAAGTATAAGTCTTTTGGTTTGTAAAAGAACAAAATGGTTTATAAGGAGTTATAACGGCTTTATGGGAAGTTAGTTATAACGGCCTTGTGAAAGGATAAGAAGGTCTTAATTTCTAAAGTATAAAGATAGTATAACGGCTTTATGGGAAGTTAGTTATATTAGCTTTATGAAAGGATAACAAGAAGAGATTTACTCTAAGTAAGATAAGCAAGGACAAATGATTTGATTTATGAAAGGCAAATTGATTTTAAGGCATCAATTGCCCAAAGGTTTTATACATGAAAAAGAGTCACTTTTGAAAGAGTTGAAGTATGTAGTACTTTGGGTTAAATTCCCGGTTTTCTTTTATTAAAGATATGATTAAGTGCCTTAACTAAAATGAGAGGGTATATGAACAAGACTAATAAGAAGTTATAAGTTTCTTAACTTATTTATGATTATGATATGATAACAGTTTGAGCTAGGGTAAGAGTATATCCGGCGGCAAGCCCCAAGATCGTTATACCACCTACCTGGGGTAAGAGTATGTCCGGCGGGCAAGCCCCAAGATCGCCATACCACCTCCTTCAAGGTAAGAGTATGTCCGGCGGCCACCAAGATCGCCATACCATCCGCTTCAAAGTAAGAGTATATCCGGCGGGCGATCCGAGATCGTTATACCATCCGCACCAAGATAAGAGTATATCCGGCGGGCAAGCCCCAAGATCGTTATACCATCCGCTCAAAGATAAGAGTATATCCGGCGAGTACAAATTCCCAAGATCGTTATACCATATGCTTCAGGGTAAGAGTATATCTGAGGGGTAAGTCCCCAAGATCGTTATACCACCTGTTCCGTGGACTTGCTACCCACGATGCGATGAATACCTCATGCGAGTCCTTATGGGCTTACGCGGTGAAATAGTCCCACGCGGGCGGTACACCTATGCGAGAATACCTCACGCGGTTCACGAGACCCACGCGGGTGAAATAGTCCCGCGAGTAGGATTGCTTATTGATACTACTGCGAGGACCCTGTTTTGATCACGAGCCTCCTATTTTTTATGCAGTACTATATACATATGCTTGTTACTCTCATTGTTAGTAAGGCACAGTAAAAGGTAAGTTGATTTCATCCATGACCCCAGCTTATTTTCAGACTTATGATTTCATTACAGTATTTTCGCCACACACTTGGTACCGTTGTCTCGACCTCCTGGGCCGCGTTCATGCCGCAGTTGAGATCGTAGCTTCTGGTCCGCACTCTTAGGATCACCGCTCATTTCTGAAAGCTCCATCCTCCTGAGGCTTTGTCTTTTGGTATGATTCCCGAGGTTATAGACTTTGTACATTCAGGGGTATGGCGGGCCCCGCCCCGCCACGCTTGTTATTCCTAGAGGTCCGTAGTCACGTTTGTGGTTTGGGCCGTAAGAATAAAGTTGTCTTCGCTTCACTATCGGTTAAGTTATTTTATGAAAGGCGGCCTTATCGATTGCTAGTGATGTTTACCTTATACGCATTTGTTTTATGTATGTTCCGCCGCTATTCTCGCATATACCGACAGGTACCGGCGGTACTAGTCGCGCCCCGGTCGGTCGTGACACCCTCCTCATCTGCGAGGCAAGAAGCGCGAGGAAAGCCCCAAAACTCATCCCATACCGCTGAGGTGCATGCTCTCCCCGGGAAAGCTCCCCTGAATCAAACCAATCGACTGCGGTATCACGCAGCCGATGCAAACCAAAGGTCACAGACTCGGTCTCTGAAGCCTTGATCACCCGTATGATCCGGTCAGAATCGCCGGATGAACTCTTGCGGATCATCCTCGTGCCTCGACCCATAAAACTCTGGCGCTACAACTCGTAAAGTCCCGTAGCCTCAAACTATCTCGCTCGGGGTGAACCATCGCGCCAGGCTGAATCGAATCCGTGATCCTATCTCATATCTGCCACGACCGCCAGAATCGGGCCATCTCTTGTAGCCCATCTCTCTCGCCTCTGCATCGTGGACTGAGGCTCGTGTATCAGGTCTCGGCAGCCATCGCCGCGCTCTAAATCGCTGGCCGGGCGGCGCACAAAACCCGCTCAAGCACAACCTCGTGCTGTCCGACTCGCGCTCGTACTCCTCAGATCTCACTAGCAGACCTCGGCTGCCTTGCCCTTCTGGCTCACGGTTGCCTTGCGGAGGCATAACTGTAAAACGAGATACGCTGAGGGTCCAACTTACAACACACTCTAAGGCACGATCTCGGAATGAGAAGAATGGAAACCAATCCTAAATGTCTCTGCAGCCTCACGATTATAGATGTGGTGCACAACACATCGATAATCAAGACTCTACTAGACACGGTCAGACACTTTCCGAGGATTAATCGCTCGATACCACTTTTGTAACGACTGGCCCCGGGTTCAAGCATCGTGCCTTATCCCGGCACCCTAGTGACACAATATCGTAGAAAACCAATGGAAAATAAAACTTTAAACAAGAAACAAGATATATGATCATAAAACAAAGCAACCCAACTGTTACCTTCCAATAACATATATAAATACAACTCTTTCAAAACGAGCAGTTTAATCCTTTTTTACAAACCACGCCCACAACAAGATTTACATGCACTCTAAGATTTACAACAACTATGACGGACAGGCTCGCCATACCCCGAATGTACAAGAACCTACAACTCAGGAACACATACCAAAAGATAAGCCTCCGAGAAACGGAGCTTCCCAAAACGCCGAACCGAGATCCTAAGAGCGAGGATCCACGGCCGATGTACCTCTACCGCAGATGAACGCAGCCCGGCGAGGTCAAGATAACAGTACCAAGTATGTGAAATCAGAAATATCAGAATGAAATCATACTAGTCTATATAAAGCAGAGACATGTATGATAACCAAACTACGATTCACAACATAAAAGCGAACATGTCGATGTGACTCACGCCTCAAGTCATCACTCAAATATAACTATGGGTCTCACGCCCACAACATCAATCATGTTCGCATCACGGCCGCATGCCCCTAATTCTCGATCGGTGTAGACATGTCAATGATGCAACAATAAAACCAATGCCCCATGGCCACATGCCCCGAATTCTACCTCCGTAGACACGCCCATGTGACATCAACAATAATATATCGGGTGATCAACCCCGCCGCACGCCACATGCCCCGAATTCTACCTCGGTGTAGACATGTCCATGTAACCACAATAACAATACATCGTAATCAACCCGACCGCACGGCCGCATGCCCCTAATTCTACCTCGGTGTAGACATGTCCATGTGACATCAACAACAAGACAAGAATCAAAATGGAAACATACCCGTGGAATTCTCCATCACCGCCAAAGACGCCCAAGTAAGTTCTCAACAAGTCGACCGCCTCTATCGAGACGCCAGAATACGTAAATACCACACTTGCACAACACAGGCTATCATCACAAGCATAGGCAAGTTTCACAACAACACGCATAGGCAAGTTTCTCAACAACAAGCATAGGCAAGTTTCACACAACTCAAAGTACTTTCATTTTATGCCAAAGTCCGGGTTTTTAACCCCAAAGTACTACATACGTTAAGTTTTTTAAAAGAGATCCATTACTTTTATAAAGTCACCCGATACCGTAGTATTAGAATGACCAACCCACATTTCTTTTCAAAATCAAGTAACAACATTCTTTTCCTAAGTTCCAGGTTGCCTAGTTCCAATTACTCAAGCTTCTCATTTTCAAATGCTCAAGTCACTTATTTTAGAAAGGTTTCATAACTCATAGTCTTAATCTCTTTTAAAACAATTGAGTAACATATGTCATATATGTGAGTAGTTTATTCTTGTTTATAACGATCTTATTACAGCAGCCATGATCTAGAAAATGTAATATCATTTTGTCTCATCTTAGCTTCTATGCAGATGGAGGTTTCTACTGGTTTTAATACAACACATCATTATTCAATACATTTTCCTTTATTAACGCTGCAGTTGGTCCTGTCGATACACATTCTCGATTCAAATCAAGAAACATTATCCCTTTAAAAACCAAGTACTCATTACTCACGAATGAGGTTTCACACAAACATCCACATTAAAACAAATAAGTTAAGTCTCTTATCTTATAAGATCAAGTCTCTTAACTTCTAACATCGGAAACCATTTTCACTTACATAAGGTCGTTATAACTAACTTCCTATAAAGCTATTATAACACCCTATGTTTTAAACCAACCAAAACACTTAGCACATGTACGCTCACCGTACTACATAGTTCACAACAATCATGCTAGAAAAGATAGGAAGAGGTTCACATACCGCGACGATTTATCGACAATAAGCAAAATGCTCCAAGTACTACAACTCTAGCCCTTTCCACTCCTCGAGTAAAATACGCTAGTCTTAGTACTTTCACCTATAAAGGGCACAAACGTCTATTAACCCCAAAACACAAGTATCTATCTTTCTACAGAAAATTCGGAAGATTTCCCGCAACAACAGAAATCTCCTCCTCTGTCGAGGCCGGCTACCAAGCCAACCAGGGGGGGGGGGTTTACACGTCTAACCGGACGTGTACAATTCTACTCAGTAATACTACACAAGTCTACTGCAATACAGTCCTATGTAAATACAGTTCAGTTCAGTTCTTTATTCTTCAGGCTTAAGTCAAAAGACATTGCCGAATACTAAGTATAGTTCCATATATAGTATACTTCAACTATATATTCTAACAAACATGTAATTTCCAATTACAATAGAGGGACAAGATAATTACCTCGATAAGCCCATAATTATCCAAGTTATAATGTCGATCCTGAGCAAGGTTTAGCTCCTACTCCGTGCGCTCCAAACAACCCTTAGAAGTTCTAACCAACTTCTACTCAAATACTTCAACCAACTGAAGATTTCCTTGTGGTTTCGGTTTGAGACTAAAAGGACAAAAGGTAGTATTTCCTGCTCTACGATAGAGGTATCTTTGGAATACAACAAGGTACAAGGCCAAGGTATTTTGGGCATTATAACAATACTAGGAGTATTTCTATACCACAACAAGGGTATTATACGAAACAACTAGCAGTGGGGTACCCACGGCCAAGGCACCACAAAGGGGGAGGGAGGAGGCCCTCGGCCAAGACTCTCAAAAGAGGGGGGGGAAGAGTTGGACGAACTCAACACTAGAGGAGGGAGGGATTTTAGGCTTGGAAGGTTTCATTTGTGGATGAAGAGTTCATCAACATAAGGGGTATTTATAGCAAAACCAAAGGCCAACCAATGGCCAAGATCAAGCCATGTGCAAGGCAAGTGTAAGGCCAAGATCAAGCCAAGTGCACCCTAAACCCTACTCCACAAAACACTCCACAAAACAATGCACCAAACAAGGCCAAAACAAGGCACAAAACAAGGGAGAAGACGCCCCTCGCTTACCCAAACCGTCACTGAGGGTGACAAGTGTCACCCTCTCGTTGGCCCAAAGATGTTCCGTCGCCGAAAAATCCGCAAAATACAAACGACATAGTCGGAATTTTCCTCGCAAGTTATGCAAAACGTTTCGTCGAAAAACGACTCTAATCGTGTTGTGCACAAAGGTAAATTCGGCCAAGGGTGCCATACGGGGTGACACGTGTCGCCCCGATTCGCCTGCAATATTTCGTCTTCCGAAAATATCCAAAATACCGGAAATCTCAAAAACAAAGCGGGCCCCACAAAACCGTAAATTTCTCCCGTGGGCCCCACGTGACCATTTCCGAAAATAAAATCTCAAAATTCTAATATAATTTAAGAAGCCCATATACCAAATTTGGGAATCCAATTCCCATTAACGAACCTTTTTCTTCACAAATAACCGGAAACTTTGCCGTCGAAAACTCACATCTTTCTTTCTTCAAATTTTCTGTCGTACTCTCGTACGTACGTCCTCACATACATACCCTGCAACTACGGGGTATAACAAGTAGCTACCCTCGATGTGAGGAATACCTCATGCGGGCCTATGAGGTTGGCCTATGCGGAGCTGCGGAGAGTTCCAGGGCTAGACGCGCACATTTGATACTGCGGGCGAGTGACCAGCTTTGATCATGTGACGATCTAGACATATATCATGACACAGTTTATGACCTTGTTGGTACTGTGGGTGTTAGTAGTCGGCTATGCCTTCGTACTTACCCTGTACTGTTTTACTAGGACACAGGTGGGACCTGGTGTTCATGTGTATTCCTTGGTGCTTTTATATCATAAACTGCCGGCAGTGAGGAAGGTGTTCCACGGGCACGATTGATGTTGTGGGCGTGAGGCCCATAGTTACATTGAGTGATGACTTTGAGGGCGTGAGTCCCTGACTTGACATGACTGCTTATTTGTTGTGAACTGTAGTTTGGTTATCATACATGTCTCCTGCTTTATAGACTATTATGATTTCATTTACTGATTTTCGCCACATACTTGGTACTGTTGTCTCGACCTCCCGGGCTGCGTTCATGCCGCAGGTTGAGGTACACCAGTCGTTGATCCTAGTTCTCGGGGTCACAGTTCAGCGTTTGGGAAGCTCCGTTCTCCGGAGGCTTATCAGTGGTATAGTCCCCTGTCATGGTAGGTGCTTACATTCAGGGGTATGGCGGGGCCCTGTCCCGCCATTGTTGTCATGTCATTCTTAGAGGTCTGTAGTACTGTTGTGGGCAGAGTTGTATGGGATGTAACTGTTCGGTGTTCAAAATGTTATTTATATATATACTGAAGGTAACCGTTTTTGGTTAGCCTGTCTTCTTATTTCACTGTCTTATTACACTGGTTTCATGTATTGTCTTTATGTTCACTGATTACTCGATGTTGTATCACTAGGTGCCGGTAGGCACGATCCACGGCCCGGTTCGGTCGTGACAAAAGTGGTATCGAGCGCTTAATCCTCGGAAAGTGTCTACGTAACGATCCGATGAGTCTTGATTATCGGTGTGTGCACCACACCAATAATCGTGAGGCTAGAGGATATTTAGGATTAGTTTCTATTCTTCTCACTCGAGATCGTGCCTTAGAGTGTTGAAAGTTGGACCTCTAACGTATTTCTTTCCCTTACCGCTATGCCTCCGCGTAGGCAACCCGGCCTGTGAGGCGCGCAAAGCGAGGAGCTGCGAGTAGAAGTGCAGAGGGTTACGAGGGCACAGGCCCAATCATCACCTGGGGTGGTGTTTTATTCGGGGAGTTATGCTACGTCACTAGCCCCAGTAGAGTTTAGCACGGCGGCAGCAGTTCCTACTGCGGCCATGATAGTTGAACCTTCAGTTCCACGACCGGGAACAGAGAATATAGATTGCAAAGAGGCGACCCTGTTACTAGCTATGGATTTGGCTACCAGAGAGTATACCGATGTACCGCGAGTCTTGATGAATATCTTAGAAAGGGGTTGTGCAAGAGTAATTCTTCATTTAGGCTTGAGCATGGCCTGTGTACGGGCTTATGCGCAGCAGGCCAAGAAACGTAGAGATCGACGGGTTAACGAAGGACAACAGAAGAGGGCCAGAACAGCAGGGTCCTTTGATAACTTTCGAGGCGACTCGCCTCACCAGCAGATCGAATATGCACATCCACCAGTGCAGAATGGTCCTCCACCGGGTTCAGGACGTTCGTACGCAGAGTTGGTCGAGCTCGAGCTTCCGCTCACGCTACACGTAGGTTCCGGCCAGTAGTTCGATTTCCCCAGTGTTCACAATGTGACAGGCGTCATCCCGGGGAATGTCGTCTTTTAGTTGGTACTTGTTGTACCTGTGGCCGTCAGGGCCATGTGTCGAAAGGATGTCCTAGTAGGAGGACTCAACCTTCAGGATCGTTGGGTAGTTCGTCATCTTCCCTAGCTATGCGCCCTACGGGGTAGATTTTGATTAGAACAACTAAGGGGAGTGAGACAGTAGATACAAGTATATCCTTAACCCTCTAGAGATTAGTATGTGTAATAAGGCGAGTATACCTTAAGTGTTATATTCTAATAGCATTGTGTAAATTATGATTAGAAATCTTGGTTAGTTAACCAAGTAAGATGTGGGGGATAGAGAAGGTGTGAGCCTTAGAGTTTTATACGTGGAGACCTTAGAGGTAAGGCCATCTCGAGTAAAGGTGTAGTGTTATGTTTGATCCTTATCAGAGTGCATAGTGCACGTGAGCTATGTTTGTGGGATAAGTCCCTGAGTAGTGTGGAATGAAAGAGGGTAGTTGAGCTAAGAAGACCGCTAGGTTTTCGTAACGTGATTAGTGAGATTGTTCCGGATCGGGGAGCTAGTATTGTGCGCGTTGCCGGGTCGGGTTGAGGCCACGTTGCGGGTCAACCCGTGGCATGTTTTGTGGTGGGGTCAGTTTGTGGAGGTCCCGCCGGGTGGTAGGGTCACGAGGGTGTTTGGCCCAAGTTTAGTTAACCAGCGTACGAGTTCGTGGATGCGTTCGACCAGTAGTCGGGCCGATGAGGTCAGCCCGTCTTACCTTTTAGTCAAAACCGTGTACTCGGTAGTAAGTTGCGAGATGATTATTTCAGGAAAGGTTGTAAGGCTGCACAGGGTGCCTACCTTCACCTTATGACAGACAGTGGAGCCCAGGTTACGGCTGTTTCTTTTTCTGGAAGTTTTACCAAGCAGGGTTAAGAACTCAGGTGAGTCTCAGAATCGCATTCGCCCTCGGGCCAGTGTGTGGATTTCAGGGGTAGTTGTGGGGATTGTTGTCTCCTGTGGAGGGAGTGTTTAAGCTACCATTTCGGTGTTCGGATGTCGCCTTATGAAGCCTTGAAGGCGGATGTAAGTCACGGCCGATTGGTTCGATGTTGGCAAGATTCGGATAGTTGGTTCAGCTTGTTCCGCAGACCGTGGATAGGTAAAGCTTGTCTAGAGGAGGTTCCGGCACTCGGAGAAATCGTGCGGATAATCGGCGACGACGCTTAGAGTTCAGTTGACGGTCGGTCTTCTTGAAAGTACCACCGGGTTGGGTGTGACGAGTTTTGGAAAACAGAGGAACTTAGCCCGAGTTACTTTGGGCCCTTTGAGTTCATGTGAAGAATAGGCCAGGTTGCCTATATGTTAGCATTTGCCGTCCGACTTAGGAGGCAGTACGTCCGGTCTTTCGTACTGTTATGATCGGGAAAGTATCGGAGATCCATCCAGAGTGTTCCCAGTTAATGATGACCACGTTATAGATAGTAACCCCGAGTTTTGGAAACTGAAGCAGTATGATAAATGTGGTAAGAGTTCGAGTGTACGACAGCCTCAGGGATCGCATGCAGCCCGGTACCATTTGTTGGGTCGCCGGAGTGACACTAGAACCTCGCGGCAAAGTGACAAAAGTGGTATCACGACGAGTAAAGGGAGAAGCGAGCATGTATGGCGAGCATAGATGTGATCATTTCTTTTGTAAGGAGAAGGTGCGAAGGAAGTATATTTTAGACCCCGGAGAGAGGTGTTTGTGGTAATGTTAGAGGTGTTTCCTCGTGGACTTGGATGGAGGTATTTGCGCGGGTGTTTCTATGGCCATGTGTGGCAGGATTGTTCTCGTAAGTATAGTAGTGAATACTATACTGGCGCGCGTTTGTTTTGAGACTTAGAAGGAACATTCGGGACGAATGTTTCTAAGGAGGGGAGAATGTTATACCCCGTATTTCCAGAGTATGTACGTAAGGACGTACGTAGAAAAGTTTGTGCCTTAAAGTGCAAGGGCCGAAAATTATTTGTTCACAACACCCGATTAGAGTCGTTTTTCGACGAAACGTTTCCACAGCTTTCGTAGGGAAAATTCCGGCTATGTCATTTTTATTTTTTGCGGATTTTTCCGAGAGACGAAACATTTTGGACCAACGAGAGGGCGACACTTGGCACCCCCTCATTGGTGGACGTATGGGGCGGATTTGGGACGAAATGGTGAGTAGGGTTGGTAGGATATTTTGTGTGTTAATTGGATAAGGTGTACTTGGGTGAATCCTAGCCCTACACTTGCCTTGCACTTGGCATAATCTTGGCCATTGATTGGCCTTGGCTTGTACTATAAATACCCCCCTTTGGAAGACTTCTTCATCCATTCCAAAAATTCTCTAAGTGTTAAAATCCTCCCCCTCTCCTAGTAGTGTTCTCGTCCAACACCATTCCCCTCCCCCTTTGAGAAAATCCCTTTGCCGAAACCCCCCCTTGCCTAGTGGTTCTAGCCGAGAACCCCCTCCCCCTAGCCTAGTTGTGCTAGTCGAAATACTACCCCCCTCTTGGTAGAAATACTCTCAAAGGTATTGTTGTAATGCCCAAATTACCTTAGCCGTATACCTTGTAGTATTCTAAGGTTATACCTATACAAAAAGCCCAGTTATACTATTATACTTCCCGTCAGTCACAAAACCGAAACCCTAAGGAAAATCTCCATAGTTAGTTGGAGTTGTATGTAGAAGTTGGTTAGAACTTCTAAGGGTGGTTTAGAGCGGGTTGGAGCGCACGGAGTTGGAGCTAAACGTTGCCCAGGATCGACTTTATACTTGGATAATTATGGGCTTATCGAGGTAATTATCTTGTCCCCCTCTTGTAATTGGAAATTACATGTTGTTTGAATATATAGTTGAAGTATACTATATATAGAACTGAACGTAGTTATCGGCAATGTCTTTTGACTTAAGCCTGAATGATAAGAAACCTTTTCGAAAGAAGAGTACTGAACTGTAATTACATAGGACTGTATTACAGTAGACTTGTGTAGCTTTTCTGTGAATTAAAAAGAGAATTATATTCTTAAATGAATAAGACGATGAACTACGAAACCTTTCTAAAATAAGAAATGTGAACATTTGAAATTAGGCAAACTTGGACGTTTGGAAAATAATGTTGTTACTTGATTTTACAAAGGTAGGTGTTTTGATTTACTTCAAAAGATAATCACTCTATTTTCATATACTACGGGTATTGTGTGACTTTTGTGAAAGTAACGTATCTTTTAAAGAGTTAATGTATGAAGTACTTTGGGGATAAAAACCCGAACTTGTTGACATATAATAGAAAGTACCTTGAGTGTATAACTTGATTGTGTTGGTTTGTGATAGCCTTGTAATACTTTCTTGTTGATTGATAAGTAAACATGCTAGGATGCTACGTGTGTTAGTATCTTGTGATGTTAGTGTAAAGGGGTTTTCCCCTCGACTGCGCTTAAAGTTGTTTGACTATCAGCCGTTATGTTGGTATTGTACCACTGCCTTGACTTGTTTAGGAGGTTAAGGCTGCCTCCGATGCGGGGTAGACTCGGCGATCGGGACCATGATTCGAGAATACCTCATGCGGGTCGGGGATCCATGCGGAACTACGGGAGTTCGAGTTAGTTTGCGGCCGCGTGGTCATGCGGTCTTTGTGGCCATGCGGTGCGAGTCGGGGCGATGCGGGAGTAGCTACCCTCGATGTGAGAATACCTCATGCGGGCCTATGAGGTTGGCCTATGCGGGCTGCGGAGAGTTCGGGGCTAGGCGCGCATTTGATCTGCGGCGAGTGACGGCTTTGATCATGTGGCGATCTAGACGAGATATCATGACACGATTTATGACCTTGTTAGTGCGTGGGTGTTAGTAGTCGGCTATGCCTTACGTGCCTGCTGTCTTGTTTTACTAGGACACAGGTGGGACCTGGTGTTCATGTGTATTCCTTGGTGCTTTTATATTATAAACTGCCGGCAGTGAGGAAGGTGTTCCACGGGCACGATTGATGTTGTGGGCGTGAGGCCCATAGTTACATTGAGTGATGACTTTGAGGGCGTGAGTCAGCTTGACATGATCGCTTATTTGTTGTGATCGTAGTTTGGTTATCATACATGTCTCTGCTTTATAGACTATTATGATTTCATTTCTGATATTTTGATTTCACATACTTGGTACTGTTATCGACCTCGCTTGAAGCTGCGTTAAATCCGCAGTTGAGGTACACGATCGTTGATCCTAGTTCTCGGGTCACGATTCGGCGTTTGGGAAGCTCCGTTCTCGGAGGCTTATCGATGGTATAGTCCCTGTCATGGTAGGTGCTACATTCAGGTATGGCGGGCCCTGTCCGCCATTGTTGTCATGTCATTCTTAAGTGCAGTAAATCTTGTTGTGGCGAGTTGGATGGGATGTAATCGTTCGGTGTTCAAAATGTTATTTATATATATACGAAGGCAACCGTTTTAGTTAGCTTTGTCTTATTTCACTGTCTTATTACACTGGTTTCATGTATTGTCTTTATGTTCCGCTGATTACTCTGATGTTGTATCACTAGGGTGCCCGGGGTAAGGCACCAGTCACGGGCCCGGGTTCGGGTCGTGACATTTGGAAACTGAAGTAATGACTGAAGTGGGGTAAGTATACTAGAAAGAGTTTGGGTACGAGAAGGGTACGACGAGAAAGGGATGAAGCGAGCATGTGTTAAGAGGATGAAAGTGATTTTTTTGTCAAGTGAAGGTGCGAAGAAAATAGCCTTTATACTTTGGGTAGGAGCTTTTGTGGTGATAGAGGTGATTCCTCGTGGACTTGGATTTAAGTATTTGCGCGTGTGTTATTCTGTGGCCATGTGTGGCATTTGCAAACTGGTTAAGCTATGAGGAACTTTATCGTTATCTGTCTTGAGAAGGAACATTCGGGACGAATGTTTCTAAGGAGGGGAGAATGTTATGCCCCGTATTTCCAGAGTATGTATGCGAGGACGTACGTACGGATATTCAAGCCCTAATTAGGTTAAGGATGAAATTGTGAACTTTCGACGGAAAAGATTCCGAACCTTGTGAAGGAAATTCTACGTTTTTAATAGTTTAACCGACACGGTTTTTCGAGAGATGAAATATTTTGGACCAATAGGAGGCGACATGTGTCACCTCACTTAGACCCGTGTTGGGCGATTTGTATGGCCAAGTGGACAAGGTCAGTGGTCAAATGCAGGAAGATATTTCTTTGGGTTAGTGGGAGTAGGTGGGGCGTTTTGTGGGGCTTGAGGGGAGGCCTTGTGGACGTTTTTCTTGAGCAAGTGGGTGGCCACTTGGCTCTTTGTTGTGGTGGACATATGTCCCAATGTTGTGGTGGACATATGTCCCAACATTGTGGTGGACACTTGGTGGAAGACTCCACTCACACAAGCAACCCAATCCTCACCCTCCATTTGTTTTAATCTTGGCCATTGAAGGTTCTATAAATACCCCCCTCTTGTGCAAGACTTCTTCATCCACAAACACACTTTCCAAGTCACAAAATCCTTCCCCCTTAGTTGCTAGTTCTCGTCCAAAAAAAACCCCCTCCCCCCCCTTGCCTAGTTGTTTCGTCCGAAACACCCCCTTCCCCCCTTCCTTGTGGTTCTCGTCGAAATACCCCCCCCCCCTTGGTAGAAAAGTTGTCTTCTAGTATTGTTACTATGCCAAAATACCTTAGCCTAAATCCCTTGTAATTTTCCTAAAGTTACCTCTATACTAAAAGCCCGGAAATACTACTTTATATCCTTTAGTCACAAAACGAAACCCTGGGGAAAATCTTCATAGTTGGTTGAAGTATTAAGTAGAAGTGGGTTGGGAACTTCTAAGGGTTCTTGGAGCTATCGGAGCGTGCAAATTAGGAGCTAAACGTTGCTCAGGATCGACATATAATCTTGGATAATTTTGGGCTTATCGAGGTAAATTTCTTTGTCCTTCTATTGTAATTAGAGATTACATATCGTAGTAGTTTAGAATTAAGTATAAGATATATAGAAGGATGGTATAAAGAAGAGAATTGAACTGTACTTACATGAAATTTGTATTCTGATGAACTTTTGTAGTTTGTGGTAGGAAGTCTTGCCCAATTTTCCGTAGAATTAAGAACCTTCTGCTTAGAATATTCTACAGAGTAGTCTAGACGTTGATATACATATATGGCCATTATAGGTTGAAGTTCTGCGAGTAGCGTGTTCTACTTGAAGGGTGGACAAGGCTAGCAGGGTTATAGAACGGTGGAGCGTTTTGCTATTTGTCGATAATTGTCGCGAGGTATGTGAACCTCTTCCTATCTTTTCTAGCATGATATGTTGTGAACTATGTGGTACGGTAGACGTACATGTGTTAAATGAATTTGGTTGATTTAAAACATAAAGTGTTATAACGGCTTTATGGGAAGTTTGTTATAACAACTTTATGTGGGCAAAGAAATGGTTTGTAGTTTTTAAAAGATAAAAGACTTGATGTAAAATAATAAGAATCTTGAAGTATTTCAAAAGAATTATGAATCGTTTTTGAAAGAAGAGTAATACTTGGTTTTAAAAGCTTAAGAGTTATACTAGCTTTATGGGAAGTTAGGTATAACGACTTAAGAAAGATAAAAAGAACGGTTTACTTAATTGTTTATGGAAGCCTTGTATTGATTTCGGAAAGGGGAAAATAAGTATCGAACAAACCACTGCAGCGCTAATAAAGGAAAATGTATCGACTAAGTAAGTATTATTAAAACCAGTAGAAACCTCCATCTGCATAGAAGCTAAGATAAGACAAAATTGTATTACATTTTCTAGATCATGACTGCTTTAATAAGATTGATATAAACAAGAATACCCTACTCACACATAAGGCATATGTTACTCAATTTGTTTTAAAAGAGAATTATGTTATTAAGTGATTAAGACTATGAACTACGAAACCTTTCGAAAATAAGAGACTTGAGTATTTGAAATTAGGCAAACTTGAACTTTTGGAAAAGAATGTTGTTTCTTGTCTTTAAAAAGGGAAATTATTTTGGTTTACTTAAAATAATGGCTACTCTGATGTATGTCTACTTGGGTGCCCGGGTAAGGCACCAGTCACGGGTCCGGGTTCGGGTCGTGACAGTGAGAAGAATGGAAACCAATCCTAAATATCCTGCAGCCTCCTGATTATAGATGTGGTGCACAACACACCGATAATCAAGACTATACTAGACACGGTCTGTAGACACTTTCCGAGGACTAACTGCTCTGATACCACTTTTGTCACGACCAGGCCGGGCGCGACTAGTGCCCTACAGGCACCCACAGTATACATCAGAGAATAGTAGCGGAACATACATACATCTCAAAAGAAATAAATAACAGGCTAGACGATAAGGCCACCTTCCATAAATATACACGTAACCCAAAAAGCAGTTACTTTTTTTTCTTACACAACCCAATCCACAAGATATGACTACAGACCTCTAAGAATTCTTGACATAACAACTGTGACGGGACAGGGCCCCACCATACCCCTGAATGTACATAAACCTACAACCTCAGGGAACTGTACCAAAATACAAAGCCTCCGAAATAATGGAGCTTTCCAACCAGCTGAACAGTGATCCTAAGAATGAGGATCAACAAGCTATGTACCTCAACCTGCGGCATGAACGCAGCACCGTGAAGGCGGTCAGTACGAAATATGTACCAAGTATATGAATGTTATACCCCGTATTTCCAGAGTATGTACGTGAGGATGTACGTACAAAAGTTTAGCCTTAGTTAGGCATTATGGACGAAAAAGTTTGTGCACAACTCACTAAAAGAATCATTTTCCGACGAAACGTTTTACAAAACTTGCGAAGGGAAAATTACGGCTATGTCATTTCTAATTTTTGCGGATTTTTCCGAGAGACGAAACATTTTGGACCAACGAGAGGGCGACACTTGTCACCCTCTAATTGGTGGACGTATTGGGCGGTAATAGGACGAATTGGGGGCTTGCTTTGTCAATGAGTTGGTAGGATATTTTTGTGTAGTAGATGGATAAGGACACTTGCCCAAATCTTGACCTTACACTTGCCTACCACTTGGCTTCATCTTGGCCATTGGTTGGCCTATAAATACCCCCCTTAAGATGAAGAGTTCTTCATCCACAAATCAATTCTCCAAGTCTTGAAATTCCCTCCCCCCTCTCTTGTTGTGTTTTCGTCCAACACCCTCTCCCCCCTCTAGCCTAGTGGCTTTGGCGAGAGCCTCCCCTTCCTTGAGTCTGGCAGAAACCTACACTCCCTTGGTAGAAAAGTTGTCTTCCAAGTGTAGTTACTATTCCTAAAATACCACAGCCCAAATCTCGTATAGTACTTAGTAGAAGTTGTGAAGAACTTCTAAGGGTTTCGTGGAGATATCGAGGCGTTCAATTAGGAGCTAAACCTCGCTCGGGATCGACTTTTAACTTGGATAATTTTGGGCTTATCGAGGTAAATAATCTTATCCTTCTTTTGTAATTAGAGAATACATCCGTAAGTATAGGAATAAGTATAAAATACTTAGAAGGATATTCTGAGCAATTGAACTGTTATCACGGTAGAAGGGTATAAAGAAGAATAATTGAACTATACTTACTTAGAATTTGTTTTCACTGATGAGCTTGAGTAGCTCGACGGGTAGGGAAGTGCTGATTTTCCGTAGAATAGAGAACCCTCTACTTAGAATTTCTGAGAATAGTCTAGACGTTGATAGGCGTATTTGACTATTATAGGTGATTCTCTGTAGCGACATATTCGACTTGGCAAGTGGATTTCGCCGAGAAGGTATGTGATTCTTCCTATACTCTTGAGCATGATATTTTAAATATATATATAGTACGGTAGACGTACGTGTGTTAACTGAATAATAATTACGGCAATGTCTTTTGACTTAAGCCTGAATAATACTTACGTCAATGTCTTGTGACTTAAGCCTGAATAATAAGGATCTTGAAGCATTTCAAAAGAATACTGAATCATTTTTAACGGAAGAGAAATATTTGGTTTTTAAACAAAAGGCTTAAGAGTTATACTAGCTTTATGGGAAGTTAGGCATAACAACTTAAGAAAGATAAAAGGAACTATTTACTTATTTGTTTATAAAAACCTTGTATTGATTTCTGTAAGGTGTAGTAAGATTGTTTGAAAAGTAGACATATTATGATGCTACGTGTGTTAGTGTCTTGTGATGTGGTGAAAGGGGGTCATTCTTGTTGGGCTTACGTTGCTAAACGGTAAGTCGGTTATCGTTATTATATCACCTACCCCTTGACTTGTTATACCGAGGGCTTGCCACGCGATGCGGGTCTATACGGCTATGCGATCTATGTGACTATCGCGGAGTCGGGAGTTCGAGATTGATCATTAGGGTGTTTTATCCGTCACGGGGATGCCCTATGCGATGCAATGTGACTATGCGGTCTATTGAGACTATGCGGTGCGGAGTCGAGGAGAATGCAGGGGTTAGCTACCCGTCACGAGAATACCTCATGCGGATGCATGTGTGACTATGCGGTGCGGAAGTCGAGATTAGGCACGCATAATGATACTATGGGCGATTGGCCTTGCTTGATCATTCGCGGCCTAGAAAAGACACATTCTGATTTACCTATTATTGTTCTTGGTTGTGATATGGCACTATGTGCAATTGAAGCGGTGTATTTGCAAATGGTTTTAAATACTTTGATTTCATTTAAGTACTTTCTGATTTCACATACTTGATACTGTTATCTTGACCTCCTTGAAGTGCGTTCATGCCGCATGTAAGGGCAGCGGTGCTAGATCCACATCCTTAGGATCTTTTGCTTTGGTGTCGAAGCTCCATCTTCTAGGAGGCTCGACTTTTAGGTATGATCTCCTGTTGTTGTATATAGTTTTGTACATTCGAGTATGGCGGGGGCCATCCGCCATAATTGTTTATCTTCTTAGGCGTCTGTAGTCTATTATGCAGTTGGGATGTAAGCGCAAAACTATGTTTATATATATATGCCGAAAACGACATTTTCTCACATAAAGCGTGTCTCATTTACAAGCTGTTTCATGTCTTGTTTTTATATTCCGATTACTCGATGTATGACTACTTGGGTGCGGGTAAGGCACGATCACGAGCCGGGCGTGTCGTGACAAAAGTGGTATCGAGCGATTAATCCTCGGAAAGTGTCTACATACCGTATCTAGTAAGTCTTGATTATCGGTGTGTTGTGCACCAATAATCGGAGGCTATAGGATATTTAGGATTGGTTTCCATTCTTCTCACTCTGAGATCGTGCCTTAGAGCCGTGTTATAAGTTGGACCTCTAACGTATTCCTTTTACTATGATTATGCCTCGCGTAAAGCAGCAGGGCCCAGAAGAAGGCAAGCGTAGGAGGCGCTAGTAGGACAAGAGTTACGAGGGCTCGAGCCCGATCTATACCCAGGCGGCGAGTTCCATGACGCCGCCCGGCCCAGCGAGACCACGATACCGCGGCTCGTCCCACGGCACAGGCGGAGAGTTAAGTACAAGAGATGGCCCGGCTATTGGCGGGATCGTGGCGAACATGAGGCAGTGGATCATCGATTCGATTCCGGCCCAGTAGTACCGTGGTTCACCCGAGGCGAATAGTTTGAGGCTACGAGATTTCTGAGTTGTAGCCCGCGAGTTTTACTGGTCGGCGGGAGGATGATCCGCGAGTTCATCCGTCGATTCTGAAGGATTATGAGGTGATCGAGCGTCGGAGACCGAGTCCGTGATCTTCGGTTGCATCGGCGCGTGATACGCGATCGATTGGTTTGATCGTGGGAGTTATCGGGAGAGCAGCGTCCCCAACTACTTGGGATGAGTTCTCGGAGGCTTTCCTCACTCAACTTGCCTCGCGGATGAGAGGGCATGGTAAGGCAGATTTTTATTCTGCGAGGCAGAGGGCGCCGATTAGGGAGTATAATGTCGAGTTCGATTCTTTGGCTCGATATGTCCCACTGCATTGGTAGCGGATATGAAGGGCGAGTGCATCGCTACGTCACCGCTAGATGATTATATGGCGAGTCTTGTCTGGTGTGGCTCTTGACGAGCATGGACATTACCGTATGCGACTCATGCACTTGGATGCGAGGCGTAGAGGCAAGCAGTCGGCGGATATCGGCATCGGAAGAAGGCGAGCGGCGGTTTTTAGTAGTTCTCGGGGTGGGCGGCCTCAGCGGCGATCTAGATTTGCACCCGGCCAGCTCGAGCACTCCAGCATCATTGTCGGTACAACGAGTATTCGGGGCGGGCGGGGCCCGGGACTTGATTTCGGGGTAGAAAGGGTGCTAACGATCGAGGTGCCTTTCGGTGTGTCCGTTGTGGTAGATTCCATTCAGGGTGCTGTAGTACTACTTCGGGAGCTTGCTATACTTGTGGCCAGTAGGGTCATTATGCGAGGGTTTGTCCGACCGGGGGCGGCGCTGGTGGTAGGGCTCGGCTACGGTCATTCTTGGTTCATCATCTCCTGATTACTCGCCCGGGCGGTACTCATGGACCAGCAGTCGCGCAGAGGTCGTGGCGGGTCGATTCTAGCGGTCCTCAGAACCGCATTTATGCCTTGTCCAGCCGGCAGGATCAGGAGGCCTCACCTGATGTCGTCACAGGTACCTTATCAGTTTCTGGATTCGATGTGTATGCCTTGATAGATCCGGGTTCTACTCTGTCCTATATATCTCCCCTTATTGCTAGTAGGATAGGGATAGAGCCTGAGTCCATGGACCCTTTCGAGTAGCTACGCGATGGTGATTCGGTGGTAGCTCGGCGGGTATATAGGGCTTGTCCGGTGACCGTATCTGATCGTCGGACCACTGGCGACTTGATAGAGTTGGATATGGTGATTTCGATGTGATCATGGGTATGGATTGGCTAGCTTCTTTACGCCCGTATGAAGCTGCGAGGAGAGAGTAGTGCGGTTCCAATTTCTTGAGAGCCGGTTGTCGAGTGGGAGGAACACCGTATGTCGCCGAGGTAGGTTTATTTCTACCTCGAGGCTAGGAAGATGGTGCGAGAAGAAGTACATCTACCATCTCGTTGGTGTTTGATCTGAGGCTGCGGTGCGATTTTGATCATTTCGATAGTCGAGAGTTCCCAGACGTGTTTCAGACGACCTCGGGTATCCCTCCCGAGAGGAGATTGAGTTTTGTATTGATGTCTTTGCGGACACTCGGCTATTTCCATTCGCCCATCTGAGAATGGCATGCCGAGTTGAGAGAGTTGAAGGACAAGGCGAGAGATTTCTTTGGAGAAGGGCTTCATCGGACCTAGTGTTTCTCCCAGGAAGCGCGGTATTGTTCGTAAAGAAGAAGGGCGGGCCAGCTGCGCATGTGTTGATTCTGACGGTGAACAAGGTGACCATTAAGAACGAATACCCTTCCCGGGATTGATGATTTGTTCGACCGGTGCGAGTGCGAGATATTTCTCGAGATTGATCTGCGATCGGGCTATCATCAGTGCAGTCGAGAGGCGGATGTCCCTAGGACTACATTCGGACGATGCGGGCATTATGAGTTCAGGTCATGTCTTTTGGGTTGATCAATGCTCGGTATTCATGGATTTGATGAACCGAGTGTTCAAACCATTTTGGACACGTTTGTGATAGTGTTCATTGATGATATCTTGGTTTATTCGCTCGGGCGAGGGAGCATGCGAGCATTTGAGGCTGTCTTGAGAGTTCTCGAGACCAGCGATTATCGCCAAGTTTTGAAGTGTGAGTTACGGTTGACCGGTGGCTTTTCTTGGGCATATTGTGGGTGATGGTATTCGGGTGGATACGTCGAGATCGAGCGATCGAGTTGGCCTCGACCTACTACTCCGGCGGAGGTTCGCGATTTTACGGGCCTTGCGAGTTATTATCGGTTCGTAGAAGTTTGCTTCTATCTGCACCATTGACTAGGTGACTCGAAGGCGGCTAAGTTTCGATGGTGATGCGTGTGGCGGGGTTTCCGATTCTTGAAGGAGAGGCGCGACCGCCACCGTTCTTACTCTTCCGGAGGGTCGACGGTTATGTTGTGTATTGTGATCGTCGGGCATCGGGTTGGGATGTGTGTTGATGCAGCAGGGCAAGGTTATAGCGTATGCATCCCGACAGCTTAAGAAACACGAGAGGAACTACCCCACCCATGATTTGGAGTTGGCAGCGGTGATTCACGCCTTGAAGATCTAGAGGCACTATTTGTATGGGGTTCATGTGGATATTTATACAGACCACAAGAGCCTCCAGTATATCTTCAGCCAGAGGGAGCTGAACTTACGACAGAGACGGTGGTTAGAGTTACTTAAGGATTACGATGTTGATATCCTGTACCACCCGGGGAAGGCCAATGTTGTGGCAGATGCTCTTAGTCGTAGGTCGATGGGGAGTCTATTAGATGTGCAGCCAGAGATGAGGGGCATGGTTCGCGATTTGCATCAGTTAGCGAGCCTTGGTGTCCGATTGATTGATTCTGATAGCAGTGGGGTTCGAGTTCGAGAGGTTGCCGAGTCTTCCATCGTCGAGGAGGTGAAGAGGCGGATTTGATGATCCGATTTTGACAGCGATGCGTGATCACTCTTCGTGAGGAAGGGTCCTTTGAGGTAGCACCTGATGGGGTGCTAAGGTTTGAGGCGAGTTGTGTGTTCGGATGTTTTGAGGACTTGGCGGGTTCTTGGGAAGCACACGGCCTGCGTTACTCTATCCGTCGAAGTCGACCAAGATGTACCACGACGCCCAGATCCGTGTATTGGTGGGATGGCGAAGAGGGGCGTTGCGAGTTAAATAGCTCGATGCGTGTTGTCGGCGGTGAAGGTAGAGCACCGGAGGCACGGTGGTTTGTTGCGAGCGATAGAGATCCCGACACGGAAGTGGAGTTGATCAACATGGACTTTATCACGGGATTACCTCGCACTCGGAGAGACATGATTCTATATGGGTTATCGTCGGCGGTGTGAAATCAGCCCACTTTCTTCCGTCGGGGCGACTTTTGGTGAGGATTATTCGGACTTTACATCCAGAGATCGTCGATGCATGAGTCCCTATTTCGATCATATCGCACCAGAGGAGCCCGGTTTATGGCTAATTTCGGAGGTCTTTCGGAAAAGGGTTGAGGGGCCGGTGAGCTTGAGTCTTGCATTCCATCCTCGAGCAGACGGACGAGCGAGCGCACTATCCGGACTCTTGAGGATATCTTTGCGAGCCTCGTTATTGATTTCGAGGGTGTAGGGGAGGATCATTTGCCTCTAGTTGAGTTTGCATATAATAGCTACCACTCCGGTATTCGGATGGCGCCTTATGAGGCCTTGTATGGGAGGAAGTGCGGATCGCCGATAGGATGGTTTGATGTAGGCGAGAGTGCGATTAGTAGGACCCGATTTGGTGCGTGGCGATGGATAAGGTGAAACTTATCCGGGAAGCGATTCTTGTGGCTCGGAAGTCGACAAAAGTCATATCACGAGATCATCGTCGTCGGCATCAGAGTTCGAGGTTGATGATTGGGTTTTCTGAAGGTGTCACCCATGAAGGTGTGATGAGATTCGGAAGAAAGGAAAACTCGGCCAAGTACATTGGGCGTGTCAGTTGTCGCGAGGTAGACAAGGTTGCCTATGAGTTGGATCTGCCGTCTGATATGGAGGCAGTGCATCCGGTTTTTCACGTTTCTATGCTGAGGAGATGTATCGGGGATCCATCTAGGGTACACCCAATTGACGATGTCCAGGTGACCGAGGGGTTATCGTATGAGGAGATTCCCATAGCGATAATCGATCGTCAGGTTAGGCGTCTGCGGACGGGGCGTGGCTTCGTCAAAGTCTTGTGGCGGAGCAGCTCGGAGGAGAGATGGCGTGGGAAGGCGAGGAGGACATGAGGCGAAGTATCTCACCTATTCCACACCTCCGTAATTCACTTTCCTACTTGTAAATTTTCATTGTCATATATGCCTAAGTGTTGATTTGTGGCGTATGTGGCATTTGTAAAGCTATTTTAGTTATGAAGAACCTTATCGTTAAGCGTCTTGGAAGGAACATTCGGGACGAATGTTTCTATGGAAGGAGAATGTTATACCGTATTTCGGAGTATATGCGTGAGGTGTATGCGTCTGAGTTTAGCCTTAGTTAGGCATTATGGACGAAAAGGTTTGTGCACAACTCACTAAAAGAATCGTTTTCCGACGAAACGTTTTACAAAACTTCCGAAGGGAAAATTACGGCTATGTCATTTCTAATTTTTGCGGATTTTTCCGAGAGACGAAACATTTTGGACCAACGAGAGGGCGACACTTGTCACCCTCTAATTGGTAGACGTATTGGGCGGTAATAGGACGAATTGGGGGCTTGCTTTGTCAAGGAGTTGGTAGGATATTTTTGTGTAGTAGATGGATAAGGACACTTGCCCAAATATTGACCTTACACTTGCCTACCACTTGGCTTCATCTTGGCCATTGGTTGGCCTATAAATACCCCCCTTAAGATGAAGAGTTCTTCATCCACAAATCAATTCTCCAAGTCTTGAAATTCCCTCCCCTCTCTTGGTGTGTGTTCGTCCAGCACCCTCTCCCCTCTAGCCTAGTGGCTTTGTGCGAGCCTCCCTTCCTTGAGTCCTAGCCGAAACCTACCACCCCTCCCTTGGTAGAAAAGTTGTCTTCCAAGTGTAGTTACTATTCCTAAAATACCCTAGCCCAAATCTCGTATAGTACTTAGTAGTTGTTATGAAGAACTTCTAAGGGTTTCGTGGAGATATCGGAGCGTGCAATTAGGAGCTAAACCTCGCTCAGGATCGACTTTTAACTTGGATAATTTTGGGCTTATCGAGGTAAATAATCTTATCTTTTTTTTTGTAATTAGAGAATACATACTGTAGAAGTATAGGAATAAGTATAAAATACTTAGAAGGATATTCTGAGCAGAATTGAGCTATTATCACGATGAAGGGTATAAAGAAGAATAATTGAACTATACTTACTTAGAATTTGTTTTCTGATGAGCTTGAGTAGCTCGACGGGTAGGAAGTCTGCCCAATTTTCCGTAGAATAGAGAACCTCTACTTAGAAGCTGTTTCTGAGAATAGTCTAGGCGTTGATAGGCGTATTTGACTATTATAGGTGATTCTGCGCGACATATTCGACTTGGCGGTGGATTTCGCCGAGAAGGTATGTGATTCTTCCTATACTCTTGAGCATGATATTTTAAATATATATATAATGCGGTGAGGCGTCGTGTGTTAAGCGAATAATAATTACGGCAATGTCTTTTGACTTAAGCTTGAATAATACTTACGGCAATGTCTTTTGACTTAAGCTGAATAATACTTACGGATGTCTTGTGACTTAAGCACGAATAATAAGGATCTTGAAGCATTTCAAAAGAATCTTGAATCATTTTTAACTAAGAGAAATATTTGGTTTTAAACAAAAGGCTTTAGAGTTATACTAGCTTTATGGGAAGTTAGGAATAACAACTTAAGAAAGATAAAAGGCATTTACTTATTTGTTTATAAAAACCTTGTATTGATTTACGTAAGGTGTAATAAGATTGTTTGAAAAGTAGACATATTATGATGTTACGTGTGTTAGTGTCTTGTGATGTGGTGAAAGGGTCATTCTTATTGGGCTTACGTTACTAAGCGGTAAGTCGGTTATCTTTGTTATTATATCACCTACCCCTTGACTTGTTATCACAGGGCTTGCCACCCTTGATGCGGGTCTATCGGCTATGCGATCTATGTGACTATCACGGGCTGCGGGAGTTCGAGTTGATCATTAGGGTGTTTTATCCGTCACGGGGATGCCCTATGCGATGCGTGTGACTATGCGATCTGTGAGACTATGCGGTGCGGGAGTTCGGGAGAATGCAGGGTTAGCTACCCCGTCACGAGAATACCTCATGCGGTGCAGTGTGACCTATGCGGTGCGAAGTCGAGATTAGGCACGCATAATGATACTATGGGCGATTGGCCTTGCCGATCATTCGCGGCCTAGAAAAGACACATTCTGATTTACTATTATTGTTCTTGTTTGTGATATGGCACTATATGCAATTGAACCATTGTATTTGCAAATGGTTTTAAATACTTTGATTTCATTTAAGTACTTTCTGATTTCACATACTTGGTACTGTTATCTTGACCTCCTTGGGGCTGCGTTCATGCCGCGGTAAGGGCAAGCAGTGCTAGATCCACATCCTTAGGATCTTTTTGCTTTGGTGTCGGGAGCTCCATCTTCTCGGAGGCTCGACTTTTAGGTATGATCTCCTGTTGTTGTATATAGTTTTGTACATTCGGGGTATGGCGGGGCCACTGTCCCGTAGTTGTTATCTTCTTAGAAGTGCAGTAGTCCTATTATGCAGTTGGGATGTAGCGCAAAACTATGTTTATATATATATGCCGAAAGGCGACATTTTCTCACATAAAGCGTGTCTCATTTTACAAGCTGTTTCATGTCTTGTTTTATATTCCGATTACTCGATGTATGACTACTTGGGTGCGGGTAAGGCACGATCATGGGCCGAGCAGGTCGTGTGATGGCGAAAATCAGTAATGAAATCATAACGATCATATAAAGGGAGACATGTATGATAACCAAAATAACGATAATCGTGCCTTGCCAAAGTGATAGTAATGAAAGTCAGTTTACCTTTTAAAGACTATTTCAACACATGAACAATAGTCACAGGGCTACTGACGCAAGCCCTCAAATATCATCACATAGTCGATGAGGTCTCAAGCCCACAAATATCAAAGCGTGCCCGTGGAATCCCCCATCACTTCGCAAAGCCATAAGTGTAAAATATAACCATGAGACGCGCACGTGGCATACCACCTCACTTTCGCCATACACATATACAATACATATATATCTCTGCGTGGAATCCCCATCACTGCCGGCGATCGTAAGTGTAACATATAACCATGTGGCGCGCGTGGCATCCCACCTCGTGTCGGCGTACATATCTAATACATATATATATATATATCTCATGCCCGTGGAATCCCTCATCTCGGGTACATGACTTCATGGAGAGCTAATCCATGGGGTAATAATCGTATATAACATGGACGTGGAATCCCTCATCTCGGGTACATGTCTTAATGGAGAGCTAATCCATGGTGTAATAGTACATAACATGGTCGCATGCCCCGGAATCCCTCATCGTATAAGCATGGCCATGGGGTAATAATCATATATAACATGCCCGTGGAATCCCTCATCTCGGGTACATGTCTTCATGGGGAGCTAGTCCATGGAGTAATAATCGTACATAACATGGTCTCATGCCCCAGAATCCCTCATCGTATAAGCATGGCCATGGGGTAATAAAATAAATCCGGGAATCTAACCCGCCTCCTGGTTGCATGCCCCGGAATCCCACATCGTATAAGCATGTCCAAGGATCAATCACAATGGAAGCATACCCGTGGAAGCCTCCGTCACTGTCGGTATGTCCAAGTAAATTTATAACAAGACAGCCGACCCTCCAACTGAGAGTCACGACAGCGTAAACATATAATACTTGCACTCAAGGATATCACAAGCAAGCATTAGGCAAGTTCCTTAAATCTTTAGACTTTCATTTTATATACTCAAGACACTTTTCGTTTCACATAAAAATCCAGGAATTTAACCCAAAGTACTACGTACTTCCATTCTTTTCAAAAGACTCCTTTTCATATCAAACCCCAAGATACTAACACCCGTAGTATCAAGGCATGTCTACATTTCAAACAAGTCACTACATTTTTAGAAATACATTTCTCGGCTTCTAAATCAAGTGACCCTTATTTTAAAACTTTAAGCAAGTGATACCTTTAAATCAAATTGTTCTTCCTTATTTCAAGTCATTTCTTTGTTTACATTACTAGAGAAAACCATTCTCTTAACCTTCCATAAAGTTATTATAACCAACTTCTCATAAAGCCGTTATACTAACTTTATGCCTTAGACTAATTCATTCTTTTTATAACCAGGAGACTTATACTTTCAAATCAAGTTGCAAAACTTTCAAAATACTTCAAGTCTCTTATCTTTAGAAATCAAGCTTCTTACTTAGAAATCAAGTCTCTTATCTTTAGAATGTCAAGAAATCCATACTTTCCAAATCAAATATTCTATACTTTTAAATCAAATCATTTCTTCCTTTAAGAATCAAGTGCCATAACTTGAAAAATAAAGTTTCTTAACCCTTTAAGGATTTAAGGTTCATAGTCTTAAAAATTCGTAACGTACACTCTTTAAATTAAGTAACATATACTTTTGTGCATTGTGAATATGTTATACTTGTTTATAACGATCTTATTAAATAAACCATGATCTAGAAAATGTAATATAATTTTGTCTTATCTTAGCTTCTATGCAGATGGATAAATCTACTCATTTTAATTTAATTGATTGTCGATACATTTTCTTTTATTAACGCTGCAATGGCTTGTTCGATACTTATTCTCATTCGTGCAATAACTTAGCAAAGTCAACTCGACTCCAAATACTTCCTAACGACTTTTACCAACATCCCCCATAAGACTTGGTAAGAACTTAGGATAACTTAGACGTAACTTTTACATAGAGTAAATCAACATACATACCTCTTAACTTCTAAGAGTAGAAGGAATCATGAAATAACACCACATGTATATTTCATACATAGAATCATGCCCAAAAGGAGGAAGAGGTTCACATACCTCGCGACGATTACCGACAAGTAGCAAAATGCTCCAAAGTACTTCAACCTTGATAGTTATTCCATCCTTCAAGTAGGATACGCTATACTTAGTACTTCAACCTATAATGTCCATAATACGTCTATTAACCTCTAGCTTCAAACGTAGAAGATTCTAAGTGTAAAGTCACCAAATTCTACGGAAAATCGGACAACACTTCCTTTGTTTCTACGTACTTTTCCACCTTTTTCAAGGCCCGAAAATCAATAACCAAACGCCACATTTAAGGCCCAATAATTCAGCAAATACAAAGGGCATTACACGCCTAATAGGACATGTAAAATTCTGCCCCACAATCAATATAAAACTTGTCCAATAATTCCAAGCCATGTTCGGCTACAATGTCACAACAATTATCAATTTCCTTTCAATTCCTTTTTCAATCCAAGTTGTTATTCCAACATGTTATATACATAATAACAATTACAACAACTATAAATCCTTTCTTCTTTAACATGCGACGATTGTAACTACCGTCCAAATTAATTACAACATTAATGGCTAACTTGTCCATTTTCGGTTTTAACATGTCGACATGATCCAAATATTTCCAAACTTCATTCTATATACCACATGCTCATTTATTAACTACTATAACATGTAATCTTCAATTACATTAAGAAAATGAAGATTTTACCTCAATAAGCCCTAATAATGTCCAAGCGTAAAAGTCGATCCTTAGCAACTTTTAGCTCCTCTTCTTATGTTCCAATCCACTCCAAGCACTCCTTAGAAGCTCATGAAGAACTCCTCTTCAAGTTCTATCTTCAAAGTTGAAGAACAACTTAGGGTTTCGCCTTGCGACTAACGTAAAAACGTCGTTTTTCCGGGCTCTTTCTATTGAGATATCCTTACAATACCCCTAGGAACCTTGGGTTAAAGTCTTGTGAATTATGGAACAAGATTGCAAAAAATTTCTCTCAAAAAAACTCCATGGCCGAGAGCACTTTAAACTTGCACAAAGTTTCTCTAATTTTTCTAAGTGTTGAAGACAAGTTTTGCTACTAGTGTAGTATATATAACACAAAGTAGGGTCTAGATTAACACATATGAGTGGCTTGGATGAGTTTCATTTAATAACTAGCCAAGTGGGCTCATTGACTTAGTCAATTATCTCAAGCTTGTCATCCACTTGACTATTAACCTTGGTCACACTTAACCTTGGTCACTTGACCACTTAACCTAGGTCCAAATCGTCCAAGACCATGTGGGAGGTGACACGTGTCGCCCTCCCATTCGTCCATAAATTTTTTTAACCCTCGTGGGCCCCACAAAACGTAAAATATCTCGGGTGGGCCCTACGTGACCAAATCCGTAAAATACATTTCCACCATAATGATAAATTATATACTCCTCAAATAATGTATTTTGAGAATCTAATTACCATCAACGAACATTTTTCCTTTCCGACGTTCGGAAGATTTTCCGTCGGAAAAACAATTCTTTCTTTCGTACCAATTTTCAAGTCTTGCGCTCTCGCGTCTATTCTCTTATGCATGTCCTGGAATTTTGGGGTGTAACACATACTTACATAACCTCCATACCGATTTTGGCCTCCAATCTTTTGGAGTCACTCTAACAAACAATATAAGGCCATTTCCGGCTCTCACGACCTGGTTCTGGTGGAACGCGTCCACGAACCCGTAAAACAATTAACTAGACTTGGGCCTTGCACCCTCGTGACCATGTCACATAGCGGAACTACTACCAACTGATCCCATTCCATTTCAAGCTATGGGGCGACCCATAATAGGTCCCCAACCCGACCCACCGTCGCACTTAACTCTTACCCTTAGTCTGAATAAAATCTTATTGCCGAGAAGGCCTTATATACCTAAGGTCTCGACGGTTATCAATATTCTTAGGCTCGCAATTTCCATGTTCCAAGCCTACCTTACCAGTTCCCCCGTAACGGGTACAATAACTCCTCATAATACCATAACCATGTTGTCTTGATCACAACAACCATTCCTTACTCCATACGGATCCCATCCGTACCATTCTCTTAAGCCTACCACGTAGCTTAATCTATTAACATGGCATTCTGTTAAGTTCCCTAACATGACTTCTTAAGGGATCAATTGTCACGACCCGACCCGGCGCGGCGGTGCCCTACAGGCACCTGTTGAGTATACATCAGAGAATAGCAGCGGAACATACACAACATAAACACAGGTGTAAACAATATATCAACACAGGCTAGCCGATAAGGCCGTCTTCCATAATATAAACAAAGTCAAAAGTACAACTTTACAACTCAGTTCTTACAGCCCAACCACATATGTGAATACAGACCTCTAGGAATAACAACTGTGGCGGGACAGGGCCCCGCCATACCCCTGAATGTACATAATCTACAACATCAGGGAAAGATTGTACCAAAAGAAAGACAAGCCTCCGGAGAATGGAGCTTAGGCGTCGATAAGTGATCCAAGAGTGTGGATCCGCACCTTACCACTTTCTGCGGCATGACGCGGCCCAGGAAGGGTCAGTACACAATATGTACTAAGTATGTAAAACTGGAAAGTACTGTAATTACAACATAAGTTTAATAGAAAGTCGGAGACATGTATGATAACAAAATTACAGTACACAGTGCCTTACTAACAATGAGAGTAAAAATAGGTGTATACTTACAACGAAAAATAGGATTGGAATCCTACTCCTGGGACTATTTCACCCGCATAGGTCCAGTGGACCTGCGTGAGGTATTCCTCTCATGGGACTATTTCACCCGCATAAGCCCTTACGGACTCGCATGAGGTATTCCTCGCATAGGATGGACCCGCCCGCATGGGACTATTTCACCCGCATAAGCCCTTACGGACTCGCATGAGGTATTCCTCGCATCGTGGTTAGCAAATCCACGGAAATATACTCTTCCACAATCCCGGGGAATGACCCGCGAATAATATATCACTAGCCCAAATCCGCTATCACATAACATAAGCTCTATCGACATCATACAACATATAAGCAAGTTAAGAAATCCCCTAACTTCTTACTATTCTTGTTCATATACACTCTCGTTTTAGTTTACTTAAGGCACTAACATGTCTGTTATAAAAATCCGGGACTTTAACCCAAAGTACTACGTACTTCTATTCTTTTAAAAATGACTCATTTCATTATAAAACTTCCAAGATACTAATAACCGTAGTATCAAGTTACAATTTCTTTTCAAGACAAGTCACAATACTTTTAGAAATAAAAATTAGGCTTCTAAATCAAGTCACTCATGTCGTATAAAACCTTAGGCAATTGATTCCTTAAAATCGAATTGCCTTCCATTAAATCAAGTCATTTATCTTTCCATAAAGTCAATATAACCAACTCCCCATAAAGTCGTTATATTCACTTTATACCTTAGTCAAGTACAATTTCCTATCCTAGGGACTTATACGTTTTTAAAACGACACAAGTATCACATACTTTAAAATTCTTCAAGTCCCTTATCTTTAACAAGACTTAAGACATCTTTAATATTCTCAAAGAAGTGAGTTAATCTCCTAACTCACCCGACTTGGCATTTCATAAAACAAGTAAAGAATGTCAAAGTCTTGTACGTCTACCATACTATATACGTGAAACTAGTCATGCTCAAAGATAGGAAAAGTTCTACATACCTTGTCGGGTCAAACCACTTGCCAAGTACAAAGTCCACGTAGTATATCAACCTATAATATTCACAATACGTCTATTAACGCCTTACTTCGAATGTAGAATATTATAAGTGTAAAGTCTCCATTTTCTACGGAAAATCGGACAGCACCTCCTTTGTTTTTACTCACTTTGCCACCTTTTTCAAGGCCGAAATACAATAACCAAACAACCCCAATTGGCTCACAACAATATAGAAGGTAGTTCAATACAAATGAATAACCAAACAGCCCCAATTGGCTCACAACAATATAGAAGGTAGTTCAATACAAATGAATAACCAAACAGCCCCAATTGGCTCACAACAATATAGAAGGTAGTTCAATACAAATGAATAACCAACTAATACAAACTACAGTCCAAATTCGGCCACCTTGAGTTCAACAAAACCAATTCTTATCCAACTTCCATTTCAATCCATATTGGTAGCATAACATGATATCAAGTCGCATTTGATTATAATAACCACAATCTTTAAGTAAGTAACATGCGACGATTTCTAAAAACGACCAATTAGTAATCCAATTTCCAAGTGGCTTGTATAACATTTCAGATTTAGCTACAAGAAATCCATAATGCTTATAACTTCAACCTATCAACTTCATGCTAGCAACAAGTAAAGCTAACAACAACAATATAAATATGTAATCTTGTAACACCTTTAAAAGACAAGATTATACCTTAACGATTCTTAATCCAACTCCAAACCGAAGTCACTCCTTAGTAGTTTAGAGTCTCTCCAAGACACTTCAATCCTCTTGTTGAGACCCTTAGAACAACACCAACAATTATCCTTCAAAACTCCAAACAAAACCTAGAAAGACCATTATGTTTTCGTTTGCGACTAACCCGTAAACTACCTTTTTCCAAGATTTTTCTATTGAGATGTGTTTACAATACACCTAAGAACCTTGGTTTAAAGTGTGGAATCAAATGGACAAGAAACGAAAAAATTTCCCTTTCTTCCTTAGTGAACCCGAGACCCCTCCTAAGTGTTCTTCAAATTTGTGTAAATTTTTTCTAAGTGTTAAGTCCTCTCTTGCTACTAGTTTAATATAAAGGGTCATGGAGGGTTAAGATGCATCCAAATGGTTGGCTTGGATAAACTCTTAGCAAAACATCAAGACTTATTGACCATTGACTTAGTCAAGATTGTCAAGCCACAACTTGCAAGACTTTAGTCATCCAAGACTTAAGGTAAATGACCATATTGGCCATGCCATTTCGTCCAAGGCATTGCTAAGGGGGGGTGACACGTGTCGCCCTCCCATTCGACACAACACTTACGTTTTCCGACAATTTCATAATTCCGATAAATTTACAAGTCTCAAATCTTAACACTTGTGGGTTCTTACTTATGTTCTTAAAACATGTCCTGCAATTACGGGGTGTAACATTCTTCCCCCCTTAGAAACATTCGTCCCCGAATGTTCTTTCGGAGTCACACTTACAATTAGCGACATAGTTTCCTTTCCACGGCCGACATACCAAAAATGCCACTCATGGCCACATAAAAGCATTTAAGCAAAGAAACACTTCAATTAAAACTCGACAAGTAAGGGAAAATGAAATACACGAAGGTATAGGAAATAAGTGAGGATACCTCCTCAACATGTCCTCCTCCGCTTCCCAAGTCAACTCCTAGGTTATCATTTCTCCACAGGACTTTGTGGAAGCTACATCCTTGGTCATGATCGCGACTGGCGATCGAGTATCGCTATGGGACTCTCCTCATACGATAACCCCTGTCACACTGGACCTCACTAGTAGGGAAAACTCTCATTTGGATCACCGATACACTTTCGCAACATAGAAACATGGAATCTGGATGTACCGCCTCCAACTCGATGGCGGATCCAACTCGTAGCAACCTTGCCCACTCTACGAACGATCCGGTAGGGCCCAATGTACCTTGGGCTGAGTTTCTTCTTACGAATCTCATCACCCCTTCATGGGTGACACCTTCAAGAAGACCCAATCGCTCACGAAACTCCAAATGCCGACGCCGATTATCCGCGTATGACTTCTGCCGACTCGAGCTGCTGCGGTCTCTCTGGATAAGCTTCACTTATCCATAGCTTTCTTTGTACCAAGTCCAGGCCAACTAATCGTACCTCGCCCGTCGAACCAACCGATCGGCGACTGCGCATTTCGCCCACAAAGCCTCGTATCGCCATCATGCTGGAATGGTAGGTTATGTTATACCCGTATTTCCAGTATATGCGTGGCGCGTCGTATTATAATTTGAGCCTTAAAGTTGGCTAGTTTCGAAATTTGTACACAACACCCGATTAGAGTCGTTTTTCGACGAAAAGTTTACACAGCTTTAGTAGGGAAAATTAAGGCTATGTCATTAATAATTTTTGCGGATTTTTCCGAGAGACGAAACATTTTGGACCAACGAGAGGGCGACACTTGTCACCCTCTAATTGGAAGGAGTGGACGGACGAAAAGGGGCTAGTTGGCACGTTTTTTGTGCATTGTTTTTGGTCAAGGAGTTGGTAGGATATTTTGGGTAGATGGATAAGGTTGCACATGGCTTAATCTTGGCCCTACACTTGCATGGCACTTGGCTTGATCTTGGCCATTGGTTGGCCTTTGGTTAGCCTATAAATACTCCCCTTACTTGAAGACTTTCTTCATCCAAAACTTGAGCAATCTTTCTAAGTCTCAAATACTCCCTCCCTCTTGTTTGATCTCGTCCAAAAGCCCCCCTCCCCCTTTGAGAAGGCCCTTTGGCCGAGAGCTTCCCCCTCAACCCCTTGTGGTGTCTAGCCGTGGGGTACCCCCCCCCTAGCCTAGTTGTTTTCGTATAATACCCCTTGTTGTGGTATAGAAATACTCTCCTAGTATTGTTATAATGCCCAAAATACTTTAGCCAAATACCTTGTAGTACTTTCCAAAGTACCCTTTTTACAAAAAGCCCAGAAAATACCATTATACTTTCCCTCAGTCACTAAAACGAAACCCTAAGTAAATCTTCACCCGTAGTTGAAGTTATAAGTAGAAGTTGGTTAGAACTTCTAAGGGTTGGTTGGAGTCGGGCCGCGGAGTAGGAGCTAAACCTTGCTCAGGATCGACATATAAACTCGGATAATTTTGGGCTTATCGAGGTAAACATTCTTGACCTTCTGTTGTAATTGGAAATTACATGTTGTAGGAGTATATAGTTAAGTATACTATATATAGAACTGAACATAGTTGTGCGGCAATGTCTTTTGACTTAAGCCTGAATAATACTTACGGCAATGTCTTGCGACTTAAGCCTGAATTTTAAGAAGTGAACTGAACTGTAATTACATAGGGTGTATTCTGAGACTTGTGTAGCATTCTTGTGTAGTAGAATTGTACACGTCCGTTAGGCGTGTTAACCCCCTGGTTGGCTTGGTAGCCGGCCTCGATAGAGGAGGAGATTTACGCTGTGGCGGGGGGGGGGGAGGTGCTGCCGAATTTTCTGTAGGATATTCTCCATTGAGATCTAGATGTTAATAGGCGCCTTGTGGCCTCTATAGGTTGAAGTACTACGTATGGCGTGATCTACTTGGCTTAAGGAGTAGCCGACGGTTTGAGGTACTTGGAGCGTTTTGCTATTAGTCGATAATCGTCGCGAGGTATGTGAACCTCTTCCTATCTGTTCTAGCATGATATGTGTATAACTATGTAGTACGGTAGACGTACCTGTGTTTAATGTATTTGACTGGTTTGAAACATAAAGTGTTATAACGGCTTTATGGGTAGTCGGTTATAACAGCTTTATGTAGGTAAGAAAATGCTTTGTGGTTTCAAAGGGTAACTGATTTGACTTATAACGGATTTGGTGTGTAGTAATAAAGAACTTGAAGTGTTTCAAAAAGACCTTTTTGAAAGAAGAGTAATACTTGGCTTTGAAAACATAAGAGTTGTACTAGCTTTATGGGAAGTTAGGTATAACGTCTTAAGAGTGATAAAAAGAATGGTTTACTGATTTTTAGAAGATAAGAGACTTGACTTAATGGTATTAATATGAATTTTGTTAAAAGTGTGAAAACTCATTCGTGAGTAATGAGTACTTGGTTTTAAGAGGAATAATGTTTCTTGATTCGGAAATCAGAATGAGTATCGACAAACCACTGCAGCGTTAATAGAGGAAAATGTATTGAATAATGAAGTATGGTATTAAAACCAGTAGAAATCTCCATCTGTATAGAAGCTAAGATAAGACAAAATGATATTACATTTCCTAGATCATGGCTGCTTAATAAGATTGATTATAAACAAGAATAACCTACTCACATATAAGACATATGTTTCTCAAAACGTTTAAAGGAGAATTATGTTTTAAAGGATTTAAAACTATGAACTACGAAACCTTTTCTAAAATGAGAAACTTGAGCTTTTGAAATTAGGCAAACTTGAACGTTTGGAAAATAAGGTTGTTACTTGATTTTACAAAGGAAAGCATTTTGGTTTACTTAACAATGTTAGTCACTCTATGTTTATACTACTGTATCGGGTGACCTTCGTAAAGAAATGGATCTTTAAAAGGAATTTAACGTACGTAATACTTTAGGGTTAAAATCCGGACTTTGACATAAAATGAAAGTACCTTGATTTGTGTATAACTTGCCTATGCTTTTGTTATGAAACTTGACCATGTTACGTGTGATAGCCTTGTTGTGCAAGTATTGTGTCTACTCAACTACGGTTCATCCGGAATGTATTTCACTTGACTCTACGGTTCATCCGGAATGTATTTCACTTGATTACGGTTCATCCGAATGTATTTCACTTGATTACCGGTTCATCCGAATGTATTTCACTTGATTAGGTTCATCCGGAATGTATTTCACTTGACTACCGGTTCATCAGGAATGTATTTCACTTGACTCTGGTTCATCCGAATGTATTTCACTTGACTAGGTTCATCAGGAATGTATTCCACACGTTTCTATATTGGGTCCATAAGATGGGCGAGACACATTATACGTATCACATGATTTGTACCTGAAGCTGGCGGTGAGGAAGGGAGTTCCACGGGCGTGAGGATGACTTTGAGGCGTGAGTCCACGACTTGACATGACCGCTTTTATGTTGTGAATCGTAGTTTGGTTATCATACATGTCTCTGCTTTATATAGACTATTATGATTTCATTTATAGTATTTCTGATTTCACATACTTGGTACCCGTTGTCTTGACCTCTTGGCTGCGTTCATCTGCGCGGTAAAGGTACATCGACCGTCGATCCGACTTATAGGATCACATTCTGACGTGTTGGGAAGCTCCATTCCTTGAGGCTTATCTTTGGTATGTTACCACAGTGCAGCAGGTTCTTGTACATTCGGGGTATGGCGGGGCCACTGTCCGTCATAGTTGTTGTCACTTCTTAAGTGCAGTAATCTTGTTGTGGGCGATGCAGTAAAAAAAGGATAAGCTGTTCGGGTATTTATGTATATATCGAAAAGCAACTTTTGGTTGCTTTGTTTACTTATCATGTCTCTTAATTCATGTTCATGTTTTTATTTCCTGATTTTCTCGATGTTGTATCACTAGGGTGCCGGTAAGGCACGATCACGGGCCGGTTGGTCGTGACAAAAGTGGTATCGAGCGATTAGTCCTCGGAAAGTGTCTCTGACCGTGTCTAGTAGAGTCTTGATTATCGGTGTGTTGTGCACCACATCTATAATCGTGAGGCTGCGGACATTTAGGATTGGTTTCCATTATTCTCATTCGAGATCGTGCCTTGAGTCATGTGATAAATTGGACCCTCCGACGTATTCCTTTCCTTTACGATTATGCCTCGCGTAAGGCAACCTGTGCCCATATGGGCAAGGCGATCGAGAGGCTGTTAGTGAGATCTGAGAGAATGCGAGCGCGAGCCCGGCCAAGACGAGCAGTGCTTCCGGCGGGTTTCGCGACGCCACTTGCCCAGCGAGTTTAAGCGCAACGATGGGCTGCGAGACTCTGATACACGAGCCTCGATCCACGGCTGGAGCGAGATGAGATGGGGTACAAGAGATGGCGATTCTTGGCGGTCGTGGCGAGATATGAGATAAATTTGATCACGGCGATTCCGGCCCGTAGCACCGTAGTTCACCGGCGAGCGATTTGAGGCTACGTGACTTTCCGAGTTGTAGCCCGATGTTCTATGGATCGAGGCGAGATGACCTCGGGAGTTTATCCGACTCTGACGGATCATGAGTGATCGAGTCTCGAGGCGTAGTCGGTGGTATTGGGTTGCATCAGTGCGTGATCTGCAGATTGGGTTTGATTCGTGGGAGTTATGCAGGAAGAGCATGCACTCCCAGTAGAATGGGACGAGTTCTCAAGGGCTTTTCTTGCACATTTCTAGCCCCACAGATGAGAGGCTTGGGCGCAATTTTGACGTTGAGCGGGGCGGGCGGGCGGTTAGAGAGTACAATGTGGAGTTCGACTCATTAGCTCGGTATGTTCCCAGAGTAATGGCGATATGGAGGGCGAGTACATCGCTACGTCACGGGCTGGATGATTACTTGGCGCAGGCTTATGCGGGAGTAGCTCTTGATAGGGCATGGACATTGCCGCGTCAAGCTCATGCACTAGGATGTGAGGCACGGAGGTCGTGGAATGGCCGAGATCGCGAGAAGAGGCGAACAGCGAGGTCCTTTGGTAACTTTAGCGGACCGCCTCGTGATCTAGTTATGTACCTCCACCGATGCAGTGGTCCCCGATCTTGGGGCGTTGGGGTATTCGGGGTGAGTGAGCTCGAGGCTTAGTTCCGCGGTATACGTGAGTGCTTGTTATACCCCGTATTTCCAGAGTACGTACGTAAGGGAATACGTACAAAAAGTCTAGCCTTAAATTTTAGGCAAAACGTTTTTTTTTGGGCACAACTCACAAAACGAATAGTTTTCCGACGAAACGTTTCCACAGCTTTCGTAGGGTAAATTCCGGCTATGCCATTTCTAATTTTTGCGGATTCTTAGAGAGGCGAAACATTTTGGACCAGCGGGAGGCGACACTTGTCACCCTCCAATTGATGGACTTGAAATCGTCCATTTGGACGATTTGGCTATAGTGAGCACGTTTTTTGTGCCTTGTGCACAAGTCAAGGAGTTGGTAGGATATTTGTGTATAGTTAATCCTCACCCTACACTTGCCTTGCACTTGTCTTAATCTTGGCCATTGGTTGGCCACTTCTTGACCTATAAATACCCCTTAGAGATGAGGAGTTCTTCATCCACAAATTACTTTCCAAGTCTTGAAAATCCTCCCTTCTCCCTTGTTAGCCATTTCGTCCAAGCCCTCTTCCCCCTCTAGCCTAAGTGACCCTTGGCCGAGGCTTCCTCCCCCTGCCTGGCCGAAATCTACCCCCCCTCCCTTGGTAGAAAAGTTGCCTTCTTGTATTGTTATAATGCCCAAAATACCCTAGCCCAAATACCTTAGTACTTAGTAGAAGTTGTGAAGAACTTCTAAGGTTTCCTTGGAGCATACAACTTAGGAGCAAAACCTTGCTCAGGCGCGACTTTTTCTAGGATATTATTGGGCTTACCGAGGTAACTAATCCTAACCCTCTTTTGAATTAGAGAATACATGTTGTAGTAGTATAAGATTAAGTATTAAATACTTAGAAGAATATTGCGAATAGAATTGAACTATTACCACGATGAAGGGTTTAAAGAAGAATAATCGATTTGTCTTACATAGAATTTGTTTTCTGATGAACTTATATAGCTCACTGGGTAGGAAGTCTGCCGAATTTCCGTAGAATTGTGAACCCTCTGTTTAGAATGACCTTGAGTAGTCTTTGATAGATATCTGTGACTATTATAGGGTGACTCTCTGCGACATATTGACTTGGCGGTGGTTTTCGCTGAGAAGGTATGTGATTCTTCCTAAAGCATGATATTTTACAATATATATAACTACGGCAATGCCTCACGGCTTAAGCCTGAATAACACTTACGACAATGCCTCACGGCTTAAGCCTGAATAATAAAGATCTGAAAGCATTTCAAAAGAATACTGAATCATATTTTTAAAGAGAACTAATTGGTTTTTAAACAGAAGCTTAAGAGTTATACTAGCCTTATGGGAAGTTAAGTATAACCACTTAAGATTGATAAAGAAAGCGATTTGCCTATGTGTTTATAACAGACTTATATTGAATTGTGAAAAGAATAATAAGATGGTTTGATAAGTAGACATGATATGATGCTATGTGTGTTAGTGTCTTGTAACGTTTGTGAAAAAGAGTATTCTTGTTGTGCTTATGTTGTTTAACGATAAGCTGTTAGGTTAGTGTAGCATCACTCACCTCTTGACATATTGCAGGGGTTAAGCGCCTCCGTCTGGGGTATACTCGGTGATGCAGGACCATGATTCGAGAATACCTCATGCGGGTCCAAGGACCTATGCGAGCTACGGAGTTCGAGTTAGTGTGCGGGGTTATACCTCATGCGATGCATGTGGCCGTGCGGACGACGAGTCGGGGCGATGCGAGTAGCTACCCTCGATGCGGGGTTATGTACCCTATGCGGGCCTATGTGATTGGCCTATGCGGACTACGGGAGTCCAGGATTAGGCTTGCATGGGTATACTACGGGCGGTGGCCTGCCCGATCATTCGCGACCTAGAAAAGACACATTCTGATTTACCTATTGCTGCTCTTGTTTGTGATGTGGCACTATGTGCGGTTTCCTTGGTTGTTTCATACACACTTGCAAAACTGTTTTCAAAATGATATGTTTCATTTAAGTATTTTACAAGTTTCATATACTTAGTACCTGTTGTACTGACCTCCTTCGGGGGGCTGCGTTCATGCCGCAGGTAAGGGCAAGCAGGTGCTAGATCCACATTCTTAGGATCTCTACGTTGGTGTCGGGAGCTCCATCTTTTCCGAAGGCTCTACTTTTGGGTATGATCTTCCTGTTGTAGATAGTTTTGTGCTGATCGAGGGTATGGCGGGCCTGTCCGCCATAGTTGTATATTTCCTTAAGTGCATGTAGTCATGTTATGCGATTGTCGGATGTAGCTTGCTAAACCATGTTTATTTATATATATCTTAGAAAGCGATGTTTTCTCACATAAAGCGTGTCTTATATTATAAAGCTGTTTCATGTCTTGCTTTATATTTCCGATTACTACGATGTATGACTACTTGGGTGCCGGTAAGCACGATCCACGAACCGAGCAGTCGTGACAAAAGTGGTATCGAGCGATTAATCCTCGGAAAGTGTCTCTGACCGTATCTAGTAAGTCTTGATTATCGGTGTGTTGTGCACCACACCAATAATCGAGAGGCTATAAGATATTTAGGATTGGTTTCCATTCTTCTCATTACGAGATCGTGCTTTAGAGTGTGTTATAGGTTGGACCCTCTAACGTATTCCTTTCCTGTATGATTATGCCTCACGTAAGGCAACCGGCCCGAAGAGGCAAAGCGGTAGGAGGCGCTAGCGAGACACCCGCAGTCACGAGGCTCGAGCCCAGTCTATACGAGGCAGCGAGTTCTATGCGCCCGCCCCAGCGAGACCACAGTACCAGCACTCATCCCGCGGCTGGGCGGAGAGTTAGGGTACAAGGAGATAGCCCGACTTTTGGCTAAAGTTGTGGCGTCTGAGAGAGATTGGATCACGGCGATTCCAGTTCAGCTCAGCTCGATCGCGCCGTGGTACACCCGAGGCGAATAGTTTGAGGCTACGAGATTTCTTGAGTTGTAGCCCGCGAGTTTTCTGGTGGCGGAGGATGATCGCAGGAGTTCATCCGTCGGCTTGAAGGATCGTGAGGTGATCAAGGCCTCGAGACAGTCTGTGACGCCGGTTCGCGTCATGCGTGATACCGCGATCGATTGGTTTGATCATGGGAGTTATCCGGGAAACGCAACGTCCCGGCTCGTGGGATGAGTTCTCGAGGCTTTCTCACTCACTTCTTGCCGCGGATGAGAGGCGCGGGTGATAGATTTTTACTGCGAGGCGAGAGGGCGCCTTTGTCGAGTACAATGTCGAGTTTGATTCATTGGCTCGATATGTCCCGGCATTAGTAGCGAATATGGAGGATAGGGTGCACCGCTATGTCACGGGCTGAAGCGACTATATGGCCGAGTCATGTGCGGGTGTTTCTCTCGGTAGGTATGGACATTACCCGCATGCGAGCTCATGCTCTTGGATGTGAGGCGTAGAGACCGCGGGTTGTGACGTGAGAAGAGGCCGGGGCAGCGAAGTCTTTTGGTGGCTATCGTGGTGGCGGCCTCACAGCGATCTAGATTTGCACCACGGCCAGCCCGAGCACTCTGCGCCGTCCTCGGCCTGACCCGAGTATTCGAGGCGGCCGGGGCCAGGACTTGAGCGTCGAGGCGGCGAGAATGCGGCGATCGGACCACCCGCCGGTGTGGCGTCACGGTGAGCCAACCGGGAGTTGTGGTGCTACGGGAGTTTGTTTTAGTTGTAGCGGCGAGGTCACTATGCGGCTGTCAGGCGAGGCGATCTTGATGGTAAGTCGACCTACGAGTTCTTTCGCGGTCTTCTTCATCCCAGCGATTTACTCGCCGGAGGGCAAGGTACTCGTGGGCCGGCGGTCGCGGCAGGTCGTGGCGGGTCCCGATTCTAGCGGTCCTCGAGAACGCATTTATGCCTTGTCCGGTAAGCGAGGATCGGAGGCCTCACCGATGTCGTCACGGTACTTTATCGGTTTACGGGTTTGATGTGTATGCCTTGATAGATCCGGTTCTACTGCATCTATATATCTCCCGCTTGTTGCTAGTAGGATAGGGATGAGCACGAGTCCATAGACCACTTTCGAGGTAGCTACGCGATGGTGATTCGGTGGTAGCTCGGCGGGTATATAGAGCTTGTCTGTGACCATTTACATTCGTCGGACCACTGGCCGACTTGATAGAGTTGGAGATGATTGACCGGCGTGATTATGGGGATGGATTGGCTAGCTTCTTGCTACGCCAATGTAAGCTGCAGAGAAAGTAATGCGGTTCGATTTCTGAGGCCGGTTGTTGAGTGGGAGGAGCACGGTATCGTAGGGGTAGGTTTATTTCCTACCTCAAGGCTAGGAAGATAGTGCGAGAAGGGTATATCTACCATCTCGTTCGGGTGTTTGATCTTGAAGGCTGCGGTACCAGATTTTGATCGATTCGATGGTCGTGAGTTCCCAGGCGTGTTTCGGATGACCTCCGGGTATCCCTCATGAGAGTGAGATTGAGTTTTGTATTGACATATTGCGGACACTCGACCTATTTCCATTCGCCCATCTGAGAATGGCACTGCCGAGTTGAGGAGGCGAAGGATCGGCTTAGAGATTTCTTTGGAGAAGGGCTTCATCGGGCTAGTGTTTCTCCACGGGAGCGCGGTATTGTTCGTGAAGAAGAAGGGCGGGGCCAGCTGCGCATGTGTTGATTCTGACGGTGAACAAGGTGACCATTAAGAATAGATACCCCCTTCCCAGGATTGATGATTTGTTCGACCAATTGCGAGTGCGAGATGTTTCTCAAGATTGATCTGCGATCGGGCTATCATCAGTGCGAGTCGAGAGGTGGATGTCCCTAGGGCGCATTCGGGACGTGCGGGCATTATGAGTTCGGTCATGTCTTTTGGGTTGACCAATGCTCGTGGTATTCATGGATTTGATGAACAAGTGTTCAAACCATTTTGGACACGTTTGTGATAGTGTTCATTGATGATATCTTGGTTTATTCTCGCTCGGTCACGAGGAGCATGCGGAAGCATTTGAAATTTGTCTTGTGATTCTCGAGACCAGCGATTTATGCGCCAAGTTTTCCAAATGTGAGTTTTGGTTGACTTGATGGCGTTTCTTGGGCATATTATCGGGTGATGGCATTCAGTGGATCGGCGAATCGAAGCGATCGAGGACTTGGCCTGAACCTACTACTCCGAGAGGTTCGCGATTTTACGGGCCTTGCGGGATATTATCGGCGGTTCGTAGAAGTTTGCTTCTATCTACGCACCATTGACTAGGTGACTCGAAGGCGGCCAAGTTTGATGGTGATGCTTGTGGCGGGGTTTCGATTCTTTGAAAGAGGCGGCGACCGCCCCGTTCTTACTCTTCGGAGGTCGGATGGTTATATGTCGTGTATTGTGATCGTCGGGCATCGGGTTGGGATGTGTGTTGATGCGGCATGGCGGGGTTATAGCATATCATCCGACAGGTGAAACACGGAGGAACTACCCGCATGATTTGGAGTTGGCGTAGTGATTCACGCTTTGAAGATCTGGAGGCACTATTTGTATGGGGTTCACGTGGATATTTATACAGACCACAAGAGCCTCGGTATATCTTGACGGAGGAGCTGAACTTACGGCGAAGGCGGTGGTTAGAGTTGCTTAAGGATTACGATGTTGATATCTGTACCACGGGAAGGCGATATTGTGGCGGATGCTCTTAGTCGTAGAGTCGATGGGAGCCTATCGGTTGTGCGACTAGAGAGAAGGACATGGTTCGTGATTTGCACGATTAGCAAGCCTTGGTGTCCGTTTGATTGAGTCGATAGCGGTGGGGTTAGAGTTCGTGAGGTTGCAGAGTCTTCCATCGTCGAGAGGTGAAGAGCGGCAGTTCGAGATCCGGCTTTGATTCGATATCGTGATCTGACTCTTCGTGAGGCAAGGGTCCTTTTGGTAGCACGATGGGGTGCTAAGGTTTGAGGCGAGTTGTGTGTTCCGGATGTTTGAGGACTTGGCGTGAGTTCTTGGGGAAGCACACGCGCGCGTTACTCTATCCGTCGAAGTGCGACCAAGATGTACCACGACCTTAGATCTGTGTATTGGTGGGATGGCTTGAAGAGGGGCGTTGCGAGTTCGTAGCTCGGTGCGTGTTGTCGGCGGTGAAGGTAGAGCACGAGAGACACGGTGGTTTATTCTGAGCGATTGAGATCGACACGGAAGTGGGAGGTAATCAACATGGACTTCACGGGATTACCTCGCACTAGAGAGACATGATTCTATATGGGTTATCGTCGACGGTGTGAAATCGGCCCACTTTCTTCCGTCGGGGCGACTTTTTGGTGAGGATTATGCGGACTTTACATCAGAGATCGTCGGTGCATGAGTCCTACCCGATCATATCGAAGCAGAGCCCGGTTCTGGCTAACCAGAGGTCCTTCGAGAGGGTTTAGGGGCGCAGTGAGCTTTGATCGCATTTCATCCACGAGCAGACGGACGAGCGAGCGCACTATCGAACTCTTGAGGATATCTTTGCGAGCTGTGTTATTGACCGATGGTAGTTGGGAGGATCATTTGCCTCTAGTTGAGTTCGCGTATAATAATAGCTACCACTCGGTATTGGATGGCGCCTTATGAGGCCTTGTATGGGAGGAAGTGCGGTCGCCTATAGGTTGGTTCGATGTGGGCGAGTGCGGCTAGTGGGACCAGATTTGGTACAGCGGTGGATAAGGTGAAGCTTATCAAGGCGGCTATTAATGCTTCGAGTCGACATAAGTCGTATCACGAGATCATCGTCGTCGGCATCTTGAGTTCGAGGTTCATGATTGGGTTTTCCTAAAGGTGTCACCCATGAAGGGTGTGATGAGATTCGGGAAGAAGGAAACTTCGGCCCAGGTACATTGGGCGTTTCAGTTGTCGCGAGGTAGGCAAGGTTGCCTATGAGTTGAATCTGCCGTCCGATCTGGAGGCGGTGCATCCGATTTTCACGTATCTATCTTTGAGAGATGTATCGGGGATCCATCTAGGGTACACCGATTAGCGATGTCCGGTGACCAGGGGTTATCGTATGAGGAGATTCCATAGCGATAGTCGATCGTCGGAGTTAGGCGTCTGCGGACGGGGCGTGGCTTAGTCAAAGTCTTGTGGCGGAGCAGGCTCGGGGAGGAGATGACGTGGGAAGCCGAGGAGGACATGAGGCGGAAGTATCTCACCTATTCCCAGCACCTCGGGTAAATTCACTTTCCTACTTGTAAATTTTCGTTATCGTTTACGCCTAAGTGTTGCTCTGTGGCGTGTGTGGCATTTACAAGCTGTTTAAGTTATGAAGAATCTTATCGTTAAGCGTCTTGGGAAGGAACATTCGGGGCGAATGTTTCTAAGGAGGAGAATGTTATACCCGTATTTCGAAGTACGTGCGTAAGGGAATACGTCTGAAAGTCTAGCCTTAAAGTTTAGGCAAAGCGTTTTTTTGGGCACAACTCACAAAGCGAATAGTTTTCCGGCGAAGCGTTTCCACGACTTTCGTAGGGTAAATTCGGCTATGCCATTTCTAATTTTTGCGGATTCTTAGAGAGGCGAAACATTTTGGACCAGCGGGAGGCGACACTTGTCACCCTCGATTGATGGACTTGAAATCGTCCATTTGGACGATTTGGCTATAGTGAGCACGTTTTTGTGCCTTGTGCACAAGTCGAGGAGTTGGTAGGATATTTGTGTATAGTTAATCCTCACCTACACTTGCCTTGCACTTGTCTTAATCTTGGCCATTGGTTGGCCACTTCTTGACCTATAAATACCCTTAGAGATGAAGAGTTCTTCATCCACAAATTACTTTCAAGTCTTGAAAATCCTCCTTCTCCCTTGTTAGCCATTTCGTCCAAGCCCTCTTCCCTCTAGCCTAAGTGACCCTTGGCGAGGCTTCCTCCCCTAGCCTGGCCGAAATCTACCCCCTCCCTTGGTAGAAAAGTTGCCTTCTTGTATTGTTATAATGCCCAAAATACCTAGCCCAAATACCTTAGTACTTAGTAGAAGTTGTGAAGAACTTCTAAGGTTTCCATGGGAGCATACAACTTAGAGCAAAACCTTGCTCAGTGCGACTTTTCTAGGATATTATTGGGCTTCGAGGGTAACTAATCCTAACCCTCTTTTGAATTAGAGAATACATCTGTAGTAGTATAAGAATAAGTATTAAATACTTAGAAGAATATTGCGAGAATAGAATTGGTATTACCACAGTAGAAGGGTTTAAAGAAGAATAATCATTTGTACTTACATAGAATTTGTTTTCCTGATGAACTTATATAGCTCAGGGTAGGGAAGTGCTGCCCGACTTTCCGTAGAATTGTGAACCCTCTGTTTAGAATGACCTTGAGTAGTCTTTGATAGATATTTGTGACTATTATGGTGACTCTCTGCGACATATTGACTTGGTAGGTGGTTTTTATTTGAGAAGGTATGTGATTCTTCCTAAAGCATGATATTTTACAATATATATAACTACGGCAATGCCTCACGGCTTAAGCACTGAATAACAACTACGGCAATGCCTCACGGCTTAAGCTTTGAATAATAAAGATCGAAAGCATTTCAAAAGAATCTTGAATCATTTTTAAAGAGAACTAATTGGTTTTAAGCGAAGCTTAAGAGTTATACTAGCCTTATGGGAAGTTAAGTATAACCACTTAAGATTGATAAAAGAAAGCAGTTTGCCTATGTGTTTATAACAGACTTATATTGAATTGTGAAAAGAATAATAAGATGGTTTGATAAGTAGACATGATATGATGCTATGTGTGTTAGTGTCTTGTAGCGTTTGTGAAAAGAGTATTCTTGTTGTGCTTATGTTGTTTAACGATAAGTGTTAGGTTAGTGTAGCATCACTCGCTCGCTCTTGACATATTGCAGGGGTTAAGCGCCTCCGTCTGCGGGGTATACTCGGCGATGCAGGACCATGATTCGAGAATACCTCATGCGGGTCCAAGGGACCTATGCGGAGCTACGGAGTTCGAGTTAGTGTGCGGGGTTATACCTCATGCGATGCATGTGGCGTGTGGGCGGCGAGTCGGGGCGATGCGAGGAGTAGCTACCGCCGATGCGGGGTTATGTACCTATGCGGGCCTATGTGATTGGCCTATGCGGACTACGGAGTCCGAGATTAGGCTTGCATGGTGATACTACGGGCAATTGGCCTGCCCGATCATTCGCACCTAGAAAATACATTCTGATTTACCTATTCTTGCTCTTGTTTGTGATGTGTATATGCGGTTTCCTTAGTTGTTTCATACATACTTGCAAAGCTTTTTCAAAATGATATGTTTCATTTAAGTATTTTACAAGTTTCATATACTTAGTACTGTTGTCTTGACCTCCTTGAGTGCGTTCATCTGCATGGTAAGAGGCAAGCAGTGCTAGATCCACATTCTTAGGATCTCTACGTTGGTGTCGGGAGCTCCATCTTTTAGGAGGCTCTACTTTTGGGTATGATCTCCTGTTGTAGATAGTTTTATCTGATCGAGGTATGGCGGGAACCTGTCCGCCATAGTTGTATATTTCCTTAGAAGTGTAGTCATGTTATGCGATTATGTCGGATGTAAGCTGCTAAACCATGTTTATTTATATATATCTTGAAAGCGATGTTTTCTCACATAAGCGTCTTATATTATAAAGCTGTTTCATGTCTTGCTTTATATTTCCGTGATTACTCGATGTATGACTACTTGGGTGCCGGTAAGGCACGATCCACGGGCCGAGCGGGTCGTGTGATGCTAGCGGCGAGATTCATGTCCCGCCGGTGTGCGCGATGTGGCAAACATCATCGGGAATGTCGTCTTTTCGGTGCTTGTTTCACTGCGGCGTCGAGAGCCATGTGACGAGAGCGTGCTTATAGGAGAATGCGGCGGCAGCGCGACCTGCGGATCGATGGCGGGTTAAGCCGCGCCTACGATTATGCCTGCGGCGGACTTATGATTAGAGTGGAGCGGTAGCCGGTATATCCTTAACCCTCAGAGATTTGTATGCATGATTGATGACCTTATTATTGTGTGCTACGTTCGGATAACGTTATGTTGGTTATGAGTTAGAAAGCTTGGCTAGTTGAAAGGATATGTATGAGGGCATGGAAAGTGTGAACTTTAAAATATTTCATGTTGAGACCTTAGATGTAAGGTCATCTTGAATAAAAGATTTTCACGGTTAGTCCTTGTTGAAATACTTGGTTTTGCGTATAAATGTATTGTGTGATAAGTCCACAGGTTGGGTAAATGAAAGTGGTATCTTTCTGATGTGATTTAGCAAGGTTGTTCGGATCGAGAAGCGAGAGAGTCGGCGTAGTGAGGCTCGGGTTGAGGGCGTGTTGCGTGTCAACCCGTGGCCGGAATGAGGTGGGGTCGACTCTGGGTGGTCCCGCCGGTGGTAGAGTCACGAGGGTGCTAGGCCCAAGTTTAGATGACCATCGTATGAGTTCGTGGATATGTTCGACTGAGCGGATCGTGAAGGCGGAAGTGGCCTTAAGGAAGATTGAGGCTAGTAAGATAACCAAGTTGGAGTGGTGACTCGAGGTTTGGAGAAGCGTAGCGATGGCGAAGTGTGAGTGCATTATCTTTGGAAGAGTTCAAGAGTTCGAGAAGAGTACGACGAGTAAGGGTAGAGCGAGCATATATTGCGAGCATAGATATGATCATTTCTTGTAAAGGGAGAAGGTGCGAAGGATGTATATTTTAGACCTCGGGAATCGTGCGATCGGTAACATATGTTGGAGTCGTGGAGTGACACTAGAACCTCGCGGCAAAGTGAAAAAGTTTGTGATGTTAAAGGTGTTTCCTCGTGGACTTGGATATAAGTATTTGCGTGCATGTGTTGTTTAAGTGGCGATTGTGGCGATTGGCAACTTATTAGAAGAACTTTATCGTTATCCGTCTTGAGAAGGAACATTCGGGACGAATGTTTCTAAGGAGGAGAATGTTATACCGTATTTCCGAGTATGCGTGGCGCGTATGTATTATAATTTGAGCCTTAAAGTTGGCTAGTTTGAAATTTGTACCTGACACCCGATTAGAGTCGTGTTTCGACGAAACGGTTCCACAGCTTTCGTAGGGCAAAATCAGGCTAGGGCATTAATAATTTTTGCGGATTTTTCAGAGATAAGTAAAATTTTTGACCAACGAGAGGCGACACTTGTCACCTCTAATTGGAAGAGTGGACGGACGAAAAGGGGCTAGTTGGCGTTTTTGTGCATTGTTTTTGGTCAAGGAGTTGGTAGGATATTTTGGGTAGATGGATAAGGTTGCATGGCTTAATCTTGGCCCTACACTTGCATGGCACTTGGCTTGATCTTGGCCATTGGTTGGCCTTTGGTTAGCCTATAAATACTCCTTACTTGAAGACTTTCTTCATCCAAAACTTGAGCAATCTTTCTAAGTCTCAAATACTCCTCCCTCTTGTTTGATCTCGTCCAAAGCCCACTCCCCTTTGAGAAGGCCCTTTGGCGAGAGCTTCCCTCTCCCCTTGTGGTGTCTAGCGTGGGGTACCCACAAGCCTAGTTGTTTTCGTATAATACCCTTGTTGTGGTATAGAAATACTCTCTAGTATTGTTATAATGCCCAAAATACTTTAGCCAAATACCTTGTAGTACTTTCCAAAGTACCACTTTTTACAAAAAGCCAGAAAATACCATTATACTTTCCTCGATCACTAAACGAAACCACTAAGTAAATCTTCACCCGTAGTTGAAGTTATAAGTAGAAGTTGGTTAGAACTTAAGGGTTGGTTGGAGGCGGGTCGGGCGCCGCGGAGTAGGAGCTAAACCTTGCTCGGGATCGACATATAAACTCGGATAATTTTGGGCTTATCGAGGTAAACATTCTTGACCTTACATTTGTAATTGGAAATTACATGTTGTAGGAGTATATAGTTAAGTATACTATATATAGAAGCGAACATAGTTGTGCGGCAATGTCTTTTGACTTAAGCTGAATAATACTTACAGCAATGTCTTGCGACTTAAGCTGAATTTTAAGAAGTGAACTAAGCGTAATTACATAGGGTGTATTCTGATGGGACTTGTGTGTAAGCGTTCTTGTGTAGTAGAATTGTACGTCAGGTTAGGCGTGTTAACCCCACTGGTTGGCTTGGTAGCGGCCTCGATAGAGAGAAGATTTATCTTTGTGGCGGGAGAGTCTTTGCCGAATTTTACGTAGGATATTCTCCATTGAGATCTAGATGTTAATAGGCGCCTTGTGGCCTCTATAGGTTGAAGTACTACGTATGGCGTGATCTACTTGGCTTAGGAGTAGCAAGCGGTTTGAGGTACTTGGGCGTTTTGCTATTAGTCGATAATCGTCGCGAGGTATGTGAACCTCTTCCTATCTGTTCTAGCATGATATGTGTATAACTATGTAGTCGGTAGACGTGCACATGTTTAATGTATTTGGTGGTTTGAAACATAAAGTGTTATAACGGCTTTATGGGTAGTCGGTTATAACGACTTTATGTAGGTAAGAAAATGCTTTGTGGTTTCAAAGATGGCGATTTGACTTATAACGGATTTTGTGTGTAGTAATAAAGAACTTGAAGTGTTTCAAAAATACCTTTTTGAAAGAAGAGTAATACTTGGCTTTGAAAACATAAGAGTTGTACTAGCTTTATGGGAAGTTAGGTATAACGTCTTAAGAGTGATAAAAAGAATGGTTTACTGATTTTTAGAAGATAAGAGACTTGACTTAATGGTATTAATATGAATTTTGTTAAAAGTGTGAAAACTCATTCGTGAGTAATGAGTACTTGGTTTTAAGAGGAATAATGTTTACTGATTTCGGAAATCAGAATGAGTATCGACAAACCACTGCAGCGTTAATAGAGGAAAATGTATTGAATAATGAAGCATGGTATTAAAACCAGTAGAAACCTCCATCTGTATAGAAGCTAAGATAAGACAAAATGATATTACATTTCCTAGATCATGGCTGCTTAATAAGATTGATTATAAACAAGAATAACCTACTCACATATAAGACATATGTTTCTCAAAACGTTTAAAGGAGAATTATGTTTTAAAGGATTTAAAACTATGAACTACGAAACCTTTTCTAAAATGAGAAACTTGAGCTTTTGAAATTAGGCAAACTTGAACGTTTGGAAAATAAGGTTGTTACTTGATTTTACAAAGGAAAGCATTTTGGTTTACTTAACAATGTTAGTCACTCTATGTTTATACTACGGGTATCGGGTGACCCGTAAAAGAAATGGATCTTTAAAAGGAATTTAACGTCGTAATACTTTAGGGTTAAAATCAGGACTTTGACATAAAATGAAAGTACCTTGATTTGTGTATAACTTGCCTATGCTTTTGTTATGAAACTTGACCATATTACGTGTGATAGCCTTGTGCAAGTATTGTGTTCTACTCGACTCTGGTTCATCAGGGAATGTATTTCACTTGACTCTAGGTTCATCAGGAATGTATTTCACTTGATTACGGTTCATCCAGAATGTATTTCACTTGATTACGGTTCATCAGAATGTATTTCACTTGATTAGGTTCATCAGGAATGTATTTCACTTGACTACGGTTCATCCGAATGTATTTCACTTGACTCTGGTTCATCAGAATGTATTTCACTTGACTCTGGTTCATCAGAATGTATTCCACGTGTTTCTATATTGGGTCCATAAGATGGGCGAGACACATTATCGTATCACATGATTTGTACCTAGGCTGCGGTGAGGAAGGGAGTTCCACGGGCATGAGGATGACTTTGAGGCGTGAGTCACGACTTGACATATTTGCTTTTATGTTGTGAGCGTAGTTTGGTTATCATACATGTCTCTGCTTTATATAGACTATTATGATTTCATTTATAGTATTTCTGATTTCACATACTTGGTACGTTATCGACCTCGCCCGGCTGCGTTCATCTGCGGTAAAGGTACATCGACAATCGATCCGACATAGGATCACATTCGGCGTGTTGGGAAGCTCGTTCGGAGGCTTATCTTTGGTATGTTACCACGAGTGCAGGGTTCTTGTACATTCGAGGTATGGCGGGGCCACTGTCGTCATAGTTGTTATCCTTCTTAGAAGTGCAGTAATCTTTGTTGTGGCGATGCGTAAAAAAAGGATAAGCTGTTGGTATTTATGTATATATCTGAAAGGCAAGCTGTTTTGGTTGCTTTGTTTACTTATCATGTCTCTTAATTCATGTTCATGTTTTTATTTCGCTGATTTTCTCTCGATGTTGTATCACTTTAGGGTGCGAGGTAAGGCACGATCCACGGGCCGAGTTGGTCGTGACAAAAAGTGGTATCGAGCGATTAGTCCTCGGAAAATGTCTGAACCGTGTCTAGTAAGTCTTGATTATCGGTATGTTGTGCACCACATCTATAATGTCGAGGCTGCAGGACATTTAGGATTAGTTTCCATTCTTCATTACGAGATCGTGCCTTAGAGTGTGATAAATTGGACCCTCGACGTATTCCTTTCCTTTACGATTATGCCTCCGCGTAAAACCTTGAGCCCATATAGGCAAAGCGATCGAGGCTGTTAGTAGAATCTGAGAGAATGCGAGCGCGAGCGATCGATACACGAGCAGTGCTTAACGGCGGGTTTCGCGGCGCCGCCCGGCCAGCGATTTAGAGCGCGGCGGTGGCTGCTGAGACTCTGATACGAGCCTCGGTCCACGGCTGGAAGCGAGATGAGATAAGTACAAGAGATGGCGATTCTTGGCGGTCGTGGCAGATATGAGGATAAATTTGGATCTGGCGATTCCAGCCCGATAGCACCGTAGTTCACCCCGGCGAGCAGTTTGAGGCTACGTGACTTTACGAGTTGCCAGCCTTGATGTTCTATGGATCGAGGCGAGATGACCTCGGGAGTTTATCAAGCAGCTCTGAGATCGTAGTGATCGAGTCTCGAGCGGTCGGTGGTATTGGGTTCGCATCAGTGCGTAATCTGCGATTGGTAGTTTGATTCGTGGGAGTTATGCAGGGAAGAGCATGCACTCCCGTAGAATGGGACGAGTTCTCAAGGGCTTTTCTTGCACATTTCTAGCCCGCGGATGAGGAGGGCTCGGCAGATTTTTGACGTTGAGAGCGGGGCGGGCGGGCGGTTAGAAATCTGATGTGGAGTTCGACTCATTAGCTCGGTATGTTCCAGCGTAGTGGCGATATGGAGGGCGAGTACACGCTACGTCACCGGTGGATGATTACTTGGCGAGCTTATGCAGAGTAGCTCTTGGCCGGCATGGACATTGCCGCGTCTGGCTCATGCACTAGGATGTGAGGCACGGAGAGGTCGGACGGAATGGCGAGATCGGCGAGAAGAGGCGAGCAGCGGTCGCTGGTAACTTCGAGGCGGACCGCCTCGTGGCGATCTAGTTATGTACCTCCACGATGCAGTGGTCCCCGATCTTGGGGCGTTGAGTATTCGGGGCTGAGTGAGCTTGAGCTTAGTTCCGCGGTATACGTGAGTGCTAGCGGCGAGATTCATGTCCCCCCGGTGTATGCGATCGGCAAACATCATCCGGGAATGTCGTCTTTCTGCGGTGCTTGTTTCACTGCGGCCGTCGGGAGCCGTGTGGCGAGGCGCTTATAGGAGAATCTGGCGGCTTGGCGCGGCCTGCCGGATCGATGGCGAGTTAAGCCGCCTACGATTATGCGCCCTGCAGGGCAGACTTATGATTAGAGTGGAGCGGTAGCTTCAGGTATATCCTTAACCCTCTAGAGATTTGTATGCATGATTGATGACCTTATTATTGTGTGCTACGTTCGGATAACGTTATGTTGGTTATGAGTTAGAAAGCTTGGCTAGTTGAAAGGATATGTATGAGGGCATGGAAAGTGTGAACTTTAAAATATTTCATGTTGAGACCTTAGATGTAAGGTCATCTTGAATAAAAGATTTTATGGTTAGTCCTTGTTGAAATACTTGGTTTGCGTATAAATGTATTGTGTGATAAGTCACAGGTTGGGTAAATGAAAGTGGTATCTTTCTGATGTGATTTAGCAAGGTTGTTCGAATCGAAGCGAGAGAGAGTCGGCATGTGAGCTCGGGTTGAGGGCGTGTTGCGTGTCAACCCGTGGCCAGAATGAGGTGGGGTCAGCTCTGGGTGGTCCCGCCAGGTGGTAGGGTCACGAGGGTGCTAGGCCCAAGTTTAGATGACCATCGTATGAGTTCGTGGATATGTTCGACCTGAAGCGGATCGTGAAGGCCGGAAGTGGCCTTAAGGAAGATTGAGGCTAGTAAGATAACCAAGTTGGAGGTGGTGACTCCAAGGTTTGGAGAACTGTAGCGATGACTGAAGTGTGGTACGTATACTGGAAGAGTTCAAGAGTTCGAGAAGAGTACGACGAGTAAGGGTAGAGGCGAGCATGTATTGCGAGCATAGATATGATCATTTCTTGTAAAGGGAGAAGGTGCGAAGGATGTATATTTTAGACCTCAGGAATCGCATGCAGTCCGGTACCATATGTTGGGTCGCCGGAGTGACACTAGAACCTCGCGGCAAAGTGACAAAAGTTTGTGATGTTAAAGGTGTTTCCTCGTGGACTTGGATATAAGTATTTGCGTGCATGTGTTGTTTCGTGGCCAGTTGTGGCGATTGGCAACTTATTAGAAGAACTTTATCGTTATCCGTCTTGAGAAGGAACATTCGGGACGAATGTTTCTAAGGAGGAGAATGTTATACCGTATTTCAGTATATGCGTGGCGCGTATGTATTATAATTTGTGCCTTAAAGTTGGCTAGTTTGAAATTTGTACCTGACACCCGATTAGAGTCGTTTTTTTAAAAAGCGTTTCCACGACTTTCGTAGGGAAAATTACGGCTATGTCATTAATAATTTTTGCGGATTTTTAGAGATGAAACATTTTGGACCAACGAGAGGCGACACTTGTCACCTCAATTGGAAAAGTGGGCGGACGAAAAGGGGCTAGTTACGTTTTTGTGCATTGTTTTTGGTCAAGGAGTTGGTAGGATATTTTGGGTAGATGGATAAGGTTGCACATGGCTTAATCTTGGCCTACACTTGCATGGCACTTGGCTTGATCTTGGCCATTGGTTGGCCTTTGGTTGCCTATAAATACTCCACTTACTTGAAGACTTTCTTCATCCAAAACTTGAGCAATCTTTCTAAGTCTCAAATACTCCCTCCTCTTGTTTGATCTCGTCCAAAGCCCCCTCCTTTGAGAAGGCCCTTGGCGAGAAAACCCTCCTTGTGGTGTCTAGTAGTAGGGTACCCACTTGTTGTGGTATAGAAATACTCTCCTAGTATTGTTATAATGCCCAAAATACTTTAGCCAAATACCTTGTAGTACTTTCCAAAGTACCACTTTACAAAAAGCCAGAAAATACCATTATACTTTCCTCGATCACTAAAGCGAAACCTAAGTAAATCTTCACGTAGTTGAAGTTATAAGTAGAAGTTGGTTAGAACTTCTAAGGGTTGGTTGGAGGCGGGTCGGAGCGCGGAGTAGGAGCTAAACCTTGCTCGGGATCGGCATATAAACTCGGATAATTTTGGGCTTATCGAGGTAAACATTCTTGACCTTACATTTGTAATTGGAAATTACATGTTGTAGGAGTATATAGTTAAGTATACTATATATAGAATTGAACATAGTTGTGCGGCAATGTCTTTTGACTTAAGCTGAATAATACTTACGGCAATGTCTTGCGACTTAAGCTGAATTTTAAGAAGTGAACTAAAGCGTAATTACATAGGGTGTATTACGATAGACTTGGGTAGCATTCTTGTGTAGTAGAATTGTACACGTCCGGTTAGGCGTGTTAACCCCACTGGTTGGCTTGGTAGCGGCCTCGATAGAGAGGAGATTTCTGTTGTGGCGGGAGAAGGTTCTGCGAATTTTACGTAGGATATTCTCCATTGAGATCTAGATGTTAATAGGCGCCTTGTGGCCTCTATAGGTTGAAGTACTACGTATGGCGTGATCTACTTGGCAGGAGTAGAAGCGGTTTGAGTACTTGGGCGTTTTGCTATTAGTCGATAATCGTCGCGAGGTATGTGAACCTCTTCCTATCTGTTCTAGCATGATATGTGTATAACTATGTAGTACGGTGAGCGTACTGTGTTTAATGTATTTGGTGGTTTGAAACATAAAGTGTTATAACGGCTTTATGGGTAGTCGGTTATAACAGCTTTATGTAGGTAAGAAAATGCTTTGTGGTTTCAAAGGGTGGCGGTTGACTTATAACGGTTTGGTGTGTAGTAATAAAGAACTTGAAGTGTTTCAAAAATACCTTTTGAAAGAAGAGTAATACTTGGCTTTGAAAACATAAGAGTTGTACTAGGCTTTATGGGAAGTTAGGTATAACGTCTTAAGAGTGATAAAAAGAATGGTTTACTGATTTTAGAAGATAAGAGACTTGACTTAATGGTATTAATATGAATTTTGTTAAAAGTGTGAAAACTCATTCGTGAGTAATGAGTACTTGGTTTTAAGAGGAATAATGTTTCTTGATTTGGAAATCGAATGAGTATCGACAAACCACTGCGGCGTTAATAGAGGAAAATGTATTGAATAATGAAGTATGGTATTAAAACCGGTAGAAACCTCCATCGTATAGAAGCTAAGATAAGACAAAATGATATTACATTTCCTAGATCATGGTTTAATAAGATTGATTATAAACAAGAATAACCTACTCACATATAAGACATATGTTTCTCAAAAGCGTTTAAAGGAGAATTATGTTTTAAAGGATTTAAAACTATGAACTCTGAAACCTTTTCTAAAATGAGAAACTTGAGCTTTTGAAATTAGGCAAACATGAACGTTAGGAAAATAAGGTTGTTACTTGATTTTACAAAGGAAAGCATTTTGGTTTACTTAACAATGTTAGTCACTCTATGTTTATACTACGGGTATCGGGTGACCTTCGTAAAGAAATGGATCTTTAAAAGGAATTTAACGTCGTAATACTTTAGGGTTAAAATCAGGACTTTGACATAAAATGAAAGTACCTTGATTTGTGTATAACTTGCCTATGCTTTTGTTATGAAACTTGACCATATTACGTGCGATAGCCTTGTTGTGCAAGTATTGTGTTCTACTCGACTCTAGGTTCATCCGGAAATGTATTTCACTTGACTCTGGTTCATCAGGGAATGTATTTCACTTGATTACCGGTTCATCAGGAATGTATTTCACTTGATTCTGGTTCATCAGGAATGTATTTCACTTGATTACCGGTTCATCAGGAATGTATTTCACTTGACTCTGGGTTCATCAGGAATGTATTCACTTGACTACGGTTCATCAGAATGTATTCCACACGTTTCTATATTGGGTCCATAAGATGGGCGAGACATTATACGTATCACATGATTTGTACCTAGGCTGGCGGTGAGGAAGGAGTTCCACGGGCGTGAGGATGACTTTGAGGCGTGAGTCACGACTTGACATATTGCTTTTATGTTGTGAGCTGTAGTTTGGTTATCATACATGTCTCTGCTTTATATAGACTATTATGATTTCATTTATAGTATTTCTGATTTCACATACTTGGTACCCGTTGTCGACCTCCTTGAAGTGCGTTCATCTGCGCGAGTAAAGTACATCGATGTCGATCCGCTTATAGGATCACATACAGCGTGTTTGGAAGCTCCGTTCCTTGAGGCTTATCTTTGGTATGTTACCACAGTCAGTAGGTTCTTGTACATTCGGGGTATGGCGGGGCCCTGTCCGTCATAGTTATTGTCACTTCTTAAGTGCAATAATCTTGTTGTGGCGATGCAGTAAAAAGGATAAGCTGTTGGGTATTTATGTATATATCTTTGAAGGCAAGCATTTTGGTTGCTTTGTTTACTTATCATGTCTCTTAATTCATGTTCATGTTTTTATTTCGCTGATTTTCTCGATGTTGTATCACTAGGGTGCAGGGTAAGGCACGATCACGCCCGGTTGGGTCGTGACAAAAGTGGTATCGAAGCGATTAGTCTCGGAAAATGTCTCTGAACCGTGTCTAGTAAGTCTTGATTATCGGTGTGTTGTGCACCACATCTATAATCGAGAGTGCGAGACATTTAGGATTAGTTTCCTTTCTTCTCATTACGAGATCGTGCCTTAGAAGGTGTGATAAATTGGACCCTCAGCGTATTCCTTTCCTTTACGATTATGCCTCGCGTAAGGCAACCTGAGCCCATATGGGCAAAGCGATCGAGGAGCTGTTAGTGAGATCTGAGAGAAATGCGAGCGCGAGCGGTCGATACGAGCAGTGCCAAGCGGCCCGGGTTTAGCGCGCCGCCCGGCCGATTTAAGCGCGGCGGTGGCTGCTGAGACTCTGATACTGAGCCTCGTCCACGGCACAGGCGGATGAGATAAGTACAAGAGATGGCGATTCTTGGCGGTCGTGGCGAATATGAGATAAATTTGGATCAGCGATTCCGGCCCGATAGCACCGTAGTTCACCCCGGCGAGCAGTTTGAGGCTACGTGACTTTACGAGTTGTAGCCCGGTGTTCTATGGATCGAGAGGCGAGATGACCCTCGGGAGTTTATCAAGCGACACTGACGGATCATGAGTGATCGAGTCTCGAGCGAGTCGGTGGTATTGGGTTCGCGTCACCGCGTGATCTGCGATTGGCCCAGTTTTGGTCGTGGGAGTTATGCAGGAAGAGCATGCACTCCCGGCCCGAATGGGGCGAGTTCTCAAGGGCTTTTCTTGCACATTTCTAGCCCGCGGATGAGGAGGCTCGGGTAAAGATTTTTGACGTTGAGCGGGGCGGGCGGGCGGTTAGAAATCTGATGTGGAGTTCGACTCATTAGCTCGGTATGTTCCAGTGTAATAGCGATATGGAGGGCCGAGTACACCGCTACGTCACGGGCTGGATGATTACTTGACGAGGCTTATGCGGGAGTAGCTCTTGGCCGGCATGGACATTGCCGCATGCAAGCTCATGCACTAGGATGTGAGGCACGGAGAAGGTCGACGGAATGGCCGAGATCAGCGAGAAGAGGCGAGCAGCGAGGTCGCTGGTAACTTTCGAGGCGGACCGCCTCGTGGCCGATCTAGTTATGTACCTCCACGATGCAGTGGTCCCCGATCTTGGGGCGTTCGGGGTATTCGGGGCTGGTCGAGCTCGAGGCTTAGTTCCACGGTATACGTGAGTGCTAGCGGCGGGATTCATGTCCCCGCCGGTGTACGATGTGGCAAACATCATCGAGGAATGTCGTCTTTCTTGGTGCTTGTTTCACTGCGGCCGTCGAGCCATGTGACAAGAGGCGTGCTTATAGGAGGTACGGCGGCTTAGCGCGACTGCGGATCGATGGCGAGTTCATCTCGCTTCTACGATTATGCGCCTGCGGCGGACTTATGATTAGAGTGGGCGGTAGCCGGTATATCTTAACCCTACAGAGATTTGTATGCATGATTGATGACCTTATTATTGTGTGCTACGTTCGGATAACGTTATGTTGGTTATGAGTTAGAAAGCTTGGCTAGTTGAAAGGATATGTATGAGGGCATGGAAAGTGTGAACTTTAAAATATTTCATGTTGAGACCTTAGATGTAAGGTCATCTTGAATAAAAGATTTTCACGGTTAGTCCTTGTTGAAATACTTGGTTTGCGTATAAATGTATTGTGTGATAAGTCACAGGTTGGGTAAATGAAAGTGGTATCTTTCTGATGTGATTTAGCAAGGTTGTTCGGATCGAGAAGCGAGAGTCGGCATGTGAGGCTCGGGTTGAGGGCGTGTTGCGTGTCAACCGTGGCCGGAATGAGGTGGGGTCAGCTCAGGTGGTCCCGCGGTGGTAGGGTCACGAGGGTGCTAGGCCCAAGTTTAGATGACCATCGTCGTATGAGTTCGTGGATATGTTCGACACAGGCGGATCGTGAAGGCGGAAGTGGCCTTAAGGAAGATTGAGGCTAGTAAGATAACCAAGTTGGAGGTGGTGACTCGAGGTTTGGAGAAGCGTAGCGATGGCGAAGTGTGGTGCATTATCTTGGAAGAGTTCAAGAGTTCGAGAAGAGTACGACGAGTAAGGGTAGAGGCGAGCATGTATTGCGAGCATAGATATGATCATTTCTTGTAAAGGGAGAAGGTGCGAAGGATGTATATTTTAGACCTCAGGAATCGCATGCAGTCCGGTACCATATGTTGGGTCGCCGGAGTGACACTAGAACCTCGCGGCAAAGTGACAAAAGTTTGTGATGTTAAAGGTGTTTCCTCGTGGACTTGGATATAAGTATTTGCGTGCATGTGTTGTTTCGTGGCCAGTTGTGGCGATTGGCAACTTATTAGAAGAACTTTATCGTTATCCGTCTTGAGAAGGAACATTCGGGACGAATGTTTCTAAGGAGGGGAGAATGTTATACCCCGTATTTCCAGAGTATGTACGTGAGCGCGTATGTATTATAATTTGAGCCTTAAAGTTGGCTAGTTTCGAAATTTGTACACAACACCCGATTAGAGTCGTTTTTCGACGAAACGTTTCCACAGCTTTCGTAGGGAAAATTACGGCTATGTCATTAATAATTTTTGCGGATTTTTCCGAGAGATGAAACATTTTGGACCAACGAGAGGGCGACACTTGTCACCTACAATTGGAAGGTGGGACGGACGAAAAGGGCTAGTTGGCACGTTTTTGTGCATTGTTTTTGGTCAAGGAGTTGGTAGGATATTTTGGGTAGATGGATAAGGTTGCACATGGCTTAATCTTGGCCTACACTTGCATGGCACTTGGCTTGATCTTGGCCATTGGTTGGCCTTTGGTTAGCCTATAAATACTCCCTTACTTGAAGACTTTCTTCATCAAAACTTGAGCAATCTTTCTAAGTCTCAAATACTCCTCCTCTTGTTTGATCTCGTCCAGCCCACTCCCCCTTTGAGAAGGCCCTTTGGCCGAGAGCTTCCCTCTCCCCACTTGTGGTGTCTGGCCAGTGGGGTACCCCTAGCCTAGTTGTTTTAGTATAATACCCTTGTTGTGGTATAGAAATACTCTCTAGTATTGTTATAATGCCCAAAATACTTTAGCCAAATACCTTGTAGTACTTTCCAAAGTACCCTTTTTACAAAAAGCCGGAAAATACCATTATACTTTCCTCGATCACTAAAGCGAAACCCTAAGTAAATCTTCACCCGTAGTTGAAGTTATAAGTAGAAGTTGGTTAGAACTTCTAAGGGTTGGTTGGAGCGGTCGGAGCGCGGAGAGTAGGAGCTAAACCTTGCTCGGGATCGACATATAAACTCGGATAATTTTGGGCTTATCGAGGTAAACATTCTTGACCTTACATTGTAATTGGAAATTACATGTTGTAGGAGTATATAGTTAAGTATACTATATATAGAACTGAACATAGTTGTGCGGCAATGTCTTTTGACTTAAGCTGAATAATACTTACGGCAATGTCTTGCGACTTAAGCTGAATTTTAAGAAGTGAACTAAAGCTGTAATTACATAGGGTGTATTCTGATGAGACTTGTGTAGCATTCTTGTGTAGTAGAATTGTACACGTCCGGTTAGGCGTGTTAACCCCACTGGTTGGCTTGGTAGCCGGCCTCGATAGAGAGGAGATTTCTGTTGTGGCGGGAAGTCTTTGCCAAATTTTACGTAGGATATTCTCGGTGAGATCTAGATGTTAATAGGCCCCTTGTGGCCTCGCTAGGTTGAAGTTCTACGGGTGGCGTGATCTACGTGGCTTAAGGAGTAGCCGACGGTTGGAGGTACTTGGGCGTTTTGCTATTAGTCGATAATCGTCGCGAGGTATGTGAACCTCTTCCTATCTGTTCTAGCATGATATGTGTATAACTATGTAGTGCGGTGACGTACTGTGTTTAATGTATTTGGTGGTTTGAAACATAAAGTGTTATAACGGCTTTATGGGTAGTCGGTTATAACGACTTTATGTAGGTAAGAAAATGCTTTGTGGTTTCAAAGGGTAGCGGTTGACTTATAGCAGTTGGTGTGTAGTAATAAAGAACTTGAAGTGTTTCAAAAATACCTTTTTGAAAGAAGAGTAATACTTGGCTTTGAAAACATAAGAGTTGTACTAGCTTTATGGGAAGTTAGGTATAACGTCTTAAGAGTGATAAAAAGAATGGTTTACTGATTTTTAGAAGATAAGAGACTTGACTTAATGGTATTAATATGAATTTTGTTAAAAGTGTGAAAACTCATTCGTGAGTAATGAGTACTTGGTTTTAAGAGGAATAATGTTTTACTGATTTCGGAAATCAGAATGAGTATCGACAAACCACTGCAGCGTTAATAGAGGAAAATGTATTGAATAATGAAGTATGGTATTAAAACCAATAGAAACCTCCATCTGTATAGAAGCTAAGATAAGACAAAATGATATTACATTTCCTAGATCATGGCTGCTGTAATAAGAATGTTGTAAACAAGAATAACCTACTCTCACGTGAGACATATATTACTCAATTGTTCTAAAAAGGAATCAAGTGATTAAGTTTATGAACTATGAAACCATTTGAAAATGAGAAGCTTGAGTAATTGAAACTAGGCAAGCGGAACTTAGGAAAGAATGTTGTTACTTGATTTTGAAAAGGAATGTGGGTTGGTCATTCTAATACTACGGGTATCGGGTGACTTTGATAAAAGTAATGGATCTCTTTTAAAGAATTTAACGTACGTAGTACTTTAGGGTTAAAACCCGGACTTTGGCATAAAATGAAGGTACTTTGAGTGATGTGAAACTTGCCTATGCTTGTTGTTGTGAAACTTGCCTATGCTTGTTGTTGTGAAACTTGCCTATGCTTGTTGTTGTGAAACTTGCCTATGCTTGTGATGATAGCCTTTGTTGTGCAAGTGTGGTATTTACGTATTCTGCGCGTCTCGATAGAGGGCCGGTTGATTTGTTGAGAACTTACTTGGACGTGCTAGCAGTGATGGAGAATTCCACGGGTATGTTTCCATTTTGATTACTGTCTTGTTGTTGATGTCACATGGACGTGTCTACACCGATGCAGTATTCCGGGGGCATGTGGCCATGCGGCAGGGTTGACCACCCAGTATATTGTTATTGAGGTTACATGGGCATATCTACAGAAGCGATTCCGGGCATGTGGCCATGCGGCCTTGTTATTATTGTTGCATCATGGACATGTCTACCGTCGCGATATTCGCATGCGGCCATGATGCGAACATGATGGATGTTGTGGGCGTGAGACCCATAGTTATATTGAGTGGCGACTTTGAGGCGTGAGTCACGACTTGGCTTTTATGTTGCGTACTGTATTTTGGTTATCATACATGTCTCCTGCTTTTTAGGCTATTATGATTTCATTCTGATGTTGTGATTTCACATACTTGGTACTGTTATCGACCTCCTTGAGGCTGCGTTCAATCCGCAGTAAGTACATCGGTCGTGGATCCCGCTCTTAGGATCTCATTTCACGTGTCGGAAAGCTCCGTTCCTTGGAGGCTTATCTTTGGTATGTTTCCACTGAGTTGTAGGTTCTTGTACATTCGGGGTATGGCGAGCCACTGTCCGTCATAGTTGTTGTATATCTTAAGTGCAGTAATCTTGTTGTGGCGGGGTTGTAAAAGGATTAAAGCTGTTCGGGTTTTATGTATACTGAAGGCAAGCTGTTTTGGTTGCTGTTTATTTATTATATCTCTTGTTTAATGACTCATGTTTTATGTTGCTGATTTTCTCTCGATGTATGTATCACTAGGGTGCCGGTAAGGCACGATCACGGGCCGATTTTGAGGTGTGACATAGTGGTATCGAAGCGATTAGTCCTCGGAAGGTGTCTGAGACCGTGTCTAGTAGAGTCTTGATTATCGGTGTGTTGTGCACCATCTATAATCGAGGAGGCTATAGGACATGTAGGATTGGTTTCTATTCTTCTCATTCTAAGATCGTGCCTTAGAAATGAGTTGTAAGTTGGACCCTCCGATGTGTTTCATTTTACGATTATGCCTCGCAAGGCGACAGTGCCAGAAGGGCAAGGCAGCCGAGAGGCTGCTAGTGGGATCTGAGAGAATGCAGCGCGAGCGATCGATACGAGCAGTGCTTGACGGCGAGTTTCGCGCCGCCCATCACCAGCGAGTTTAGAGCGCGGCCGTGGCTGATGAGACTCTGATACACGAGCCTCCATCCACGATGCAAGCGAGAGATGGGTCAGAGTGGCGATTATTGGCGAGTTGTGGCGAATATGAGCAGTGGATCTGGCGATTCGGTTCAGCGGCACATGGTGCACCAAAGCGAATAGTTTGAGGCTACGGGACTTTACGAGTTGTAGCCGCGAGTTTTATGGGTCGAGGCACGAGGATGATCCGCAGGAGTTCATCCGTCGATTCTGAGATCATGCGGGTGATCAAGGCTTGAGAGACCGAGTCCGTGACCCGGTTCGCATCGGCCGCGTGATACCGCGATCGATTGGTTTGATTCGTGGGAGCTTTCGGGAGAGCATGCACCTCGGCAGTATGGGATGAGTTTTGGGGCTTTTCTCACACTTCTTGCCTCCGCAGATGAGGAGGGCACGCGACAAATTTTTATTCTTGAGACAGAGGCGCATCTGTCGAGTACAATGTCGAGTTCGATTCTTTGGCTCGATATGTCCTGCGCTTGTTGCGGATATGGAGGATAGGTGCATCGCTACTTGGCGGGCTAGATGATTATATGGCGAGTCTTGTGCGGGTGTTTCTCTTCAGGGCATGGACATTGACCGCGTTCGAGCTCGTACGCACTTGGGTGCGAGGCGCGGATCGGCAGGTACCGCTTTGTGAGAAGAAGGCCAAGACGGCCGGATATTTTGGCGACTTTCAAGGCGGACCGCCTCGGCGGACTAGTTATGTACCTCGCCATTGCGAGTGTCCTCCGCAGCCTTCGGGACCCAGGATATTCGAGGCGGTCGGGGCTCCCGTGTTTGAATGTTGAGGAGTAGGGTGTTGGCGGTCGATCACCCTACCTCGGTGTGGTCGTTGTGGTAGACCGCATTTGGGAGTGTCGTAGTACCAGGAGCTTGTTATTCTTGCGGCCAACGGGGCCATATGGCGAAGACCGTCCGACTGTGGTAGCTGGTAGGATAGCACAGACTACTAGGCGATTGCGGGCCACGGTAAGTCGCGGTGGAAGTTCGATTTTAGCGGTCCTTGAACCGCCTAGTTTGAGTATATCCTTAACCTCAGATACTTGTATGTGTTGATGTTAATGATGTGTTAAGTGTTATGTTCGGATACCTTTGTGCTATAGTGTGATTTAAAAATCTGGTTAGTGTGAGATGGAAGTGGTAGCTTCCATGATGTGTTCCGTGTCAAGGAGCGGGAGTTGGCGCTACGATGGGTCGGGTTGGGGCCATGTTGCGGGCCAACGGCGTCCGTTCGAGGAAGGGTCAGCTCTGGGTGGTCGCCGGTGGCGAGTCACGAGGGTGCTAGGCCCAAGTTTAGATGACCATCGTATGAGTTCATAGATATGTTCGACGAGAATCGATTCGTGAAGGCGAGAATGGCCTTAGAGGAAATCGAGGGTAGTAAGATGACCAAGTTTGGAGGTAGTAACTCAAGGGTTGGAAACGAAACGTTGACGGAAGTGTGGTACGGATACTAGAAAGAGCTCGAGTGTTCGAGAAAGTGCGACGAGATAGAGGAGAAGTGAGCGTGTGTGATCGTTTCTTTTGTGAAATGTAGGTGCGAAGGAGTATATTTTAGACCTTGGTGGGGACTTTTGTGCTAAGCGAGGTGGTTCTCGTTGGCGTGGATTTGGGTTTCTTGCGCGTGTTATTTTGTGGCGGTGTGGCATGTTTGATTCGTAAGTATAGTAGTGAAGACTATCTTGGCGCCGTTGTTTTGAGACTTAGAAGGAACATTCGGGACGAATGTTTCTAAGGAGGAGAATGTTATACCGTATTTCCGTAGTATGCGTGGGGGCGTGCGTAGAAATTTTCGAACTTCATTAGGCTTGGCGAATTCATTTTGGGCACAAGTGCGATTTGAGTCGTTTTTTCGAAAGCGTTTCCACGACTTACGTTGGAAAAATTCCGGCTATGTCATTTATATTTTTGCGGATTTTTCCGAGAGGCGAAACATTTTTGGACCAGCGGAGGGTGACACTTGTCACCTCGTTGGGCTGATTTGGAGGCGGTCAAGGTTGGTTGGCCTTGGCGATTGGCCCTTGATTTGTGCCTTGCTTTGTGGCTTGTTTTGTGGAGTGTTTTGTGGAGTAGGGTTTAGGGTGCACTTGGCTTAATCTTGTCCTTACACTTGCTATACACTTGGAAGGATCTTGGCCCTTGGTTGGCCTTTGGTTTTGCTATAAATACCCCTAAGTGTGAAGACTTCATCCATTCCAAAACTTCCAAGTCTTGAAAACCCTCCCTCTCTCTCTTGCTTGTGATTCGTCCAAAAGCCATCCCTCCCTTTGTGGAGCTTTGGCCGAGGCCACCCCTCACTTTGTGGTGCCTTGGCGTGGGGTACCCACTAGCCTAGTTGTTTTCGTATAATACCCTTGTTGTGGTATAGAAATACTCTCTAGTATTGTTATAATATCCAAATGCCTTGGCCCAAATACCTTGTAGTATTCCCAAGGTTACACTTATACAAAAGCCCAGAAAATACGATTATACTTCCTTTAGCCACAAAAACGAAACCCTAAGGAAATCTTCACCCGTTGTTGAAGTTGTAAGTAGAAGTTGGTTAGAACTTCTAAGGGTTGTTTGGAGCGCTCGGAGTAGGAGCTAAGCGTTGCTCAGGATCGACTTTATACTTGGATAATTTTGGGCTTATCGAGGTAAACACTACTGTCCTTCTATTGTAATTGGAAATTACATGTTAGAATATATAGTTGAAGTATACTATATATAGAATCAACGTAGTATTGTGGCAATGTCTTTTGACTTAAGCTGAAGAATAAAGAATCGAATCAATCGTAATTACATAGGATGTATTGCGATGACTTGTGTAGTATTCGAGTAGAATTGTACACGTCCCAGGTTAGGCGTATAAATCCCCCCTGGCTTGGTAGCCGGCCTCGATAGGAGGAGATTTCTGTTGTGGGGAGGTGTTGCCAATTTTACGTAGAAAGATGGGAACTTGTGTTTAAGATTTAATAGACGTTTGTGGCCTTTATAGGTGAAAGTACTAAGAGTAGCGTATTCTACTCGAGGAGTGGAAAGGGCTAGCAAGGTTGTAGTACTTGGAGCTTTTTGCTTATTGTCGATAATCGTCGCGAGGTATGTGAACCTCTTCCTATCTCTTCTAGCATGATATGTGTGAACTATGTAGTACGGTAGACGTACATGTGTTAACTGTGTTTGATTGTTTTTAAAACATAAAGTGTTATAACGGCTTTATGGGAAGTTGGTTATAACAGCTTTATGTAGGTAAGAAAATACTTTGTGGTTTTAAAAGGTAACTGATGTGAATTATAACTGGCTAGTTATAATAAAGAACTTGATGTATTTCAAAAGATTTATAAATCGTTTTGAAGGGAGAGTAACACTTGGTTTTAAAGGTTTTAAAAAGAGTTATACTAGCTTTATGGGGAGTTAGGTATAATGTCTTAAGAGAGGTAAAGAAAATGGTTTACTGATGTTAGAAGTTAAGAGACTTGATCTTATAAGATAAGAGACTTAACTTATTTGTTTTAATGTGGATGTTTGTGCGAAACCTCATTCGTGAGTAATGAGTACTTGGTTTTATTTAAAGGGATAATGTTTTACTGATTTTGGAAATCAGAATGTGTATCGACAGACCACTGCAGCGTTAATAAAGGAAAATGTATTGAATAATGATGTATCGTATTAAAACCAGTAGAAACCTCCATCTGCATAGAAACTAAGATGAGACAAAATGATATTACATTTTCTAGATCATGGCTGCTGTAATAAGAATGTTGTAAACAAGAATAACCTACTCTCACGTGAGACATATATTACTCAATTGTTCTAAAAAGGAATCAAGTGATTAAGTTTATGAACTATGAAACCATTTGAAAATGAGAAGCTTGAGTAATTGAAACTAGGCAAACCGAACTTAGGAAAGAATGTTGTTACTTGATTTTGAAAAGGAATGTGGGTTGGTCATTCTAATACTACGTATCGGGTGACTTTGATAAAAGTAATGGATCTCTTTTAAAGAATTTAACGTACGTAGTACTTTAGGGTTAAAACCCGGACTTTGGCATAAAATGAAGGTACTTTGAGTGATGTGAAACTTGCCTATGCTTGTTGTTGTGAAACTTGCCTATGCTTGTTGTTGTGAAACTTGCCTATGCTTGTGATGATAGCCTTTGTTGTGCAAGTGTGGTATTTACGTATTCCGTCTCTCGATAGAGGGCCGGTTGACTTGTTGAGAACTTACTTGGACGTGCTGGCAGTGATGGAGAATTCCACGGGTATGTTTCCATTTTGATTACTGTCTTGTTGTTGATGTCACATGGACGTGTCTACACCGATGCAGTATTCCGGGGGCATGTGGCCATGCGGCAGGGTTGACCACCCAGTATATTGTTATTGAGGTTACATGGGCATGTCTACACCGAGGCGATTCCGGGCGTGTGGCCACGCGGCCTTGTTATTATTGTTGCATCATGGACATGTCTACCGTCACGATTCCGGGCATGCGGCCGTGATGCGAACATGATGGATGTTGTGGGCGTGAGACCCATAGTTATATTTGAGTGGCGACTTTGAGGGCGTGAGTCCCTGACTTGACTGCTTTTATGTTGCGTACTGTATTTTGGTTATCATACATGTCTCCTGCCTTTTAGGCTATTATGATTTCATTTCTGATGTTGTGATTTCACATACTTGGTACTGTATCGACCTCCTTGAAGTGCGTTCATCTTTGCAGTAAGTACATCGGTCGTGGATCCGCTCTTAGGATCTCATTTCAAATGTCGGAAAGCTCGTTCCTTGGAGGCTTATCTTTGGTATGTTTCCACTGAGTTGTAGGTTCTTGTACATTCGGGGTATGGCGAGGCCCTGTCGTCATAGTTGTTGTATATCTTAAGTGCATGTAAATCTTGTTGTGGCGTGGTTGTAAAAGGATTAAAGCTGCTCGTGTTTTATGTATACACCAAGGCAAGCTGTTTTGGTTGGCCTGTTTATTTATTATATCTCTTGTTTAATGACTCATGTTTTATGTTCCGCTGATTTTCTCTGATGTATGTATCACTAGGGTGCCCGGGGTAAGGCACCAGTCATGGGCCCGATTTTCGGGGTGTGACAACAAACATCTGAGGTCATGGTACATCTTGGTCGACCCCGGATGAATAGAATAACGGCCCGTGTGCCTCTGAATCTCTGGACGAAGTCTGATACATCGGGAACACACAACCCCTCAAATCTCAAGACTTCATCAGCGCTACCTCGAATAGACTCTTCTCCCGAAGAGCTCCATCATCTGCACCGTACCAACACGGGTCCTCAACCGCCGCCTCTTCACCTCATCAACGATGGAAGACTCGGCAACCTCACGAACCCGTACCCCGCTATCGTCGGTATCAATCAATCGAACCCCAAGGCTCGCTAACTGGTGGATCTGACGGACCATGTCCTGTCTCTCTGGCTGTACCTCTGACAGGCTCCCCATCGATCTACGACTCAAGGCATCAGCAACTACGTTAGCTTTCCCCGGATGGTATAGAATATCAACATCATAATCTTTCAAAGACTCTAACCACCGCGTCTGTCTCAAATTCAGCTCCAATGCTCAAGATATCTTTGGAGGCTCTTGTGGTGCGTATAAATATCCACATGAACCCGTACAAATAGTGTCTCCAAATCTTCAAGGCATGAATAATCGCGCCAACTCTAAGTCATGGGTAGGGTAATTCCTCTCATGCTTCCGTGAATCGCCGAAGCATAGGCTATAACCTTGCCGTCTTTGCATCAAAACACACCTAGTCCGATGCAGGCATCACAATAGATCACGTGCCGTCTAACCCCTCGGAAGAGTAAGAACGGGCAGTAGTCAACTCTCTCCAAGAATCGAAAACCACCTTTCGTAAACCTCTGTCCACTGGAACTTGGCGCTTTCGAGTCGGCTGGTCATGATCTGAAATCGAAACAAGCGCTCCAAACCTACGGTAGTAACCCGCCAGTCCTAAGAAATTGTGTACCTCGGTCGGAGTAGTAGGCCTCGGCCAAGACTTGACTGCCTCAATCTTTGTCGTATCCACGCGAACACCATCAGCCCCAATAATATGCCCCAGGAATGCCACTGAGGCCAACCAAAACTCACACTTGGAGAACTTGGCGAATAAGCTGGCTCGGAGAATCCCAATCTGATCCTCAAGTGATCTGCATGCTCCTGCTCTGTCCGTGAATACACCAGGATGTCATCAATGAATACAATCACAAACGTATCCAAAAATGGCTTGAACACCCGGTTCATCAAATCCATAAATACCGCTGGAGCGTTGGTCAAACCGAAAGATATAACCCTGAACTCATAGTGCCCATACTGGGTCCTGAATGCAGTCTTTGGGATATCTGCCTCTCGAACTCGAACCTGATGATAACCAGACCGCAGGTCTATCTTTGAGAAACACCTCGCACCCTGCAACTGGTCAAACAAATCATCAATCCTGGGGAGGGGGTACCTATTCTTAATGGTTACCTTATTCAGCTGCCTGTAGTCAACACACATACGCAGCGTCCCATCCTTCTTCTTCACAAACAACACCGGCGCTCCCCAGGGAGATACACTAGGCCTGATAAAGCCTTTCTCCAGCAAATCTTTCAGCTGGTCCTTCAGCTCCCTCAACTCAGCAGGTGCCATCCTGTATGGCGGAATGGAAATAGGTCGAGTGTCTGGCAACGTGTCAATACAAAACTCGATCTCCCTCTCAGGAGGGATACCCGGAAGATCATCTGGGAACACATCTGGAAACTCCCTAACCACTGGCACTGACTGAAGAACTGGCACCTCAGCCTCTGTATCGAATACCCGAACCAGATGATAGATGTACCCCTTCTGCACCATCTTCCTAGCCTTGAGGTAAGAAATAAACCTACCCCTCGGCGATGCTGTGTTGCCCCTCCACTCGATAACTGGCTCGCCAGGAAACTGGAACCGAACCAACCTGTCCCTACAGTCAACGTTGGCATAACAAGAAGCCAACCAGTCCATACCCATAATGACATCAAAATTTGTCATCTCCAGCTCTATCAAGTCTGCAAGGGTCTGACGACTGTAAATAAATACCGGACAACCTCTATACACCCGCTCAGCTAACACCGAATCACCCACTGGCGTAGCTACCTCAAACGGCTCTATCGACACCGGCTCTATCCCGATTCTACCCGCAATAAGAGGGGACACATAGGACAAGGTAGAACCTGGATCTATCAATGCATAAACATCACAGCCTGAAATCAGTAATGTACCTGTGACGACGTCAGGGGAAGCCTCCTGATCCTGGCGGCTGGCTAGAGAATATATGCGGTTCTGGGGACCGCTAGAACTGGAACCACCACCACGACCTCTACCGCGGCCTGCCTGTCCGTGAGTACCCTGCCCTCCGGGGCGCATAACCACAGAAGGAGAAGAAGACCCGGAATCGATCCGTCGGTGTCTTTGTACCACCCGTCGCCTCTAGACGGACAATCCTCTTCAAGTGGCCCAGCTGACCACAAGAGTAACAACCTCCTGCAGGAACACGACACTCGCCTGGGTGAGACCTACCGCATCGAGCACACCAAGGTGTGGGTGGTCTCGATCGGCGAGGATCTGCTTGCTGAAACCTCAAGTCACGGAGCCACGACTGCTCCTGAATGACCTTGCTGATCAGACCTCCTGCCAGAAAACCGTGACGGAGCACTCTGTGCTGGCTGGAAAGTGGACCCAGTCTGCTGCTGAGGCTGCCTCAGCGCCCTGAGACCACGATGTCACAGCCTCTTGGTGGCTGCGTCAATCTGGTCCTCCCTCTCTCTATCCTCTATCCACTGTGCATAGGCCTGCATCCGGGCGATGTCCATACCGGGCTGAAGAGACACCCCCAAGCATGATGTAATCATATGACGGTTTAGCCCCATCACATAACGATGAACTCTATCCGCCATGCTAGCTACAATAGTGTGAGCATGCCTGGCCAAGGAGTCAAACTCCAGGCTGTACTCCCTAACGGTCCTCCCGTTCTGCCTCAAGGTCAAGAATCTGTCTACCCGGGCTCTCCTCATCTCGGGAGGCAAAAAGTGATCCATGAAAGCCTCTGTAAACTCCTCCCAAACGGCTGGAAGAGCATCATCACCTCTCGAAAGCAACCACGACTCAAACCAGTTCAGTATGATATCGCGCAACCGGTAGAAGGCAAGCGTAATGAACTCTGTCTCAAGCCCTAATGACACTGCATGGTACGTCAGTGCTGCCGAATGAACTCCTGCGGATCCTCATCGGACCTTGAACCATAAAACTCGGGTGGATGACATCCCGAGAAAATCCTAATCCATGGCCCATCGGCTCTAGGGTGGGCTGCTCACCTGTCGTTGCCGGACTACTATACTGGTCAATAACCGAATCTGCTCCCCGTAGTCTCTATACTCGGCTGGTGGTGAGGAACCGAGGAGTGCAGTATCGGAACCTCTGAGCTCTGCCGCTCTCGGCTCCTCTAAAGCTGCAGCGTGGGTGAACTCGCCCGACCGCCTACTACCTCGGGCATAGTCGTGCTCGAGCCTGTAACCTCTGAGTACCGCTAGCAGCTCTGCTTTGCCTTACCACAGGCTCGTCGCCTTTCGTGGAGGCATAGTTGTTTCATAAGAAGAGGTCAGAGAGGATTCAACCTAATAAGACAGCTCTAATGCGATCTCAGAGAGAGAAGAATGAAACCAATCCTAAATGTCCTACATCCTCACGATTATAGATGTGGTGCACAACACACCGATAATCAAGACTCTACTAGACACGGTGCGTAGACACTTTCCAGGACTAATCGCTGCGATACCACTTTTGTCACGACCCGACCGGGCGCGGCGGTGCCTACACGGGCACCTGTTCGTATACATCGAGAGAATAGCGGCGGAACATACACAACATAAACACGTGTAAACAATATATCAACACAAGCTGGCCGATAAAGTGTCTTCCATAATATAAACAAAGTCAAAAGTACAATTTTACAACTCGGTTCTTACATTGACCACATATGTGAATACGGACCTGCAGGAATAACAAGCGTGGCGGGGACAGGGCCCGCCATACCCACGAATGTACATAATCTACAACATCGGGGAAAGATCGTACCAAAGAAAGACAAGCCTCGGAGAATGGAGCTTCCACGTCGATAAGTGATCCTAAGAGTGTGGATCCGCAACACCTTACCACTTTCGCGGCGTGAACGCGGCCCCGATGAAGGGGTCGATTGATATGTACTAAGTATGTAAAGCGGAAAATGCTGTAATTACAACATAAGTTTAATAGAAAGCGGAGACATGTATGATAACAAAATTACGATTACGATTGCCTTACTAACAATGAGAGTAAAAATAGGTGTATACTTACAACGAAAAATAGGATTGGAATCCTACTCAGGACTATTTCACGCGTAGGTCGGTGGACTGCGTGAGGTATTCCTCGCATGGGACTATTTCACCGCATAAGCCCTTACGGACTCGCGTGAGGTATTCCTCGCATAAATTTGGACCGCCCGCGTCGACTATTTCACCCGCATAAGCCCTTACGGACTCTCGCGAGGTATTCCTCGCATCGTGGTTAGCAAATCCACGAAATATACTCTTCCACAATCGAGAATGACCCATAACGAATAATATATCACTAGCCCAAATCGGCTATCACACATAACATAAGCTCTATCGCGACATCATACAACATATAAGCAAGTTAAGAAATCCCCTAACTTCTTACTATTCTTGTTCATATACACTCTCGTTTTAGTTTACTTAAGGCACTAACATGTCTCTTATAAAAATCCGGGACTTTAACCCAAAGTACTACGTACTTCTATTCTTTTAAAAATGACTCATTTCATTATAAAACTTCCAAGATACTAATAACCGTAGTATCAAGTTACAATTTCTTTTCAAGACAAGTCACAATACTTTTAGAAATAAAAATTAGGCTTCTAAATAAAGTCACTCATGTCGTATAAAACCTTAGGCAATTGATGCCTTAAAATCGAATTGCCTTCCATTAAATCAAGTCATTTATCTTTCCATAAAGTCAATATAACCAACTCCCCATAAAGTCGTTATATTCACTTTATACCTTAGTCAAGTACAATTTCCTATCCTAGGGACTTATACGTTTTTAAAACGACACAAGTATCACATACTTTAAAATTCTTCAAGTCCCTTATCTTTAACAAGACTTAAGACATCTTTAATATTCTCAAAGAAGTGAGTTAATCTCCTAACTCACCCGACTTGGCATTTCATAAAACAAGTAAAGAATGTCAAAGTCTTGTACGTCTACCGTACTATATACGTGAAACTAGTCATGCTCAAAGATAGGAAAAATTCTACATACCTTGTCGGGTCAAACCACTTGCCAAGTACAAAGTCCCGCCCGTAGTATATCAACCTATAATATTCACAATACGTCTATTAACGCCTTACTTCGAATGTAGAATATTATAAGTGTAAAGTTTCCATTTTCTACGGAAAATCGGACAGCACCTCCTTTGTTTTTACTCACTTTGCCACTTTTTTCAAGGCCGAAATACAATAACCAAACAGCCCCAATTGGCTCACAACAATATAGAAGGTAGTTCAATACAAATGAATAACCAAACAGCCCCAATTGGCTCACAACAATATAGAAGGTAGTTCAATACAAATGAATAACCAAACAACCCGATTTGCTCACAACAATATAGAAGGTAGTTCAATACAAATGAATAACCAACTAATACAAACTACAGTCCAAATTCGGCCACCTTGAGTTCAACAAAACCAATTCTTATCCAACTTCCATTTCAATCCATATTGGTAGCATAACATGATATCAAGTCGCATTTGATTATAATAACCACAATCTTTAAGTAAGTAACATGCGACGATTTCTAAAAACGACCAATTAGTAATCCAATTTCCAAGTGGCTTGTATAACATTTCGGATTTAGCTACAAGAAATCCATAATGCTTATAACTTCAACCTATCAACTTCATGCTAGCAACAAGTAAAGCTAACAACAACAATATAAATATGTAATCTTGTAACACCTTTAAAAGACAAGATTATACCTTAACGATTCTTAATCCAACTCCAAACCGAAGTCGCTCCTTAGTAGTTTAGAGTCTCTCCAAGACACTTCAATCCACTTGTTGAGACCCTTAGAACAACACCAACAATTATCCTTCAAAACTCCAAACAAAACCTAGAAAGACCATTATGTTTTCGTTTGCGACTAACCCGTAAACTACCTTTTTCCAAGATTTTTCTATTGAGATGTGTTTACAATACACCTAAGAACCTTGGTTTAAAGTGTGGAATCAAATGGACAAGAAACGAAATTTTTTCCCTCTCTTCCTTAGTGAACCCGAGACCCCTCCTAAGTGTTCTTCAAATTTGTGTAAAATTTTTCTAAGTGTTAAGTCCTCTCTTGCTACTAGTATAATATAAAGGGTCATGGAGGGTTAAGATGCATCCAAATGGTTGGCTTGGATAAACTCTTAGCAAAACATCAAGACTTATTGACCATTGACTTAGTCAAGATTGTCAAGCCACAACTTGCAAGACTTTAGTCATCCAAGACTTAAGGTAAATGACCATATTGACCATGCCATTTCGTCCAAGGCATTGCTAAGGGGGGGTGACATGTGTCGCCCTCCCATTAAATCCTGACAACTTACGTTTTCCGACAATTTCATAATTCCGATAAATTTACAAGTCTCAAATCTTAACACTTGTGGGTTCTTACTTATGTTCTTAAAACATGTCCTGCAATTACGGGGTGTAACATTCTTCCCCCCTTAGAAACATTCGTCCCCGAATGTTCTTTCGGAGTCACACTTACAATTAGCGACATAGTTTCCTTTCACAGCCCCGACATACCAAAAATGCCACTCATGGCCACATAAAAGCATTTAAGCAAAAAAACACTTCAATTAAAACCTGACAAGTAAGGGGAAAATGAAATACCTGAAGGTATAGGAGATAAGTGAGATACCTCCTCAAGATGTCCTCTCGCTTCCCAGTCAACTCCTAGGTTATCATTTCTCTACGGGACTTTGTGGAAGCTACATCCTTGGTCATGATCGCTTTGACACAGCGATCGAGTATCGCTATGGGACTCTCTCATACGATAACCCTCTGTCACTGGACCTCACTAGTAGGAAAACTCTCATTTGGATCAGATACACTTTCGCAACATAGAAACATGGAATCTGGGATGTACCGCCTCGACTCGATGGCGGATCCAACTCGTAGGCAACCTTGCCCACTCTACGAACGATCTGGTAGGGCCCAATGTACCTTGGTGAGTTTCCCCTTCTTACGAATCTCATCACCCCTTTCATGGGTGACGCTTCAAAGAACCAATCGTCTACAAGCGCAAATGCCGATGCGATTATCCGCGTATGACCTGCCGACTACGCCGCTAGGTCTCTCTGGATAAGCTTCACCTTATCCACGACCCTCTGTACCAAGTCCGGGCCAACTAAGCGTACCTCGCCCGCGTCGAACCAACCGATCGGCGACTGCATTTCGCCATACAAAGCCTCGTATCGCCCATCGTATCTTGGAATGGTAGTTGTTATTATAAGCAAACTCCACGAGAGGCAAATGATCCTCCCGGCTACCGCGAAATCAATCACGCAGCTCGCGGATATCCTCGAGTGTATGCGGATAGTGCGCTCTGCTGCCCGTCGATCCCGAGGATGAAATCGTCTTTGAGACTCACTGTGTCCCTAGACCGCCTTACGGAAAGATCTCGAAGTTAGGCGTAATCGGGCTCCTATCGGATATAATCGACAGGGACACCGTGCGACCTCACTATCTCTCGGATGTACAATCGGCATAGTCCTCGGTGGCGTCGTCTGGGAAGGAAATGGGCTGATTTCGTCAGCCTGTCAACAATAACCCAAATGGAGTCGTACTTTCTCTGAGTACGAGGTAACCCTGTAACAAAGTCCATATTGATCGCCTCCCACTTCCAAGTCGGAATCTCAATAGACTGCAATAATCCACTGGGCCTCGGTTCTCGACCTTAACTGCGGCAAATAGGACATCGTGCAACAAAACACGCCACGTCCTCTTGGGCCATCCCAATACAAACATTCGAGGTCATGGTACATCTTGGTCGACCCGGATGAATAGAATAACGCCCATGTGTGCCTCCCGAGAATCTGCGTGAAGTCTGATACATCGGAACACACGGCCAAACCCTCAAATCTCGGCACCCAGTGGCTACCTCGAATAGACTCTTCTCCTCCGAAGAAATGCGTATCACCGCCGTACCAACACTGGGTCCTCAAACTGTCGCCTCTTCACCTCATCAACGATGGAAGACTCGGCAACCTCACGAACCCGTACTCACTATCGTCGGTATCAATCAATCGAACCCAAGGCTCGCTAACTGGTGGATCTGACGGACCGTATCTGTCTCTGGCTGTACCTCTGATAGGCTCCCCATCGATCTACGACTCAAGGCATCAGCAACTACGTTGGCTTTCCCCGGATGGTATAGAATATCAACATCATAGTCTTTCAGCAACTCTAACCACCGTCTCTGTCTCAAATTCAGCTCCCTCTGCCTGAAGATATACTGGAGGCTCTTGTGGTCTGTATAAATATCCACATGAACCCCGTACAAATAGTGTCTCCAAATCTTCAAGGCATGAATAACCGCGGCCAACTCTAAGTCATGGGTAGGGTAATTCCTCTCATGCTTCCGTAACTGCCGGGAAGCATAGGCTATAACCTTGTCGTGCTGCATCAAAACACACCTAGTCCGATGCAGGCATCACAATAGATCACGTGCCGTCTAACCCTCGGGAAGAGTAAGGCGGGCCGTAGTCAACCTCTCCTTCAAGAATCGAAAACCGCCGCAAGCCTCATCGCTGGAACTTGGATGCCTTACGAGTCGGCTGGTCAACGGTCTTTGAAATCGAAGCAAGCGCTCACAAACCTACGGTAGTAACCGCGATCTAAGCTGCGTACCTCGGTCGGAGTAGTAGGCCTCGGCCAAGACTTGAGCCTCGATCTTTGTCGTATCCACGCGAACACCATCGCCCCGATAATATGCCCGGGAATGCCACGAGGCCAACCAAAACTCACACTTGGAGAACTTGGCGAATAGCTGGCTCGGAGAATCCCAATCTGATCTTAAGTGATCTGCATGCTCCTGCTCTGTCCTTGAATACACCAGGATGTCATCAATGAATACAATCACAAACGTATCCAAACATGGCTTGAACACCCGGTTCGTCAAATCCATAAATACCGGGCGTTGGTCAAACCGAAAGACATAACCTGAACTCATAGTGCCCATCTGGGTCTGAATGCGATGTTGGGATATCGCCTCTCGAACTCGAACGATGATAACGGACGCGAGTCTATCTTTGAAACACATCGCACCACCTGCAATGGTCAAACAAATCATCAATCACGGGAGGGTACTATTCTTAATGGTTACCTTATTCAATTTGTAGTCAACACACATCTGTGGCGTCCATCCTTCTTCACAAACAACAGCGCTCCCGGGGAGATACACTAGGCACGATAAAGCCTTTCTCGGCCAAATCTTTCGGTGGTCCTTGACTCCTCAACTCGGCGGGTGCCGTCACGTATGGCGGAATGGAAATAGGTCGAGTGTCCGCAACGTGTCAATACAAAACTCGATCTCCTCTCGGGAGGATACGGAAGATCATCAGGAACACGTCGGAAACTCACTAACCATCGCAGCCCGAAGAAGCGGCATCTCGGCCTGCGTATCGAATACGAACGGATGATAGATGTACCCGCCTTCACCATCTTCCTAGCCTTGAGGTAAGAAATAAACCTACCCGCCGGCGATCTTTGTGTTGCCCCTCCACTCGATAATCGGCTCGCGGCTGAGAACGAACCAACTGTCCCTACGGTCAAAATTGGCATAACAAGAAGCAACCATCCATACCACCCGTAATGACATCTAAATCGTCATCTCGGCTCTATCAAGTCTGCGAGTCGGCGACGTAAATAAATACCGACAACCTCTATACACGCTCGGCTAACAAGAATCACCCTGGCGTAGCTACCTCAAGCGGCTCTGTCGACCGGCTCTATCCGATTCTACCATGATAAGAGGGACACATAGGACAAGGTAGAACACGGATCTATCAATGCATAAACATCACAGCCTGAAATCAGTAATGTACCTGTGACGATGTCAGGGGAAGCCTCCTGATCCTGGCGGCTGGCTAGAGAATATATGCGGTTCTGGGGACCGCTAGAACTTGAACCACCACCACGACCTCTACCGCGGCTGCTGTCAGTGAGTACCACCCTCGGGCGCGTAACCTGAAGGAGAAGAAGACCCGGCAAGCGATCCCGGTGTCTTTGTACCACCCGTCGCCTCTGAGCGGACAATCCCTCTTCAAGTGGCCCGGTGGCCACAAAGTAACAACCTCCTGCGAGAACACGACACTCGCACAGGTGAGACTACTGCATCGAGCACAGGGTGTGGGTGGTCTCGATCGGCGAGGATCTCTGCTTCCACGAAACCCGAAGTCACGGGCCACGACTGCTCTGAATGACCTTCTTGATCGGATCTCCTGCCGGAAAATCGTGGCGGAGCACTTGCTGGTGGAAAGTGGACCCGATCTGCTGCGAAATTGCCGCCTCAAAAAGCGCCTGAGACCACGATGTCACGGCCTCTTGGTGGCTTTGCGTCAATCTAGTCCTCACTCTCTCTATCCTCTATCCCAGTGCATAGGCTGCGTCAGGCGATGTCCATCCGGGTGAAGAGCCACCCCAAGCATCTTTGTAATCATATGACGGTCTAGCCCGTCACATAACGATGAACTCTATCCGCCATGCTAGCTACAATAGTGTGAGCATGCACGGCCAGGAGTCAAACTCAGTGTACTCACTGCGGTCCTCCCGTTACGCCTCGAGTCAGAATCGTCTGCCGGGCTCTCATCGTCTCGGGAGGCAAAAGTGATCCATGAAAGCCTCTGTAAACTCCTCCTGGCTTGGTGGAAGAGCATCATCACCTCTCGAAAGCAACCACGACTCAAACGGTTCGGTATGATATCGCGCACCGGTAGAAGGCTAGCGTAACAGAACTCTGTCTCACGAAGCCCTAAGGACTGCATGGTCGCTTTAGTTACGAATGAACTCCTGCGGATCCTCATGGACCTTGAACCATAAAACTAAGGTGGATGACATCCCGGAAAATCCCTAATCCATGGCCCATCGGCTCTAGGGTGGTTTGCTGCTCACTGTCATTGTTGCCGCTACTATCTTGGTCAATAACCGAATCCGCTCCCGTAGTCTCTATACTCGGTGGTGGTGAGGCGGAGAGTGCAGTATCGGAACCTGCGGAGCTCTTGCCGCTCTCGGCTCCTCTAAAGCTGCAGCGTGGCTGAACTCGCCGACCGCCTACTACCTCGGGCATAGTGCGTGCTCGAGCGTGTAACCTTACGAGTGCCGCTAGCGTCTGCTGCTTTGCCTTGCCCTGGGCTCTGGTCGCTTCGTGGAGGCATAGCTGTTTCATAAGAAGAGGTCGAGAGGATTCAACCTAATAAGGCGGCTACAATGCACGATCTCGAGAGAGAAGAATGGAAACCAATCCTAAATGTCCTGACCTCACGATTATAGATGTGGTGCCTGACACAGATAATCAAGACTACTACTGACGCGATGCAGACACTTTCCAGGACTAAGCGCTCACGATACCACTTTTGTCACGACCGACCGGGCGCGGCGGTGCCCTACACGGGCACCTGTTGTATACATCGAGAGAATAGCGCGGAACATACACAACATAAACACGGTGTAAACAATATATCAACACGAGGCTGGCGAAAGTAGTCTTCCATAATATAAACAAAGTCAAAAGTACAACTTTACAACTCGGTTCTTACGGCCCGACCACGTATGTGAATACGGACCTCTAGGAATAACAAGCTGTGGCGGGACGGGGCCCGCCATACCACGAATGTACATAATCTACAACATCGGGGAAGAGCGTACCAAAAGAAAGACAAGCCTCAGGAGAATGGAGCTTAGGCGTCGATAAGTGATCCTAAGAGTGTGGATCCGCGACACCTTACCACTTTCTGTGGCGTGAGCGCGGCCCCAGGAAATTCGGTACACAATATGTACTAAGTATGTAAAGCTGGAAAATGCTGTAATTACAACATAAGTTTAATAGAAAGCGGGAGACATGTATGATAACAAAATTACGATGCATAGTGTCTTACTATGATGAGAGTAAAAATAGGTGTATACTTACAACGAAAAATAGGATTGGAATCCTACTCACGAGACTATTTCACCCGCGTAGGTCGGTGGACTGCGTGAGGTATTCCTCGCGTGGGACTATTTCACCCGCATAAGCCACTTACGGACTCACGTGAGGTATTCCTCGCATAGATTTGGACCGCGCGTGGGACTATTTCACCCGCGTAAGCCTTACGGACTCGCGTGAGGTATTCTCGCATCGTGGTTAGCAAATCCACGGAAATATACTCTTCCACAATCGGGAATGACCCATGGCGAATAATATATCACTAGCCCAAATCGACTATCACACGTAACATAAGCTCTATCGACATCATACAACATATAAGCAAGTTAAGAAATCCCACAACTTCTTACTATTCTTGTTCATATACACTCTCGTTTTAGTTTACTTAAGGCACTAACATGTCTCTTATAAAAATCGGGACTTTAACCCAGTACTACGTCTTCTATTCTTTTAAAATGACTCGTTTCATTATAAAACTTCAAGATACTAATAACCGTAGTATCAAGTTACAATTTCTTTTCAAGACAAGTCCATGATACTTTTAGAAATAAAAATTAGGCTTCTAAATCAAGTCACTCATGTCGTATAAAACCTTAGGCAATTGATGCCTTAAAATCGAATTGCCTTCCATTAAATCAAGTCATTTATCTTTCCATAAAGTCAATATAACCAACTCCATAAAGTCGTTATATTCACTTTATACCTTAGTCAAGTACAATTTCCTATCTAGGACTTATCGTTTTTAAAGCGACACAAGTATCACATACTTTAAAATTCTTCAAGTCCCTTATCTTTAACAAGACTTAAGACATCTTTAATATTCTCAAAGAAGTGAGTTAATCTCTAACTCTTTGACTTGGCATTTCATAAAACAAGTAAAGAATGTCAAAGTCTTGTCGTCTCTGCGTACTATATACGTGAAACTAGTCATGCTCAAAGATAGGAAAAGTTCTACATACCTTGTCGGGTCAAACCACTTGCCAAGTACAAAGTCCGCGTAGTATATCAACCTATAATATTCTGTCGTCTATTAACGCCTTACTTGAATGTAGAATATTATAAGTGTAAAGTTTCCATTTTCTACGGAAAATCGGACAAAGACCTCCTTTGTTTTACTCACTTTGCCACTTTTTCAAGGCGAAATACAATAACCAAACAGCCCCAATTGGCTCACAACAATATAGAAGTTAGTTCAATACAAATGAATAACCAAACAGCCCCAATTGGCTCACAACAATATAGAAGGTAGTTCAATACAAATGAATAACCAAACAGCCCGATTGGCTCACAACAATATAGAAGGTAGTTGATACAAATGAATAACCAACTAATACAAACTACAGTCCAAATTCGGCCACCTTGAGTTCAACAAAACCAATTCTTATACAACTTCCATTTCAATCCATATTGGTAGCATAACATGATATCAAGTCGCATTTGATTATAATAACCACAATCTTTAAGTAAGTAACATGCGACGATTTCTAAAAACGACCAATTAGTAATCCAATTTCCAAGTGGCTTGTATAACATTTCGGATTTAGCTACAAGAAATCCATAATGCTTATAACTTCAACCTATCAACTTCATGCTAGCAACAAGTAAAGCTAACAACAACAATATAAATATGTAATCTTGTAACACCTTTAAAAGACAAGATTATACCTTAACGATTCTTAATCCAACTCCAAACCGAAGTCGCTCCATAGTAGTTTAGAGTCTCTCCAAGACACTTCAATCCGCTTGTTGAGACCCTTAGAACAACACCAACAATTATCCTTCATAACTCCAAACAAAACCTAGAAAGACCATTATGTTTTCGTTTGCGACTAACCCGTAAACTACCTTTTTCCAAGATTTTTCTATTGAGATGTGTTTACAATACACCTAAGAACCTTGGTTTAAAGTGTGGAATTAAATGGACAAGAAACGAATTTTTTTCCCTTTCTTCCTTAGTGAACCCGAGACCCCTCCTAAGTGTTCTTCAAATTTGTGTAAAAATTTTCTAAGTGTTAAGTCCTCTCTTGCTACTAGTATAATATAAAGGGTCATGGAGGGTTAAGATCGTCGAATGGTTGGCTTGGATAAACTCTTAGCAAAACATCAAGACTTATTGACCATTGACTTAGTCAAGATTGTCAAGCCACAACTTGCAAGACTTTAGTCATCCAAGACTTAAGGTAAATGACCATATTGACCATGCCATTTCGTCCAAGGCATTGCTAAGGGGGGTGACACGTGTCGCCCTCCCATTCGTCACAACACTTACGTTTTCCGACAATTTCATAATTCCGATAAATTTACAAGTCTCAAATCTTAACACTTGTGGGTTCTTACTTATGTTCTTAAAACATGTCCTGCAATTACGGGGTGTAACATTCTTCCCCCCTTAGAAACATTCGTCCCCAAATGTTCTTTCGGAGTCACACTTACAATTAGCGACATAGTTTCCTTTCACAGCCCCGACATACCAAAAATGCCACTCATGGCCACATAAAAGCATTTAAGCAAAAGAAACACTTCAATTAAAACCTGACAAGTAAGGAAAATGAAATACACGAAGGTATAGGAAATAAGTGAGGATACCTCAACAGCGTATCTCCTCCGCTTCCCAGTCAACTCCTACGGTTATCATTTCTCCACGGGACTTTGTGGAAGCTACATCCTTGGTCATGATCGCTGACTGGCGATCGAGTATCGCTATGGGACTCTCATCATACGATAACCCCTCTGTCACTGGACCTCACTAGTAGGAAAACTCTCATTTGGATCAGATACACTTTGCAACATAGAAACATGGAATACCGGATGTACCGCCTCGACTCGATGGCGGATCGACTCGTGAGCAACCTTGCCCACTCTACGAACGATGCGGTAGGGCCCGATGTACCTTGGTGAGTTTCTTCTTACGAATCTCATCACCCCTTCATGGGTGGCACCTTCAAGACCCAATCGTACACGAAACTCCAAATGCGATCACCGATTATCCGCATATGACCTGCGACTACGGTGCTATGATCACTCACGGATAAGCTTCACTTATCCACGTCTGCTGTACCAAGTGCGGGCCAACTAATCGTACCTCGCCCACGTCGAACCAACCGATCGGCGACTGCGTTTCCGCCCATACAAAGCCTCGTATCGCCGTCGTATCTTTGGAATGGTATTTGTTATTATAAGCAAACTCCACGAGGCAAATGATCCTCCGGCTACCATCGAAATCAATCACGCAGCTCGCGACGTATCCTCAAGTGTATGCGGATAGTGCGCTGCTGCCGTCGATCGAGGATGAAATCTTGTCTTGAGACTCACTGTGTCCCTAGACCATTCGGAAAGATCTCGAAGTTAGGCATAACCAGGCTCCTATCGGATATAATCGACAGGGACAGTGCGGCCTCACTATCTCTCGGATGTACAATCGGCATAGTCCTCGGTGGCGTCGTCTGACGGAAGGAAATGGGCTGATTTCGTCGACTGTCAACAATAACCCAAATGGAGTCGTACTTCCTCGAGTGCGAGGTAACCTGTAACAAAGTCCATGTTGATCGCCTCCGGCTTCCAGTCGGAATCTCGATAGGCGCAATAATCCTGGGCCTGCGGTGCTCGACCTTAACCTTGCGGCAAATAGGACATCGTGCGACAAAACACGCCCGCGTCCTGCGTGCCATCCGTCCACGATACAAACATCGAGGTCATGGTACATCTTGGTCGACCCGGATGAATAGAATAACGAGCATTGTGTGCCTCCCAGAATCTGGCGACGAAGTCTGATACATCGGGAACACCTGGCCAGACCCTCAAATCTCGGCCACCATCAGTAGCTACCTCGAATAGACTCTTCTCCTCGAAGAAGGCTGCGTCATGCCGTACCAACCTTTGGGTCCTCAAGCGTCGCCTCTTCACCTCATCAGCGATGGAAGACTCGGCAACCTCGTGAACCCGTACTCGCTATCGTCGGTATCAATCAATCGAACCCCAAGGCTCGCTAATTGGTGGATCGGACGGACCGTATCTGTCTCTGCAGGTACCTCTGACAGGCTCCCTATCGATCTACGACTCAAGGCATCAGCAACTACGTTGGCTTTCCCCGGATGGTATAAAATATCAACATCATAGTCTTTCAGCAACTCTAACCACCGTCTCTGTCGCAAGTTCAGCTCCATCTGCCTGAAGATATCTTTGGAGCTCTTGTGAGTGCATATAAATATCCACATGAACCCGTACAAATAGTGTCTCCAAATCTTGAGGCATGAATAATCGCGTGACTCTAAGTCATGGGTAGGGTAATTCCTCTCATGCTTCCAGTAGCTGCAGGAAGCATAGGCTATAACTTGCCGTCTTTGCATCAAAACACACCTAGTCCGATGCAGAGGCATCACAATAGATCACGTGCGTCTAACCCCGCCGGGAAGAGTAAGGCGGGTGTAGTCAACCTCTCCTTGACAAGCGAAAACCGCTCGCAAGCCTCGTCGGCTGGAACTTGGGTGCGCTTACGAGTCGGCACAGTCAGCGGTCTTTGAAATCGAAGCAAACTGCTCCACAAACCTACGGTAGTAATCCGCCAGTCCTAAGAAACTGCGTACCTCGGTCGGAGTAGTAGGCCTCGGCCAAGACTTGACTGCCTCAATCTTTGCCATATCCACGCGAACACCATCAGCCTCAATAATATGCCCGGGAATGCCACGAGGCCAACCAAAACTCACACTTGGAGAACTTGGCGAATAGCTGCGGCTCGGAGAATCCCAATCTGATCCTCGAGTGATCTACATGCTCTGCTCTGTCAGTGAATACACGGGATGTCATCAATGAATACAATCACAAACGTATCCAAAAATGGCTTGAACACGGTTCATCAAATCCATAAATACCATTTGGGCGTTGGTCAAACCGAAAGACATAACCACGAACTCATAGTGCCCATACCGGGTCCCGAATGCGATGTTGGGATATCGCCTCTCGAACTCGAACGATGATAACTGGACGCGAGTCTATCTTTGATAAACACATCGCACCTGCAAGGTCAAACAAATCATCAATCACGGGGAGAATACTTATTCTTAATGGTTACCTTATTCAGTTGCTGTAGTCAACACACATCTGCGGCGTCCGTCATCTTCTTCACAAACAACACGGCGCTCCCGGGGAGATACACTAGGCACGATAAAGCCTTTCTCGGCAAATCTTTGGTGGTCCTTGACTCCTCAACTCGGCGGTGCCGTCTGTATGGCGGAATGGAAATAGGTCGAGTGTCGGCAACGTGTCAATACAAAACTCGATCTCCTCTCGGGAGGATACGGAAGATCATCAGGAACACATCGAAACTCCTAACCAGCGGCGATCAAGAATCGGCATCTCGGCCTGCGTATCGAATACCGAACGGATGATAGATGTACCGCCTTCACCATCTTCCTAGCCTTGAGGTAAGAAATAAACCTACCCGCCGGCGATCTTTGTGTTGCCCTCCACTCGATAAGCGGCTCGCGAAGCTGAACCGAACCAACTCGTCCCTACGGTCAAAATTGGCATAACGAAGCCAACGATCCATACCCATAATGACATCTAAATCTGTCATCTCGGCTCTATCAAGTCTGCAAAGTCGGCGGCGTAAATAAATCTGACAACCTCTATACACCCGCTCGGCTAACACCGAATCACCCTGGCGTAGCGACCTCAAAGCGGCTCTATCGACACGGCTCTATCCGATTCTACCCGCAATAAGAGGACACATAGGACAAGGTAGAACACGGATCTATCAATGCATAAACATCACGACTGAAATCGATAATGTACATTGGCGGCGTCGTGGAAGCCTCACGATCTGGCGGTGGCTAGAGAATATATGCGGTTACGGGGACCGCTAGAACTGAACCACCACCACGACCTCTACGCGGCTGCTGCACGTGAGTACCACGCCTCGGGGCGCATAACCACGAAGGAGAAGACCCGGCAAGCGATCACATCGGTGTCTTTGTACCACCATGCTGCCTCTAGACAGACAATCCCTCTTCAAGTGGCCCAGCTGGCCACAAGAGTAACAACCTCCTCCAGGAACACGCCACTCGCCTGGGTGAGACCTACCGCATCGAGCACACCGAGGTGTGGGTGGTCTCGATCGGCGAGGATCTCTGCTTCCCTGAAACCCCAAAGTCCTGGAGCCACGACTGCTCTGAATGACCTTGCGATCGGATCTCTACCGAGAAAACCGTGGCCAGAGCACTCGGTCTTTGGTGGAAAGTGGACCCAGTCTGCTTCGAAATTTGCCCGCCTCGAAAGCGCCTGAGACCACGATGTCACAGCCTCTTGGTGGCTGCGTCAATCTGGTCCTCCTCTCTCTATCCTCTATCCATCGTGCATAGGCTGCGTCCGGCGATGTCCATCTGCGGGTGAAGAGCCACCCCAAGCATCTTTGTAATCATATGACGGTCTAGCCCATCACATAACGATGAACTCTATCCGTCATGCTAGCTACAATAGTGTGAGCATGCCTGGCCAAGGAGTCAAACTCCAGGCTGTACTCCCTAACGGTCCTCCCGTTACGCCTCGAGTCAAGAATCATCTGCAGGCTCTCCTCATCTCGGGAGGCAAAAGTGATCCATGAAAGCCTCAGTAAACTCCTCCCCAAGCGGTGGAAGAGCATCATCACCTCTCGAAAGCAACCACGACTCAAACCGATTCGGTATGATATCGCGCAACCGGTAGAAGGCTAGCGTAACAGACTCGTCTCTGAAGCTCTAAGGACACCATGGTCGCTTTGCCGAATGAACTCCTGCGGATCCTCGTCGGACCTTGAACCATAAAACTCGGTGGATGACATCCCGAGAAAATCCCTAATCCATGGCCCATCGGCTCTAGGGTGGGCTGCTGCTCACATCGTATTGCCGGCTACTATCTTGGTCAATAACCGAATCTGCTCCCGTAGTCTCTATACTCGGTGGGTGAGGCTGGAGGGTGCAGTATCGGAACCTCTGGAGCTCTGCCGCTCTCGGCTCCTCTAAAAGCTGCGGCGTGGTGAACTCGCCGACCGCCTCTTACCTCGAGCATAGTCTATGCACGAGCGTCGTAACCTACGAGTTGTCACGACCCGATTAAGCCCGTGGTAGTGCCTACCGGGCACCCTAGTGATACAACATCAGAGTCCTCCGCGGAACATAAAGCGATACAAGACATATTATGAAATATGAAACAATAATCGAGAAAAACTTGCCTTTCGGCATATATATAAACAACAACTTTTTCAACATGAGCAGTTTAATCCTTTTACAAACCACCTTTACAGACTCTGCACTCTACGAATGATATGACAACAACGGCGGACGGGGCCGTCATACCCACGAATGTAGCACCTACAACAGGGGACTATACGAACAAGCCTCGAGAAGCGGAGCTCTCCCAGCGACGTGACCCTAGGCGAGGATCAACGGCGGTGTACCTTTACTGCGGCATGAGCGGCCCCGAAGGAGGTCGATCTGCAGTGCAGAGTATGTGGCCCGAAAATCGTAAATGGAATCATAGTAGTCTATATAAAGCGGAGACATGTATGATAACAAAACTACAGTTCCTGATAAACAAGCGATCATATCAAGTCGTGACTCGCCTCAAAGTCATCACTCAAACATAACAATGGGTCTCACGCCCCAACATCAATCATGCGTGGAATACCTTCCTGCCGTGATTTATGATATACAAGCACCAAGGAATACACATGAACACGGGTCCCACGTGTTCTAATAAAAACGATCTGAGGGTAAATGCGAAGGCATAGCCGACTACTAACACCAGTACCAACAAGGTCATAAAGCGTGTCATGATATCTGTCTAGGCCGTCACATGATAAAAGGCGGTCACTCGCGCGATATCAAATGTGCGCGTCTAGCCACAGAACTCTCCGCTGACTCGCGTAGGCCAACCTCGTAGGCCGCGTGAGGTATAACCCCGCATCGGTAGCTACTCCGGCGTCGTCTGGACTCGCGATCCGCGTAGCCTGCAAACCGCGTGACCATAAAGGCGCGCTAACACGGAACTCCGTGTAGTTCGCATGGATCCCTGGACCCGCATGAGGTATTCTCGAATCATGGTCCCAGACCGCCTGAGTCTACCCCGCATCGGAGGGCAGCTTAACCTCCGGGCACAAGTCAAGGTGAGTGGTACAATACCAACATAACGGCTGATAGTCAAACAACTTTAAGCGCGATCGGAGGGAAAACCCCTTTACACTAACATCACAAGATACTAACACACGTAGCATCCTAACATGTTTACTTATCAAATCAACAAGAAAGTATTACAAGGCTATCACAAACCAATACAATCAAGTTATTCACACAAGATACTTTCTACTAACAAGTTCGGGTATCTATCCCCAAAGTACTTCACATTAAATCTTTAAAAGATCTGTTTCTTTCACATAAGTCACACAATAACGTAATATAAAATAGAGTGATCGCCTTTTAAGAAAACCAAAACTCTTACCTTTGTAAAATCAAGTAACAACATTATTTTCCAAGCGTCAAGTTTGCCTAATTTCAAATGTTCACGTTTCTTATTTTAGAAAGGTTTAGTCATAGTCTTATTCATTTAAGAATATAATTCTCTTTTAAGCGATCGGAGAAACATAAGCCTTATATGTGAGTAGGATATTCTTGTTTATAACAATCTTATTACTGACGACCATGATCTAGGAAATATCATTTTGTCTCATCTTAGCTTCTATGCGGATGGAAGTTTCTCTTGGTTTTAATAATACTTAATTATTCAAAACATTTTCCTTTTATTAACTGCGATGGTTTGTCGATACACATTCGATTTCAAATCAAGAAACATTCTTAAGCCGTTATACCTAACTTCCCATAAAGCTAGTATAACTCTTAAGTTTTCAAAAACCAAGTATTACTTCAAGTTCTCTATTAACACATAACAAGCGAGTTATAGTTCAAATCAGTTACCTTTTAAAAACCACAAGTATTTTCTTACCAACATAAAGTTGTTTATAGCACTTCCCATAAAGCCGTTATAACACTTTATGTTTTAAACCAATTAAATACATTTAGCACGTATGCGTCTCATGGTACTACATAGTTCACACATATCATGCTAGAAGAGATAGGAAGAGGTTCACATACCTCGCGGCGATTATCGACTAATATCAAAAAGCTCCAATTACTTCCAACCGTCTGCTACTCCTTAAGCCAAGTAGATCTCGACTCACGTAGTTCTTCAACCTATAAGGCCACAATGCGCTTATTAACATTTAGATCTCATAGTAGAACATTCTACCGAAAATTGGCGCTCCCCATGACAGCGTAAATCTCCTCCTCTAACGAGTGGCTACCAAGCCAACCGGGGTTATCGTCTAACCCTACGGTACAATTCTACTCCACGGTACTACTACACAAGTCTCTTATGTGACCTATGTAATTACGATTCGGTATTCTTCTTTTAAATTGGGCTTAAGTCAAAAGACATTGCCGATAACTACGTCCAGTTCTATATATAGTATACTTCAAATATATATTCTTATAATCTGGAATTTCCAATTACAATAGATGGACAAGATAATTACCTCGATAAGCCCATAATTATCCGAGTTTAATGTCGATCCTTAGCAAAGTTTCGCTCTACTCAAGTGCTCGACCCGCTCAAACAACCCTTAGAAGTTCTAACCAACTTCTACATAGTACTCAACTAACTATGGAGATTTTCCTAGGGTTTCGGTTTTGTAGTGGAAGGAAGTATAATAGTATTTCTGGGCTTTTCGTATAGGTATAACCTTAGAATACAACAAGGTATACGGCTAAGGTAATTTGGGCATTATAACAATACTTTTGAGAGTATTTCTACCAAGAGGGGGTATTATCTGAAAACAACTAGGCTGGGGTACCCACGGCTAGCACCCAAGGAGGGGAAGGGCTCTCGGCCGAGGGGAGGAGGCTCTTGGCCGAATTCTACACTAAGGGGAGGGAGGAGGATTTAACACTTAGAAAAATATTTGTGGATGAAGAAAGTTCATCACTTAGAGGGGTATTTATAGCAAAACCAAAGGCCAACCAATGGCCAAGATCTAGCCAAGTGCAAGGCAAGTGTAAGGCCAAGATCAAGCCAAGATCACCCAAACCCTACTCACAAAACATGGCACAAAACAAGCCACAAAACAAGGACAAAACAAGGCACAAAACCATGAACCAATCGGCCAAGGCCAAGCCTCCTCTTTATAGTCAATGAGGGTGACAAGTGTCACCCTCCCGTTAATCCAAAATGTTTCGTCTCTCGGAAAAATCCGCAAAAATTAAAAATGACATAGCGGAAATTCCCCTACGAAAGTCAGAAAGCGTTTAGCGAACGACTCTAATCGGGTGTTGTGTACAAAAATAATTCGTGAAGCCTATTCTCGAGTTCGAAATTTCCTCGTGCGTCCTGCGTACATACTCTGGAAATCTGAGTATAACATTCTCCCTCGCCGAAACATTCGTCCGAATGTTCCTTCTAATCTCAAAACAAGCGTGCGCGAGATAGTCTTCACTACTATACTTACGAGAATCAATCTGCCACACCTGGCCCAGAAACAACTTGCGCAAAAATGCTTACATCGAGTCCACGAGGAAACACCTAATCATCACCACAAAACACTTCTCACAGGTCTAAAATATACTTCCTTCACCTTCTCTTTACAAAAGAAATGATCACATCTATGCTCGCCATACATGCTCGCTTCTCTCTTTACTCGTCGTAGATACCGCTTTGTCACTTTGCCTGAGGCATTAACCTTCTCAGGCGACCCAACAAATGGTACCACTTTTGTCACTTTGTCGCGAGCCTTGCTCCGACGACCCAACAAATGGTACCGGGCTGCATGCGATCCCTGAGGCTGTCGTACACTCGAACTCTTACCACATTTCTGATACTGCTTCAGTCTCCAAAACTCGGGGTTACTATCTCTAACGTGGTCATCATTAACTGGGAACACTCTGAATGGATCTCGATACTTTCTGATCATATCAATCGAAAGGCGGACGTCGCCTCCTAAGTCGGACGGCAAATGCTAACATATAGGCAACCTGGCCTATTCTTCACATGAACTCAAAAGGGCCCGAAGTAACTCGGGCTAAGTTCCCTTTGTTTTCCAAAACTCGTCATACCCTAACCACAGTCTGCTGGAACAAGCCTGAACAGTATGCGAACGCGCAACATCAGACCAATCGGCCGCAACTTACACTTCCGCCCTTACAAGGCTTCATAAGGCGATATCCGAACACCGAAATGGTAGCTTAAACACTACCTCCAGGAGACAACAATCCCAACTATCCACGAAATCCAAACAACGGCGAGGCGGTCACGAGACTCACTGAATTCTTAACACATGCTTGGTAAAACTTCCGAGAAACAAAAATAGCGTAACACAGGCTCCATGCATCATAAGGTGAAGGTAGGCACCGTGCAGCCTTACAACCTTCGGATAACTCAACACGGTAGTAAGCGGTCTTTGCTAGAAGACAAGGCGGTGACCTCCTCGGCCCGACTGCGGTCGAATCGTCCACGACCGCACGTTGGTTAACTAAACTCGGGCTAACACCCTCGTGACCCTACCACAAGGCGGGACCACCACAAACTGACCCGCACCCAAACCTACCGCGGGTTGACCCGCGGCCTCAACCCGACCCGCAGCGCGATACTAGCTCCCGATCCGAACAATCTCACTAATCACGTTTGAAAACCTAGCGGTCTTCTTAGCTCAACTACCCCTTTCATTCCACACTACTAGGGACCTATCCCAACATAACTCACGTGCACTATGCACTTCCGATAAGTCAACATAAACAATACATCTTTTACTCGAGATGGCCTTACCTCTAAGGTCTCTGCGTAAAAAACTCTAAAGCTCACACCTTCACTATCCCCAAAATCTTACTCGGTTAACCCACCATGATTTCTAATCACAACTAACCTTGCTATCGAACATAGCACTTAAGGTATACTCACCTTATCACATCTGAGATCTCTGAGGGTTAAGGATATATCTATATCTCTTGCTTCCTCCTTAGTCGTTCTAATCAAACTGCCCGTAGTGCGCATAGTGAGGAGATGACACTACCCACCGATCACGAAGGCTAAGTCCTCCTACAAGGACACTTTTCGACCCCGGACCACGGCGGTCATGGTACAACATGTACCAACTAAAAAGCGACATTCCCGGGCGGCGTGCATCGCGTGAGCCGGAAGTCCGGAGTTGACCAACTCCTGCATACCCGAGCGTCACGAACTCGTGGAAGACCACTGCTGCAGCGGAGGTGCATAATCTAATCTCTTTGGTGGCGACTCGCCTCGAAAGTTACCAAAGGACCACTTTGCTCGGCCTCTTCTGCGTCCTTTGTTAACCGTCGATCTCTATGTTTCGGCACGATGTCATAAGCCGTACGAGCCATGCTCGCCTAAGCCCGAAGAACTTACTCTTGCACAACCTTCTCGTTGATATTCATCAAGACTCGCGATACATCGGTATACTCTCTGGTAGCCAAATCCATAGCTAGTAATAGGGTCGCCTCTTTGCAATCCATATTCTCTGTTCCTGGTCGTGGAACTGAAGGTTCAAATGTCATGGCCGCAGTAGGAACTGCCGCCGCCGTGCTAAACTCTGCTGGGGCTAGTGACGTCGCAAAACTCCCCGAAAGAAGCACCACCCCAGGTGATGATTGGGCCTGTGCCCACGTAACCCTCCGTACTCTACTCGCAGCTCCCTCTGCTGCCTTGACCTCCTGGGCCCGGGTTGCCCTACGCGGAGGTATAACGGTAAGGGAAAGAAATACGTCAGAGGGTCCAACTTACAACACAGCTCTAAGGCACGATCTCAGAGTGAGAAGAATAGAAACCAATCCTAAATATCCTATAGCCTCATGATTATTGGTGTGGTGCACACACCGATAATCAAGACTCTTGGATCTGATGCGTAGACCGCTTTCCGAGGATTAAGCGCTCGATACCACTTTTGTCACGACCCGATTAGGGCGTGGTAGTGCCTACCGGGCACCCTGGTGATACAACATCGAGTAATGTCGGAACATAAAGCGATACAAGACATATTATGAAATATGAAACAATAATCGAGAAAAACTTGCCTTTCGGCATATATATAAACAACAACTTTTCAACATGAGCAGTTTAATCCTTTTTACAAACCACCTTGTGGCGATACTCTACGGACCTCTACGAATGATATGACAACAACGACGGGGGCCGTCATACCACGAATGTAGCACCTACAACAGGGGACTATACGAACAAGCCTCGAGAAGCGGAGCTCTCCCAAGCGACTGTGACCACTAGAGCGAGGATCAACGGCGGTGTACCTTTACTGCGGCGTAGCGGCCCCGAAGGAGTCGATCTGGCAGTGCAGTGTATGGCCCGAAAATCGTAAATGGAATCATAGTAGTCTATATAAAGCGGAGACATGTATGATAACAAAACTACGATTCCTGATAAACAAGCGATCATATCAAGTCGGGGACTCGCGCCTCAAAGTCATCACTCAAACATAACAATGGGTCTCACGCCCACATCAATCATGCGTGGAATACCTTCCTCACTGCGGCGGTTTATGATATACAAGCACGAGGAATACACATGAACACGGTCCACGTGTTCTAATAAAAAAGATCTGAGGAGTAATGCGAAGGCATAGCCGACTACTAACACCACGATGCAACAAGGTCATAAAGCGTGTCATGATATCTGTCTGCGTCACATGATAAAAGGCGGTCATTCGCGCGATATCAAATGTGCGCGTCTAGCCACAGAACTCTCCGCACTCGCGTAGGCCAACCTCATAGGCGCGTGAGGTATAACCCGCATCGGTGGTAACTCCGGCGTCGTCACGGACTCGCGATCGCGTAGCCACAAAACCGCGTGACCATAAAGGCGCACACTAACACGGAACTCGTAGTTCGCATGGATCCCACGGACCCGCGTGAGGTATTCTCGAATCATGGTCCCGGATCACTGAGTCTACCGCGTCGGAGGCGCAACCTCGGGCACAAGTCAAGGTGAGTGGTACAATACCAACATAACGGTGATAGTCAAACAACTTTAAGCGCGATCGGAGGAAAACCCCTTTACACTAACATCACAAGATACTAACACACGTAGCGTCTAATGCGCCCGAACCGGGCCCGTTCGTGCCTTACCGGGCACCTTAGTGATACAACATCGAGAAAACCAGCGGAAAATAAAACACGAGTCATGAAACAAGAGATATAATAAATAAGCAGGCCAACCAAAGCATTTGCCTTGGTATATACATAAAAACCCGAGCAGTTATCCTTTTACAAACCACGCTTGCCTACGATTACTCTGCACCTAAGATTTACAACAACTATGACGGGGCGGGGCCGCCATACCACAGATGTACAAGAACCTATAACTCGAAACATACCAAAGATAAGCCTCGAAGGAACGGAGCTTTCAACACGCTAAAATGAGATCCTACGGCGGGGATCCACGGCCGATGTACCTCTACTGCGGCGTGAACGCGGCCGAAGGAGGTCGATAACAGTACCAGTATGTGAAGCGTAAAATCGTAAATGAAATCATACTAGTCTATATAAAGCGGGAGACATGTATGATAACCTAACTCTGATTCACAACATAAAGCGATCATGTCGATCGAGGACTCACGCCTCAGTCATCACTCAAATATAACTATGGGTCTCACGCCCACAACATCAATCATGTTCGCATCATGGCGCGTGCCGGAATCTTTGCATCGGTGTAGACATGTCCATGATGCAACAATAATAACAAGGCCGCGTGCGCGTACCGGAATCGCGCCGGTGTAGACATGCCCGTATAACCTCAATAACAATATCTTGGGTGGTCAACCTGCGCGTAGCCACATGCCCCGGAATCTTGCATCGGTGTAGACATGTCCATGTAGCCACAATAACACTATATCGGGTAATCAACCTGCTGCGTGGCCACATGCCGGAATCTTTGCGTCGGTGTAGAACCGTCCATGTTGCAACAATAATAATAACAAGGCGTGGCGTACCGGAATCTGCGTCGGTGTAGACGTGTCCATGTGACATCAACAAGACGATAATCAAAATGGAAACATACGTGGAATTCTCCATCACCGCCAGACGCGTCTAAGTAAGTTCTCAACAAGTCAACCTACCTCTATCGAGAGACGCGGTAACACAGAAATACCACACTTGCACAACAAAGGCTATCATCACAAGCATAGGCAAGATTCCCAACAACAAGCATAGGCAAGTTTCACAACAACAAGCATAGGCAAGTTTCACAACAACAAGCATAGGCAAGTTTCACAACAACAAGCATAGGCAAGTTTCACACAACAAGCATAGGCAAGTTTCACACAACTCCAAGTACTTTCATTTTATGCCAAAGTCCGGGTTCTTAACCCCAAAGTACTACATACGTTAAGTTCTTTTAAAAGAGATCCATTACTTTTATAAAAGTCACCCGATACCCGTAGTATTAGAATGACCAACCCACATTCCCTTTCAAAATCAAGTAACAACATTCTTTTCCTAAGTTCCAGTTTGCCTAGTTTCAATTACTCAAGCTTCTCATTTTCGAATGGTTTCATAGTTCATAAACTTAATCACTTGATTCCTTTTTAGAACAATTGAGTAATATATGTCTCACGTGAGAGTAGGTTATTCTTGTTTACAACATTCTTATTACTGACCATGATCTAGAGAATGTAATATCATTTTGTCTCATCTTAGTTTCTATGCGGATGGAGGTTTCTCTTGGTTTTAATACGATACATCATTATTCAATACATTTTCCTTTATTAACGCTGCGGTGGTGCATCGATACACATTCGATTTCCAAATCAGTAAAACATTATCCCTTTAAATAAAACCAAGTACTCATTACTCACGAATGAGGTTTCACACAAACATTCACATTAAAACAAATAAGTTAAGTCTCTTATCTTATAAGATCAAGTCTCTTAACTTCTAACATCAGTAAACCATTTTCTTTACCTCTCTTAAGACATTATACCTAACTCCCATAAAGCTAGAATAACCACTTTTAAAACCTTTGAAACCAAGTGTTACTCTCAAAATGATTTATAAATCTTTTGAAATACATCAAGTTCTTTATTATAACTAGTCGGTTATAATTCACATCGATTACCTTTTAAAACCACAAAGTATTTTCTTACCTACATAAAGTCATATAACAACTTCCCATAAAGCCGTTATAACACTTTATGTTTTAAACAATCAAACACAGATAACACGTATGCGTCTACCGTACTACATAGTTCACACATATCATGCTAGAAGAGATAGGAAGAGGTTCACATACCTCGCGACGATTGTCGACTAATAGCAAAGCGCTCAGTACCTCAAAGCTGGCTACTCCTTGGCCAAGTGGATCACTCCACACGTAGTACTTGACCTATAAGGCCACAGGCGCTTATTAACATCTAGATCTCAACGTTCCATATTCTCCAGAAAATTCGGCGCCTCACAGCGTAAATCTCCTCTCTATCGAGGCTACCAAGCCAACCGGGGTTTTACGCCTAACGGGCGTGTACAATTCTACTACTCGATGTGCTATCTGAGTCTCATGTCTGATACACCTATGTAATTACTGATTCGATTCGATTCTTTATTCTTGGGCTTAAGTCAAAAGACATTGCGCACAATTATAATGTTCATTCTATATATAGTATACTTCAACTATATATTCCTACTACATGTAATTTCCAATTACAATAGAAGGTCGAGTGTTTACCTCGATAAGCCCAAAATTATCCGAGTTTAAATGTCGCTCTGAGCAACGCTTAGCTCTACTCAAGTGCTCGATCCGCTCCAAACAACCGCCAGAAGTTCTACGCAACTTCAACTAAACACTTCAACCGACTATGAAGGTTTTCCTTAGGGTTTCGTTTAGTGGCTAAAGGAAGTATAATAGTATTTGGGCTTTTGTAAAAGTGTAACCTTGGGAATACTACAAGGTATTTGGGCCAAGGTATTTGGACATTATAACAACACTAGGAGAGTATTTCTATACCACAACAAGGGGTATTTATACGAAACAACTAGGCTAGGGGGGGGGGTACCCCACGGCTAACCACTACAAAGGGGGAGGGGGGGAGCTCTCGGCCAAAGGGGGGGGGGAGTTGTGGTGGACGAAAACTTCACAAGGGAGAGGGAGGGATTTTTAACACTTAGAAAATATTTGGATGAAGAATTTCATCAACAAAGGGTGGGTATTTATAGGTCAAGGAATGGCCAACCAATGGCCAAGATTAAACCAAGTGTTAGGCAAGTGTAGGGCTAGGATTTACTACACACAAATATCCTACCAACTCCTTGACTTTAGCCAAGGCACCAAAAACGTGCTCACCTTGTCCATTTCGTCCATTTGGACGATTTCAAGCCACCAATTGTAGGGTGCCAAGTGTAAGCCTCCCGTTGGTCCAAAATGTTTCGCCTCTCGGAAAAATCCGCAAAAATATTAAGTGGCATCGCGGTAAATTCCCCTACGAAGGCTGTGGAAAGTTTTCGTCGAAACACGACTCTAATCGGGTGTTGTGAACAAAGTTAATTCGGCCAAGCCAAATCAAAAGTTTCAAATTTCCGTCGTGCGCCTCGCGTACATACTCTGAAATACGGTATAACATTCTCCTCCTTAGAAACATTCGTCGAATGTTCCTTCTAAATCTCAAAACAAGCGTGCGCCGATAGTCTTCACTACTATACTTACGAGAATCAAACATGCCACACGCCACAAAATAACATGCGCGCAAATACCCAAATCCACGCCAACGAGGAACCACCTCGATTAGCACAAAAGTCCCGCAAGGTCTAAAATATACTCGCCGCCTACATTTCACAAAAGAAAGCGATCACACACGTTCACTTCTCCCATCTCGTCGTGCCGCTTCTCGAACACTCGAGCTCTTTCTAGTATCGGACCACACTTCGTCAACGTTTACATTTCCAACCCTTGGAGTTACTACCTCAAACTTGGTCATCTTCTGACCCTCGATTTCCTCTAAGGCCATTCTCGGCCTTGCGGTGATTAGTCGAACATATCTATGAACTCATACGATGGTCATCTAAACTTGGGCCTAGCACCCTCGTGACCGCCACTGGCGGGACCACCTGAGCTGACCCTTCCTCGAAGCGGGGCGGGTTGGCCCGCAACATGGCCCCAACCCGACCATCGTAGCGCCAACTCCCGCTCGCCGACACGGAACACATCGTATAGCTACCACTTCCATCTCACACTAACCAGATTTTTAAATCACACTATAGCACAAAGCTATCCGAACATAACACTTAACACATCATTAACATCAATACATACAAGTATCTACGAGGTTAAGGATATACGAAACTAGGCGGTTCGAGGACCGCTACAATCGAACTTCCACCGCGACCTCTACCGTGGCCCGCTCACAGTAGTCTGTGCTATCCTACGATGCTACCCACAGTGGACGATCTCGTCGTATGGCCTGTTGGCGCAAGAATAACAAGCTCCTTGGTACTACGACACTCTCCGAAATGCGGTCTACCACATCGACCACACCGAGGTAGGGGTATTGCGTCAGCCAACACCCTACTCACGAACATCTGAGCACAGGAGCCCGGATCTGCTCCGAATATCCCGAGGTCGAAGCTGCGGAGGACCACTCTGTAATGGCGGAGGTACATAACTAGTCTGCTTCTGAGGCGGTCCGCCTAGAAAGTCGCCAAAATATCCGGCCGTCTTGGCCTTAACCTGTGGCGGTCCACCTGTCGATCTCTGCGCTCGCCGCACCCAGTCATGAGCACGAATGCGGGCAATGTCCATGCGGTGAAGAAACACCGAACAACTCTCTGCTAGGTAATCATCGAGCCACCGTAACATATCGGTGCACTCGATCCTCCATACTAGCTACTAATGCGGGAACATCTGGGCCAATGAGTCGAACTCCACATTGTACTCCCGGCTATGCGCGTTCTACCTCAACATCAAAAATCATCGGCCCGAGCCCTCGCCGTTTGTGGAGGCAAGAAATGTGCCGAAGGCCCGAAAACTTCGTCCCAAACGGTGGAAGTGCATGCTCTCCCGAAAGCTCACGAGTCAAACCGATCATTGCGGTATCACGCGGCCGATGCGAACAAATATCACGGACTCGATCTCTGAGCCTTGATCACGCGCATGATCCTCTGCATCGACGGATGAACTCCTGCGGATCATCCTCGGCCTCGACCGTAAAACTCAGCGGGCTACAACTAAAAATCCGTAGCCTCAGCTATGCGCCTCGGGTGTACTACAGTCTTCTTTGGGAAGCTGCTGCGTCCGGCTATCTCATATCGCCTGACCACGGCGATAATCGCCATCTCTCGCGCTGACCCGTCTCCGCTCGGTGTGGGGTGGAGGCTCGGTCTTGTAGTCTCGGCGCCATCGCTGCGGCTCTAAACTCTCTTTGGTCTTTGGCGGCGTCGCAAAACTTCGCCCGTCGAAGCACTACTCAGTCTTGGCCGGGCTGCGCCTCGTACTCCTCTGGATCCAGCTAGCGCCTCCGCCGCCTTGCCCAGGCCACTGGTTGCCTTCGCGAGGCATAAGCGGTAAAAGCGAAACACGTCGGAGGGTCCAACTTACAACACAGCTCTAAGGCACGATCTCAGAATGAGAAGAATGGAAACCAATCCTAAATGTCCTATAGCCTCCTGATTATAGATGTGGTGCACAACACACCGATAATCAAGACTCTACTAGACACGGTCTGTAGACGCTTTCCGAGGACTAACTGCTCTGATACCACTTTGTAACGCCCCGAACCCGGGCCCGTTACTGGTGCCTTACCCCGGGCACCTTAGTGATACAACATCAGAGAAAACCAGCGGAAAAATAAAACACGAGTCATGAAACAAGAGATATAATAAATAAACAGGCCAACCAAAGCGATTGCCTTGGTATATACATAAAAACCCGAGCAGTTATCCTTTTTACAAACCACGCACAACGATTACTCTGACCTCTAAGATTTACAACAACTATGGCGGACGGGGCCCGCCATACCACAGAATGTACAAGAACCTATAACTCAGTGGAAACATACCAAAGATAAGCCTCAGGAAAGGAGCTTTCAACACGCTAAAATGAGATCCTACGGCGGGGATCACGGCCGATGTACCTACTGCGGCGTGAACGCGGCCCCGAAGGAGGTCGATCTGGCAGTACAGTATGTGAATCGTAAAATCAGTAAATGAAATCATACTAGTCTATATAAAGCGGGAGACATGTATGATAACCTAACTCTGATTCACAACATAAGCGATCATGTCGATCGAGGACTCGCGCCTCAGTCATCACTCAAATATAACTATGGGTCTCACGCCACAACATCAATCATGTTCGCGTCATGGCGCGTGCCGGAATCTGCGCCGGTGTAGACATGTCCATGATGCAACAATAATAACAAGGCCGCGTGGCCGTACCGGAATCTGCGTCGGTGTAGACATGCCCGTGTAACCTCGATAACAATATCTTGGGTGGTCAACCTGCGCGTAGCCACATGCCCCGGAATCTGCGTCGGTGTAGACATGTCCATGTAGCCACAATAACACTATATCGGGTAATCAACCTGCTGCGTGGCCCACGTGCCGAATCTTGCGTCGGTGTAGAACCGTCCATGTTGCAACAATAATAACAAGGCCGCGTGGCGCGTACCGGAATCTGCGTCGGTGTAGACATGTCCATGTGACATCAACAACAAGACGATAATCAAAATGGAAACATACGTGGAATTCTCCATCACGGCCGACGTCTAAGTAAGTTCTCAACAAGTCAACTGCCTACTATCGAGAGCGGTAACACGAAATACCACACTTGCACAACAAAGGCTATCATCACAAGCGTAGGCAAGATTCCCGACAACAAGCATAGGCAAGTTTCACAACAACAAGCATAGGCAAGTTTCACAACAACAAGCATAGGCAAGTTTCACAACAACAAGCATAGGCAAGTTTCACACAACAAGCATAGGCAAGTTTCACACAACTCCAAGTACTTTCATTTTATGCCAAAGTCCGGGTTCTTAACCCCAGTACTACATACGTTAAGTTCTTTTAAAGAGATCCATTACTTTTATAAAAGTCACGATACGTAGTATTAGAATGACCAACCACATTCCCTTTCAAAATCAAGTAACAACATTCTTTTCCTAAGTTCGGTTTGCTAGTTTGATTACTCAAGCTTCATTTTTGAATGGTTTCATAGTTCATAAACTTAATCACTTGATTCCTTTTTAGAACAATTGAGTAATATATGTCTCACGTGAGAGTAGGTTATTCTTGTTTACAACATTCTTATTACAGCAGCCATGATCTAGAGAATGTAATATCATTTTGTCTCATCTTAGTTTCTATGCAGATGGAGGTTTCTACTGGTTTTAATACGATACATCATTATTCAATACATTTTCCTTTATTAACTGCGATGGTGCTGTCGATACACATTCTGATTTCCGAAATCAGTAAAACATTATCCCTTTAAATAAAACCAAGTACTCATTACTCACGAATGAGGTTTCACACAAACATTCACATTAAAACAAATAAGTTAAGTCTCTTATCTTATAAGATCAAGTCTCTTAACTTCTAACATCAGTAAACCATTTTCTTTACCTCTCTTAAGACATTATACCTAACTCCCCATAAAGCTAGAATAACCCTTTTTAAAACCTTTGAAACCAAGTGTTACTCTCCCTTCAAAATGATTTATAAATCTTTTGAAATACATCAAGTTCTTTATTATAACTAGTCAGTTATAATTCACATCAGTTACCTTTTAAAACCACAAAGTATTTTCTTACCTACATAAAGTCATTATAACCAACTTCCCATAAAGCGTTATAACACTTTATGTTTTAAACAATCAAACAGATAACACGTATGCGTCTACCGTACTACATAGTTCACACATATCATGCTAGAAGAGATAGGAAGAGGTTCACATACCTCGCGACGATTGTCGACTAATAGCAAAGCGCTCAAGTACCTCAAAGCTGGCTACTCCTTGGCCAAGTGGATCACTCCACGTAGTACTTGACCTATAAGGCCACAAGCGACATTAACATCTAGATCTCAACGTTCCATATTCTACGAGAAAATTCGGCGCACCTCCCCCGCAGCGTAAATCTCCTCTCTATCGGTAGCTACCAAGCCAACCGGGGTTTTACACGTCTAACCGGCGTGTACAATTCTACTACTCGATGTGCTATACAAGTCTCTTGTAATACTGATCCTATGTAATTCTGATTCGATTCGATTCTTTATTCTTGAGCTTAAGTCAAAAGACATTGCCGCACAATTATAATGTTGATTATATATAGTATACTTCAACTATATATTCCTACTACATGTAATTTCCAATTACAATAGAAGGTCAAGTGTTTACCTCGATAAGCCCAAAATTATCCGAGTTTAAATGTCGCTCACGAGCAGCGCAGCTCTACTCAGTGCTCGATCCGCTCCAAACAACCCTTAGAAGTTCTCATGACTTCAACTAACCACTTCAATGACTATGAAGGTTTTCCTTGAGGTTTCGTTTAGTGGCTAAAGGAAGTATAATAGTATTTGGGCTTTTGTAAAAGTGTAACCTTGGGAATACTACAAGGTATTTGGGCAAGGTATTTGGACATTATAACAACACTAGGAGTATTTCTATACCACAACAAGGGGTATTTATACGAAACAACTAGGCTAGGGGTACCACGGCTAACCACTACAAAGGGGAGGAGCTCTCGGCCAAGGGGAGTTGTGGTGGCGAAAACTTCACAGGGAGAGGGAGGGATTTTTAACACTTAGAAAATATTTGGATGAAGAATTTCATCAACAAAGGGTGGGTATTTATAGGTCAAGGAATGGCCAACCAATGGCCAAGATTAAACCAAGTGTTAGGCAAGTGTAGGGCTAGGATTTACTACACACAAATATCCTACCAACTCCTTGACTTTAGCCAAGGCACCAAAAACGTGCTCACCTTGTCCATTTCGTCCATTTGGACGATTTCAAGCCACCAATTGGAGGGTGCCAAGTGTCGCCCTCCCGTTGGTCCAAAATGTTTCGTCTCTCGGAAAAATCCGCAAAAATAATAAATGGCATAGCCGGAAATTCCCCTACGAAGTCGTGGAAAGCGTTTAGGTCGAAAAACGACTCTAATCGGGTGTTGTGAACAAAGTTAATTCGGCCAAGCCAAATCAAAAGTTTCAAATTTCCTACGTACGCCCTCGCGTACATACTCTGGAAATACGGGGTATAACACCTAACATGTTTACTTATCAAATCAACAAGAAAGTATTACAAGGCTATCACAAACCAATACAATCAAGTTATTCACACAAGGTACTTTCTACTAACAAGTTCGGGTATCTATCCCCAAAGTACTTCACACATTAAATCTTTAAAAGATCTGTTTCTTTCACATAAGTCACACAATAACCGTAATATAAAATAGAGTGACTGTCCTTTTAAGAAAACCAAAACTCTTACCTTTGTAAAATCAAGTAACAACATTATTTTCCAAACGTCCAAGTTTGCCTAATTTCAAATGTTCACGTTTCTTATTTTAGAAAGGTTTCGTAGTTCATAGTCTTATTCATTTAAGAATATAATTCTCTTTTAAACAGTCGGAGAAACATAAGCCTTATATGTGAGTAGGATATTCTTGTTTATAACAATCTTATTACAGCAGCCATGATCTAGGAAATATCATTTTGTCTCATCTTAGCTTATATGCAGATGGAAGTTTCTCTTGGTTTTAATAATACTTAATTATTCAAAACATTTTCCTTTTATTAACGCTATGGTGGTTTGTCGATACACATTCGATTTCGAAATCGATGAAACATTCTTAAGCCGTTATACCTAACTTCCCATAAAGCTAGTATAACTCTTAAGTTTTCAAAATCAAAGTATTACTTCAATTTCTCTATTAAAACATAACTAGCCAGTTATAGTTAAAATCTGTTACCTTTTAATAACCACACGTATTTTCTTACCAACATAAAGTCATTTATAACCGACTTACCATAAAGCGTTATAACACTTTATGTTTTAAACTAATTAAATACATTTAGCACGTATGCGTCTCCGTACTACATAGTTCACACATATCATGCTAGAAGAGATAGGAAGAGGTTCACATACCTCGCGACGATTATCGACTAATAGCAAAATGCTCCAAGTACTTCCAACCGTCGGCTACTCCTTAAGCCAAGTAGATCGCGCCACACGTAGTACTTCAACCTATAAGGCCACAAGGCGCTTATTAACATTTAGATCTCATCGTCGTAGAACATTCTAGAAAATTCGTGCACTCCCCAAGCGTAAATCTCCTCCTCTAACGAGGCCGGCTACCAAGCCAACCAGGGGGGTTATTCGCCTACCCCTTACGGGTACAATTCTACTCAACGTCTACTACAAGAAATGTCTACTGTAATACAACCCTCTGTAATTACGATTCGAAGATTCTTCTTTTAAATTGGGCTTAAGTCAAAAGACATTGCCGATAACTACGTCGATTCTATATATAGTATACTTCAACTATATATTCTAATAATATGTAATTTCCAATTACAATAGAGGACAAGATAATTACCTCGATAAGCCCATAATTATCCGAGTTTAATGTCGATCCTTAGCAAAGTTTCGCTCTACTCCGGTGCTCCAACCCGCTCCAAACAACCCTAGAAGTTCTAAACAACTTCTACATAGTACTCCAACTAACTATGGAGATTTTCCTAGGGTTTTCGGTTTTGTGACGGAAGGGAAGTATAATAGTATTTCTGGGCTTTTCGTATAGGTATAACCTTAGAATACAACAAGGTATCCGACTACGGTAATTTGGGCATTATAACAATACTTGTGAGAGTATTTCTACCAAGAGGGTATTATCTGAAAACAACTAGGCTAGGGGTACCCCATTGCTAGCACCCAAGGAGGGGAAGGGCTCTCGGCCAAGGGGGAGGGGGAGGCTCTTGGCCGAATTCTACACTAAGGGGAGGGAGGAGGATTTAACACTTAGAAAAATATTTGTGGATGAAGAAAGTTCATCACTTAGAGGGGTATTTATAGCAAAACCAAAGGCCAACCAATGGCCAAGATCTAGCCAAGTGCAAGGCAAGTGTAAGGCCAAGATCAAGCCAAGTGCACCCTAACCCCTACTCCACAAAACATGGCACAAAACAAGCCACAAAACAAGGCCAAAACAAGGCACAAAACCATGAACCAATCGGCCAAGGCCAAGCCTCCTCTTTACTCAGTCGATGAGGGTGACATGTGTCACCCTCCCGTTGGTCAAAAAATGTTTCGTCTCTCGTAAAAATCCGAAAAAATTAAAAATGACATAGCCGGAAATTCCCCTACTAAAGCTTTGAAAACGTTTCGCCTAAAAACGACTCTAATCGGGTGTTGTGTACAAAAATAATTCGGCCAAGCCTATTCTCAAGTTCGAATTTCCTACGTGCGTCCTGCGTACATACTGGAAATACGGGTATAACATGAGTACCGCTAGCGACTCCGCTTTGCTTGCCCTTCTAGGCTCGTCGCCTTTCGTGGAGGCATACTGTTTCATAAGAAGAGGTCGGAGAGGATTCAACCTAATAAGACACTCTAATGCACGATCTCGGAGAGAAGAATGGAAACCAATCCTAAATGTCCTCTGACCTCACGATTATAGATGTGGTGCACAACACACCGATAATCAAGACTACTAGACACGGTGCAGACACTTTCCAGGACTAAGCTGCTCGATACCACTTTTGTCACGACCGACCAGGGCGCGGTCGTGCCCTACACAGGCACCTGTTGTATACATCGAGAGAATAGCGGCGGAACATACACAACATAAACACGGTGTAAACAATATATCAACACGGCTAGCCGATAAAGTAGTCTTTCATAATATAAACAAAGTCAAAGTACAACTTTCTGACTCGGTTCTTACTGACCACGTATGTGAATACGGACCTCAGGAATAACAATCGTGGCGGGACGGGGCCCGCCATACCACGAATGTACATAATCTACAACATCGGGGAAAAAGCGTACTAAAGAAAGACAAGCCTCCGAGAATGGAGCTTAGGCGTCGATAAGTGATCAAGAGTGTGGATCCGCAACACCTTACCCTTTCTGCGGCGTGAACGCGGCCCAGAAGAAGTCGATTACAATATGTACTAAGTATGTAAAAGCGGAAAATCTGTAATTACAACATAAGTTTAATAGAAAGCGGGACATGTATGATAACAAAATTACGATTACACGATTGCCTTACTAACAATGAGAGTAAAAATAGGTGTATACTTACAACGAAAAATAGGATTGGAATCCTACTCCGGGACTATTTCACGCGTAGGTCGGTGGACTGCGTGAGGTATTCCTCGCATGGGACTATTTCACCCGCATAAGCCCTTACGGACTCGCATGAGGTATTCCTCGCATAGGCTGGACCCGCCCGCATGGGACTATTTCACCCGCATAAGCCCTTACGGACTCGCATGAGGTATTCCTCGCATCGTGGTTAGCAAATCCACGGAAATATACTCTTCCACAATCCCGGGGAATGACCCCGCAACGAATAATATATCACTAGCCCAAATCCGGCTATCACACATAACATAAGCTCTATCGTCTTATCATACAACATATAAGAAAGTTAAGAAATCCCCTAACTTCTTACTATTCTTGTTCATATACACTCTCGTTTTAGTTTACTTAAGGCACTAACATGTCTCTTATAAAAATCCGGGACTTTAACCCAAAGTAATACGTACTTCTATTCTTTTAAAAATGACTCATTTCATTATAAAACTTCCAAGATACTAATAACCGTAGTATCAAGTTACAATTTCTTTTCAAGACAAGTCACAATACTTTTAGAAATAAAAATTAGGCTTCTAAATCAAGTCACTCATGTCGTATAAAACCTTAGGCAATTGATGCCTTAAAATCGAATTGCCTTCCATTAAATCAAGTCATTTATCTTTCCATAAAGTCAATATAACCAACTCCCCATAAAGTTGTTATATTCACTTTATACCTTAGTCAAGTACAATTTCCTATCCTAGGGACTTATACGTTTTTAAAACGACACAAGTATCACATACTTTAAAATTCTTCAAGTCCCTTATCTTTAACAAGACTTAAGACATCTTTAATATTCTCAAAGAAGTGAGTTAATCTCCTAACTCACCCGACTTGGCATTTCATAAAACAAGTAAAGAATGTCAAAGTCTTGTACGTCTACCGTACTATATACGTGAAACTAGTCATGCTCAAAGATAGGAAAAGTTCTACATACCTTGTCGGGTCAAACCACTTTCCAAGTACAAAGTCCCTCCCGTAGTATATCAACCTATAATATTCACAATACGTCTATTAACGCCTTACTTCGAATGTAGAATATTATAAGTGTAAAGTCTCCATTTTCTACGGAAAATCGGACAGCACCTCCTTTGTTTTTACTCACTTTGCCACCTTTTTCAAGGCCGAAATACAATAACCAAACAACCCCAATTGGCTCACAACAATATAGAAGGTAGTTCAATACAAATGAATAACCAAACAGCCCCAATTGGCTCACAACAATATAGAAGGTAGTTAAATACAAATGAATAACCAAACAACCCCAATTGGCTCACAACAATATAGAAGGTAGTTCAATACAAATGAATAACCAAACAGCCCCAATTGGCTCACAACAATATAGAAGGTAGTTCAATACAAATGAATAACCAACTAATACAAACTACAATCCAAATTCGGCCACCTTGAGTTCAACAAAACCAATTCTTATCCAACTTCCATTTCAATCCTTATTGGTAGCATAAAATGATATCAAGTCGCATTTGATTATAATAACCATAATCTTTAAGTAAGTAACATGCGACGATTTCTAAAAACGACCAATTAGTAATCCAATTTCCAAGTGGCTTGTATAACATTTCGGATTTAGCTACAAGAAATCCATAATGCTTATAACTTCAACCTATCAACTTCATGCTAGCAACAAGTAAAGCTAACAACAACAATATAAATATGTAATCTTGTAACACCTTTAAAAGACAAGATTATACCTTAACGATTCTTAATCCAACTCCAAACCGAAGTCGCTCCTTAGTAGTTTAGAGCCTCTCCAAGACACTTCAATCCGCTTGTTGAGACCCTTAGAACAACACCAACAATTATCCTTCAAAACTCCAAACAAAACCTAGAAAGACCATTAGGTTTTCGTTTGCGACTAACCCGTAAACTACCTTTTCCCAAGATTTTTCTATTGATATGTGTTTACAATACACCTAAGAACCTTGGTTTAAAGTGTGGAATCAAATGGACAAGAAATGAAATTTTTTCCCTTTCTTCCTTAGTGAACCCGAGACCACTCCTAAGTGTTCTTCAAATCTGTGTAAAATTTTTCTAAGTGTTGAGTCCTCTCTTGCTACTAGTATAATATAAAGGGTCATGGAGGGTTAAGATGCATCCAAATGGTTGGCTTGGATAAACTCTTAGCAAAAAATCAAGACTTATTGACCATTGACTTAGTCAAGATTGTCAAGCCACAACTTGCAAGACTTTAGTCATCCAAGACTTAAGGTAAATGACCATATTGGCCATGCCATTTCGTCCAAGGCATTGCTAAGGGGGGTGACACGTGTCGCCCTCCCATTCATCACAACACTTACGTTTTCCGACAATTTCATAATTTCGATAAATTTACAAGTCTCAAATCTTAACACTTGTGGGTTCTTACTTATGTTCTTAAAACATGTCCTGCAATTACGGGGTGTAACATCAATACCTTCTCAAGCAGCTCATCATTTCCCATTTATCTCAAAATAATACGTAAAACCTCGATGAGAATTCATTGACTGTTTCATACCTTCCCGGTATCTAGTTAGTCCTTACCAAATCCTGGTAATCTAAAATCATTCTAGGCAACACGCGTCTGACCCTCATACATAACTCTGTATAGATGTATGTCATAATACCAACTATACTACAATCATTACCAACCTGGATACGCAACCCACATAGCCCTTCCTGGGTCACTGCTGCCTTTCTCATAGCTGCAATCAACATAACTCGTTAGGAAGAGACGACCCTAACAACACAGCTCTATCACACAATCTCAGAGTGAGAAGAATGGAAACCAATCATAAATGTCCTGCAGCCTCCTGATTATAGATGTGGTGCACAACACACCGATAATCAAGACTCTACTAGACACGGTCTGTAGACACTTTCTGATGACTAACTGCTCTGATACCATCTTTGTCATGTTGGCAAGTTGACTTAGTCAATTTTGTCAAGCTTGTCTTCAAGACTTGCACCTTATCCCTTGGTCAAATGACCTATTTACCCTTGGCATATTTCGAACAAGCTTATGTAGGGGGGTGACACGTGTCGCCCTCCCATTCGTCCATAGAATATCGTAACCCTCGTGGGCCCCACAAAATGTAAAATTTCTCGGGTGGGCCCCACGTGACCAAATCCGTAAAATAAATTTCCACAATGGTAATAAATTCCATACTCCTCAAATAATGTATTTTTGAGAATCTAATTCTCATCAACGAACATTTTTCCTTTCCGAAGTTCGGAAAAATAATTCTTTCTTTCGTACCAATTTTCAAGTCTTGTGTTCTCGCGTCTATTCTCTTATTCATGTCCTGGAATTACGAGGTGTAACCGTATTCAACTTGGCAAGTGGTTTAAGTCGAAGAGGTATGTGGAACTTTCCCTATCTTCTTGAGCATGAGTTTTATAAATGTATAGTACGGTGGACGTACATGGTTAAAAATGAATTCGGTTTCATTTTGGTATCCTTGCCTTGTTTTCGAAAAGGATATGTGACTTGATGTTACATGGAAAGATTTCTTGACTTGAAAAGTGTAGAATACTTGATTTGGAAAGTATTTCTTTCTTGAACTATTCTAAAGATGAGAAACTTGATTCTAAAGTTAAGAGACTTGAAATATTCTGAAAGTTATGTAACTTGATTTGAAAGTATATGATACTTGGTTTTAAAAGTATAAGTCTCTTGGTTATAAAAAGAATGAATTTGTCTAAAACATAAAGAGTTATAACGGCTTTATGGGAAGTTAGTTATAACGGCTTTATGGAAAGTTAAGAGAGTGATCTATTTGATTTATAGGCACGAGTTGCCTAGGTAGTGAAAGTAGAAGTTACTTGGTTTTAAAGCCTTGAAATGAATTTCTAAAGGTGTAGTAACTTGATTTGAAAAATAGACATGCCTTGATACTAGGGGTGTTAGTATCTTGGGGTTTTTATATAAAAAAGGTTATTTTTAAAAGAACGAAAGTACGTAGTACTTTGGGTTAAATTCCCGGATCTTTCATGACAGGTTAGTGCCTTAAGTTTAAATAAAATGAGAGTGCATGATTAATTAAGTCTAATAAGAAGTTAGGGGATTTCTTAACTTGCTTATGATATTTATGATAAGTCGGTGGTGCTTATATTATGTATGATAGCCGGTGGTTCTAGTGTTATGTTATTCTTGCGGGGTAAACCCCCGGGTTACTACTTATTCCGTGGATTTTCTCTCCACGATGTGGGGTATTTACATATACTCATTGCGGGTCCACGTGACCTATGCGGGTTCAATTCCTATGGGGGTTAAATTCCCATGACTATTCTGTGGGCTAGCTCTCCACGATGCGGGTATTTATATATACTCATTTCGGGTCCACATGACCTATGCGGGTTCGATTCCCATGCGGGTTAAATTCCCATGAATAGGATTGCAAATGGTATTACGGGTGGGTAGCCCTGTAATGATCATAACCTTCCTACTTTTAAACGACAAAAGATACTCTCATTAGTCTCATTATTACTAAGGCACATTGTACTGTTATTTTGGTCATCATACATGTCTCCAGCTTTATTTTAGACTATATGATTTCATTTCAGTACTTTCAGTTTCACATACTTGGTACATAGTTTGTACTGACCCCCTTCCTCAGGGGTTGCGTTCATGCCGCAGGTAGAGTTATACAGGTTGCTGATCCTCACTCTTAGGATCACTGTTCAGCTGTTGAGAAGCTCCATTACTCCGGAGGCTTATCTTTGGTTCAGATCCCTGGTATTGTCGGTTGTTGTATATTCAGAGGTATGGCGGGGCCCTGTCCCGTCACAGTTGTTATGTTAAAATTCTTAGAGGTTTGTAGTCATGTATGTGGGTAGGTTTGTAAAGACAAAGGATGTAACTGCTTTTGACTATTTATGCACATCTATAACTAGAAAGGCAGCCTTATCGGCTAGCCTGTTGTTTACTTCTTACTGATTTAAGTTGTGTGTTTTATGTATGTTCCACTGACTTTCTCTGATGGTTACCTGTAAGGGTGCCCAGGTAGGGCACCAGTCGTGGGCTCGGGGTCGGGTCGTGACAAAAGTGGTAGAATTGTGTAACTCGCCTATGCTTGTTGTTGTGTAACTCGCCTATGCTTGTTGTGATAGCCTTTGATTGTAGAATTGTGTTTCTATACTACCGCGCCTCTCGTTGGAGGGCCGGTTGACTTGTTGAGAACTTACATGGACATGTCTACACCGATGCAGAATTCCGGGGGCATGTGGCCATGCGGCAGGGTTGATTACCCGATATATTGTTATTGTGGTTACATGGACATGTCTACACCGATGCAGAATTCCGGGGGCATGTGGCCATGCGGCAGGGTTGATCACCCGATATATTGTTGTTGATGTTACATGGACGTGTCTACGATCACGAGTCGGGGCATGTGGCCATGCGGCATTGTTATTATTGTTGCTTCATGGACATGTCTACACCGATGCAGAATTCCGGGGGCATGTGGCCATGATGCGAACATGATTGATGTTGTGGGCATGAGACCCATAGTTATATTTGAGTGATGACTTTGAGGGCGTGAGTCCCTGACTTGACTGCTTTTATGTTGCGTACTGTATTTTGGTTATCATACATGTCTCCGCTTTATATGATCGTTATGATTTAAGCTGCGATATTTTCGTTCACATACTTGGTACTGTTATCGACCTCCTTGAGGCTGCGTTCATCCGCGGTAGAAGTACATTGGTTGTCGATCCATTTTAGGATCACCAGGCGTATTGGGAAGCTCCGTTCCTTGGAGGCTTATCTCTTGGTATGTGTTTCCACTGAGTTGTAGGTTCTTGTACATTCGTGGTATGGCGGGAGCCTGTCGTCATAGTTGTTGTAAATCTTAGAGTGCAGTAATCGTTGTGGCGGGGTTGTAAAAGGATTAAAGCTCGGGTTTTATGTATTAATATCTTGAAGAAAGCTGTTTTGGTTGCTTTGTTTATGTATCATGTCTTTTGATTTATGTTCATGTTTTTATTTCCGCTGATTTTCTCTGATGTTGTATGACTAGGGTGCCCGGGGTAAGGCACCAGTCACGGGCCCGGGATCGGGTCGTGACAAAAGTGGTATCGAGCGATTAATCCTCGAAAGTGTCTACGCATCGTGTCTAGTAGAGTCTTGATTATCGGTGTGTTGTGCACCACATCTATAATCGTGAGGCTATAGGACATTTAGGATTGGTTTCCATTCTTCTCATTCGAGATCGTGCCTTAGAGTTGTGTGATAAGTTGGACCCTCCGACGTATTCCTTTCCTTTATCGATTATGCCTCGCGTAAGGCAACCTGAGCCCGGATGGGCAAGCGATCGAGGAGGCTGTTAGTGGGATCTGAGAATGCGAGGCGCGAGCGATCGATTGAGGCAGTGCTTCCGACGGCGAGTTTCGCGACGCCACGGCCAGCGAGTTTAGAGCGCAGCGATGGGCTGCGAGACTCTGATGCACGAGCCTCGGTCCACGATGCAGGCGAGAAGAGATGGGTTACAAGGAGATGGCGATTCTTGGCGGTCGTGGCGAGATATGAGGATAAATTTGAACCTGGCCCAGTTCGATAGCGCCCGATGGTTCACCCTAGATCGGATAGTTTGAGGCTACAGGACTTTCGAGATGTAGCCCGCCAGAGTTACTGGTCGAGGCACGAGGATGATCTGCGAGTTCATCCGGCGATTCTGAATCATGAGAGTGATCAAGGCTTCGGAGACCGAGTCGGTGGTCTTAGGTTCGCATCGGCTGCGTGATACCGCAGTCGACTGGTTTGATTCGTGGGAGCTGTCCCGGGGAGAGGATGCACTTCCAGCCGTTTGGGATGAGTTTTCGGGGGCCTTCCTGGCACATTTCTTGCCTCCACAGATGAGGAGGGCTCGGGCCGACAGATTTTTGATGTTGAGGCAGAACGGGTGTACAGTTCGGGAGTACAATGTGGAGTTCGACTCATTGGCTCGGTATGCCCCATTGTAATGGCGATATGGGGCGAGTCCACTACGTTCTGGGCTAGATGACTACTTGGCGAGGCTTGCTCGGTGTAGCTCTTCACCGGGCATGGACATTGCCGTATGCGAGCATATGCACTTGGAGGTGAGGCGGAGAAATCGGCGGAATGACCGAGATCGAGAAGAGGCGGAACAACGAGGTCCTTTGGTGCCTTTCGGCGGACCGCCCCAAAGAAAGCTAGTTTTGTACCTCCGCCCGATGCGAGTGGTCCTCCACAATCTTGAGCATCCGAGTATTGAAGCGGTCGAGCTCCGTGGGTTGTGTTTCGGGAGTAGGGGTGTTGGCCAGGTGCAGTCACCCCTACCTCGGTGTGGTCGATGTGGTAGACCGCATTTCGGGGAATGTCGTGGTGCCAAGGGAGCTTGTTATTTTTGCGGCCAGCGGGGCCATTTTGCAAGGAACTGTCCGACCAAGGGTAGCACGGATGTTACGACTCAGCCTTCAGGATCAGTGGCTGGTTCATCGCCTTCACTAGCTATATCGCCTGCGGTGGACTGTGATTAGGAAAGCGGTAGAGACAGGTATATCCTTAACCCTCTAGAGTTTTGTATGCTTGTTATGATGATGTGTTTAGTGTTATGTTCGGATAGCTTTGTGCTAAAATGTGATTCAGAAACCTGGTTAGTGTAAAAGGGTAAGCCTGGGGATGAGATAGTGTGAACCTTAGAATATTACAGTTAAGACCTTAGATGTAAGGCCATCTTGAGTAAAGGATTTTGCAAATGATCCTTGTCAAAGTACATTATATACCTAGGGTGTATTGTGTGATAAGTCCCTGGGTAGTGTGAAATGGAAGTGGTAGCTTTCATGACCTGTATAGGTAAGATTGTTCCGGATCGGGGAACAAGAGCGTGATGCATTAAGTGGGTCGGGTTGGGGCCATGGTGAGGGCCAACCCGCGGCCTGTTTAGAGGTAGGGTCAGCTCTGGGTGGTCCCGCCAGGTGGTAGGGTCACGAGGGTGCTAGGCCCAAGTTAAATAACCATCGTATGAGTTCGTGGATGTGTTCGACCAGAAGTAGATCGTGAAGGCCGGGAATGGTCTTAAGGGAGATTGAGGCTAGTAAGATGACCAAGTTTGGAGGTGGTGACTCCAAAGTTTTGGGAATCAAGCAATGGCGAAGTGTGTGCATCACGACCGAACCGGGCCGTGGATCGTGCCTTACCTCGCACCCCAAGTAGTCATACATCGAGAAAATCAGGAACATAAATCAATAACATAAAATAATGAAGTATAAACAATAACTCAGAAAACTTGCCTTTCGGCATATATATAGAAACAGCAACTCTTTCAACCTGAACAGTTTAATACTTTTTACAAACCCTGCCCACAACAGTACTACAGACCTCTACGAATGCTATGACAACAACGACGGGACAGGGCCCCGTCATACCCCTGAATGTAAACACCTACAACAACAGGGGACTATACCAAGATAAGCCTCCGGAGGAACGGAGCTTCCAGCTGAATGTGACCACTAAGAGCGAGGATCAACGGCGGTGTACCTTTACTGCGGCATGAACGCGGCCCCGGCGAGGTCGATCTGACAAGTGCAGTATGTGAAATCAAAATAAATCGTAAATGAAATCATAGTAGTCTATAAAGCGAGAGACATGTATGATAATCAAACTACGATTCACAATAAATAAGCGATCATGTCAAGTCGTGACTCACGCCTCAAAGTCATCACTCAAATATAACTATGGGTCTCACGCCCACAACATCAATCATGCGGTGGAGTACCTTCCTCACGCCGATCGATGATAGAAAAGCACCAAGGAATACACACGAACAACAGGTCCACTGTGTCCAAATAAAGCGATGCAGGTAAATGCGAAGGCATAGCGACTACTAACACCACGGTACTAACAAGGTCGAATCGTATCATGATATACGCTCTAGCCGTCACATGATCAAAGCCGTCGCCGCCGCAATATCAAATGTGCGCGTCTAGCCCGAACTCCCGCACTCGCGCATAGGCCAATCTCATAGGCCCGCGTGAGGTATAACCCCGCATCGAGGGTAGCTACTCCGGCATCGTCACGGACACGCGATCCGCGTAGCCACATGCATCGCGTGACCATAAAGGCCGCACACTAACACGGAACTCGTAGCTCGCATAGGCCCGGGACCCGCGTGAGGTATTCTCGAATCATGGTCCTGCAGACGCTGAGTCTACCGCGTCGGAGGCGACTTAACCCCGGAAACACGGTGAGTGGTATAATACCAACATAACGATTTATCATTTAAACAACATAAGCACAATCGAGGAAACCCCTTTACACAACCATCACAGAATACTATCACACGTAGCATCCTAATATGATTACTTATCAAAACAACACGAAGGTATTACAAGGCTATCACAAACCAATACAATCAAGTTATTCACACATAAGGTACTTCCTACTATATGATTAACGAGATCGGGTTTTTATCCCCAAAGTACTTTATACAATAACTCTTTAAAGATATGTTACTTTCACAAAAGTCACACAATACCCGTAGTATATAACAATAGAGTGATTATCTTTTGAAGTAAATCAAAACACTTCTCTTAGTAAAGCCAAGTAATAACATTCTTTTTCAAACGTCCAAGTTTGCCTAATTTCAAATGTTCACGTTTCTTATTCTAGAAAGGTTTCGTAGTTCTAGCCTTATTTATTTAAGAATATAATTCTCTTTTAAACCATCCGAGAAACATAAGCCTTATATGTGAGTAGGATATTCTTGTTTATAACAATCTTATTACAATGACCATGACCTAGAAATATCATTTTGTCTCATCTTAGCTTCTATGCGGATGGAAGTTTCTCTTGGTTTTATAATACTTAATCTGTCAAAACATTTCCTTTTATTAACGCCGCAGTGGTTTGTCGATACACATTCGATTTCCAAATCGAAGAAACATTCTTAAGCCGTTATACCTAACTTCCCATAAAGCTAGTATAACTCTTAAGTTTTCAAAACCAAGTATTACTTTTCTTTTAAAATGATTCAAAAATCTTTTGAAATACTTCAAGTTCTTTATTATCACATAACCAACCAGTTATAGTTCGAATAAGTTACCTTTTGAAAACCACAAGTATTTTCTTACATACATAAAGCCGTTATAACCAACTTCCCATAAAGTCGTTATAACACTTTATGTTTTAGACCAACCAAATACATTTAACACGTGATGCGTCTGCATTACATAGTTACACACATATCATGCTAGAAGAGATAGGAAGAGGTTCACATACCTCGCGTGAGTATCGACTAATAGCAAAACGCTCCAAGTGCCTCAAGCTGTCGGCTACTCCTTAAGCCAAGTAGATCGCGCCACACGCAGTACTTCAACCTATAAGGCCCCAAGGCGCTTATTAACATCTAGATCTTATCGTAGAACATTCTACAGAAAATTCGGCAGCACCTCCCCCCCCCCCGCCACAGCGTAAATCTCCTCCTCTATCGAGGTCGGCTATCAAGCCAACCGGGGGGGGTTTATACATCTAACCGGACGTGTACAATTCTACTTCACATTAATGCTACACAAGTCTCTTGTGTCTGATCCTATGTAATTACGATTCGATTCTTTATTCTTGAGCTTAAGTCAAAAGACATTGCCGAAGCAGACTACGTTCGATTCTATATATAGTATACTCCAACTATATATTCTAACAACATGTAATTTCCAATTACAATAGGGGGACAAGATAATTACCTCGATAAGCCCATAATTATCCAAGTAAAAAGTCGATCCTGGGCAACGTTTAGCTCCAACACCGAGCGCTCCAACTCGCTCTAAACCACCCTTAAAAGTTCTAACCAACTTCTATACAATACTCCAACTAACTAGGGAGATTTTCCTTAGGGTTTCGGTTTGTAGTGAAGGAAGTATAATAGTATTTTGGGCTTTTCAGATAAGTATAACCTTGGAATACTACAAGGTATACTGGCTAAGGTAATTTGGGCATAGTAACAATACTTTTGAGTATTTCTACCAAGAGGAGGGTATTTATACGAGACAACACCAAAAGGGGGTGTATACCCTCGGCCTACCACTGGGGTACTCGGCGAGGGAGAAGGGCTCTCGGCCAAGGCACCAAGGGGAGGGCGAGAACTATACTACAAGGGAGGAGGAATTTTAGACTTAGGAAATTATTTGGATGAAGAAGTCTTCAAAGGGAGAGGGTATTTATAGGACAAGCCAAGGCCAACAATGGCCAAGATCTTGCCAAGTGCAAGGCAAGTGTAGGGCAAGATCTTGCCAAGTGCACCTAACCAACTAACACACAAAATATCCTACCAACCCTTGACCACAAAGGCCTCACTTTCGCCACCTTTACGCCACACTCCACCAATGAGAGGATGCCAAGTGGCGCCCTCTTGTTGGTCCAACACGTTTCGTCTCTCGGAAAAATCCGCAAAAAATATAAATGACATAGCCGGAATTTTCCCTACGAAAGCTGTGAAAACGTTTCGTCGAAAAACGACTCTAACCGGGGGTTGTGCACAAAAATAAATCGGCCAAGCCAAAACTTCAAGTTCAAATTTTCTACGTACGTCCTTACGTACATACTCTGAAAATACGGGGTATAACATTCTCCCCTCCTTAGAAACATTCGTCCCGAATGTTCCTTCTAAGTCTCAAAAACCAACGTGCGCCAGTATATTCTTCACTACTATACTTACGAAACAATCCTTGCCACACATGGCCACATAAACCACTTGCGCAAAAATACTTACATTCAAGTCCACGAGGAAACACCTCTAACATCACCACAAACACCTCTCTCCGGGGTCTAAAATATACTTCCTTCGCACCTTCTCTTTACAAAAGAAATGATCGCATCAATGCTCGCCATACATGCTTGCTTCTTCCCGATACCACTTTTGTCACTTTGCCGCGAGGTTCTAGTGTCACTCCGGCGACCCAACAAATGGTACCGGACTACATGCGATCCCTGAGGATGTCGTACACTTCTTGTACACTCGAACTCTTACCACATTTCTGATACTGCTTCAGTTTCCAAAACTCGGGGTTACTATCTCTAACGTGGTCATCATTACTGGGAACTCTCTGGATGGATCTCCGATCTCCTTCTCGAACCTAATAATACGAAAGACCGGACGTACTGCCTCCTAAGTCGGACGGCAATTGCTAACATATAGGCAACCCGGCCTATTATCCATATGAACTCAAAAAGGCCCAAAGTAACACGGGCTAAGTTCCTCTGTTTTCCGAATCTCGTCACACCCTAACCGGGGTTGTACCTTCAAGAAGACCGACCGTCAACCTGAACTCTAAGCGTCGTCGCCGACCATCCGCACGACTTCTCTGAGCTGCCAGAACCCCTTCTAGACAAGCTTCATCCCATCCACAGTCTGCTGGAACAAGCCTGAACCAACTATCTGAACCTTGCCAACATCGAACCAATCGACCGGCAACTTACACTTCCGCCCCTACAAGGCTTCAAAAGGCGACATCCGAACATTGAAATGGTAGCTTAAACGTTCCCTCCACAGGAGACAACAATCCCCACGACTACCCCTGAAATCCAAACACTGGCCCGAGGAAGAATACGATACGGAGACTCACCTGAGTTCCTAACCCTGCCTGGTAAAACTTTTAGAAACAAAAACAGCCGTACCCTGGGCTCCACTGTCTGTCATAAGGTGAAGGTAGGCACCCCGTGCAACCTTACAACCCTTCTGATAAAACAACCCTGCCGAGTACACGGTCCTGACCGAAAAACACTACGGGCTGCCCCCATCGGCCCGACTACTGGTTGAACGCATCCACGAACTCGTACGTTGGTTAACTGAACTTGGGCCAAACACCCTCATAACCCAAACCCAAAGCGGGACCACCACAAACTGACCCCACCACCATACAGGCCGCGGGTTGACCCACAATGTGGCCTCAACCCGACCTGGCAACGCGCCAAAATACTAGCTCCCGAAGGAAAGCTCTCACTAATCACGTTACGAAAACCTAGCGACCTTCTTAGCTCAACTACCCTCTTTCATTTCACACTACTTAGGGACCTATCCCAAACATAGCTCACGTGCACTATGCACTCCTATAAGGGTTAAACACAAACATACGTTTCTACCCGAGATGGCCTTACCTCTAAGGTCTTCGCGTATAAAGCTCTAAGGCTCACACTTTCTCTATCCCCCAACATCTTACTCGGTTAACCCACCATGATTTCTAATCACAACTAACACACTGCTAACAGAACATAGCACTTAAGGTATACTCACCTTATCACACATACTGATCTCTAGAGGGTTAAAGATATATCTGCAACTACTGTTTCATTCCCCTTAGTCGTTCTAATCAAACCTGCCCCGTAGGGCGCATAGCTGAGGGAGATGACAAACTACCCACCGATCCTAAAGGCTAAGTCTTCCTACAAGGACACTCTCGACACCAGACCCTGACGGTCATAGGTACAACAAGTACCAACTAAAAGACGACATTCCCCGGGATGGCGTGCATCATGTGAGCAGGAAGCCACAGAGTTCTAACCAACTCCTGCATACCGAACGTCCCGAAATCCGTGGAAGACCACTGCGCGCGTGGATGTGCATAATCAAATATCTTTGGTGAGGTGACTCGCCTCGAAAGTTACCAAAGGACCTTGCTGCTCGGCCTTACATTGTCGCCTTCGTTAACCCGTCGATCTCTCGTTTCTCGGCTGCTGCGCATAAGCCCGCATACGTGCCATGCTGCCGAATCAAGGATTACTCTTGCACAACCTTCTCTTGGTAGTCATCAAGACTCGCGATACATCGGTATACTCTCTGGTAGCCAAATCCATAGCTAATGCAGTCGCTTCTTGCGATCTAAATTCAACTGTTCGGTCGTGGGCGAAGGTTCAAATATCATGGCGCGGTGAGCTGCCGCGTCGTGCTTAACTCTGCCGGGGCTAGTGGCGTCGCAGAACTCTCCAAATGAAATACCATCCCGGTGATGATTGGGCTGTGCCTCGTAACCTCGAACTCTACTCGCGGCTCCGCCATTTGCCTTGCCCTCACAGGCGGGTTTGCCCTACGCGGAGGCATAGCGGTAAGGAAAGAAATACGTGAGAGGGTCCAACTTACAACACACTCTAAGGCACGATCTCGAGTGAGAAGAATAGAAACCAATCCTAAATATCCTATAGCCTCACGATTATTGGTGTGGTGCGCAACACACCGATAATCAAGACTCTTGGATACGGTGCGTAGACACTTTCCGAGGATTAAGCGCTCGATACCACTTTTGTCACGACCGAACCGGGCGTGGTCGTGCCTTACCGGGCACCCAAAGTAGTCATACATCGAGAAAATCAGCGAACATAAATCAATAACATAAAATAATGCAGTATAAACAATAACACAGAAAACTTGCCTTTCGGCATATATATAGAAACAACAACTCTTTCAACTGAGCAGTTTAATCCTTTTTACAAACCACGCCTTGCAAGATTACTCAGACCTCTACGAATGCTATGACAACAACGGCGGGACGGGGCCGTCATACCCACGAATGTAAACACCTACAACGGGGACTATACGAATAAGCCTCGAGGAACGGAGCTTCCCAAGCTGGCTGTGACCACTAGAGCGAGGATCAACGGCGGTGTACCTTTACTGCGGCATGAGCGGCCCGAAGGTCGATTACAACAGTGCAAGTATGTGGCGAAAATAAATCAGTAAATGAAATCATAGTAGTCTATAAAGCGGGAGACATGTATGATAACCAAACTACGATTCACAATAAATAGCGATCATGTCAAGTCGTGACTCACGCCCTCAAAGTCATCACTCAAATATAACTATGGGTCTCACGCCCACAACATCAATCATGCGTGGAGTACCTTCCCGCCGGCGATCGATGATAGAAAAGCACCAAGGAATACACACGAACAACGTGTCCCACCTGTGTCCAAATAAAGCGATGCGAGGTAAATGCGAAGGCATAGCGACTACAAACACCAGCGGTACTAACAAGGTCGGCGTATCATGATATCTGTCTGGGCGTCACGCATGATCAAAGGTGGTCGCCGCCGCAATATCAAATGTGCGCGTCTAGCCACTGGAACTCCCGCGACTCGCGTAGGCCAATCTCATAGGCGCATGAGGTATAACCCGCATCGAGGTAGCTACTCCGGCGTAAATCACGGACTCGCGATCGCGCATGGCCACATAGCCGCGTGACCATAAAGGCGCGCGATAACACGGAACTATCGTAGCTCCGCATAGGCCCGGGACCCGCATGAGGTATTCTCGAATCATGGTCCCGCATCGCTGAAGTCTACCCGCATCGGAGGCGACTTAACCCCCGGAAACACGGTGAGTGGTATAATACCAACATAACAGTTTATCATTTAAACAACATAAGCACAATCAAGGGAAAACCCCTTTACACAACCATCACAGAATACTATCACACGTAGCATCCTAATATGATTACTTATCAAAACAACACGAAGGTATTACAAGGCTATCACAAACCAATACAATCAAGTTATTCACACATAAGGTACTTCCTACTATATGATTAACGAGATCGGGTTTTTATCCCCAAAGTACTTTATACAATAACTCTTTAAAGATATGTTACTTTCACAAAAGTCACACAATACCCGTAGTATATAACAATAGAGTGATTATCTTTTGAAGTAAATCAAAACACTTCTCTTAGTAAAGCCAAGTAATAACATTCTTTTTCAAACGTCCAAGTTTGCCTAATTTCAAATGTTCACGTTTCTTATTCTAGAAAGGTTTCGTAGTTCCTAGCCTTATTTATTTAAGAATATAATTCTCTTTTAAACCATCTGAGAAACATAAGCCTTATATGTGAGTAGGATATTCTTGTTTATAACAATCTTATTACAGCAGTCATGACCTAGGAAATATCATTTTGTCTCATCTTAGCCTCTATGCAGATGGAAGTTTCTACTGGTTTTTATAATACTTAATCTGTCAAAACATTTCCTTTTATTAACGCTGCAGTGGTTTGTCGATACACATTCTGATTTCCGAAATCAGTAAAACATTCTTAAGCCGTTATACCTAACTTCCCATAAAGCTAGTATAACTCTTAAGTTTTCAAAAACCAAGTATTACTTTTCTTTTAAAATGATTCAAAAATCTTTTGAAATACTTCAAGTTCTTTATTATCACATAACCAACCAGTTATAGTTCGAATAAGTTACCTTTTGAAAACCACAAGTATTTTCTTACATACATAAAGCCGTTATAACCAACTTCCCATAAAGTCGTTATAACACTTTATGTTTTCGACCAACCAAATACATTTAACACATGTACGTCTACCGTACTACATAGTTACACACATATCATGCTAGAAGAGATAGGAAGAGGTTCACATACCTCGCGACGAGTATCGACTAATAGAAAAACGCTTCAAGTACCTCAAGCCGTCAGCTACTCCTTAAGCCAAGTAGATCGCGCCACACGTAGTACTTCAACCTATAAGGCCACAAGGCGCTTATTAACATCTAGATCTTATCGTAGAACATTCTCTGAGAAAATTCGCGCACCTCCCCACACAGCGTAAATCTCTCTCTCTAACAGTGGCCATCAAGCCAACCAGGGGTTTATACATCTAACCTGGCGTGTACAATTCTACTTCACGGTAATGCTACACAAGTCTCTTTATGTCTGATCTATGTAATTACTGATTCGATTCTTTATTCTTGAGCTTAAGTCAAAAGACATTGCCGGCGACTACGTTGATTCTATATATAGTATACTCCAACTATATATTCTAACAACATGTAATTTCCAATTACAATAGGGGACAAGATAATTACCTCGATAAGCCCATAATTATCCAAGTAAAAAGTCGATCTGAGCAACGTTTAGCTCCAACAGCGCTCGACTCGCTCTAAACCACCTTAAAAGTTCTAACCAACTTCTATACAATACTCCAACTAACTAGGAGATTTTCCTTAGGGTTTCGATTTTGTGGTGAAGGAAGTATAATAGTATTTACGGGCTTTTTATAAGTATAACCTTGGAATACTACAAGGTATACGACTAAGGTAATTTGGGCATAGTAACAATACTTTTGAGAGTATTTCTACCAAGAGGGGGGGGGGGTATTTATACGAGACAACACCACAAGGGGGGGGGGTGTATACCCCTCGGCCTACCCCACTAGGGGTACTCTCGGCGAGGGGAGAAGGGCTCTCGGCAAGGCCTCAAGGGGGAGGGCGAGAACTATACTACAAGGGATGGAGGAATTTTAGACTTAGGAAATTATTTGGATGAAGAAGTCTTCAAAGGGAGAGGGTATTTATAGGACAAGCCAAGGCCAACCAATGGCCAAGATCTTACCAAGTGCAAGGCAAGTGTAGGGCCAAGATCTTGCCAAGTGCACCCTAACCAACTAACACACAAAATATCCTACCAACCGCTTGACCACAAAGGCCTCACTTTCGCCACCTTTACGCTCCACCAATGAGAGGGTGCCAAGTGGCGCCCTCTTGTTGGTCAACACGTTCGTCTCTCGGAAAAATCCGCAAAAATATAAATGACATAGCGAATTTTCCCTACGAAAGCTGTGAAAGCGTTCGTCGAAAAACGAATCTAACAGGGGTTGTGCACAAAAATAAATCGGCCAAGCCAAAACTTCAAGTTCAAATTTTCTACGTACGTCCTTACGTACATACTCTGAAAATACGGGGTATAACAGGTACATATACTAGAAGAGTTCAAGTGTTCGAGAAGGGCACGACGAGTAAGGAAGGAAGAGAACGTGTGTTATTTCGTGGCCAGGTGTGGCGTTGGCAACTTGTTAGAAGAACTTCATCGTTATCCGTCTTGAGAAGGAACATTCGGGACGAATGTTTCTAAGGAGGAGAATGTTATACCCGTATTTCCGGTATATGCGTAGGCGTGCGTATAAAATTTGAGCCTTAAAGATTTGGCAAGTTCAAATTTGGGCACAAGTGCCAAAAGAATCGTTTTTGACGAAACGTTTTACTAAACTTTGAAGGAAAATTCGCTATGTCATTTATAACTATTGCGAATTTTTCCGAGAGACGAAACATGTGGGACCAACGGGAGGGTGACATGTGTCACCCTCACATTGGATGAAGTGTGGGCGGTAAAGCTTGGCCGAAATGGGGCATGTAGTAGGTAGGATATTTGTGCAAGTTGGTGTGGTAGATGGATAAGGTGTACTTGGCTTGATCTTGGCCTTACACTTGCCTAACACTTGGATGAATCTTGGCCATTGGTTGGCCATTTCTTGACCTATAAATACCCCTCTAAGTTGATGAACTTCTTCATCCAAAATTGTTCTAAGTGTTAAAAATCCTTCCCCCCTCTTAGTGTGAGCTTTTCGTCCCTCTCCCCCCCCTCCTAGTGGTGCTTGGCCGAGAGCCACCACACCTCCCTTGTGAAGCCTTGGCAGGGTACCCCTAGCCTAGTTGTCTCGTATAAATACCCCCCTCTTGTGGTATAGAAATACTCTCCAAGTATCGTTATAATGCCCAAATACCTTGGCCCAAATACCTTGTAGTATTCCCAAGGTTACACTTTTACAAAAGCCCAGAAATACTATTATACTTCCATGATCCAAAAACGAAACCCTAAGGAAAACCTTCATAGTCGGTTGGAGTGTTTAGTAGAAGTTGCGTAGAACTTCTAAGGGTTATTTGGAGCGGATTGGAGCACTCGGAGTAGGAGCTAAGCGTTGCTCAGGAGCGACTTTAAACTCGGATAATTTTGGGCTCATCGAGGTAAATACTACTGTCATTCTATTGTAATTGGAAATTACATACTGTCGTAGTAGAAATGAATATAAGATTCATATAAGAGAATTGAACTGTAATAGAAGGATATTACAGAAAAGGATTGAACTGAAATCACTTCAGAAGAATATAAGTAGAAGTTAATCAGACTTACATAGGATGTATTCTGATGGCGATAACCGTTATTGGTTGAATGTTTTGCAAGTAGCATGTGCTACTTAGAAGGTGGACAAGGCTAGCTGGGTTATAGCCGTGGAGCATTTTGCTTATAGTCGATAATCGTCACGAGGTATGTGATTCTTCCTATACTCTTGAGCATGATATTTTAAAGGAAGATATATATAGTACGACAATGTCTTTTGACTTAAGCCTGAATAATATATAATACGGTGACGTCGTGTGCTAATTGAGCGTGGTTATGCGGCAATGTCTTTGACTTAAGCTGAATAATAAAGAACTTGAAGTATGTCAAAAGAGTTAAGAAACCATTTTTGAAAGAAAGAGTAACACTTGGTTTTAAGGGTTTTAAAAAGAGTTATACTAGCTTTATGGGGAGTTAGGTATAACGTCTTAAGAGAGGTAAAGAAAATGGTTTACTGATGTTAGAAGTTAAGAGACTTGATCTTATAAGATAAGAGACTTAACTTAAATGAATTAATATGAGTTTTGTGTGAAACCTCATTCGTGAGTAATGAGTACTTGGTTTTTAAAAGGGAATAATGTTTTACTGATTTCGGAAATCAGAATGAGTATCGACAAACCACTGCAGCGTCAATAAAGGAAAATGTAATGAATAAAGAAGTATTATTAAAACCAGTAGAAACCTCCATCTGCATAGAAGCTAAGATGAGACAAAATGATATTACATTTCCTAGATCATGGCTGCTTTAATAAAGATGGTTATAAAATAAACTACTCACACATATGGAATATGTTATTCAATTGTTTTAAAAGAGATTAAGACATTGAACTATGAAACTTTTCTAAAAAGAGACTTGAGTAATTGGAATTAGGCAAACTGGAACTTTAGGAAAAAGGGAAAGGCATTGTTATGTCTTAAATTGGTTTAAAACATAAAGTGTTATAACAGCTTTATGGGAAGTTAGTTATAACGACTTTATGAAAACAAAAAGAAGGGTTTTTTTTCATTGGTTTTAATGTGATAACTTGGCTTTAAAAGGAGAAGTGTTTTGGTTTGCTAAAAATGTGAGTCACTCTATTTTATACTACGGGTATCGGGTGACTTTTATAAAAGGAATGGATCTCTTTAAAAGGAATTTAACGTACGTAGTACTTTAGGGTTAAAACCCGGACTTTGATATAAAATGGAAGTACCTTGAGTTGTGTATAATTTACCTACGCTTGTTTTTGTATAACTTGCCTATGCTTGTTGTTGTGTAACTCGCCTATGCTTGTTGTGATAGCCTTGGATTGTAGAATTGTGTTTCTATACTACCGCGCCTCTCGTTGGAGGGTCGGTTGACTTGTTGAGAACCTATATGGACATGTCTACACCGATGCAGAATTCCGGGGGCATGTGGCCATGCGGCAGGGTTGATTACCCGATATATTGTTATTGTGGTTACATGGACATGTCTACACCGATGCAGAATTCCGGGGGCATGTGGCCATGCGGCAGGGTTGATCACCCGATATATTGTTGTTGATGTTACATGGACGTGTCTACACCGATGCAGAATTCCGGGGGCATGTGGCCATGCGGCATTGTTATTATTGTTGCATCATGGACATGTCTACACCGATGCAGAATTCCGGGGGCATGTGGCCATGATGCGAACATGATTGATGTTGTGGGCATGAGACCCATAGTTATATTTGAGTGATGACTTTGAGGGCGTGAGTCCCTGACTTGACTGCTTTTATGTTGCGTACTGTATTTTGGTTATCATACATGTCTCCTGCTTTGTATAGACTTTATGATTTAACTGCAGTATTTTCAGTTTCACATACTTGGTACCTGTTGTACTGACCTCCTTCGGGGGGCTGCGTTCATGCCGCAGGTAGAAGTACATTGGCTGTCGATCCCCGCTTTTAGGATCACCTTTCAGCGTATTGGGAAGCTCCGTTCCTTCGGAGGCTTATCTCTTGGTATGTGTTTCCCTGAGTTGTAGGTTCTTGTACATTCAGGGGTATGGCGGGGCCCTGTCCCGTCATAGTTGTTGTAAATCTTAGAGGGCAGGGTTGTAAAAAGGATTAAACTGTTCGGGTTTTTATGTATTAATATACTGAAGGCAACTGTTTTGGTTGGCCTGTTTATGTATCATGTCTTTTGATTTATGTTCATGTTTTTATTTCCGCTGATTTTCTCTGATGTTGTATCACTAGGGTGCCCGGGGTAAGGCACCAGTCACGGGCCCGGGATCGGGTCGTGACATTATGAGAAGCCATCTTACCCGTATGCGGGGAAGGATAATGTAGGCTTGGGGCATGGAAATTGTGAGCCTTAGAACATTGATAGCCGCCGAGTCGGGTTATGGACCTATTACGGGTCGACCCAGCCTTTGTAATGAAGCGGTCGATTGAGGATTGTTCCGCTATGTGACAGGGTCACGAGGGTGCAAGGCCCAAGTCTAGTTAATCATTTTACGGGTTCGTGGACACGTTCCACGAACAAGTCGTGAGCCGGAAATGGCCTTAAAAATTGTTCGATATAGTAACTCCAAAGATTGGAGGCCATAATTAGTATGGAAGTTATGTACGTATAATAGTATAAGTTTGGAAGTACGAGAAGAGTACAACCAGTAAGGAAGAGAGCAAACAAGTGTAAAGGAATAGAGTCGGAGTCCATAAGAACCTTTCGAGGTAGCTACACCAGTGGGTGATTGGGTTGTAGTGACCAAGATGCGTAAGATTGCCGGTGATAATATACAATTGGCAGACCCAAGCAGACTTGATTTTAGTAAGTCTATGTGACTTGTCCATTTGAAGTAAATAAATTGGTGATTGGAAGTATGTAGTACTTGAAATTGAAAGCTAAGAGACGGAGATAAGAACGTACGATCATTGAAGGATTTCATGTTAAGTGCCTTTAGAGATGCTTGGAGTTGTTTAGTGTGGCGGTCAGGGCCACGATCTTCCGAATGATTTCAGGAAAACGCGCAAGCAAGAATAAGATAAGTACGAGTCCTGCTTGCGGAAAACAAAAGATGTCATTGGTAGGTCTAAAAAATCTATACGATTATAAGGTGGCGCTTGATGATTAAGATGATTAAAGGGAGATAAGCTCTTTCCCCCCACGTAACAGGATAGTTGTACGTATTATTGAGGGTTATGCGTACCCTTTTATTTAAGCCATAGATATGGGACTGGTAAAGTCTCCAGCTTCGTTATGCAATAGGTTACAATTTTAAATAACCTTGGAAAAAGGTATTGGGTTGGGGGTAATTGAGGACGACACTAGGAAATGGTTGAAGAAGTGTCGTAAGGATATAAATACAGGTAGTACGCATGAATGAAACTGTATGATCAAGAATCAAGATAGAAATATTTTTTTGCTAATAATAAGCATAAGGAAGGGTTATGACCAGAATGATAAAAGAGAATGCAACTATGGTTATGTAAGTTGCACGAGATATGATTACCCCAGACTAGTGTAAAGACCATTAGTGAATGATGGGCAGTAGGAACACCTCGATGAAAGGTGGCAAAAGTTGTACTGACGAGAAGGATAGTAGGAAAAATACGATGAGGTAAGAGACCCCAGGGCAACTTGAAATGAAAAATAAAGGTAAGACGAGTAGACACCCGAACGATAAGAAATCTTGGCAAACCATTGGATTATGTAATACCATGAATTGAGGATGAACACCTGACTATAAGCTCTATGAGCTGGGAGAGAAAAAAAATAGGATTCCTACTTGACGAGATCAAGGAAATCTCCTCCTAAATTGTGATTGGCAAGAAGTCTTAGCCATGAGACAAACAAAGGAATCGAATCTAAGTATAGTGACCAAGTTTGGTTGCAACAGAGAAATGGAAACAAGAATCATAATTGAGATTATACCCCCGAATATTTTGGAAGTATGAGACAGGCTTCCAGTTATTGGAAGATAAGCTGACTACGACTACAGTTCTAACCCCTCCTGAGGTCTGAGGGACTAGAGGGTTATGTTATTATGGTAACACTTTGAGTGCTTGGCTGGGTTGTGTGTGGATGCAACACGATAAGGTAACAACCTATATTTCTCAGCAGCTACGGGAGCATGCTAGTGGAGCTCGGATTCGAGAGGTTGTCGAGTCTTCCCTCGTTGAGGAGGAGAAGATGAGACATTATAAGGATCCAGTTCTAGGGAGAATTTGAGATGTGACTCTTCAAGAGGAGAAGGACTTGTTTGGGTAGCACCGGATCGGGTGCTGTGATATGAGGATTGATTGTGTGTACCCGATGCTGCAGGACTTGTCAGCAGGTTTTAGGGGAGGCACGCAGTGCTTATTGCTCTATTTTTTCGGGGTCGACTAAGATGTATCATGATCTCAGATGTATGTATTGGTAAGATGGCCTGAAGAGGGACGTAACAGAGTTTGTTTCTTAGTGTCTGAATTAGTAGCACATCAAGGTTGAGCACCAGAAGCCCAGTGGGCTATTACAGGCGATTGAGACCTCGACTTAGAAATGGGAGGTGATTAATATGGATTTTGTTACAGGGTTGCATCGTACTCAAAGGAAGTGCGACTCCCTGAGGGTCATAGTAACAGGCTGACGAAATCAGCTCATGTTCTTCCGGTCAGGACCACTTACTCGGCTGAGGATTTTGCTAGATTATATAGCAGGGAGATTGTGAGACTGCACGGGGTTCCTACATTTATGATGACAAACGGATGAACTCAGTTTACAGATAACTTCTGGAGGTTTTCCATAAGGGAGTAGGGACACAGGTGAGTCTCAGTGTTGTATTTCACCCTTAGAACGACGGACAAGCAGAGCGTACTATCCAGGCTGTCACGACCCGACCCCGGGCCCGCGACTGGTGCCCTATCTGGGCACCCCTTATAGGTATATATCAGAGAATAGCAATGGAACATATATAAACTCATAAACTACTAGATTGTAAATATCAACAGGCTAGCCGATAAGGCCACCTTCCAAAAAAATATACATCTTTGTTCTTACAACCCAATCAACAAGATATGACTACAGACCTCTAAGAATTTTTACATAACAACTGTGACGGGACAGGGCCCCGCCATACCCCTGAATGTACAACAACCGATAATACCAGAGATCTGAACCAAAGATAAGCCTCCGGAGTAATGGAGCTTCTCAACAGCTGAACAGCGATCCTAAGAGTGATGATCAGCAACCTGTATAACTCTACCTGTGGCATGAACGCAGCCCCCCGAAGGAGGTCAGTACAACATGTACCAAATATGTGAAACTGAAAGTACTGTAATGAAATCATAATAGTCTAAAATAAAGCTGGGGACATGTATGATAACCACATTAACAGTACACTATGCCTTACTAACAATGAGAGTAGACAAGAATAAATTTTGCTGGTTTTAAAACAGGAAGCTCATGATTAACCTAGGGCCATCCGCCCGTAGTATCATTCTGTAATCCTACTCCTGGCACTATTTCACCCGTGATAGCCGACGACCGCGTGAGGTAATCTCCTCGCATAGACTGTATCCGCCCGCATAGGTCGTATGGACCCGCATGAGGTAATCTCCTCGCATAGGACTGGTCCGCCCCGCATGGGACTATTTCACCCGCATGAGCCCTACGAAAGCATGAGGTATTCCTCGCATCGTGGGGAGCAAATCCACGGAATATGCAAATGCAACAAGCCCGGGGAATGACCCCGTAATGAACAATACATCACTAGCACAACCGGCTATCATACATAACATAAGCACCACCGACTTATCATACATAACATAAGCACCACCGGCTTATCATAATTATCATAAGCAAGTTAAGACATCCCCTAACTTCTTATTAGCCTTAATTATCATGCACTCTCATTTTAGTTAACTTAAGGCACTAACATGTTATTAGAAATCCGGGAATTTAACTCAAAGTACTACGTACTTCCATTCCTTTAAAAAAAGAACCCTTTTTATATAAAAACCCCAAGATACTAATACCCGTAGTATCAAGGCTTGTCTACTTTTCAAAACAAGTTACTACACCTTTAGAAATTCATTTCAAGGCTTTGACACTAAGTAACTTCTACATTCACAACCTAGGCAACTCATGCCTATAAATCAAGTAGACACTCTCTTAACCTTCCATAAAGCCGTTATAACTAACTTCCCATAAAACCGTTATAACTCTTTATGTTTTAGACAAATTCATTCTTTTTATAACCAAGAGACTTATACTTTCAAAACCAAATATCATAACTTTCAAAATCCTTCAAGTCTCTTAACTTTAGAAATCAAGTTTCTTAACTTTAGAAAATCAAGTCTCTTATCTTTAGAATAATTCAAGAAATCATTACTTTCCAAATCAAGTATTCTATACTTTTTCAAGTCAAGAAATCTTTGTTTACATTATTAGAATAACCCATTCTTTTAACTTCCCATAAAGCTGTTATAACCAACTTCCCATAAAGTCGTTATACTAACTTTATGCTTTAGAAACTAAGACACCTTAACCTTTATAATAAGTGAGTTAATTCTCTAACTTAACCAACTTGGACATTCTTAAACAAGTCAAGGATACCAAATGAAATTAAATTCATTTAAATCTCGTACGTCCACCGTACTATACATTTATAGCTACTCATGCTCAAGAGATAAGAAAAGTTCCACATACCTCTTCGGTTAAATCCACGTGCTAAGTCCAATATGTCGTACGTAGTATGTCAACCTATAATGACCATAACACGTCTTATCAACTTCTAGCTTTCTAACGTAGAATATTCTAAGTGTAAAGTCACTTATTCTACGGAAAATCGGACAGCACTTCCTTTGTTTCTACGTACTTTTCCACATTTTTCAAGGCCCGAATTCAATAAACAAACATGCCACATTTAAGGCTCAACAATTTAGCTAACAAAAGGGGATTACACGCCTAACAGGACGTGTAAAATTTTGCCCCACAATTGATATTAAAATAGTCCAATAACCAATGCCATTCTCGGCCATAATATACAACAATGCAAAGTCTTATCCAATTCCTTTTCAATTCAAGTTGTTTAGTCTAATATGTTATTTAGCCGCAATCGATTATAACAACTACAATATTCTATTAGATAACATGCGACGATTTTAACTATCGACCAAATTGTATTTCAATTTCAATGGCTAACAAGGTCATTTTCGGATTTAGGCTTCCAATATCCATAGCACTTATAAATCTCCAAAGCATATATCTCATGTTTGTTAAAATGTATAACTACATCAACATGAAATCTTATAACACTAAGAGGACAAGATTGTTACCTTTACAAGCCTTAATTCAACTTCAAGATCCGAAGTCGCTCCTTAGCAACTTAGATCCTTTCCTTGACACTCCAATCCGCTATTTGAAGCCCTTAGAAGTTCATAAACAAATTTCCTTCAATTTCCAATCAAACTATGAAAACGACTTAGGTTTTCACCTTGCGACTAATGTAAAAATGAAATTTTTTTGGATCTTTCTATTGAGATAACCTTACAATACCTCTAGAAACCTTGGTTTGAAGTATTGTGAATTATGAACACCAAACAAAAAATTTTCTTGTTCTTAAATGACCAAACCCGAGAGCTCCCTCTTCATGTTTCTAAGTTCTCTAATTTTTCTAAGTGTTAAAGCCTTGTCTTGCTACTTAGGATGATTATATAACAAAATGGAGGGTCTAGATTACAACATTTGGGTGGCTTGGATGAGTTTCATTTAAAATAAAATATAGTCAAGTGGTTCATTGACTTAGTCAAAAATGTCAAGCTTTAGCTTAGCAAGACCTTATCATCTTTGCCTTGGTCAATTGACCCTTTTTCCCTTGGTCCAATCGACCAAGACCATCCAAGGGGGGTGACACGTGTCACCCTCCCATTCGTCGTATATTTCGTTTCCCGATATTTCCAAAATTCTGATAAATTCTACAAGTCTTAAATCTTAACGCCCTGATTTCTTACGTATGTTCTTATATACATGTCATGGGATTACGGGTTGTAACACAGGCACTTGAGGATAAGTTGCGGGCCTGTGTTATTGATTTCAGGGGTAGCTGGGAGGATCTTTTGCCTCTCGTTGAGTTGCGTATAATACCCGTTACCATTCAAGTATTCAGATGGCCCTGTATAAGGCATTGTATGAAAGAGAGTGTATAATCACCGATTGGTTGGTTCCACGTAGGCGAGGTTCAGATAATTGGCCCAGACTTGATTCAGCGGGCTGTGGATAAGGCAAAACTTATCCAGGAAAGATTATTAGTAAGCTCAGAGTCAGCAGAAGCTTTATGCAGATAGTCGACGTCGACACTTGGAGTTCAGGTTGACGTTTTAGTATAAGTATTGTTATGTGCCATACGTGGAAAGTGTGAGTATGTTGGGTGTAGTCAAGGGACTATGCCAATATCCATTTAGATGGAACCTCGAAGGAACATTCGGGGAAGAATGTTCTAAGGAGGGGAGAATGTTACACCCCGTAATTCCAGGACACGTGTAAGAGAACGTACGTGGGAAGTCACGACTTTAAATTTGAACGAAAGAAAGATTTGCTCCTTCTAAGAGAAATCTTCCGAACCTCGGGAAGGAAAAATGTTTATTAATGAGAATTGAGTTCCCGAATTTGATATTTGAGACTTATAGAATTTATCGGAATTTCGGAAGATGAAATATTTTGGACCAACCGGAGGGCGACACGTGTCACCCTCCACATGCCCATGTTGGGCGAGAAAGACCAAGACAAGTGGACAAGTTGACTCTTTATATTTAAGTCATCCAAATCCAAGCCACACAAGTGTTTTAATCTTAGCCATTGATCTCTTTATATATCCATTACTAGTGCAAGACTAATTGGACACTTAGAAAATTTTCAAATCTTGTTATTGTTCATAGAGGCTCTCGGCATTGAGCCCTAACCCTCACAAAAAAATTTCGTTTGTTGTCCATAATTCACAATACTTAAACCCAAGGTTCCTAAGAGTATTATAAGGTTATCTCAATAGGAAGATCCCGGAAAAACTACGTTTTCACGTTAGTCGCAAGATGAAAACCTAAGTTGTTTTCATAAGTTTTGTTTGGAAATTGAAGGGAAGTTGTTTATGAACTTCTAAGGGCTTCAAATAGCGGATTGGAGCGTGAAGGAAAGGAGCTAAGTTGCTAAGGAGCGACTTTGAATCTTGGAGTTATATTTGGGCATATCAAGGTAAATCTTCATCTTACCTTTGTAATTAAAGACTACATGTTGTAGTAGATTGGTAATGGATCATGTGAATTACATTATGAAGATTGATAAGTGTTATGGAATATTTGGAAGCAAAATCCGAAACTAGCATGATTAGCCTTTAAGATTGTAATTCAATTTAGTTATTAGTTTTAGTCGTCGCGTGTTATATAAAGAGGATATTATAGTTGTTAAAGTTGGTTGCGACTATATAACATGTGAGAACGACAATATGGATTGAAAAAGAATTGGAAAAGACTTTGCATTATTGCTCTTATTAGCCGAGAATGGCATTGACTATTGGACTGTTTTGTATAAATTGTGGGGCAGAATTTTACACGTATTGTAAGGCGTGTAATCCCCTTTGAATTGCTGAATTGTTGAGCCTTAAATGTGGTATTTGGTTATTGATTTTCGGGTCTTGAAAAAGGTGGAAAAGTACGTTGAAACAAAGGAAGTGCTGCCCGATTTTCCGTAGAATTGAGAGTCCTTATACTTAGAAATATTCTACGTTGAAAGCTAGTAGTTGATGGACGTATTATGGTCATTATAGGTTGACATTATACGTGCGGCGTATTCAACTTGGCAAGTGGTTTAAGTCGAAGAGGTATGTGGAACTTTCCCTATCTTCTTGAGCATGAGTTTTATAAATGTATAGTACGGTGGACGTACATGGTTAAAAATGAATTCAGTTTCGTTTTGGTATCCTTGCCTTATATGTGACTTGATGTTACATGGAAAGATTTCTTGACTTGAAAAGTGTTATACCCCGTATTTCCAGAGTATGTACGTGAGGACGTACGTACAAAAGTTTAGCCTTAGTTAGGCACTTTGGACGAAATGTTTGTGCACAACTCACTTAAAGAATCATTTTTCGACAAAACGTTTTACTAAACTTACGAAGGGAAAATTCCGGCTATGTCATTTATAATTTTTGCGGATTTTTCCGAGAGACGAAACATTTTGGACCAACGAGAGGGCGACACTTGTCACCCTCTAATTGGAGGATGTTTGGGCGGTAAAGGGGACGAAAGGGTGGCTTGTTTTGTCAAGGAGTTGGTAGGATATTTTTGAGTAGTAGATGGATAAGGACACTTGCCTAAATCCTCACCCTACACTTGCATAGCACTTGGCTTCACTCGGTACAGCCAGAGTATTCGGGGGCAGGTCAGGGCCCCAGGACTTCGGACTTCCAGGGTAGCAAGGGTGCTAACCGATCGAGGTCTGCTCAGTGTGTCCGTTGTGGTAGATTCCATTCAGGGAGCTGTAGTACTACTCCGGGAGCTTGCTATACTTGTGCCGCAGGTCATTTGCGAACTGTCAGACCGGGGCGGCCTGGTGGTAGGGCTCACTACGTGGTCTGCCGGTTCATCATCTCCTACGATTACTCGCCCGAGGCGTGGTACTCATGGGCCAGCAGGTCGCGGCAGAGGTCGTGGCGCGGGTCCCAGTTCTAGCGGTCCTCAGAACCGCATTTATGCCTTGTCCAGTCGGCAGGACCAGGAGGCCTCACCTGATGTCGTCACAGGTACCTTATCAGTCTCCGATTATGATGTGTATGCCTTGATAGATCCGGGTTCTACTCTGTCCTATATATCTCCCCTTGTTGCTAGTAGGATAGGGATAGAGCCTGAGTCCATAGACCCTTTCGAGGTAGCTACGCCAGTGGGTGATTCGGTGGTAGCTCGGCGGGTATTTAGGGCTTGCCCAGTGACTTTATGCAGTCGTCAGACCCTAACCGACTTGATAGAGTTGGACATGACTGATTTCGACGTGATCATGGGTATGGATTGGTTAGCTTCCTGTTATGCCAATGTAGACTATAGAGAGAGAGTGGTACGGTTCCAATTTCCTGGGGAGCCGGTTGTTGAGTGGGAGGGGAACACTGTATCGCCGAGGGGTAGGTTTATTTCTTACCTCAAGGCTAGGAAGATGGTGCAGAAGGGGTATATCTACCATCTCGTTCGGGTGTTTGATCTCGAGGCTGCGATGTCAGTTTTGATCGATTCAGTAGTCGAGAGAGTTCCCGGGCGTGTTTCGGGCGACCTCGGGTATCCCTCCAGAGAGGGAGATAGAGTTTTGTATCGATGTACTGCCAGACACTCGGCCTATTTCCATTCCGCCATACAGAATGGCACCTGCCAAGTTGAGAGAGTTGAAGGACCTGCTGCGAGATTTGCTGGAGAAGGGCTTCATCAGGCCTAGTGTTTCTCCACAGGAAGCGCGGTGTGTTCGTGAAGAAGAAGAAGGGCGGGACGCTGCGCATGTGTGTTGATCTGAGCGGTGAACAAGGTGACCATTAAAACGAATACCGCTTCCCGAGATTGATGATTTGTTCGACCAGTGCGAGTGCGAGATGTTTCTCCAAGATTGATCTGCGATCGGGCTATCATCAGGTGCGAGTCAGAGAGGTGGATGTCCCTAGGACTGCATTCCGGACCCGGTACGGGCACTATGAGTTCAGGGTGATAGTGTTCAAACCATTTTTATGGATTTGATGAACCGAGTGTTCAAACCATTTTTGGACACGTTTGTGATAGTGTTCATCGATGATATCTTGGTTTATTCTCGCTCAGAGCAGGAGCATGCGGAGCATTTGAGGACTGTGCTGACAGTTCTCCGAGACCAGCAGTTATACGCCAAGTTTTCCAAATGTGAGTTTTGGTTAGCTTCGGTGGCTTTTCTTGGGCATATTGTCGGGGCCGATGGTATTCAGGTGGATACGGCCAAGATCGAGGCAGTCAGGACTTGGCCTAGACCTACTACTCCGGCAGTGCGCGACTTTCTGGGCCTTGCGAGTTACTATCGGCGGTTCGTGGAGATGTTTGCTTATCTGCACCATTGACTCGGTGACTCGAAAGCGGCTAAGTTTCATTGGGTGATGCTTGTGGCGGGGTTTCCGATTCTTGAAGGAGGCGGCGGCCGCCCCGTTCTTACTCTTCGGAGGTCCAGACGGCTATGTCGTATATTGTGATGCGTCAGGCATCGGGTTGGGATGTGTGTTGATGCAGCAGGGCAAGGTTATAGCATACACATCCCGACAGCTTAAGAAGAATGAGAGGAACTACCCCACCCATGATTTGGATTTGGCAGCGGTGATTCACGCCTTGAAGATCTGGAGGCACTATTTATATGGGGTTCATGTGGATATTTATACATACCACAAGAGCCTCCAGTATATCTTCGACGGAGGAGCTGAACTTGCGACAGAGACGGTGGTTAGAGTTGCTTAAGGATTATGACGTCGATATCCTGTACCACCCGGGGAAGGCCAATGTTGTGGCAGATGCCCTTAGTCGTAGGTCGATGGGTGGTCTATCAGATGTGCAGCCAGAGAGGAGGGGAATAGTTCGCGATTTGCATCAGTTAGCGAGCCTTGGTGTCCGTTTGATTGATTCTTGTTATACCCCGTATTTCCAGTGTATGTACGTAAGGACGTACGTAGAAATTTTTTGAAGCTTAAGTAGGCTTGGCCGATTTTCATTTTGTGCACAACACCCGATTAGAGTCGTTTTTCGACGAAACGTTTCCACAGCTTTCGTAGGGAAAATTCCGGCTATGTCATTTATATTTTTTGCGGATTTTTCCGAGAGACGAAATATTTTTGGGCCAACGGGAGGGTGACACTTGTCACCCTCATTGGACGGTTTAGAGGGGCGGTCAAGGGTTGGTTGGCCTTGGCCGATTGGTCCCTTATTTTTTGCCTTGTTTTGTGGCTTGTTTTGTGCCATGTTTGGTGGAGTAGGGTTAGGGTGCACTTGGCTTGATCTAGGCCTTACACTTGCCTTGCACATGGCTTGATCTTGGCCATTGGTTGGCCTTGGGTTTTGCTATAAATACCCTTGGCGAAGACTTCATTCATCAAAAACTTCCAAGTCTTGAAACCCTCTCCTCCCTTCTTGTTGCTCTGGCAGAGCTTCCCCTCCCACTTTTCGTGGCCTTTGGCGGGGTTCCCTCACTTTGTGGTGTCTTGCCATGGGGTACCCCAGCCTAGTTGTTTAGTATAATAACCCCCTTGGTTGGCTTGGTAGCCGGCCTCGTTAAAGGAGGAGATTTACGCTGTTGCGGGAGGAATCTTCGAATTTTACGTAGAATGTTCTCGATAAGAATCTAAATGTTAATAAGCGCATTGTGGCCTTATAGGTTGAAGTACTACGTGTGGCGCGATCTACTTGGCTTAAGGAGTAGCCGGCGTTTGGAAGTACTTGGAGCGTTTTGCTATTAGTCGATACTCGTCGCGAGGTATGTGAACCTCTTCCTATCTCTTCTAGCATGATATGTGTGAACTATGTAGTACGATGACGTCATGTGCTAAATGTATTTGATTGGTTTAAAACATAAAGTGATATAACGGCTTTATGGGAAGTTGGTTATAACGACTTTATGTAGGAAGAAAATACTTGTGGTTTTAAAAGGTAATCGATTTGAACTATAAGCGGCTTGTTATGTGATAATAAAGAACTTGAAGTATTTCAAAAGATTTTGAATGATTTTGAAAGAAGCGTAATACTTGGTTTTGAAAACTTAAGAGTTATACTAGCTTTATGGGAAGTTAGGTATAACGACTTAAGAATGTTTCTTGATTTGAAATCGAATGTGTGCAAACAAACCACTGCGGCGTCAATAAAAGGAAATGTTTTGAATAATTAAGCATTATTAAAACCAAGAGAAACTTCCATCCTGCATGAAGCTAAGATGAGACAAAATGATATTTCTAGATCATGGCTTTGTAATAAGATTGTTATAAACAAGAATATCCTACTCACATATAAGGCTTATCTTTCTCAGATTGTTTAAAGGAGAATTATATTCTTAAAAGTATAAGACTATGAACTACGAAACCTTTTTAAAAGAAGAAACGGGAACATTTGAAATTAGGCAAACTTGGACGTTTGGATAATAATGTTGTTACTTGATTTTACAAAGATAAGTGTTTTGATTTACTTCAAAAGATAATCACTCTATTTTCATATACTACGGGTATTGTGTGACTTTTGTGAAAGTAACATATCTTTAAAGAGTTATTGTATAAAGTACTTTGGGGATAAAAACCCGATCTCGTTAATCATATAGTAGAAAGTAGTACCTTATGTGTGAATAACTTGATTGTATTGGTTTGTGATAGCCTTGTAATACCTTCGTGTTGATTTGATAAGTAATCATATTAGGATGCTACGTGTGTTAGTATTCTGTGATGTTTATGTAAAGGGGTTTTCCCTTGATTGTGCTTATGTTGTTTAAACGATAAACTGTTATGTTGGTATTATACCACTCGCGTGTTTCCGGGGTTAAGCGCCTCCGTCTGCGGGGTAGACTCGGTGATGCAGGACCGTGATTCGAGAATACCTCATGCGGGTCCGGGGCCTATGCGAGCTACGAGTTCGAGGTTAGTGTGCGGCCTTTATGGTCATGCGATGCATGTGGCCGTGCGGTGCGAGTCGGGGCGATCTTAGGGAGTAGCTACCCTCGATGCGGGGTTATACCTCATGCGGGCCAATGAGATTGGCCTATGCGGGTCGGGAAGTTCGAGGCTAGGCAGCGCGCATTTGATATTGCGGGCGAGCAACCGGCTTTGATCATGTGGCCGGTCAGATAGATATCATGATACGATTTATGACCTTGTTAGTCTTGTGGGGTGTTAGTAGTCGGCTATGCCTTCGTGCTTACCTGTCTTTGTTTTATTTGGACACAGGTGGGACCTGTTGTTCATGTGTATTCCTTGGTGCTTTTCTATCATTGACTGCCGGCAGTGAGGAAGGTATTCCGCGGGAATGATTGATGTTGTGGGCGTGAGTCCCATGTTTATATTTGAGTGATGACTTTGAGGGCGTGAGTCCCTGACTTGATATGACTGCTTATTTATTGTGAACTGTAGTTTGGTTATCATACATGTCTCTACTTTATAGACTACTATGATTTCATTCTGATATTTTGATTTCACATACTAAATTTTTGTTATCTTGACCTCGCCCGAGCTGCGTTCATGCGCGAGTAAAGGTACACCGATCGTTGATTCGCTCTAGGAGTCCTGATTCGGCGTTTGGGAAGCTCCGTTCCTCGGAGCTTATCTTGGTATAGTCCCTGTTGTTGTAGGTGCTTACATTCGGGGTATGGCGGCCCACTGTCCGTCGTTGTTGTCATATCATTCGTAGAAGTGCATAATCTTGTTGTGGCGGGGTTTGTAAAAAGAATTAAAGCTGCTCATGTTGAAAGAGTTGTTGTATATATATATATATGCCGAAGGCAACTTTCTTCGAATATCGTGTCTCAATTTCTCTTGTTTCATATCTTGGTTATTTTATATTCCGATTACTCGATGTATGACTCTTTGGGGTGCGGGTAAGGCACGATCACGGGCCGGGCAGTCGTGACAAAAGTGGTATCGAGCGATTAATCCTCGGAAAGTGTCTACGGTCGTATCGGTGAAGTCTTGATTATCGGTGTGTTGTGCACCGCAATAATCGTCGAGGCTATAGGATATTTAGGATTGGTTTCTATTCTTCTCACTCGAGATCGTGCCTTAGAGCGGTGTTGTAAGTTGGACCTCTAACGTATTTCTTTCCCTTACCGTTATGCCTCGCGTGAGTCAACCCGACCACTGGAGGACAAAGCGGCCGAGGAGGCTGCGAGTAAATCTGAGAGATTACGAGGCACAGCCCAATCATCACACAGGGTGGTGCTTCATTTGGGAGTTCTGCGACGTCGCTAGCTTGTGAGTTTAGCACTGCGGCGGCGGTTCTGCTGCGGCCATGATATTGAACCTTCGATTCCACGGCCAGGGCAGAGAATATAGATTGCAAGAGCGACCACTGTTACTAGCTATGGATGTGGCTACCAGAGAGTATCTGCGATGTCTGCGCGAGTCTTGATGACTATCTAGAGAGGTTGTGCAAGAATAATTCTTGATTGAGGCTTGAGCATGGCACGTATGCGGGCTTATGCGCAGCCGGCGTAGAGATCGGCGGGTTAACGAAGGGCGGCGGGAGAGGGCGAGCGGCAAGGTCCTTTAGTAACTCTCGAGGCAAGTCGCCTCACGGCCGATTAGATATGCACCTCGCGGTCACGAGTGGACTTCCACGGATTTGGGGCGTTCGGTATGCGAGGTGGTCGACTCGGGGCTTCCGGTCGCGGTGGGCGACGTCATTCCGGAATGTCGTCTTTTGTTGGTGCTCGTTTCTGGCGACCGTCGAGTCCGATATCGTGAGAATGTCCTTGTAGGAGGACTTAGCCTTGAGATCGGTGGGTAGTTCGTCATCTTCCTTAGCTATCGCCTACTGCGGGCGAGTTTGATTAGAACGACTAAGGGAGTGAAGCGATGATATAGATATATCCTTAACCCTCTAGAGATCAGTATGTGTGATAAGGTGAGTATACCTTAAGTGATATGTTCTGATAGCAGTGTGTTAGTTGTGATTAGAAATCATGGTGGGTTAACCGAGTAAGATTTTGGGGGATAGAGAAGGTGTGAGCCTTAGAGTTTTATACGTAGAGACCTTAGAGGTAAGGCCGTCTCGAGAAAAGGTGTAGTGTTATGTTTGATCCTTATCGGTGTGCTTAGTGCACGTGAGATATATTGTGTGATAAGTCCCCGAGTAGTGTGGAATGAAAGAGGGTAGTTGAGCTAAGAAGACCGCTAGGTTTTCGTAACATGATTAGTGAGAGTTTTCCTTCGGGGAGCTAGCGTTTTGCGCGTTGCCGGGTCGGGTTGAGGCCACGTTGCGGGTCAACCCGCGGCATGTTTGGTGGTGGGGTCAGTTTGTAGTGGTCCCGCCTTGTGGTAGGGTCACGAGGGTGTTAGGCCCAAGTTTAGTTAACCAGTCTGCAATTCGTGGATCGTTCGACCGATGGTCGGGCGAGGAGGTCAGCCGTCTTGTCTTCTAGCAAAGACCGTTTACTCAGCAGTGTTGATTTTATCAGAAAGATTGTAAGGCTGCACGGGGTGCCTACCTTCACCTTATGACAGTGGAGCCAGTGCGGCTGTTTTTGTTTCGGAAGTTATACAGCGGGGTTATGAACTCGGTGAGTCTCGAGAATCGCGTTCGCCCTCGGGCGGTGTGTGAATATCAGGGTAGTTGTGGGGATTGTTGTCTCCTGTGGAGGGAGAGTTTAATTTACCATTTCAGTTTTCGGATGTCGCCTTATGAAGCCTGGTAGGGGAGGATGTGTAAGTCGTCGGTCGATTGGTTCGATGTTGGCAAGATTCAGATAGTTGGTTCGAGCTTGTTCCAAAGTATGGATAGGGTAAAGCTTGTCTAGAAGAGGTTACAGCGGCTCGGAGAAATCGTGCGGATAATCGGCGACGCTTAGAGTTCAGGTTGACGGTCGGTCTTCTTGAAAGTACCACCCCGGGTTGGGTGTGGCGAGTTTTGGAAAACAGAGGGAACTTAGCCCGAGTTACCTTGGGCCCTTTTGGGTTCATGTGAAGAATAGGCCAGGTTGCCTATAGGTTAGCTTTTGCCGTCCGACTTAGGAGGCAGTACGTCCGGTCTTTCGTATTGTTATGATCGGGAAAGTATCAGAGATCCATCAGTGTTCCCGATTAATGATGACCACGTTAGAGATAGTGACCGAGTTTTGAAGCGAGCGATTTGAAATGTAGTAAGAGTTCGAGTGTCTGGCGACCTCGGGGATCGCATGCGACTCGGTACCAATTGTTGGGTCGCGGGTGACACTAGAACCTCGCGGCAAAGTGACAAAAGTGGTATCACGACGAGTAAAGGGAGAAGCGAGCATGTATGGCGGCATAGATGTGATCATTTCTTTTGTAAGGAGAAGGTCGAAGGAAGTATATTTTAGACCCGGAGAGAGGTGTTTATGGTAATGTTAGAGGTGTTTCCTCGTGGACTTGGATGGAGGTATTTGCGCGGGTGTTTCTGTGGCCATGTGTGGCAGGCTTGTTCTCGTCAGTATAGTAGTGAAGACTATCCTGGCGCGTTTGTTTGAGACTTAGAAGGAACATTCGGACGAATGTTTCTAAGGAAGGAGAATGTTATACCGTATTTCCGGTGTATGTGCGTGGGGCGTGCGTGAAAAATTTTGAAGCTTAAGTAGGCTTGGCGATTTTCACTTTGTGCACAACACGATTAGAGTCGTTTTTAAATGAAGCGTTTCACGACTTTCGTAGGGAAAATTCGGCTATGTCATTTATATTTTTGCGGATTTTTCCGAGAGGCGAAATATTTTTGGGCAACGGGAGGGTGACACATGTCACCTCATTGGACGATTTAGAGAGGCGGTCGAGGTTGGTTGGCCTTGGCGATTGGTCCCTTATTTTGGGCCTTGTTTTGTGGCTTGTTTTGTGCCATGTTTGGTGGAGTAGGGTTAGGGTGCACTTGGCATCTAGGCCTTACACTTGCCTTGCACATGTCTTGATCTTGGCCATTGGTTGGCCTTGGGTTTTGCTATAAATTCCCCCGCTTGAAGACTTCATTCATCCAAAACTTCCAAGTCTTGAAACCCTCTCCTCCTTCTTGTTGCTCTGGCCGAGAGCTTCCCTCCCCACTTTCGTGTGGCCTTTGGCGGGGGTTCCACTCCCTTTGTGGTGTTTGCCATGGGGTACCCACTAGCCTAGTTGTTTATTATAATAACCCCACTGGTTGGCTTGGTAGCGGCCTCGATAAAAGGAGGAGATTTCTGTTTGTTGCGGGGATGTCTTGCCAATTTTACGTAGAATGTTCTACGATAAGATCTAGATGTTAATAAAGCGCCTTGTGGCCTTATAGGTTGAAATCGCGTGTGGCGCGATCTACTTGGCTTAAGGAGTAGCGACGTTTGAAAGTACTTGGGCGTTTTGCTATTAGTCGATACTCGTCGCGAGGTATGTGAACCTCTTCCTATCTCTTCTAGCATGATATGTGTGAACTATGTACGGTGAGACGTACGTGCTAAATGTATTTGATTGGTTTAAAACATAAAGTGTTATAACGGCTTTATGGGAAGTTGGTTATAATGACTTTATGTTGGTAAGAAAATACTTGTGGTTTTAGAAGGTAACGATTTGAACTATAAGCGGCTTGTTATGTGTTAATAAAGAACTTGAAGTATTTCAAAAGATTTTTGAATCATTTGAAAGAAGAAGTAATACTTGGTTTTGAAAACTTAAGAGTTATACTAGCTTTATGGGAAGTTAGGTAATAACGGCTTAGAATGTTTCTTGATTCGGAAATCAGAATGTGTATCGACAAACCACTGCAGCGTTAATAAAAGGAAATGTTTTAACAGATTAAGTATTATTAAAACCAGTAGAAACTTCCATCTGCATAGAAGCTAAGATGAGACAAAATGATATTTCCTAGATCATGGCTGCTGTAATGAGACTGTTATAAACAAGAATATCCTACTCACATATAAGGCTTATGTTTCTCAGATAGTTTAAAAGAGAGAATTATATTCTTAAATGAATAAGACTATGAACTACGAAACCTTTCTAAAATAAGAAACGTGAACATTTGAAATTAGGCAAACTTGGACGTTTGGATAATAATGTTGTTACTTGATTTTACAAAGATAAGTGTTTTGATTCACTTCAAAAGATAATCACTCTATTTTCATATACTACGTTTATTGTGTGACTTTTGTGAAAGTAACGTATCTTTTAAAAAGTTAATGTATGAAGTACTTTGGGGATAGAAACCCGAACATGTTGACACATAGTAGAAAGTACCTTATGTGTGAATAACTTGATTGTATTGGTTTGTGATAGCCTTGTAATACCTTCGTGTTGATTTGATAAGTAATCATATTAGGATGCTACGTGTGTTAGTATTCTGTGATGTTTGTGTAAAGGGCTTTCCTTGATTGTGCTTATGTTGTTTAAACGTTAAAGCGTTATGTTGGTATTATACCACTCGCGTGTTTCCGGGGTTAAGCGCCCTCCGATGCGGGGTAGACTCAGCGATGCAGGACCATGATTCGAGAATACCTCATGCGGGTCCCGGCCTATGCGGAGCTACGAGAGTTCGAGTTAGTGTGCGGCCTTTATGGTCATGCGGTCATGTGGCCATGCGGTGCGAGTCGGGGCGATCTTTGGGAGTAGCTACCTCGATGCGGGTTATACCTCATGCGGGCCTATGAGATTGGCCTATGCGGAGTGCGGGAGTTCCAGGCTAGACGCGCATTTGATATTGCGAGCGGCGACCGGCTTTGATCATGTGGCGGTCTAGCGAGATATCATGATACGATTTATGACCTTGTTAGTACCGGGTGTTAGTAGTCGGCTATGCGCCTTACTTACCATCTTTGTTTTATTTGGACACAGTGGGACACATTGTTCATGTATTCCTTGGTGCTTTATATATCATAGGCTCGCGGTGAGGAAGGTATTCCACGGGCATGATTGATGTTGTGGGCGTGAGACCCATTGCTATATTGGAGTGATGACTTTGAGGGCGTGAGTCCCTGACTTGATATGACTGCTTATTTATTGTGAACTGTAGTTTGGTTATCATACATGTCTCCTGCTTTATATAGACTACTATGATTTCATTTCTGATATTTTTGATTTCACATACTCGTTTTGTTATCGACCTCCTTGGGCTGCGTTCATCGCGAGTAAAGGTACACCGATCGTTGATCCTCGCTCTTAGGATCACGATTCAGCGTTTGAAGCTCGTTCCTCGGAGCTTATCTTGGTATAGTCCCTGTTGTTGTAGGTGCTACATTCGAGGTATGGCGGGACCCTGTCGTCGTTGTTATCATATCATTCGTAGAGTGCAGAATCTTGTTGTGGGCAGAAATTGTAAGAGGGTTTGTAAAAAGGATTAAACTGTTCATTTGTAGGAGTTGTTATTTATATATATGCCGAAAGGCAAGTTTCCCTCAGATTACTGTTTTGTACTCCATTTGTTTCATGTATGTGTTTTATGTTCCGCTGATTACTCTGATGTTGTATCACTAGGGTGCCCGGGGTAAGGCACCAGTCACGGGCCCAGATTCGGGTCGTGACAACGGCTTTATGGGAAGTTGGTTATAACAGCTTTATGTAGGAAGAAAATACTTGTGGTTTTTAAAAGGTAACTGATTTGAACTATAACTGGCTTGTTATGTGATAATAAAGAACTTGAAGTATTTCAAAAGATTTTTGAATGATTTTGAAAGAAGCGTAATACTTGGGTTTTTGAAAACTTAAGAGTTATACTAGCTTTATGGGAAGTTAGGTATAACGGCTTAAGAATGTTTCTTGATTTGAAATCGAATGTGTGCAAACAAACCAACTGCGTCGATAAAGGAAATGTTTTGAATAATTAAGCATTATTAAAACCAGTAGAAACTTCCATCTGCATAGAAGCTAAGATGAGACAAAATGATATTTTCTAGATCATGGCTGATGTAATAAGATTGTTATAAACAAGAATATCCTACTCACATATAAGGCTTATCTTTCTCAGATAGTTTAAAAGAGAGAATTATATTCTTAAATGAATAAGACTATGAACTACGAAACCTTTTTAAAATAAGAAACGGGAACATTTGAAATTAGGCAAACTTGGACGTTTGGATAATAATGTTGTTACTTGATTTTACAAAGATAAGTGTTTTGATTTACTTCAAAAGATAATCACTCTATTTTCATATACTACGGGTATTGTGTGACTTTTGTGAAAGTAACATATCTTTAAAGAGTTATTGTATAAAGTACTTTGGGGATAAAAACCCGATCTCGTTAATCATATAGTAGAAAGTACCTTATGTGTGAATAACTTGATTGTATTGGTTTGTGATAGCCTTGTAATACCTTCGTGTTGATTTGATAAGTAATCATATTAGGATGCTACGTGTGTTAGTATTCTGTGATGTTTGTGTAAAGGGTTTTCCTTGATTGTGCTTATGTTGTTTAAACGATAAACGTTATGTTGGTATTATACCACTCACCGTGTTTCCGGGGGTTAAGCTACCCTCCGATGCGGGGTAGACTCAGGCGGTCTGGGACCATGATTCGAGAATACCTCATGCGGGTCCTGGGGGCCTATGCGAGCTACGAGTTCGAGTTAGTGTGCGGCCTTTATGGTCATGCGGTCTATGTGGCCCGTGCGGATGCGAGTCGGGGCGATCTTGGGAGTAGCTACCTCGATGCGGGGTTATACCTCATGCGGGCCTATGAGATTGGCCTATGCGGGCTGCGGGAGTTCGAGGCTAGACGCGCACATTTGATATTGCGGGCGGCGACGGCTTTGATCACGTGGCGGTCAGGCAGATATCATGATCTGATTTATGACCTTGTTAATCGTAGGTGTTAGTAGTCGGCTATGCCTTCGTGCTACCCTCTTGCTTTATTTGACACAGTGGGACCTGTTGTTCATGTATGTATTCCTTGGTGCTTTATATATCATAGGCTGGCGGTGAGGAAGGTATTCCACGCATGATTGATGTTGTGGCGTGAGACCCATTGCTATATATTCGAGTGATGACTTTGAGGCGTGAGTCACGACTTGATATGACTGCTTATTTATTGTGAACTGTAGTTTGGTTATCATACATGTCTCCTGCTTTATATAGACTACTATGATTTTCATTTACAGTATTTTCAGTTTCACATACTCGGTACTGTTATGCGACCTCCGAAGTGCGTTCATCTGCGCAGTAAAGGTACACCAGTCGTTGATCCTCGCTCTTAGGATCACAGTTCAGCGTTTGGGAAGCTCCGTTCCTCCGGAGGCTTATCTTGGTATAGTCCCCTGTTGTTGTAGGTGCTTACATTCAGGGGTATGACGGGGCCCTGTCCCGTCGTTGTTGTCATATCATTCGTAGAGGTCTGTAGTACTGTTGTGGGCAGAAATTGTAAGAGGGTTTGTAAAAAGGATTAAACTGTTCATTTGTAGGAGTTGTTATTTATATATATGCCGAAAGGCAAGTTTCCCTCAGATTACTGTTTTGTACTCCATTTGTTTCATGTATGTGTTTTATGTTCCGCTGATTACTCTGATGTTGTATCACTAGGGTGCCCGGGGTAAGGCACCAGTCACGGGCCCAGATTCGGGTCGTGACAACGGCTTTATGGGAAGTTGGTTATAACAGCTTTATGTAGGAAGAAAATACTTGTGGTTTTTAAAAGGTAACTGATTTGAACTATAACTGGCTTGTTATGTGATAATAAAGAACTTGAAGTATTTCAAAAGATTTTTGAATGATTTTGAAAGAAGCGTAATACTTGGGTTTTTGAAAACTTAAGAGTTATACTAGCTTTATGGGAAGTTAGGTATAACGGCTTAAGAATGTTTTCTTGATTTGAAATCGAATGTGTACAAACAAACCAACCGCGTCGATAAAGGAAATGTTTTGAATAATTAAGCATTATTAAAACCAGTAGAAACTTCCATCTGCATAGAAGCTAAGATGAGACAAAATGATATTTCCTAGATCATGGCTGATGTAATAAGATTGTTATAAACAAGAATATCCTACTCACATATAAGGCTTATCTTTCTCAGATAGTTTAAAAGAGAGAATTATATTCTTAAATGAATAAGACTATGAACTACTGAAACCTTTTAAAATAAGAAAGCGGGAACATTTGAAATTAGGCAAACTTGGGCGTTTGGATAATAATGTTGTTACTTGATTTTACAAAGATAAGTGTTTTGATTTACTTCAAAAGATAATCACTCTATTTTCATATACTACGTATTGTGTGACTTTTGTGAAAGTAACATATCTTTAAAGAGTTATTGTATAAAGTACTTTGGGGATAAAACCCGATCTCGTTAATCATATAGTAGAAAGTACCTTATGTGTGAATAACTTGATTGTATTGGTTTGTGATAGCCTTGTAATACCTTCGTGTTGATTTGATAAGTAATCATATTAGGATGCTACGTGTGTTAGTATTACGTGATGTTTGTGTAAAGGGTTTTCCCTTGATTGTGCTTATGTTGTTTAAGCGATAAAAGTTATGTTGGTATTATACCACTCACCGTGTTTAGGGGTTAAGGCGCCTCCGATGCGGGGTAGACTCGAGCGATGCAGGACCATGATTTGAGAATACCTCATGCGGGTCCCGGGGCTATGCGAGCTACGAGTTCCAGGTTAGTGTGCGGACTTTATGGTCATGCGGTCTATGTGGCCATGCGGACTGCGAGTCCAGGACGATGCCGGGGAGTAGCTACCCTCGATGCGGGGTTATACCTCATGCGGGCCAATGAGATTGGCCTATGCGAGCTGCTGGAGTTCGAGGCTAGCGCACATTTGATATTGCGAGCGGCGACCGGCTTTGATCATGTGACTGCAGACAGATATCATGATCTGATTTATGACCTTGTTAGTACTGTGGGGTGTTAGTAGTCGGTTATGCCTTCGTACTTACCCTGTACTGTTTTATTTGGACACAGGTGGGACCTGTTGTTCATGTGTATTCCTTGGTGCTTTTCTATCATTGACTGCCGGCAGTGAGGAAGGTATTCGCGGGCATGATTGATGTTGTGGCGTGAGTCCCATGTTTATATTTGAGTGATGACTTTGAGGCGTGAGTCCACGACTTGATATATTTGCTTATTTATTGTGAGCGTAGTTTGGTTATCATACATGTCTCCCGCTTTATATAGACTACTATGATTTCATTTACGTATTTTCGGTTTCACATACTGCATTTTTGTTATCGACCTCGCCCGAAGCTGCGTTAAATCTGCGCAGTAAAGGTACACCGATCGTTGATCCTCGCTCCTAGGTCACGATTCAGCGTTTGGGAAGCTCCGTTCCTCCGAGCTTATCTTCGTATAGTCCCTGTTGTTGTAGGTGCTACATTCGGGGTATGACGGCCACTGTCGTCGTTGTTGTCATATCATTCGTAGAAGTGCATGAAATCTTGTTGTGGCGAGTTTGTAAAAAGGATTAAACTGTTCATGTTGAAAGAGTTGTTGTATATATATATATGCGAAAGGCAACTTTCTTCGAATATCGTGTCTCAATTTATCTTGTTTCATATCTTGGTTATTTTATATTCCGCTGATTACTCGATGAGATTCGGAAGAAAGGAAACTCAGCCAGTACATGGGCGTGTCAGTTGTCGCGAGGTAGGCAAGGTTGCCTATGAGTTGGATCTGTCGTCCGATCTGGAGGCAGTGCATCCGGTGTTTCATGTTTCTATGCTTTGGAGATGTATCGGGGATCCATCTAGAGTGCATCTGATTGATGATGTCCAGGTGACCGAGGGGTTATCGTATGAGGAGATTCCCATAGCGATAATCGATCGTCAGGTTAGGCGTCTGCGGACCAAGGACGTGGCTTCCGTCAAAGTCTTGTGGCGGAACGAGCTCAGGGAGGAGATGACGTGGGAAGCCGAGGAGGACATGAGGCAGAAATATCCTCACCTATTCCCCACACCTCCAGGTAACTCACTTTCCTACTTATAAATTTTCATTGTCATATATGCTTAAGTGTTGTTTTGTGGCCGTATGTAGCATTTGCAAACTGTTTAAGCTTTATCGTTAACTGTCTTGGGAAGGAACATTCGGGACGAATGTTTCTAAGGAGGGGAGAATGTTATACCCCGTATTTCCAGAGTATGTACGTGAGGACGTACGTACAAAAGTTTAGCCTTAGTTAGGCACTTTGGACGAAATGTTTGTGCACAACTCACTTAAAGAATCGTTTTTTGAAACGTTTTACTAAACTTACGAAGGGAAAATTCCGGCTATGTCATTTATAATTTTTGCGGATTTTTCCGAGAGACGAAACATTTTGGACCAACGAGAGGGCGACACTTGTCACCCTCTAATTGGAGGATGTTTGGGCGGTAAAGGGGACGAAAGGGTGGCTTGTTTTGTCAAGGAGTTGGTAGGATATTTTTGTGTAGTAGATGGATAAGGACACTTGCCTAAATCCTCACCCTACACTTGCATAGCACTTGGCTTCATCTTGGCCATTGGTTGGCCTATAAATACTCCCCTAACTTGAAGGTTTTCTTCATCCACAAATCACTCTCCAAGTCTTGAAAATCCTTCCCCCTCTCTTGTTGTGTTTTCGTCCAACACTCCCCCCCCCCTCTTGGAAGGCCTTGGCCGAAACACCTCTCCCCCCTAGTAGCTCTGGAAACCCCCCCTTGGTAGGAAGTTGTCTTCCAAGTATAGTCACTATTCAAAAACACCCTAGCCTAAATCCCTTATAGTATTTTAGTAGAAGTTGTGTAGAACTTCTAAGGGTTTCTTGGAGCTATCGGGCGTCTTAATTAGGAGCTAAACCTTGCTCGGGGCGACATTTAACTTGGATAATTTTGGGCTTATCGAGGTAAATACTCTTGTCCTTCTATTGTAATTGGATATTACATATAAGAATAGTTAAGACTTGAGTATAAGATATGAAAGAATATTAATGAATAGAATTGAACTGTTATCACGAAGAAGGGTATAAAGAAGAATAATTGAACTGTACTTACATAGGACTATTTTCTGATGAGACTTGAGTAGCTTGGCGGGTAGGGAAGTCTTGCCCAATTTTCCGTAGAATAGAGAACCTCTACTTAGAATCAATTTCTGAGAATAGTCTAGACGTTGATAGACGTGTTGACTATTATAGGTGATTCTCTGCGCGACATATTCGACTTGGCGGTGGATTTCGAGAAGGTATGTGATTCTTCCTATACTCTTGAGCATGATATTTTAAATATATATATAGTACGGTGACGTGCGTGTGTTAAGCGAATAATAATTACGACAATGTCTTTTGACTTAAGCTGAATAATAATTACGGCAATGTCTTTTGACTTAAGCACGAATAATAAAGATCTTGAAGCATTTCAAAAGAATCTTGAATCATTTTTAACGTAAGAGAAATAATTGGTTTTTAAACAAAAGCTTAAGAGTTATACTAGCTTTATGGGAAGTTAGGTATAACAACTTAAGAAAGATAAAAGGCTATTTACTTATTTGTTTATAAAAACCTTGTATTGATTTCGTAAGGTGTAGTAAGATTGTTTGATAAATAGACATATTATGATGCTACGTGTGTTAGTGTCTTGTGATCTTTGTGAAAGGGGTCATTCTTGTTGTGCTTACGTTGCTAAGCGGTAAGTCGATTGTAATGTTATTATATCACCTACCCTCGACTTGTTATACAGGGCTTGCCACCCTTGATGCGGTCTATACGGCTATGCGATCTATGTGACTATCGCGGCTGCGGAGTTCGAGTTGATCATTAGGGTGTTTTATCCCGTCACGGGGATGCCATGCGATGCAGTGTGACTATGCGGTCTATGAGACTATGCGGTGCGGGAGTCGAGGAGAATGCAGGGGTTAGCTACCCCGTCGAGAATACCTCATGCGGGTGCATTTGTGACTATGCGGTGCGAAGTCGGGACTAGGCACGCATAATGATACTATGGGTGATTGGCCTTGCTTCGATCATTCGCGGCCTAGGAAAGACCAGTTACATTATATCTATTTTGCTCTTGTTTATGTTGTGGCACTATGTGCGATTAAACCGTTGTATTTGCAAATGGTTTTAAATACTTTGATTTTACTTGATGCTACGATTTCACATACTTAGTACCTGTTGTACTGACCTCCTTCGGGGGGCTGCGTTCATGCCGCAGGTAAGGGCAAGCAGGTGCTAGATCCACATCCTTAGGATATTTTTGCTTTGGTGTCAGGAGCTCCATCTTCTCCGGAGGCTCGACTTTTGGGTATGATCTCCCTGTTGTTGTATATAGTTTTGTACATTCAGGGTATGGCGGGGCCCTGTCCCGCCATAGTTGTTTATCTTCTTAGGTGCAGTAGTCCTATTGTACAGTTGGGATGTAACTGCAAAACTATGTTTATATATATATGCCGAAAGGCGACATTTTCTCACATAAAACTGTGTCTCATTTTACAACTGTTTCATGTCTTGTTTTTATATTCCGCTGATTACTCTGATGTATGACTACTTGGGTGCCCGGGTAAGGCACCAGTCACGGGCCCCGGAACGGGTCGTGACAAAAAGTGTAGAATACTTGATTTGGAAAGTATTGATTTCTTGAACTATTCTAAAGATGAGAAACTTGATTCTAAAGTTAAGAGACTTGAAGTATTCTGAAAGTTATGTAACTTGATTTGAAAGAATATAATACTTGGTTTTAAAGGTATAAGTCTCTTGGTTATAAAAAGAATGAATTTGTCTAAAACATAAAGAGTTATAACGGCTTTATGGGAAGTTAGTTATAACGGCTTTATGGAAGATTAAGAGAGTGGTCTATTTGATTTATAGGCACGAGTTTCCTAGGTTGTGAAAGTAGAAGTTACTTGGTTTTAAAGCCTTGAAATGAATTTCTAAAGGTGTAGTAACTTGATTTGAAAAATAGACATGCCTTGATACTACGGGTGTTAGTATCTTGGGGTTTTTATATAAAAAGGGTTCTTTTTAAAGGAACGAAAGTACGTAGTACTTTGGGTTAAATTCCCGGATCTTTCATGACAGGTTAGTGCCTTAAGTTTAAATAAAATGAGAGTTCATGATTAATTAAATCTAATAAGAAGTTAGGGGATTTCTTAACTTGCTTATGATATTTATGATAAGCCGGTGGTGCTTATATTATGTATGATAGCCGATGGTTCTAGTGTTATGTTATTCTTGCGGGGTAAACCCCCGGGTTACTACTTATTCCGTGGATTTGCTCTCCACGATGCGGGTATTTACATATACTCATTGCGGGTCCACGTGACCTATGCGTGTTCAATTTCTATGCGGGTTAAATTCCCATGACTATTCCGTGGGCTATCTCTCCACGATGCGGGTATTTACATATACTCACTGCGGGTCCACGTGACCTATGCGGCTTCGATTCCCATGTGGGTTAAATTCCCATGAATAGGATTGCAAATGGTATTACGGGCGGGTAGCCCTGTAATGATCATAACCTTCCTACTTTTAAACGACAAATATACTCTCATTAGTCACATTATTAGTAAGGCACAATGTACTGTTATTTTGGTCATCATACATGTTACACCCCATAATTACAGGACATGTTTTAAGAACGTAAGTAAGAACTCACAAGTGTTAAGATTTGAGACTTATAAAATTTATCGGAAATATGAAATTGTCGGAAAATGTATTATTATGACGAATGGGAGGGCGACACGTGTCACCCCCTTTACTAATGCCTTGAACGATTTGTAGCAAGGGCTAAAGGGTCATTGGACCTTTGTTGCAAGACAAGTCTTGCAACTTGAAGCTTGATAATCTTGACTAAAGTCAAAAGGACCCACAATGGTCTTGATATTTAATAAGACTACATCTAAACCACCCATTTGTTTATATCATCACCCTCCATTGTGCTATATATTACTACTAGTAGAGAGAGAGCTTAACACTTAGCTAAATTTCACAAAAAATTGAAGAACATTGAGCCATTGCTCTCGGGTTCAAGCACAAGAAAAAGGAAAAAAATTTGTTCCTTGTCCATTTAGCTCCACACTTTAAACCTAGGTTCTTATGTGTATTGTAAACATATCTCAATAGAAAAATCTTGGAAAAAGATAGTTTACGGGTTAGTCGCAAAACGAAAACCTAGTTGTCTTTCTAGGTTTTGTTTGGAGATTTGAAGGATATTTGTTGGTGTTGTTCTAAGGGTCTCAACAAGCGGATTGAAGTGTCTTGGGGAGGCTCTAAACTACTAAGGAGCGACTTTGGATTGGAGTTGGATTATGTTTCATTGAGGTATAATCTTGTCTTTTATAGGTGTTACAAGATTATATAGTTATATTGTTGTTGTTAGCTTTACTTGTGGCTAGCATGAAGTTGATATGTTGAAGTTTATAAGTATTATGGATTGCTTGTAGCTTAAATCTGAAATGTTAAACAAGCCACTTGAAGATTGGATTACTAATTGGTCGTTTTTTTAGAAATCGTCGCATGTCACTTATTTGAAGATTTTGGTAGTTATAATCAAATGCGACTTGATATCATGTTATGCTACCAATTTTGATTGAAATGGAAATTGGATAAGAATTGGTATTGTTGTATTCATTATGGCCGAAAATTGGACTAGTAGTTGTATTAGTTTGTTATCGTTTGTGGGGCGGAATTTTACACGTCTAGTAGGCGTGTAATCCCCTATTGATTAATTGCTTTGTTTGTGCCTTAAATGTGGCGTGTTTGGTTATTGTATTCAGCCTTGAAAAAGGTGGCAAAGTTAGTAAAAACAAAGGAGGTCTTTGTCAGATTTTCCGTAGAATTTAGCGACTTGACACTTATAATATTCTACGTTTGAAGTAAGGCTTTAATAGGCGTGTTGTGAATATTATAGGTTGACATACTACGGGCGGGACTTTGTACTTGGCAAGTGGTTTGACCCGGCGAGGTATGTAGAACTTTTCCTATCCTTTGAGCATGACTAGTTGCACGTATATAGTACGATAGACGTACAAGATCTTGATATCCTCTACTAGTTTATTGAATAGCCAAGTTGGGTGAGTTAGTAAATTAACTCACTTCTTGGAATTATTAAGGATGTCTAATGTTTTATTAAAGTTAAGGGACTTGAAGAGTTTTAAAGTATGTGATACTTGTTCCGTTTTAAATGTATAAGTCCCTTGGATAGGAAATTGTACTTGACTAAGGTATAAAGTGAATATAACGACTTTATGGGGAGTTGGTTATATTGGCTTTATGGAAAGATAAATGGCTTGATTTAATGGAAGGCAATTCGATTTTAAGGCATCAAATTGCCTAAGATTTTATAAGAAAAGGAGTCACTTGATTTAGAAACCTAACTTTATTTCTAACGGTGTCGTGACTTGCCTTGAAATGTAATTTGGACTTGATACTAGGATTAATAGTATCATGGAAGTTTTCTGCTAAAAAGAGTCATTTGTTTTAAAGAATTGAAGTACGTAGTACTTTGGGTTAAATTCTGATTTTTATAAAAGACATGCTAGTGCCTTAGGTATTACTAAAATGAGAGTGTAGATGAATAAGACTAATAAGAAGTTAGGGGGATTTCTAACTTGCTTATTTATTGTATGCTGGCCGGTTGAGATAGGGTAAGAGTATAAGTGAGGGGTAAACCCCCAAGACGCTATACCACCTTCTCCAGGATAAGAGTATAAATGAGGGGTAAACCCCAAGGCGTTATACCACTGTTTTATTACCTTGGGGTAAGAGTATAAATGAGGGCAAACCCCAAGACGTTATACCACCGCTTGGGTAAGAGTATAAATGAGGGTAAGAACCTAAGGCGTTATACCACTGTTTCTATGGGTTCGCTACCCATGATTTGTTCGAGTCTCTATTGTGATGTTATGCGTTTTCCCTTGATTTACTCTCATTGTTAGTAAGGCCTTGTGTCTTGTAATTTTGTTATCATACATGTCTCGGCTTTGTTTTAAACTTATGTTGTAATTCTGATACTTTCGATTTACATACTTAGTACATATTGTGTCTTGACCCCTTCCTCGGGTGCGTTAAATCCGCGAGGAAAGGGTAGCGGTGGTGGATCCACATTCTTAGGATCACTTATCGGACGTCAAGCTCCATTTATCAGGAGGCTTGTCTCATTTAGTACGATCTTTTCCACAGTGTTGTAGATTTATGTACATTCGAGGGTATGGCGAGCCTGTCATACGATTATTATTCTAAGTGCAGTATTCACATATGTGGTTGGGTAAGAACCGATTATGCGATTGTACTTTTGAGTATGTTTATATTATGGAAGCGGCCTTATCGGCTAGCACGAGATGTTATTGTTTTCACGTGTGTTTATGTTGTGTATGTTCGCTACTATTCTCGATGTATACACGAGCAGGTGCCCGGGTAGGGCACGATCGCGAACCGGGTCGGTCGTGACAAAAGTGGTATCAGAGCAGTTAGTCCTCGGAAAGTGTCTACAGACCGTGTCTAGTAGAGTCTTGATTATCGGTGTGTTGTGCACCACATCTATAATCAGGAGGCTGCAGGACATTTAGGATTGGTTTCCATTCTTCTCTCTCTGAGATCGTGCAGTAGAGCTGTCTTATTAGGTTGAATCCTCTCTGACCTAGTCTTATGAAACAGATATGCCTCCACGGAAGGCGACCAGGGCCCAGAAGGGCAAGGCAGCAGCAGGAGCTGCTAGCGGTACTCAGAGGGTTACACGGACTCAGGCACGGACTATGCCTGAGGTAGTAGGCGGGTCGGCGAGTTCAGCCACGCCGGCAGTATTAGAGGAGCCGAGAGCGGCAGTAGCTCCAGAGGTTCGTGCGAGCCTCGATTCGCGGCCGGGTCGAGTATAGGGACTACGAGGCGGTCCGGTTATTGACCGATATAGTAGTCGGACAACGCCGACGGAAGCAGCGACCCTAAGGCGGCGGTTTGCGGGTTAGGGATTTTACGGGTTGTCATCCACGAGTTTTATGGTTCGAGTGCGAGGAGGATCGCAGGAGTTCATTCGGCGGCTACAGGACCATGCAGTTCTTAGGGTTTGAGGCAGTGCATTACGCTAGCCTCCTCTGCGGTTGCGCGATATTGCGTTGAACTGGTTTGAGTCGTGGTTGCTTTCGAGAGGTGATGATGCTCTTCCAGCTGTTTGGGAGGAGTTTACAGAGGCCTTCATGGTTCACTTTTTGCCTCCGGAGATGAGGAGAGCCCGGGTAGACAGATTCTTGACCTTGAGGCGAGCAGGAGGACTATCGGGAGTATAGCGAGTTTGACTCCTTGGCCAGACATGCGCATATTATTGTAGCTGACATGGCGGATAGGGTTCATCGTTTTGTGATGGGGCTTGACCGTCATATGATTACCGCATGCTTGGATGTGGCTCTTCAGCCCGGTATGGACATCGCCGGATGCGAGCCTATCTGCGCGAGGATTGAGGATAGAGAGGACCAGTTGACTCGAGCGGCCAGAGGCGTGACATCGAGTCTCGGGGCGATTTTCGAGGCGGGCGGCCTCGTGATGAGCAGTCTACTTTCCGGCCGGCCTGAGTGCTCCTTCACGGTTTTACGGCAAGAGGTCCGGCGGCAGGTCATTCGAGAGCGGTCGTGGCTCGGGACTTGAGATTTCAGGAGGCGAGCGTCACATCGGGACCACCCACACCTCAGTGTGCTCGATGCGGTAGGTTTCACCAGGGCGAGTGTCGCAGAGCTTCGGGAGCTTGTTACTCGTGTGGCCAGCAGGGCCATTTGAGGAGAGAGTGTCCGTCTAGGGGCGGCATGGGTGGTACTGATCTGGCCGATGGATCTGTTCTTTGGGTCTTCTTCTCCTTACGTGGTTATGCGCCGGGCGCGAGGTACTCACGGACGGCGAGCGCGGTAAGTCGTGGTGGTGGTTCGATTCTAGCGGTCCACGAACGCATATATTCTCTAGCCCGGTAAGCGGGATCGTGAGGTTTCCACGGCGTCGTCACAGTACATTATTGATTTCATCTTTGTGACGTTTATGCTTTGATAGATTCAGTTCTACCTTGTCCTATGTATCCCCTCTTGTGCGGGTAGAATCGGGATAGGCGAGTCGATAGAGCACTTTTGAGGTAGCTACGCCTATGGGAGATTCGGTGTTAGCGGCGGGTGTCTGAGAGGTTGTCAGGTTTATATTCTGATCGTCGGACCCTTGCAGACTTGATAGAAATTTGGAGATGTGATTTTGATGTCATTATGGGTATGGGTGGTTGGCTTCTTGTTATGCCAACGTTGGTATGTAAGGACAGTTGGTTCGGTTCGGTTTCTGGCGAGCGATTATCGAGTGGAAGGGCAACACGGCGTCGCAGGGTAGGTTTATTTCTTACCTCAAGGCTAGGAAGATGGTGCGAGAAAGGGTACATCTATCATCCGGTTCGTATTTGATCTGAGTGAGTGCGGTTCTTGATCGATACCGATGGTTAGGAGTTTCGGATGTGTTCCCGGATGATCTTGGGTATCCTCACGAGAGGAGATTGAGTTTTGTATTGACACGTTGCGGACACTCGGCTATTTCCATTCCGCCCATACAGGATGGCTTTCTTTGAGTTGAGGAGGTGAAGGACCGGTGAAAGATTTCTTTGGAAAAGGCTTTATCGGGCCTAGTGTATCTCCACAGGAGCGCCGGTGTTGTTCGTGAAGAAGAAGGATGGGGCAGCTGCGTATGTGTGTTGATTACTGAGCGGTGAATAAGGTAACCATCACGAATAGGTACCCCTCCCGGATTGATGATTTGTTTGACCGGTGCGAGTGCGAGGTGTTTCTCAAAGATAGACTGCGATGCAGTTATCATCGAGTTCGAGTTCGAGGCGGACATCCCAAAGACTGCATTCAGGACCCGGTATGGGCACTATGAGTTTAGGGTTATGTCTTTCGGTTTGACCAACGCTCCAGCGGTATTTATGGATTTGATAAACCGGGTGTTCAAGCCATTTTTGGATACATTTGTGATAGTATTCATCGATGACATCCTGGTTTATTCGCGGACAGAGCAGGAGCGTGCAGATCACTTGAGGACGGTACTTGGGGTCCTCCGGAGCCGACATTTATTCGCCAAGTTCTCCAAGTGTGAGTTTTGGTTGGCCTCAGTGGCATTCCTGGGGCATATTATAGGTGCTGATGGTGTTCGCGTGGATATGGCAAAGATTGGCGATCAGTCTTGGCGAGACCTCTTACTCCGACCGAGTGCGCGATTTCTTAGTGGCGGGGTATTATCGTAGGTTTGTGGAAGCGGTTGCTTGATTTAAGACCGTTGCCTAGGTGACTCGGAAAGCGGCCAAGTTCCGATGGGCGAGGCTTGCGGCGGGGTTTCGATTCTTTGAAGGAGAGGTTGACTACGACCCGATTCTTACTCTTCTGAGGGTTAGGCAGTGCGTGATCTATTGTGATGCTTCGGGTATCGGGCTAGGGTGTGTTTTGATGCAGCACGACAAGGTTATAGCCTATGCTTTCCGGCAGTTGCGGAAGCATGAGAGGAATTACCCTACCCATGACTTAGAGTTGGCCGCAGTTATACATGCCTTGAAGATTTGGAGACATTATTTGTATGGGGTTCATGTGGATATTTATACGGACCACAAGAGCCTCGAGATATCTTCGAAGAGAGGAGGCGAACTGCGGCGAAGATGGTGGTTAGAGTTCTTTGAAAGATTATGATGTTGATATTCTATACCATCGGGAAAGCCAACGTAGTTCTTGATGCCTTGAGTCGTAGATCGATGGGGAGCTTTACAGAGTGCGGCCAGAGAGGAGGACATGGTCGTCGAATCCACGATTAGCGAGCCTTGGGGTTCGTTTGATCGATCCGAAGCGATAGCGAGTGCGGGTTCGTGAGGTTGCGAGTCTTCCATCGTTGATGAGGTGAAGAAGCGGCGATTTGAGGACCCGTGTTGATGCAGTATAGAATGCGACTCTTCGGGAGGAGAAGAGTCTATTCGAGTAGCGCTGATGGGGTCTTGAGATTTGAGGGTCGGTTGTGTGTTCCGATGTGTCGAGGACCGTCGGCAGTGCAGGAGGCACACGGTGCTCGTTATTACATTCATCCGGTCGACCAAGATGTACCACGACCTCGAATGTTTGTATTGGTGGGATGGCACGAAGAGGAACATGGCGAGTTTTGTTGCCTGATGTCCCAATTGCCCGGCATGTCAAGGTCGAGCACGAGAGGCCCGATGGATTATGCGAGCTATTGAGATTCCGACTTGGAAGTGGGAGGTGATCAACATGGACTTTATTCTGAGGTTACCTGCATTACTCGGAGGAAATGCGACTCCATTTGGGTTATTGTTGTGGTGTGAAATCAGCCCATTTCCTTCGATCGGGGCGGCGTTTTGGTGAGGACTATGCGGTTATACATCGGAGAGATTGTGAGGCGCGGTGTCGGTGTCGATTATATCCGATAGGGAGCCCGATTCTGACTAACTTACGGAGGTCTTTCGAGAAAGGTTTAGGGACACGGTGAGTCTCGATCTGGCATTTCATCCTCGGTGCCAGGCGGCGGGCGTACTATCGGACAACGAGGATATCTGCGAGCTGCGTGATTGATTTGAGGTAGCGGGAGGATCATTTGCCTCTCGTGGAGTTTGCTTATAACAACGGCTACCATTCCGGTATACGAGATGGCGCCATCTGAGGCTTTATATGGCGGAAATGCAGTCGCCGATTGGTTGGTTCGGCGTGGGTGAGTGCGATTAGTTGGCGGACTTGGTTCAGCGGTGTGGATAAAGTAAAGCTTATCGGGAGAGCGTTAGCGGCTTCAGTCGGCGAAGTCATATGCGGATAATCGGCGTCGGCATTTGGAGTTTCGTGAGCGATTGGGTCTTCTTGAAGGTGTCACCCATGAAGGGTGTGATGAGATTCGGTAAGAAGAAACTCAACCCAAGGTACATTGGGCCTACCCGGTCGTCCGTAGAGTGGGCAAGGTTTCCTCTGAGTTGGATCTGCCATCGAGTTAGAAGCGGTACATCCGGTCTTCCATGTTTCTATCTTTGCGGAAGTGTATCGGTGATCCGGCGAGTTTCCGTACTAGTGAGGTCCGGTGTGAGAGGGTTATCGTATGAGAGAGTCCCATAGCGATACTCGATCGCCGAGTCGAGCGGCTGCGGACCAAGGATGTAGCTTCCGTCAAAGTCCTGTGGAGAAATGATAACCGGGAGGAGATGACTTGGGAAGCGGAGGAGGACATGTTGAGGAAGTATCCTCACTTATTTCCTATGCCTTCAGGTAATTCATCTTCCCTTACTTGTCAGGTTTTAATTGAAGTATTTATTTTGCTTAAATGCTATTATGTGGCCATGTGTGGCAGTATTGGTATGTCGGGGTTGTGAAAGGAACTATGTCGGTAATTGACTCCGAAAGAACATTCGGAGACGAATGTTTCTAAGGGGGGAAGAATGTTACACCCCGTAATTACAGGACATGTTTTAAGAACGTAAGTAAGAACTCACAAGTGTTAAGATTTGAGACTTATAAAATTTATCGGAAATATGAAATTGTCGGAAAATGTATTATTATGACGAATGGGAGGTTGACACGTGTCACCCCCCCTTTACTAATGCATTTAACGATTTGTAGCAAGGGCTAAAGGGTCATTGTACCTTTGTTGCAAGACAAGTCTTGCAACTTGAAGCTTGATAATCTTGACTAAAGTCAAAAGGACCCACAATGGTCTTGATATTTAATAAGACTACATCTAAACCACCCATTTGTTTATATCATGACCCTCCATTGTGCTATATATTACTACTAGTAGAGAGAGAGCTTAACACTTAGCTAAATTTCACAAAAAATTGAAGAACATTGAGCCATTGCTCTCGGGTTCAAGCACAAGAAAAAGGAAAAAAAATTGTTCCTTGTCCATTTAGCTCCACACTTTAAACCTAGATTCTTATTTGTATTGTAAACATATCTCAATAGAAAAATCTTGGAAAAAGATAGTTTACGGGTTAGTCGCAAAACGAAAACCTTGTTGTCTTTCTAGGTTTTGTTTGGAGATTTGAAGGATATTTGTTGGTGTTGTTCTAAGGGTCTCAACAAGCGGATTGAAGTGTCTTGGGGAGGCTCTAAACTACTAAGGAGAGACTTCGGATTGGAGTTGGATTAAGTTTCATTGAGGTATAATCTTGTCTTTTATAGGTGTTACAAGATTATATAGTTATATTGTTGTTGTTAGCTTTACTTGTGGCTAGCATGAAGTTGATATGTTGAAGTTTATAAGTATTATGGATTGCTTGTAGCTTAAATCCGAAATGTTATACAAGCCACTTGAAGATTGGATTACTAATTGGTCGTTTTTTTAGAAATCGTCGCATATCACTTATTTGAAGATTTTGGTAGTTATAATCAAATGCGACTTGATATCATGTTATGCTACCAATTTGGATTGAAATGGAAATTGGATAAGAATTGGTATTGTTGTATTCATTATGGCCGAAAATTGGACTAGTAGTTGTATTAGTTTGTTATCGTTTGTGGGGCGGAATTTTACACGTCTAGTAGGCGTGTAATCCCATTGATTAATTGCTTTGTTTGTGCCTTAAATGTGGCGTGTTTGGTTATTGTATTCGGCCTTGAAAAGGTGGCAAAGTTAGTAAAAACAAAGGAGGTCTTTGTCCGATTTTTAGAATTTAGCTACTTGACACTTATAATATTCTACGTTTGAAGTAAGGCTTTAATAGGCGTGTTGTGAATATTATAGGTTGACATACTACGGGCGGGACTTTGTACTTGGCAAGTGGTTTGACCCGGCGAGGTATGTAGAACTTTTCCTATCCTTTGAGCATGACTAGTTGCACGTATATAGTACGGTGAGCGTCTGAGATCTTGATATCCTCTACTAGTTTATTGAATAGCCAAGTTGGGTGAGTTAGTAGATTAACTCACTTCTTGGAAGTATTAAGGATGTCTAATGTTTTATTAAAGTTAAGGGACTTGAAGAGTTTTAAAGTATGTGATACTTGTTCCGTTTTAAATGTATAAGTCCCTTGGATAGGAAATTGTACTTGACTAAGGTATAAAGTGAATATAACGACTTTATGGGGAGTTGGTTATATTGGCTTTATGGAAAGATAAATGGCTTGATTTAATGGAAGGCAATTCGATTTTAAGGCATCAAATTGCCTAAGGTTTTATAAGAAAATGAGTCACTTGATTTAGAAACCTAACTTTATTTCTAACGGTGTCGTGACTTGCCTTGAAATGTAATTTGGACTTGATACTAGGATTAATAGTATCATGGAAGTTTTCTACTAAAAAGAGTCATTTGTTTTACAGAATTGAAGTACGTAGTACTTTGGGTTAAATTCCCAGATTTTTTATAAAAGACATGCTAGTGCCTTAGGTATTACTAAAATGAGAGTGTAGATGAATAAGACTAATAAGAAGTTAGGGAGATTTCTAACTTGCTTATTTATTGTATGCTGACCGGTTGAGATAGGGTAAGAGTATAAGTGAGGGGTAAACCCCCAAGACGCTATACCACTTTCTCCAGGATAAGAGTATAAATGAGGGGTAAACCCCCAAGACGTTATACCACCTGTTTTATTACCTTCTTCAGGGTAAGAGTATAAATGAGGGGCAAACCCCCAAGACGTTATACCACCCGCGGGGTAAGAGTATAAATGAGGGTAAGAACCTAAGGCGTTATACCACACTGTTTCTATGGGTTCGCTACCCATGATTTGTTCGAGTCTCTATTGTGATGTTATGCGTTTTCCCTTGATTTACTCTCATTGTTAGTAAGGCCTTTGTGTCTTGTAATTTTGTTATCATACATGTCTCGGCTTTGTTTTAAACTTATGTTGTAATTACAGTACTTTCGAGTTTACATACTTAGTACATATTGTGTCTTGACCCCTTCCTCGGCTGCGTTAAATCTGCGCGAGAAAGAGTAGCAGTGGTGGATCCACATTCTTAGGATCACTTATCGGCGTCAAGCTCCATTTATCAGGAGGCTTGTCTCATTTTAGTACGATCTTTTCCACAGTGTTGTAGATTTATGTACATTCGGGGTATGGCGGGCCTGTCCGCCACAATTATTATTCCTAAGTGCTGTATTCACGTATGTGGTTGGGTGTAGGCGATTATCTGATTGTACTTTTGAGTATGTTTATATTATGGAAGCGGCCTTATCGGCTAGCACAGGATGTGTGTTTTCACGTGTGTTTATGTTGTGTATGTTCATTGCTATTCTCGATGTATACGAGCAGGTGCGGGTAGGGCACGATCGCGAACGGGTCGATCGTGACAAAAGTGGTATCAGAGCAGTTAGTCCTCGGAAAATGTGTACAAACCGTGTCTAGTAGAGTCTTGATTATCGGTGTGTTGTGCACCACATCTATAATCAGGAGGCTGCAGGACATTTAAGATTGGTTTCCATTCTTCTCTCTCTGAGATCGTGCAGTAGAGCTGTCTTATTAGGTTGAATCCTCTCTGACCTAGTCTTATGAAACAGATATGCCTCGCGGAGCGACCGGGGCCCGAAGGGCAAAGCGGCGGCGGGAGCGCTAGCGGTACTCGAGAGGGTTACGGACTCGAGCACGGACTATGCACGAGGTAGTAGGTGGGTCGGCGAGTTCACCACGCCGGCGATATTAGAAGGCGAGAGCGGCGGTAGCTCGAGGTTCGGTGCGAGCCTCTAGTTCGCGTAGGGTCGAGTATAGGGACTACGGGGAGCAGATCCGGTTATTGACAATACATGTCTCCAGCTTTATTTTAGACTATATGATTTCATTTCAGTACTTTCAGTTTCACATACTTGGTACATAGTTTGTACTGACCCCCTTCCTCGGGGGCTGCGTTCATGTCGCAGGTAGAGTTATACAGGTTGCTGATCCTCACTCTTAGGATCACTGTTCAGCTGTTGAGAAGCTCCATTACTCCGGAGGCTTATCTTTGGTTCAGATCCCTGGTATTGTCGGTTATTGTACATTCAGGGGTATGGCGGGGCCCTGTCCCATCACAGTTGTTATGTTAAAATTCTTAGAGGTATGTAGTCATGTATGTGGGTCGGTTTGTAAAGACAAAGGATGTAACTGCTTTTGACTATTTATGCACATCTATAACCAGGAAGGCAGCCTTATCGGCTAACCTGTTGTTTACTTCTTACTGATTTAAGTTATGTGTTTTATGTATGTTCCGCTGACTTTTTCTGATGGTTACCTGTAAGGGTGCCCAGGTAGGGCACCAATCGCGGGCCCGGAGTCGGGTCGTGACACACATCCTCAACCATTTCCTAATGTCGTTCTCAATTACCCCAACACAATACTTTTCCCACGGTTATCTAAAACTGTAACCTATGGCATGACGACACTGAAGACCTTACCAGTCTCATATCCATCGCCTAATAACATGGGTACACATAACCCCATAATACATAAAACTATCCTTTTACGTGGGGGAGAGAGCTTTTCTCCCTTTCACAATCTTAGTTACCAAGCGCCACCTTATAATCGTAAAGATTTTAAAAACCTACCAACGATGTCTTCTGTTTTCCGCAGGCAGCACTCATACTTATATTATTCCCGCCTTGCGCATTTTTCCTGAAACCATTCAGAATATCAAGGCCCTGCCTGCCACACTAAACCAACTCCAAGTACCTCCAAGGGCACTTAACATGAACTTTTTCAAGGGTCGCACGTTTCCATTTCCATCCCTAAACTCTTCAAATTCAACTATTCCATACTTTCTACATCAATTTATTTACTTCAACCGAACAAGTCACATAAACTTACTAAAATCAAGTCTGCCAATTGTATATCATCACCGGGCAATCCTTATGTACCCGCTCAACTACGACCCAAACACCCACTGGTATAGCTACCTTGAAAGGTCATTATGGACTCTGGCTCTATTCCTTTACACTTGTTTGCTCTCTTTCTTACTGGTTGTAATATTCCCATACTTCCAAACTTATACTAGTATACGTACATAACTTCCATACTAATTCTGGCCTCCAATCTTTGGAGTTATTACATCGAACAATTTAAGGCCATTTTCGGCTCTCACAACCTGGTTTCGGTGGAATGCGTCCACGAACCCGTAAAACAATTTAACTAGACTTGGGTCTTGCATCCTCGTGACCCTGTCACGTAGCGGGACTACTACCAACTTGTTACACCCCGTATTTACAGGACATGTTTTAAGAACGTACGTGAGAATCCCAAATGTTAAGATTAGAGACTTGTAAAAATTTATCGGAATTATGGAATTGTCGGAAAACGTAATATTGTGACGAATGGGAGGGCGACACGTGTCACCCCCTTATGTTGTCTTGGACGAAAATAAGCATGGGTATAAGGGTCATTTGACCATTTTTATGATGACAAAGTCTTGAAAGTTGAAGAGCTTGATAAAATTGACTTAGTCAATGGGACCACAAGTATTGATAATTAAAAAAACTTCATCCAAGCCACACATTTGTGCACATCTTGACCCTTCATTTTACTATATAGTAGTACTAGTAGCAAGACAACTTCTATACTTAGACAAATTTTCAAGAAATTGGAGAACTCCTCTTGGATGCTCTCGGGTTCACCTACACAAAAAAGAAATTTTTTTGTTAGTTGTCCATTAAGCTCCACACTTTAAACCAAGGTTCATGAAGGTATTGTAAGGGTATCTCAATAGAAAGATCCCGGAAAAATAGCGTTTTCATATTAGTCGCAAGGTGGAAACCTAGTTGCTTTTCTAGGTTTTGATTGGAAGATTAAAGGAAACTTGTTTGTGATATTCTAAGGGTCTCAAGTGGCGGATTGAAGTGTCTAGAAGAGGCTCTAAGTTGCTAGGGAGCGACTTCGGAATTGAAGTTGGACTAAGACTCGTTGAGGTAATAATCTTGTCTCTTAAAGTGTTACAAGATTATATATTGTTGTTAGCCTTACATGTTTGCTAGCATGAAGTATATGTGTTGAAGATTTATAAGTGTTATGGATTGTTGTAGCCTAAAATCCGAAATGTCATATAAGCCTTTTGAAGTTGAATTACAATTTGGTCGTTATTTAGAATCGTCGCATGTTACTTACTTGAAGATTGTAGTAGTTATAATCGATTGCGACTTGATATCATGTTATGCTAACAATTTGGATTGAAAAGGAAATTGGATAAGAATTGGTGTTGTTGTATCTCAAGATTGCCGGATTTACACTTGTAGTTGTATTAGTTTGATATCAATTGTGGGGCGGAATTTTACACGTCTAATAGGCGTGTAATACCCTATTGTTAATTGCATTGTTGGACCTTAAATGTGGCGTGTTTGGTTATTGAATTCGGCCTTGAAAAAGGTGGCAAAGTATGTAGAAACAAAGGAGGTGTTGTCCGATTTTCCGTAGAATTTAGTGACTTTGCACTTATAATATTCTACGTTTGATATAAGACGTTAATAGACGTATTGTGGACATTATAGGTTGACATACTACGGGCGGGATATTGTACTTACCAAGTGGATTGACCCGAAGAGGTATGTAGAACTTTCCTATCTTTTGAACATGAATAGTTGCACGTATATAGTACGGTAGACGTACAAGACCTTGATATCCTTTACTTGTTTTAAGAATAGCCAAGTTGGGTGAGTTAGGAGATTAACTCACTTCTTTAAAAAGTATTAAGGATGTCTTAAGTTTTCAAGTTAAGGGACTTGAAGTGTTTTAAAGTATATGATACTTGTTTCGTTTTAAACGTATAAGTCCCCTGGTTAGGAAATTGTAATTGGCTAAGGTATAAAGTTAATATAACGACTTTATGGGAAGTTGGTTATATTAGCTTTATGGAAAGATAAATAAGGATAAATGACTTGATTTAATGAAAGGCAATTTGATTTTAAGGCATCAATTGCCTAAGGTTTCAAAAGAAAAGAAGTTACTTGATTTAGAAGCCTAATTTTATTTCTAAAGGTATTGTGACTTGTCTTGAAAAGTAATTGTGACTTGATACTACGGTTATTAGTATCTTGGAAGTTTTATATGAAAAAGAGTCATTTTTAAAAGAGTGGAAGTATGTAGTACTTTGGGTTAAATTCCCGGATTTTTATAAAAGACGTGTTAGTGCCTTAAGTAAACTAAAATGAGAGTGTATATGAACAAGACTAATAAGAAGTTAGGGGGATTTCTTAACTTGCTTATATAAGGTATGATAAGTCGGTAGTGCTTATGTTATAAAGGATAAGCTGGTAGTGCTTATGTTTTGTATGATAGCCGGTTTGTGCTAATGGTATATTATTCCTTACGGGGTCATTCCCCGGGTTTGTGGCATCATATTCCGTGGATTTTCTACCCATGATGCGAGGAATACCTCATGCGGGTCCCTAAGGGATTATGCGGGTGAAATAGTCCCATGCGGGGCGGATCAGTCCTATGCGAGGAATACCTCATTCGGGTCTACACGACCTATGCGGGCGGATACAACCTATGCGAGGAATACCTCATGCGGGTCCACACGACCCTTGCGGGTGAAATAGTCCCAGGAGTAGGGTTGCTTAATGATACTGCGGGCGGGTGGTCCTGCTTTGATCGTGAGCCTCCTATTTTTATGTTGTAAGTATACTCTTATTTACTCTCATTGTTAGTAAGGCACAGTGTACTGTAATTTGATTATCATACATGTCTCCGGCTTTGTTTTAGAGTTATGATGTAATTACAATATTTTTCCAGTTTTACATACTTAGTATATATTGTGTATTGACCCCCTTCCTCGGGGGCTGCGTTCATGCCGCAGTTAGGGGTAATCAGGTGGTGGATCCTCATTCTTAGGATCACTGATCAGGTGTCAGAAGCTCCATTTCTCCGAAGGCTTGTCTTTTGGTACATTTTTCCCTGATGTTGTAGATTTTATGTACATTCAGGGGTATGGCGGGGCCCTGTCCCGCCACAGTTGTTATTCCTAGATGTCTGTAGTCACATTTTGTGGTTTGGGCTGTAAGGACAGAGTTGTAATGTTTTATTTGTGATTATGTATATTTTATGGAAGGCGGCCTTATCGGCTAGCCTGTGTTGTTTATTGTCTAAACATGTTTATATGTTGTGTATGTTCTGCTGTTATTCTCTGATGTTTACCTGAACAGGGTGCCAAGGTAGGGCAACAGTCGCGGCCCCGGGGTCGGGTCGTGACAAAAGTACTCACACTTGGAGAACTTGGCGAATAACTGCCTGCTCCGGAGGACCCCAAGTACCGTCCTCAAGTGATCTGCATGCTCCTGCTCTATGCGCGAATAAACCAGGATGTCATCAATGAATACTATAACAAATGTATCCAAAAATGGCTTGAACACCCGGTTCATCAGATCCATAAATACCGCTGGAGCGTTGGTCAAACCGAAAGACATCACCCTGAACTCATAGTGCCCATACCGGGTCCTGAATGTAGTCTTTGGGATATCTGCCTCTCGAACTCGCACCTGATGATAACCAGACCGCAAGTCTATCTTGGAGAAACACCTCGCACCCTGCAACTGGTCAAACAAATCATCAATCCTGGGGAGGGGGTACCTATTCTTGATGGTTACCTTATTCAGCTGCCTGTAATCAACACACATACGCAGCGTCCCATCCTTCTTCTTCACAAACGAAACCGGCGCTCCCCAGGGAGAAACACTAGGCCTGATAAAGCCCTTTTCCAGCAAATCTTTCAGCTGGTCCTTTAGTTCCCTCAACTCGGTAGGTGCCATCCTGTATGGCGGAATAGATATAGGTCGAGTGTCTGGCAACGTATCAATACAAAACTTAATCTCCCTCTTAGGAGGGATACCCGGAAGATCGTCTGGGAACACATCTGGAAACTCCCTAACCACTGAACCGATCAAGAATCGCACCTCGGCCTGTATCGAATACCCAACGGTAAGAAATAAACCTACCCGCGAGCGTATTTGTGTTGCCCTTCCACTCGATGGTGGCTCGCCAGAAAGCTGAACCGGACAACTGTCTACGGTCAGCGTTGGCATAACAAGAAGCCAACCAGTCCATACCCATAATGACATCAAAATCTGTCATCTCCAACTCTATCAAGTCTGCGCAGTCGGCGATCAAATAAACACCTGACAACCTCTGTACACGCTCGCCTAACACCGAAACACCCATCGCGTAGCTACCTCAAAAGGCTCTATCGACACCGCTCTATCCGATTCTACCAAAGAATAAGAGGGGACACATAGACAAGGTGTCACGACCCACCCGGCTCGCATCGGTGCCCTACCAGGCACCCCTTTCGGTATACATCAGAGAATAGCAGCGGAACATACACAACTTATAAAATGCTTAAACATAAAAAATATAACAGGCTAGCCGATAAGGCCACCTTCCGTACAATATACGCAATAAAACAGTACACTTTTTTTTCGTTACAACCCAATCCACAAATGTGACTACAGACCTCTAAGAATAACAACTCTGGCGGGACAGGGCCCCGCCATACCCCTGAATGTACAACGACCGACAATACCAGGGATAAGCCTCCGGAATAAAGGAGCTTCTCAACAGGAAACAGTGATCCTAGGCGAGGATCGGCAATCTGTACTACTGCGGCGTAACGCAACCCGAAGGAGGTCGAGACAACATGTACCAAATATGTGAAATCGAAAATGCGTAATGAAATCATAAGTCTATAATAAAGCCGAGACATGTATGATATGTTATACCGTATTTCAGTATATGCGTAGGCGTGCGTCATAAAAGTTTAAGCCTTAAATGTCACGACCCGTTCGGGCAGTGGTCGTGCCTTACCCGCACCTGATCATTCATCAGAGAAAATCAGCGGAAAATATAGAACAAGACATGAAACATTTATGAAACGAGAAAAAAATAGTTTATCTGAAGAAAAGCTTGCCTTTCGGCATATATATAAACCAAGTTTTTTTGCAGTTACATCCCAACTGTACAATAGGACTACAGACCTCTAAGGAAGTAAACAACTATGGCGGGACAGGGCCCCGCCATACCCTGAATGTACAAAACTATCTACAATACAGGGAGATCATACCCAAAAGTAGAGCCTCCGAAGAAGATGGAGCTCCTGACACCAACGCAAAGATCCTAAGGATGTGGATCTAGCACCTGCTTGCCTTTACCTGCGGCATGAGCGGCCCGAAGGAGGTCGGTCTGACAAGTACCAAGTATGTGAAAGCGTAAGTACTTAAATGAAAACATATCATTTTAAAATCAGTTTACATATATGTATGAAACAACGAGGTAACGCGCATAGTGCCACATCATAAACAAGAGCAACAATAGGTAAATCGAATGTCTTTTCTAGGTGCGAATGATCGAGCAGGCCAATTGCCCGTAGTATCACCATGCAAGCCTAATCACGGACTCCGTAGTCGCATAGGCCACTCACGTAGGCCCGCATAGGTATATAACCCCGCATCGAGGGTAGCTACTCTCGGCATCGCCCCGACTCGTAGTCCGCATGGCCACATGCATCGCGTGAGGTATAACCCCGCACACTAACACGGAACTCCGTAGCTCGCATAGGTCCCTGGACCCGCATGAGGTATTCTCGAATCATGGTCCTGCATCGCGCGAGTCTACCCCGCGTGGAGGCGGCTTAACCCCGGTAACATGTCAAGAGGTGAGTGATATTACACTAACATAACAACTTATCGTTAAACAACATAAGCACAACAAGAATACTCTCTTATACAAACGTTACAAGACACTAACACACATAGCATAATATCATGTCTACTTATCAAACCATCTTATTATTCTTAAGTGGTTATACCTAACTTCCCATAAAGCTAGTATAACTCTTAAGCTTCTGTTTTAAAAACTAATTAGTTCTCTTCTGTTAAAAAATGATTCAGTATTCTTTTGAAATGCTTTCAGATCCTTATTATTCAGGCTTAAGTCGCGAGACATTGCCGTAAGTATTATTCAGTTAACACATGTACGTCTACCGTACTATATATATATTTTAAAAATATCATGCTTTAGGAAGAATCACATACCTTCTCGGCGAAATCCACCTGCCAAGTTGAATATGTCGCGCGCAGAGAATCAGCCTATAATAGTCAGACACGTCTATCAACGTTCAGACTATTCTGTAAACAGTTCTAAGCAGAGGGTTCTATATCCTACGGAAAATTGGGCAGCACTTCCCTACCCGGTGAGCTACTCAAGTCTACTGTGAAAACAGTCCTATGTAAGTACAGTTTGATTATTCTTCTTTTAAACCCTTCTACTGCGATAACAGTTCAATTCTATTCTGTAATATTCTTCTAAGTATTTAATACTTATTCTTATACTTCTACAGTATGCATTCTCTAATTACAAAAGAAGGACAAGATTATTTACCTCGGTAAGCCCAATAATATCCTAGATAAAAGTCGATCCGGAGCAAGGCTTAGCTCTAAGTTGTATGCTCAGATAGCTCGAAACCTTAGCAGTTCTTCACAACTTCTACTAAGTACTAAGGGATTTGGGCTAGGGTATTTTGGGCATTATAACAATACTAGAAGGCAACTTTTCTACCAAGGGAGGGGGGGTAGATTTCGGCTAGGCTAGGGGGGGTAGCCTCGGCTAAGCTTCTCCAAAGGGGGGGGGAGGTGTTTGGACGAAAAGGCTCAAGGGAGAGGAGAGGATTTTAGACTTGGAAAGTTTTTGTGGATGAAGAACTCTTCATCTCAAGAGGGGTATTTATAGGTCAAGGGATGGCCAACCAAGGGCCAAGATGGTGCCAAGTGCAAGGCAAGTGTAGGGTGAGGATTAGGGCAAGTGTCCTTAGCCAACTTGCACACAAAATATCCTACCAACTACTTGACAAAAATGGCACTCCAATCGGCCATATTGACGCCTCAAGTCCACCAATGAGAGGGTGACAAGTGTCGCCCTCTCGTTGGTCCAAAGTGTTTCGTCTCTCGGAAAAATCCGCAAAAATTAGAAATGACATAGCCGGAATTTATCCTACGCGAGTTGTGTAAAACGTTTCGTCGGAAAACGATTCTTTTAATGAGTTGTGCCCAAAAAAACGTCTAGTGCCTAAACTTTAAGGCTAAACTTTTGTACGTACGTCCTCACGTACATACTCCGGAAATACGGGGTATAACATTCTCCCCTCCTTAGAAACATTCGTCCCGAATGTTCCTTCCCAAGACAGTTATCGATAAGGTTCTTCATAACTTAAACAGTTTGCAAATGCCACATACGGCCACAAAAAAAAAAACAACACTTAGGCATATATGACAATGAAGATTTACAAGTAGGAAAGTGAATTACCTGGAGGTGTGGGGAATAGGTGAGGATACTTCTGCCTCATGTCCTCCTCAGCTTCCCACGTCATCTCCTCCCTAAGCTCGTTCCGCCACAAGACTTTGACGGAAGCCACGTCCTTGGTCCGCAGACGCCTAACCTGACGATCGATTATCGCTATGGGAACCTCCTCATACGATAACCCCTCGGTCACCTGGACATCGTCAATCGGATGCACCCTAGATGGATCCCCGATACATCTCCTCAGCATAGAAACATGAAACACCGGATGCACTGCCTCCAGATCGGACGGCAGATCCAACTCATAGGCAACCTTGCCTACCCTGCGGACAATCTGATACGGCCCAATGTACCTTGGGCTGAGTTTCCCCTTCTTCCCGAATCTCATCACACCCTTCATGGGTGACACCTTTAGGAAAACCCAATCATGAACCTCGAACTCCAGATCACGACGATGATCGCGTATGACTTACGCCGACTACGAGTCGGCCAAGAACCTCTCTGGATAAGCTTCCCCTTATCCACTGCCGGCTGCACCAAATCAGGTCCCACTAACTGCACCTCGCCCACATCGAACCAACCTATAGGCGACTGCACTTCCTCCCATACAAGGCCTCATAAGGCGCCATCCCGAATCTTTGGAGTGGTAGCTATTATTGTACGCAAACTCAACTAGAGGCAAATGATCCTCCCGGCTACCACGAAGTCGATAACACGGGCTCGCGACATATCCTCGAGTGCGGATAGTGCGCTCGGCTTTGTCGTCTGCGTGGATGGAATGCGATGCTCGAGCTCACTGCGTCCTAAACCTCTCTGGAAAGACCTCGAAGTTAGCCGTACCGGGCTCCTGCATGCGATATGATCGAAATAGGGACTCCATGCGATCGACAATCTCTCGGATGTTAAGTGCGGCATAATCCTCGGTAGAAAAAGTCGTCACGGGAAGAAAGTGGGCTGATTTTGTCGACTGTCGACGATAACCCATATAGAATCATGTCTCCTCGAGTGCGAGGTAATCCGTGATAAAATCCATGTTGATTACCTCCCACTTCCGGTCGGGATCTCAATCGTGCGCAACAAACCACCAGGCCTGCGGTGCTCTACCTTCACTGCGACAACACGGGCGAGCTACGAACTGCAACGTCCTCTTCGCCATCCCACCAATACGGATCTAAGGTCGTGGTACATCTTGGTCGACCACGGATGGATAGAGTAACGCGCGTTGTGTGCTTCCCGAGAACTCCTGCGAAGTCACGAAACATCTGGAACACACAACCGCCCTCAAACCTTAGCACCCCATCGGTGCTACGTCAAGGACCCTTCCTCACGAAGCCGTATCACGATAACGTGTCAAAAGCGGATCCTCGACTGTTGCCTCTTCACCTCGCCGGCGATGGAAGACTCGGCAACCTCACGAACTCGAACCCATCTGCTATCGGAATCAATCAAGCGGACACCAAGGCTCGCTAACGATGCAAATCACGAACCATGTCCCTTCTCGGCTGCACATCGATAGGCTCCCCGTCGACCTACGACTAAGATCATACGCCACAACATTGGCCTTCCCGGGTGGTACGGGATATCAACATCGTAATCCTTAAGCAACTCTAACCACCGCTCTGCCGTAAGTTCACTCCTCTGGTGAAGATATCTTGGAGGCTCTTGTGGTGCGTATAAATATCCACATGAACCCCATACAAGTAGTGCCTCCGGATCTTGGCGTGAATCACCGCGACTCGAATCATGGGTGGGTTAGTTCCTCTCTTGTTTCTTGGTGTCGGGATGCATACGCTATAACCTTTCCTGCTGCATCAACACATCCCAACCCGATGCGACGCACAATACACAACATAACCGTCGGACCCTCGGAAGAGTAAGAACGAGGCGGTCGTCGATCTCTCTTTCAAGAATCGAAACCACGCTCACAAGCATCGATCCATCAAACTTGGCTGCCTTTTGAGTCGACCTAGTCAATGGTGAAGATAGAAGCAAACTTCTCCACGAACCGCCGATAATATCCTGCAAGGCCCGAGCTGCGAACCTCTGCCGGAGTAGGTCTAGGCAAGTCTGCTGCGCCGATCTTGGCCGTATCCACTCGAATGCCATCAGCCCCGACAATATGCCCAAGAAAAGCCACCGAAGTCAACCAAAACTCACATTTGGAAAACTTGGCGTACAACTGCTGGTCGGAGAAGCGTCGGCCTGATCGCCAAATGCTCGCGTGCTCTGCTCGGCGAGAATAAACCAAGATATCATCGATGAACACTATCACAAACATGTCCAAAAATGGTTTGAACACTCGGTTCATCAAATCCATGAATACCGCCGGAGCGTTGGTCAAACCAAATGACATAACCCTAAACTCGTAGTGCCCGTACCGGGTCCGGAATGCAGTCCTAGGGATGTCCAACTCTCTGACTCGCACCTGATGATAGCCCGACCGTAGATCAATCTTGGAGAAACATCTCGCACCCTGCAACTGGTCGAACAAATCATCAATCCTGGGAAGGGGGTATCTGTTCTTAATGGTCACCTTGTTCAGCTGCCTGTAATCAACACACATGCGCAGCGTCCCGTCCTTCTTCTTCACGAACAATACCGGCGCTCCCCACGGAGAAACACTAGGCCTGATGAAGCCCTTCTCCAGCAAATCCCTAAGCTGATCCTTCAACTCTCTCAACTCGGCAGGTGCCATTCTGTATGGCGGAATGGAAATAGGCCGAGTGTCTGGCAATATGTCTATACAAAACTCAATCTCCCTCTCAGGAGGGATACCCGGGAGGTCGTCTGGAAACACGTCTGGGAACTCTCTGACCACTGGAACTGACGGAAAATCTGGTACCGCAGCTTCAGTATCAAACACCCGAACGAGATGGTAGATATACCCCTTCTGCACCATCTTCCTAGCCTTGAGGTAGGAAATAAACCTACCCCTCGGCGTCTGGTGCTCCTCCCACTCAACAACCGGCCTCAGAAAGCGGAACCGTACTACTCTCTCTTTGCGGTCTACATTGGCGTAGCAGAAGCTAGCCAATCCATCCCATGATCACGTCGGTCAATCATCTCCAACTCTATCAAGTCGGCTGGTCCGACGTAAATGGTCACGGACAAGCCCTATATACCGCCGAGCTACCACCGAATCACCCATCTGGCGTAGCTACCTCGAAAGGGTCTATGGACTCGGGCTCATCCTATCCTACTAGCAACAAGGGAGATATATAGGATGAGTAGAACCCGGATCTATCGAGGCATAAACATCAAACCCGAACCGATAAGGTACTGTGGCGACATCGGTGAGACCTCACGATCTGCCCGGTGGACAAGGCATAAATGCGATTCGAGGACCGCTAGAAGCTGAGACCGCGCCACGACCTGCCGCGACCTGGCGGCCCGAGTACCTTGCCTCGGGGCGAGTAGCTGTCGGGGATGAAGAAGACCCGCGAAAGAACACAGAGGTGACTCCTACCACCGCGCCACTCCTAGTCGGGCGGTCTCTGCAAAGTGACCTGCTGGACACAAGCAATGAGCTCGGAGCACCACAATTCGAAGTGGGATCTGCATCGGCCACCGAGGGGTGGTCCGTCGGCGATGCCTGGCGACCGATGTCCAAGTCCACGGGGCCACTGCGCTCTCGAATGTCTGGATGTCTTGAGGGCGGTGCATGAGTGCTCTGGTGGCGTGGTGCAAATCTAGGCTGCTGCGGTAGCCCGCCCACGATAGCCACCAAAAGACCTGCTGTCTGGTCTTCTACATTCTTTGCTGTCAACCCGTCGGTCTCTACGCTCGCCGCATCCAGAGCATGAGCTGCGTGCGGGTAATGTCCATACCGGTGAAGAAACACCCGCACAAGACTCGGCCATATAGACATCTAGCCCGATGACGTAGCGGTGCATCCTATCCTCCATATCTGCTACCAATGCTGGGACATATCGAGCCAAAGAATCGAACTCGACATTGTACTCCCTGACTGTGCGTCCCCTCTGTCTCAGCAGTAAAAATCTATCAGCCCGCGCCCTCCTCATCTGTGGAGGCAAGAAGTGAGTGAGGAAAGCCTCTGAGAACTCATCCCAAGTAGTTGGGGACGCGTGCTCTCCCCGGGATAACTCCCACGAATCAAACCAATCGACTGCGGTATCACGCAGCCTATGTGAACCAAAGATCACGGACTCGGTCTCCGACGCCCTGATCACTCTCAAAATCCTCTGTAGCTGACGGATGAACTCCTGCGGATCATCCTCCGGCCTCGACCCGTAAAACTCTGGCGGGCTCTGACTCGGAAGTCTCGTAGCCTCAAACTCTGCGCCTCGGGTGAACCACGGGTGCAGTTTGGGGCTGAATCGCCGCATCCGGCTGTCCTCGTATGCGGCCATGATCTGGCGATGGCGGGCCATCTCTCTGTAACCCATCTCATCTGCTCCGGTGTGGGGTGGAGGTGTAGGTCTTGTGGTCTCATCACCATTGCTGCGCCCTAAACCCTCACCAGGTCGGGCGTCGTATAACTCGCCGTCTCGGTATAGGCGGGCGAGCCTCGTGACTCTAGGTGTCCCACTAGCAGCTCCTCAGTGCCTTGCCGCCAGGCGGGTTGCCTTACGTGGAGGCATAAGCGTTCTGAAAGGAATACGTTAGAGGGTCCAACTTTAACACGACTAAAGCACGATCTCAGTGAGAAGAATGAAACCAATCCTAAATATCCTATAGCCTCACGATTATTGGTGTGGTGCACACACCGATAATCAAGACTACTAGATACGATGCGTAGACACTTTCCGAGGATTAATCGCTCGATACCACTTTTGTCACGACCGTTCGGGGCGTGGTAGTGCCTTACGGCACCCAACGATTCATCAGAGAAAATCAGCGGAAAATATAGAACAAGACATGAAACATTTATGAAACGAGAAAAAAACAGTTTATCTGAAGAAAAGCTTGCTTTTCGGCATATATATATAACCCAAGTTTTTTTGCAGTTACATCCCAACTGTACAATAGGACTACAGACCTCTAAGGAAGTAAACAACTATGGCGGGGCCCTGTCCCGCCATACCCTGAATGTACAAAACTATCTACAATACAGGGAGATCATACCCAAAAGTAGAGCCTCCGGAGAAGATGGAGCTCCTGACACCAACGCAAAGATCCTAAGGATGTGGATCTAGCACCTGCTTGCCTTTACCTGCGGCATGAACGCAGCCCCCCGAATGAGGTCAGTACAACAGGTACCAAGTATGTGAAACTGTAAGTACTTAAATGAAAACATATCATTTTAAAATCAGTTTACATATATGTATGAAACAACCAAGGTAACCGCACATAGTGACACATCATAAACAAGAGCAACAATAGGTAAACTGTAACAGGTCTTTTCTAGGCTGCGAATGATCGAAGCAGGGCCAATTGCCCGTAGTATCACCATGCAAGCCTAATCCTGGACTCCCGTAGTCCGCATAGGCCACTCACGTAGGCCCGCATAGGGTATATAACCCCGCATCGAGGGTAGCTACTCCTCGGCATCGTCCTGGACTCGTAGTCCGCATGGCCACATAGACCGCATGAGGTATAACCCCGCACACTAACCTGGAACTCCCGTAGCTCCGCATAGGTCCCCTGGACCCGCATGAGGTATTCTCGAATCATGGTCCCAGACCGCCTGAGTCTACCCCGCATCGGAGGGCAGCTTAACCCCCGGTAACATGTCAAGAGGTGAGTGATATTACACTAACATAACAGCTTATCGTTAAACAACATAAGCACAACAAGAATACTCTCTTATACAAACGTTACAAGACACTAACACACATAGCATCATATCATGTCTACTTATCAAACCATCTTATTATTCTTAAGTGGTTATACCTAACTTCCCATAAAGCTAGTATAACTCTTAAGCTTCTGTTTTAAAAACTAATTAGTTCTCTTCTGTTAAAAAATGATTCAGTATTCTTTTGAAATGCTTTCAGATCCTTATTATTCAGGCTTAAGTCGCGAGACATTGCCGTAAGTATTATTCAGTTAACACATGTACGTCTACCGTACTATATATATATTTTAAAAATATCATGCTTTTAGGAAGAATCACATACCTTCTCGGCGAAATCCACCTGCCAAGTTGAATATGTCGCGCAGAGAATCGACCTATAATAGTCGACACGTCTATCAACGCGTTGGACTATTACGCAGTGATTCTAGCGAGAGGGTTCTATATCCTACGGAAAATTGGGCGCACTTCCTACCCGGTGAGCTACTCAAGTCTTGTGAACAGTCCTATGTAAATCTGATTTGATTATTCTTCTTTAAACCCTTCTATGTGATAATTCAATTCTATTCGTAATATTCTTCTAAGTATTTAATACTTATTCTTATACTACTACGGTATGTATTCTCTAATTACAAAAGAAGGACAAGATTATTTACCTCGGTAAGCCCAATAATATCCTAGATAAAAGTCGATCCGGAGCAAGGCTTAGCTCCTAAGTTGTACGCTCCGATAGCTCCAAGGAAACCTTAGAAGTTCTTCACAACTTCTACTAAGTACTAAGGGATTTGGGCTAGGGTATTTTGGGCATTATAACAATACTAGAAGGCAACTTTTCTACCAAGGGAGGGGGGGTAGATTTCGGCTAGGCTAGGGGGTAGCCTCGGCTAAGCTTCTCCAAAGGGGAGGTGTTTGGACGAAAAGGCTCAAGGGAGAGGAGAGGATTTTAGACTTGGAAAGTTTTTGTGGATGAAGAACTCTTCATCTCAAGAGGGGTATTTATAGGTCAAGGGATGCCCAACCAAGGGCCAAGATGGTGCCAAGTGCAAGGCAAGTGTATGGTGATTATTAGGGCAAGTGTCCTTAGCCAACTTGCACACAAAATATCCTACCAACAACTTGACAAAAATGGCACTCCAATCGGCCATATTGACGCCTCAAGTCCACCAATGAGAGGGTGACAAGTGTCTCCCTCTCGTTGGTCCAAAGTGTTTCGTCTCTCGGAAAAATCCACAAAAATTAGAAATGACATAGCTGGAATTTATCCTACGCGAGTTGTGTAAAACGTTTCGTCGGAAAACGATTCTTTTAATGAGTTGTGCCCAAAAAAACGTCTAGTGCCTAAACTTTAAGGCTAAACTTTTGTACGTACGTCCTCACGTACATACTCCGGAAATACGGGATATAACATTAAAGTTAGGCATAGGACGAAATTTGTGCACAACCCACGAAACGAATTGTTTTCCGACGAAACGTTTTCCAAAACCTGCGTAGGGAAAATTACGGCTATGTCATTTATAATTTTTGCGGATTTTTCCGAGAGATGAAATATTTTGGACCAACGAGAGGGTGACACTTGTCACCCTCAAGTGGACGGCAACATGGGCAAGATTGGCACGTTTTTGTGGCCTTGCACAAGTCAAGGTTAGGTAAGATATTTTTGTGTAGTAGATGGATAATGACACATGGGTGAATCTCCACCCTCCACTTGCCCTCCACTTGCCATCATCTTGACCCTTGAAAGCCCTATAAATACCCCCCTTAAGTTGAAGATTTCTTCATCCACAAATATTTTCCAAGTCTTGAAATCTCCCTTCCCCCTTGTGAGCTTCTCGTCCAAGCCTCATTTCCCCATCTGAGAGCTAAGCCAAACACCCTCTCCCCCCCCCCTTCCCTAGTGGTCTCGGCAAGTACCCCCCCCCCCCCTTGGTAGAAAATACTCTCCAAGTATTGTTATTATCCCCAAAATACCTTAGCCAATCCCTTATAGTATTTCCAAAGTTACCTCTATACATAGAGTCCGGAAATACTACCTTATATTCCTATAGACACTAAACGAAACCCTAAGAGAAACTTCATAGTTGGTTGAAGTAGAAAGTAGAAGTTGTGTAGAAACTTCTAAGGGTTTCTTGGAGCGGATTGGAGCGTACAGATTAGGAGCTAAACCTTGCTCAGGATCGACTTATATCTTGGATAATATTGGGGTTATCGAGGTAAATAATCTTATCCTTCTATTATAATTGGAGAGTACATACCGTAGAAGTATAGAAATAGTATAGAACACATAGAAGGATATTAAAGAAGATTGAACTGTACATACATAGGACTGTATTTCTGATGAGACTTGTATAGTTTCTGGGTAGGGAAGTCTTTGCGATTTTTCCGTAGAATAGAGAACCCTCTGCTTAGATTATCCTACAGAGTAGTCTAGATGTTGATAGACGTATTTGACTATTATAGGTTGATACTCTGCGCGCGACATATTCGACTTGGCAGGTGGATTTCGCCGAGGAGGTATGTGATTCTTCCTATACTCTTGAGCATGATATTTTAAAATATATATATAGTACGGTAGACGTACGTGTGATAACTGAACATGGTTTTACTTGACGTCTTTTGACTTGAGTCTAATAATAAAAATCTTGAAGTCCTTCAAAAGAATTATAAATCATTTTTGAAAGAAAAAGAATATTTGTTTTTAAAACAAAAGGCTTAAGAGTTATACTAGCTTTATGGGAAGTTAGGTATGACGACGTAAGAAAGATAAAAGGAACGGTTTACTTATGTGTTTATAAAAGACTTGTATTGATTTCTGGAAAGTATAGTAAGATGGTTTGTTGAGTAGACATATTGTGATGCTATGTGTGTTAGTGTCTTGTAACAATTGTGTAAAGAGGTTATTCTTATTGTGCTTATGTTGTTTAACGATAAGCCGTTATGTTAGTATTACATCACTCACCTCTTGACATGATATATCGGGGTTAAGCGCCTCCGATGCGGGTATACCTCGAGCGATGTGTGACTATGATTCGAGAATAAATCATTCGGGTCCAGGACTGTGCGAGCTACGGGAGTTCCAGGTTAGTGTGCGAGGAATACCTCATGCGGTCTATGTGGCCATGCGGACTACGAGAGTCCAGGACGATGCCGGGGAGTAGCTACCCTCGATGCGAGGAATACCTCATGCGGGTCTATGTGACCTATGCGGGCTGCGGGAAGTCCAGGATTAGGCATGCATAATGATACTATGGGCGATTGGCCTTGCTTCGATCATTCGCAGCCTAGAAAAGACCTGTTACAGTTTACCTGTTGTTACTCTTGTTTGTGATGTGGCACTATGTGCGGTTACATTGGTTATTTCGTACATATTTGTAAATTGGCTTTAAAATGATATGATTTCATTTAAGTACTTTACAGTTTCACATACTTGGTACCTGTTGTACTGACCTCCTTCGGGGGGCTGCGTTCATGCCGCAGGTAAGGGAAAGCAGGTGCTAGATCCGCATCCTTAGGATCTTTTGCTTTGGTGTCAGGATCTCCATCTTCTCCGGAGGCTCGACTTTTGGGTATGATATCACTGTTGTTGTAGATAGTTTTGTACATTCAGGGTATGGCGGGCCCCTGTCCCGCCATAGTTGTTTATCTTCTTAGAGGTCTGTAGTCCTATTGTACAGTTGGGATGTAACTGCCGGGCTTTGTATATATATATATGTCGAAAGACGACTTTTCTCAGATAAATTGTGTCTCAATTTACATTGTTTCATGTCTTGTTTTTATATTCCGCTGATTTTCTCTGATGTATGACTACTTGGGTGCCCGGGTAAGGCACCAGTCACTGGCCCCGGAATGGGTCGTGACAAAAGTGGTATCAGAGCAGTTGATCCTCGGAAAGTGTCTCTGACGTATCTAGTAAGTCTTGATTATCGGTGTGTTGTGCACCACCAATAATCGTGAGGCTATAGGATATTTAGGATTGGTTTCCATTCTTCTCACTCGAGATCGTGCCTTAGAAGTGTGTTATAAGTTTGACTCTCTAACGTATTTCCTTTCTTTATGATTATGCCTCCACGTAAGGCAACCCGCCCGAGGCAAGGCAGCGAGGAGCTACTAGTAGGACACCGAGTCACGAGGGCTCGAGCCCGATCTATACCCGGACGGCGAGTTCCACGACGCCGGCCCCAGCAGGTTTAGGCCGCAGCGATGGTGATGAGACCCCAAGACTGCACCTCCACCCGGCTGGAGCGGATGAGATGGGTTCTGAAGAGATAGCCCATCGCCGTGATCGTGGCGACATAAGGATAAGTGGATCGGCGGTTCCAGCTCAGCGATACACGTGGTTCACCCGAGATCGAGCGGTTGCGCTACGAGATTTTCGAGTTATAGCCCGCCGAGTTCTGGTCGAGGCACGAGGATGATCCGCGAGAGTTCATCCGTCGATTCTGAGAGGATCATGCGAGTGATCAAGGCTTCGGAGACCGAGTCTGTGATCTTCGGTTCACATAGGCTGCGTGATATCGCAGTCGATTGGTTTGATTCGTGGGAGTTATCCCGGGGAGAGCACGCGTCCCCAGCTACTTGGGACGAGTTCTCGGAGGCTTTCTCACTCACTTCTTGCCTCGCGGATGAGAGAGGCACAGCCGATTTTTGTTCTTTGAGAGCAGAGGGCGCCGCATTAGGAGTACAACGTTGAGTTCGATTCGTTGGCTCGATATGTCCCTGCGTTGGTAGCGAATATGGAGGGCGAGTGCATCGCTACGTCACCGGGCTAGATGATTATATGGCTGAGTCTTGTACGGGTGTGGCTCTTCAGCCAGGCATGGACATTACCCGCATGCAGGCTCATGCACTTGGATGGGAGGAGCGTAGAGGCCGATGGGTTGACAGACAGCAGCAGAAGAAGGCCAGGACGGCAGGGTCTTTTGGTAGCTATCGAGGTGGACGGCCTCAACGGAAATCGGTTGCACCACGGCTCGAGCACTCTACACCGTCCTCAAACAGGCCAGATATTCGGGGGCAGGTCAGGGCCCCAGGACTTCGGACTTCCAGGGTAGCAGAGGTGCTGACCGATCGAGACCACCCCCCCTCAGTGTGGCCGATGCGGTAGATCCCATCTCGGGAGTTGTGGTCCTACTTCAGGAGGTTGCTACACTTGCGGCCAGCAGGGCCACTTTGCGAGGAACTGTCCGACCAAGGGCAGCGCTGATGGTAGGGGTCAGCCTACAGGTTCTTTCGCCGGGTCTTCTTCATCTCCTACAGTTACTCGCCCCGGAGGGCAGGGTACTCATGGACCAGCAGGTCGCGGCAGAGGTCGTGGCGCGGGTCCCAGTTCTAGCGGTCCTCAGAACCGCATATATGCCTTGTCCAGCCGGCAGGACCAGGAGGCCTCACCTGATGTCGTCACAGGTACCTTATCAGTTTCATGTTGTGACGTGTATGCCCTGATAGATCCGGGTTCTACTCTGTCCTATATATCTCCCCTTATTGCTAGTAGGATAGGGATAGAGCCTGAGTCCATAGACCCTTTTGAGGTAGCTACGCCAGTGGGTGATTCGGTGGTAGCTCGGCGGGTGTATAGAGCTTGCCCCGTGACTTTATGTAGTCGTCAGACCCTAGCCGACTTGATAGAGTTGGACATGACTGATTTCGACGTGATCATGGGTATGGATTGGCTAGCTTCTTGCTACGCCAGTGTAGACTGCAGGGAGAGAGTGGTACGGTTCCAGTTTCCTGGGGAGCCGGTTATTGAGTGGGAGGGGAACACTGTGTCGCCGAGGGGTAGGTTTATTTCCTACCTCAAGGCCAGGAAGATGGTGCAGAAGGGGTACATCTACCATCTCATTCGGGTGTTTGATACTGAGGCTGCGGTACCAGATTTTCAGACAGTTCCAGTAGTCAGAGAGTTTCCAGATGTGTTTCCAGACGACCTCCCGGGTATCCCTCCTGAGAGGGAGATAGAGTTTTGTATCGATGTGCTACCAGACACTCGGCCTATTTCCATTCCGCCATATAGAATTGTTATACCCCGTATTTCCAGAGTATGTACGTGAGGGCGTACGTATAAGAATTTGAGCCTTAAGATTAGGCAAGGTTCGAAATTTGGGCACAAGTGCCGAAAAGAGTCGTTTTCCGACGAAACGTTTCCACAGCTTACGTAGGGAAAATTCCGGCTATGTCATTAATAATTTTTGCGGATTTTTCCGAGAGACGAAACATTTTGGACCAACGGGAGGGTGACAAGTGTCACCCTCACATTGGAAGCAAGTGGACGACAAACTTGACCATTGGCACGTTTTTGGTGTTGAAATTTTGGTCAAGGGTTAGGTAGGATATTTTGTGTAGATGGATAAGGTAGCACATGGCTAAATCTTGGCCTTACACTTGCTATGCACTTGTCTTCATCTTGGCCATTGGTTGGCCTTCACTTGACCTATAAATACCCCTCTAAGTTGAAGACTTTCTTCATCCAAAACTTGAGCAATCTATCTAAGTCTCAAAATACTCCCTCCCTCTTGTTCTCTCGTCCACCACACTCCCCCTCCCCCTTTGAGGCCCTTTGGCCGAGAGCTTCCCCCTCCCCCTTTGTAGTGGTTAGCCGTGGGGTACCCCCCCCTAGCCTAGTTGTTTTCGTATAATACCCCTTGTTGTGGTATAGAAATACTCTCCTATTATTGTTGTAATGTCCAAATACCTTGGCCCAAATACCTTGTAGTTTTCCCAAGGTTGCACTTATACAAAAGCCCAGAAAATACTATTATACTTCCTTTAGCCACTAAACGAAACCCTAAGGAAATCTTCATTGATAGTTGAAGTAATTGAGTAGAAGTTGGTTAGAACTTCTAAGGGTTGTTTGGAGCGGGTTGGAGCGCGCGGAGTAGGAGCTAAACCTTGCTCAGGATCGACATATAAACTCGGATAATTTTGGGCTTATCGAGGTAAACACTCTTGACCTTCTATTGTAATTGGAAATTACATGTTGTAGGAATATATAGTTGAAGTATACTATATATAGAACTGAACATTATAATTGTGCGGCAATGTCTTTTGACTTAAGCCTGAATAATACTTACGGCAATGTCTTGCGACTTAAGCCTGAATTTAAAGAAGAGAATCAAGCGTAATTACGTAGGGTGTATTCTGATGAGACTTGTGTAGCATTTCTGTGTCGTAGAATTGTACATGTCCGGTTAGACGTGCCAAACCCCCCCTGGTTGGCTTGGTAGCCGGCCTCGATAGTGGAGAGATTTACTGTTTGCGGGAAGTCTTTGCCAATTTTCTGTAGAATATTCTACATTGAGATCTAAGATGTTAATAGGCGCCTTGTGGCCTCTATAGGTTGAAATACTGCGTGTGGCGTGGTCTACTTGGCTTAAGGTGTAGCCGACGGTTTGAGGTACTTGGAGCGTTTTGCTATTAGTCGATAATCGTCGCGAGGTATGTGAACCTCTCCCTATCTTTTCTAGCATGATATGTGTGTAACTATGTAGTACGGTAGACGTACATGTGCTAAATGTATTTGATTGGTTTAAAACATAAAGTGTTATGACAGCTTTATGGCAAGTTGGTTATAATGACTTTATGTAGGTAAGGAAATGCTTTGTGGTTTTAAAAAATGGCGATTTGACTTATAACTGACTTGTTGTGTAATAGTAAAGAATCTTGAAGTATTTCAAAAGAATGCTGAATCATCTTTAACAGAAGAGTAATACTTGGTTTTGAAAACATAAGAGTTATACTAGCTTTATGGGAAGTTAGGTATAACGTCTTAAGAGAGAATGGTTTCTTGATTTCTAGAAGTTAAGAGACTTAATCTTAAAAGATAAGAGACTTGACTTGATATGGATGTTAGTGTGAAACCTCATTCGTGAGTAATGAGTACCTGGTTGTAAAAGGAATAATGTTTTACTGATTCGAAAATCAGAATAAGTATCGAACAAACCACAGCAGCGCTAATAAAGGAAAATGTAATGACTAATGAAGTATTATTAAAACCAGTAGAAACCTCCATCTGCATAGAAGCTAAGATGAGACAAAATGAGATTACATTTTCTAGATCATGGCTGCTTAATAAGATTGATTATGAACAAGAATAACCTACTCGCTTAGGGCATATGTTACTCAATTGTTTTAAAAAGAGATTAAGACATTGAACTATGAAACTTTTCTAAAAAGAGACTGGCGTAATTGAAATTAGGCAAACTGGAACTTTAGGGTAAAGAAAGGCATTGTGTTGTCTTAAAATGGTTTAAAACATAAAGTGTTATAACAGCCTTATGGGAAGTTGGTTATAACGACTTTATGAAAACAAAAGAAGGGTTTTTATCACTGGTTTTAATGTGGTAACTTGACTTTAAAAAGAGAAGTGTTTTGGTCTAAAAAGAAGGCATGGTATTGCCTTAATTTGGTTTTAAAAAGGATAGTATGGAAGTTGTTTTGGTTTACTTAAAAGATATAAGTCACTCTATTTTATGCTACGGGTATCGGGTGACTTTTATAAAAAGGGAATGGATCTTTAAAAAGGAATTTAACGTACGTAGTACTTTAGGATTAAAACCCGGACTTTGACATAAAATGAAAGTACCTTGAGTTGTGGATAACTTGCCTATGCTTGTTGTTGTGTAACTTGCATATGCTTGTTGTTGTGTAACTTGCCTATGCTTGTTGTGATAGCCTTTGTTATGCAAGAATTGTGTTCTATATTACCGCGTCTCTCAATGGAGGGCCGGTTGACTCGTTGAGGACTTACTTGGACGTACCGGCAGTGACAGAAAATTCCGCGGGTATGCTCCTGATGATAGTGTTATTGTTACACCCCGTAACTCCAGGACATGTTTAAGAGAATGTAAGTAAGGATCGCAAGACTTGAAAAGGGTACGAAAGGAAGACTTGTTTTTCCGACGGAAAATCTTCCGAACATCGGAAAGGAAAAATGTTCGTTGGTGAGAATTAGGTTCTCAAAATGCATTAATTGAGGATTATGGAATGTTTTATCATTATGGAAATTAGGTTGTACGGTTTTGATTTATTGTGGGGCCCAGAGAATTTTACGTTTGTGGGGCCCACGAGGGTTCTGAATTATATGGACGAATGGGAGGCGACATGTGTCACCCCCTTATAATGTCTTGGACGAAAATTACATGGGCAAAGGGTCACTTGACCATTGTTTAGATGACCAAGTCTTGCAAGTAGAGAGCTTGACAATGTTGACTTAGTCAATGGTACCAAAGTCTTGATAATTAAAAGAGTTTCATCCTAACCACACATATGTGCAAATATTGACCCTCCATTGAACTATATAGTAGTACTAGTAGCAAGACTTGTCATAACACTTAGAAAATATTTTGAAATCTTGTTCTTGTGCTAAGTGAGGCTCACGGTTTTGCTAAGGGTTTGAAGAGAAAATTTTCTATTGTTGACCAATAACCTCCCCACTTTAAACCAAGGTACCTAAGGGTATAGTAAGTGTATCTCAATAGGAAAATCCCGGAAAAAGAGAGTTTTCGTATTAGTCGAAAGTGAAAACCTAGTGGCTTTCTAGGTTTTGAATTGGAAGTTTGAAGGAAAGTTGTTGGTATGGTTCTAAGGGTCTCATGAGCGGATTGAAGTGTCTTGGAGAGGCTCTAAACTACTAAGGAGCGACTTGGTTGGAATTGGATTAAGAATCGTTAAGGTATAATCTTGTCTTTTAAAGTGTTACAAGATTATTTGTATTATTGTTGTTATCTTTGCATGTTGCTAGCATGAAGTATATGTGTTGAAGTTTATAAAGATTATGGATTGATTGTAGCCTTGGAAATCCGAAATGTAATGTAAGCCATGTTAAGTTGTATTACAAATTGGTCGTTTATTAGAAATCGTCGCATGTCACTTACTTGAAGATTATGGTTATATTAATCAAATGCGACTTGATATCATGTTATGCTACCAAGTTGGATTGAAATGGAAATTGGATAAGAATTAGTATTGTTGAACTCAGGTGGCGAATTTGGACTTGTAGTTTGTATTAGTCATTATTCATTTGTATTGGACTACCTTCTAAATTGTGAGCCAATTGGGGCTGTTTGGTTATTCATTTGTATTGGACTACCTTCTATATTGTTGTGAGCCAATTGGGGCTGTTTGGTTATTGTATTCGACCTTGAAAAAGGTGGCAAAGTGAGTAGAAACAAAGGAGTTGCTGTCCGATTTTCCGTAGAATTTAGTGACTTGGCACTTAGGATATTCTACGTTTAAAGTAAGAGGTTAATGGACGTATTGTGGCCATGATAGGTTGAAGTACTAAGTATAGCGTATCCTACTTGAAGAATGGAATAGCTCAAGGTTGAAGTACTTTGGAGCATTTTGCTACTTGTCGACAATCGTCGCGAGGTATGTGAACCTCTTCTTTCGTTGGCATGATCCTACGTATGAAATATCCATGTGATAACATTTTAAGATTCCTTCTACTCTTAGAAGTTAAGAAGTATTTACATTATGAATCTAAGTTAAGAGTATGTTTAAATTGTCCTAAGTCTTTACTAGGTCTTATGGGAGACGTTGGTAAGGATGGTTAGGAAATTATGAGATTTGATTTAAGGGCTATGTATCTTGATTTATTTAAAGTAAGTATGTAAGTTGATTTTTATGTTTGAAAATGACTTGAATTTATATGTGAAAAGGGGATTGGTTTTAAAAGTGTAGATGACATGATTTTACAAGTATAAGTAAATGGACTTTAAAGAATTTATGTTATGAAGTTTTAAGACTATGAACTTTGATTTTCTTTAAAGGATTATGAAACTTTATTTTTCAAGATTTTGAGACTTGATTTCTAAAGTACAAGCGACATGATTTGAAAGAGTGTATGCTACGAGGTGTTAAGGCTATAAGCCTTGATTTTATAAGTGGAAATGACTTAATTTTACAAAGTATGGCTTAATTTATTTCAAAAGATAAGAAGATGGCTTCCAAAAGAGTATGTGACTTGAGCTTTAAAAGAAAGGAGTTCTATGATTCTTTTTAAGTATGTATGTCACGTAGTATTTTGGATCTAGTTTTCCTAATGTTGTAAGAATAAAAGTGTCTTAAGTTCTCTAAAATGAAAGGTTGTTATAATAGCTTTATGGGAAGTTGTTATGACGACTTAAGAAGAAGTGAAAAGATGGTTTGAAAATGTTATGTAAGGAAAATCACACCGAGCCTACAATTAGGCGGATTCGTTATGAAATACACCGAGCCTACAAATAGGCGGATTACGTTATGAAATACACCGAGCCTACAAATAGGCGGATTACGTTATGAGATACACCGAGCCTACACATAGGCCGGATTACGCCATATTACCCCGAGCCTTCACATAGGCCGGGTTACGTCATCTTACACCGAGCCCCACAGGCGGGCCGGATTATGTTATATGATTCCACAGTACACCGAGCCCCACAGGCGGGCCGGATTATGTTATATGATTCCACGATGCAAGGCCGAGCGGGGGCGGATTATGTTATATGATTCCACAATGCACCGAGCCCCACAGCGGGCGGATTATGTTATATGATTCCACAAGACACCGAGCCCAGCGGGCGGATTATGTTATGTAAGCTATGTAAGTTATGTGAAAAAGGCTGGATTAAACTCTTAAGTAAGTATGTAAGAATATGTTGTTAAATCTTATGGAAAGAAGGAATGGAACGGTTAATATACGAGTGATCTCAGGAGTTAAAAATGGCATTCTTTTGTATAGTTATGATTTGATTCTTGCACGTTATTTCATTTCCATATTCGTTTTGTTATGCGGCCCGCTTGAAGTGCGTTAAATGTCCGCAGTTTAGGTACAAAGTGTGGATCATGAGCTTAGGATCTGGTTCGCATTTTTAGATGGCTCAGATGTTCGGAGTTGTCATGGCTATGTATATTAAGGGTATGGCGGGGCCTGTCCATACGATTGTAATTCTTAGAGGTGCAGTAGTCACATATTGTGGAGTGCTTTGTAAAGAAAGGAGGCAAGCGCTTCGTTTATGTATGTCGTCGGGAAGGTAGCCCTATCGGTGACTGTTGTTTACTTCCGTTGTTTTATTTATAAGTTTCATGTATGTTCCGATTATCTCGATGTTTACGTAGGGTGCCCGGTAGGGCACGATCGCGATCGAGGGTGGTCGTGACAAAAGTGGTATCAGAGCAGTTAGTCCTCGGAAAGTGTCTACAGACCGTGTCTAGTAGAGTCTTGATTATCGGTGTGTTGTGCACCACATCTATAATCAGGAGGCTGCAGGACATTTAGGATTGGTTTCCATTCTTCTCACTCTGAGATCGTGCCATAGAGCTGTGTTGTTAGGGTCGTCTCTCCCTAACGAGTTATGTTGATTGCAGCTACGAGAAAGACAGCAGTGACCCAGGAATGACTATGTGGATTGCGTATCCAGGTTGGTAATTATTATAGTATAGTTGGTATTGTAACATACATCTATACGGATTTATGTATGAGGGTCAGACGCGTGTTGCCTAGAATGATTTTAGATTACCAGGAATTGGTAAAGACTAACTAGATACCGGGAAGGTATGGAATAGTTAATGAATTTTCGCCAAGGTCTTGTGGTTTATTTTGAGATTATTGGGAAATGATGAGGTATGCGATAGGGTAGTGAACCCTTAAGAAAGCCATGTTAAGGAACTAACGAATGTCATGTAAATAGATTAAGGCTGCGTAGTAGGCTTAAGAAATGGTACGGATGGTCCGTATAGAGTAAGTAATGGTTCTTGTGATCAACGACATGATTATGGTATTATGAGAAGTTTTGTACCCGTTCTGAGAGGCGATAAGATAGGCTTGGGCATGGAAATTGCGAGCCTAACAATATTGATTACTGCCGAGACCTTAGGTATATAAGGCTTTCTCTGGCAATAAGATTTTAAGTCAGACCAAGGATAAGAGTTAAGTGCGACGTTGAGTCGGGTTGAGGACCTGTTACGGGTCTCCCCATGGCCTGGAATGGAGTAGGATCAGTTGGTAGTATTTCCGCTACGTGACAAGGTCACGAGTGCGCGCCCAAGTCTAGTTAATTGTTTCTGGGTTCGTGGGCGCGTTCACTGGAACCAGGTTGTGAAAGCCGGAAATGGCCTTATATTGTTTTATAGAGTGACTCCAGGGATTAGAGGCCAGAATCGATATGGAAGTTATGTATGCATGTTAGTATGAGTATTGTTATGTGGTCGTGGGTGGCATATGTTGTATGAAGGGTGTAGTAAAAAGGAGACTATGTCGCTATCTATTTAGATTGGACTCTGAAAGAACATTCGGGGACGAATGTTTCTAAGGGGGGAAGAATGTTACACCCCGTAACTCCAGGACATGTTTAAGAGAATGTAAGTAACGATCGCAAGACTTGAAAAGTGCGAAAGGAAGACTTGTTTTAGACGGAAAATCTTAGAACATCGGAAAGGAAAAATGTTCGTTGGTGAGAATTAGGTTCTCAAAATGCATTAATTGAGGATTATGGAATGTTTTATCATTATGGAAATTAGGTTATGCGGTTTTGATTTATTGTGGGGCCCCCGAGGAATTTTACGTTTTGTGGGGCCCACGAGGGTTCTGAATTATATGGGACGAATGGGAGGCGACATGTGTCACCCCCTTATAATGTCTTGGACGAAAATTACATGGGCAAAGGGTCACTTGACCATTGTTTAGATGACCAAGTCTTGCAAGTAGAGAGCTTGACAATGTTGACTTAGTCAATGGGACCAAAGTCTTGATAATTAAAAGAGTTTCATCCTAACCACACATATGTGCAAATATTGACCCTCCATTGAACTATATAGTAGTACTAGTAGCAAGACTTGTCATAACACTTAGAAAATATTTTGAAATCTTGTTCTTGTGCTAAGTGAGGCTCACGGTTTTGCTAAGGGTTTGAAGAGAAAATTTTCTATTGTTGACCAATAACCTCCCCACTTTAAACCAAGGTACCTAAGGGTATAGTAAGTGTATCTCAATAGGAAAATCCCGGAAAAAGAGAGTTTTCGTATTAGTCGCAAAGTGAAAACCTATTAGCTTTCTAGGTTTTGAATTGGAAGTTTGAAGGAAAGTTGTTGGTATGGTTCTAAGGGTCTCGAGGCGGATTGAAGTGTCTTGGAGAGGCTCTAAACTACTAAGGAGCGACTTCAGATTTGGAATTGGATTAAGAATCGTTAAGGTATAATCTTGTCTTTTAAAGTGTTACAAGATTATTTGTATTATTGTTGTTATCTTTGCATGTTGCTAGCATGAAGTATATGTGTTGAAGTTTATAAAGATTATGGATTGATTGTAGCCTTGGAAATCCGAAATGTAATGTAAGCCATGTTAAGTTGTATTACAAATTGGTCGTTTATTTGAAATCGTCGCATGTCACTTACTTGAAGATTATGGTTATATTAATCAAATGCGACTTGATATCATGTTATGCTACCAAGTTGGATTGAAATGGAAATTGGATAAGAATTAGTATTGTTGAACTCAAGGTGGCCGAATTTGGACTTGTAGTTTGTATTAGTCTGTTATTCATTTGTATTGGACTACCTTCTAAATTGTGAGCCAATTGGGGCTGTTTGGTTATTCATTTGTATTGGACTACCTTCTATATTGTTGTGAGCCAATTGGGGCTGTTTGGTTATTGTATTCGACCTTGAAAAAGGTGGCAAAGTGAGTAGAAACAAATGAGGTGCTGTCCGATTTTCCGTAGAATTTAGTGACTTGGCACTTAGGATATTCTACGTTTAAAGTAAGAGGTTAATGGACGTATTGTGGCCATGATAGGTTGAAGTACTAAGTATAGCATATCCTACTTGAAGAATGGAATAGCTCAAGGTTGAAGTACTTTGGAGCATTTTGCTACTTGTCGACAATCGTCGCGAGGTATGTGAACCTCTTCTTTCGTTGGCATGATCCTACGTATGAAATATCCATGTGATAACATTTTAAGATTCCTTCTACTCTTAGAAGTTAAGAAGTATTTACATTATGAATCTAAGTTAAGAGTATGTTTAAATTGTCCTAAGTCTTTACTAGGTCTTATGGGAGACGTTGGTAAGGATGGTTAGGAAATTATGAGATTTGATTTAAGGGCTATGTATCTTGATTTATTTAAAGTAAGTATGTAAGTTGATTTTTATGTTTGAAAATGACTTGAATTTATATGTGAAAAGGGGATTGGTTTTAAAAGTGTAGATGACATGATTTTACAAGTATAAGTAAATGGACTTTAAAGAATTTATGTTATGAAGTTTTAAGACTATGAACTTTGATTTTCTTTAAAGGATTATGAAACTTTATTTTTCAAGATTTTGAGACTTGATTTCTAAAGTACAAGCGACATGATTTGAAAGAGTGTATGCTACGAGGTGTTAAGGCTATAAGCCTTGATTTTATAAGTGGAAATGACTTAATTTTACACAGAATCGCTAATTAATTTATTTCAAAAGATAAGAAGATGGCTTCCAAAAGAGTATGTGACTTGAGCTTTAAAAAGAAAGGAGTTCTATGATTCTTTTTAAGTATGTATGTACGTAGTATTTTGGATCTAGTTTTCCTAATGTTGTAAGAATAAAAGTGTCTTAAGTTCTCTAAAATGAAAGGTTGTTATAATAGCTTTATGGGAAGTTGTTATGACGACTTAAGAAGAAGTGAAAAGATGGTTTGAAAATGTTATGTAAGGAAAATCACACCGAGCCTACAATTAGGCCGGATTACGTTATGAAATACACCGAGCCTACAAATAGGCCGGATTACGTTATGAAATACACCGAGCCTACAAATAGGCCGGATTACGTTATGAGATACACCGAGCCTACACATAGGCCGGATTACGCCATATTACCCGAGCCTTCACATAGGCGGGTTACGTCATCTTACACCGAGCCCCACAGCGGGCGGATTATGTTATATGATTCCACAAGATGCAAGGCACAGCGGGCGGATTATGTTATATGATTCCCACGATGCAAGGCCCACAAAGCGGGCGGATTATGTTATATGATTCCACGATGCAAGGCCACAGCGGGCCGGATTATGTTATATGATTCCACGATGCAAGGCCCTGGGCGGGCGGATTATGTTATGTAAGATATGTAAGTTATGTGAAAAAGGCTGGATTAAACTCTTAAGTAAGTATGTAAGAATATATTGTTAAATCTTATGGAAAGAAGGAATGGAACGGTTAATATACGAGTGATCTCAGGAGTTAAAAATGGCATTCTTTTGTATAGTTATGATTTGATTCTTGCACGTTATTTACATTCCATATTCGCAATTTTGTTATCGGCCCCCGAAGTGCGTTAAATGTCCGCAGTTTAGGTACAAAGTGTGGATCCGCGAGCTTAGGATCTGGTTGAGATTTTAGATGGCTCGATGTTCGGAGTTGTCATGGCTATGTATATTAAGGGGTATGGCGGGGCCTGTCCATACGATTGTAATTCTTAGAGGTGCAGTAGTCACATATTGTGGAGTGCATTTTGTAAAGAAAGGAGGCAAGCTGCCGTTTATGTATATGCGTCGGGAAGGTAGCCCTATCGGTGACTGTTGTTTTACTTCCGTTGTTTTATTTATAAGTTTCATGTATGTTCGATTATCTCGATGTTTACGTAAGGGTGCCCGGGTAGGGCACGATCGCGATCGGGTCGGTCGTGTGATTATTCCATGGACTAGCTCTCCATAAGGTTTCTTCTCGTCACGGCCTTGGTACGGTGGTCGGCTTCGTACTTGCCGCCTCGTGGCTGATTCGGCCTTGGTACACAGTAGTTAGTCCTCGCGCTTGCCGCTCGGTGTAGTGGCGAAGTCTCGTGATCTGACCTTGGTACGGTGGTCACCTCGTACTTGCCGGTCATCGTGGCCGACGCCAGTATCCGTAGTCGGCTCTCATGGCCGTGTCGCCTTCGTGGTTTGGTTGTATTTGTATTGTTATTACGGCTTTGGCATCGTGTAGAACTTGGTGTTCAGTGTACTTCTTGATGTTATCATATCATGGCTGGCGATGAGGAAGGTATTCCACGGGCATGACTGATGTTGTGGCGTGAGACCCATAATTATATTTGAGTAAATGACCCGGAGGGCGTGAGACCCTGACTTGATATGACTGTTATATGTGTGTACTGTAGTTTGGTTATCATACATGTCTCCTGCTTTATATAGACTATTATGATTTCATTTACAGTATTTAAAGTTTCACATACTTGGTACATGTTGTACTGACCTCCTTGAAGCTGCGTTAAATCCGCAGTAGAAATCATCATTGTCGATCCATTTTAGGATCACCTTTCAGTATTAGGAAGCTCCGTTCCTTGAGGCTTATCTTTGGTATGTTACCACGATGTCAGAGTTCTTGTACATTCAGGGGTATGGCGGGGCCCTGTCCCGTCATAGTTGTTGTAAAAATCTTAGAGGTCTGTAGCACTGTTGTGGGCAGGGTTGTAAGGATTGTAACTGTTCAGACGTTTATATATATATATGTTGAAAGGCAACTGTTTTGGTTGGCCTGTTTATTTATAATATCTCTCATTTCATGTTTCATGTTTTATTTCCGCTGATTTTCTCTGATGTTGTATCACTAGGGTGCCCGGGGTAAGGCACGATCACGCCCGATTCGGTCGTGACAAAGTGGTATCGAAGCGATTAGTCCTCGGAAAGTGTCTACAGACCGTGTCTAGTAGAGTCTTGATTATCGGTGTGTTGTGCACCACATCTATAATCAGGAGGCTGCAGGACATTTAGGGTTGGTTTCCATTCTTCTCATTCTGAGATCGTGCCTTAGAGCTGTGTAATAAGATTGGACCCCTCTGACATACTTCGTTTTTACCAGTTATGCCTCCGCGTAAGGCAACCCGGGCCCAGAAGGGCAAGCGGCGAAGGAGGCTGCGAGTAGAAGCGGCGGCGAGACCACGACTGAGCCTCCGATCCGCACCGATGCAGGCGAGAGATGAGTCACAAACAGTGGGCGATTAATGGCGTGGTTGTGGCGACTTGAGATAGGCTGGGCAGCAGCCGGTTCGAGCACCAGTGGTTCACCCTAGATCAGATAGTTCGAGGCTACGGGATTCTCTGAGTTGTAGGCCGCCAGAGTTTTATGGGTCGAGGCCTGAGGATGATCCGCAGGAGTTCATCCGACAGCGATTCTGGATCGTGGGAGTGATCGAGGCATCGAGACCGAGTCGGTGGTCTAGGTTCGCGTCGGCCGCGTGATACCGCATGATCGTTTGATTCGTGGGAGCTGTCCCGGGGAGAGCATGCACATCCAGCTTTATGGGACGAGTTCTCAGAGGCCTTTCTTGCACATTTCTTGCCTCCACAGATGAGGAGGGCTCGGGCAGACAGATTTTTGGTGTTGCGGCAGAACGGGCGTACGGTTCGGGAGTACAATGTGGAGTTCGACTCATTGGCCCGGTACGTCCCCGCGTTGGTAGCTAGTATGGAGGATCGAGTGCACCGATATGTTACAGGGCTCGATGATCACCTAGCCGAGTTGTTCGGTGTAGCTCTTGTAGGGCATGGACATTGCCGCGTGCAGCGTATGCGCGAATGTGAGGCGGATAAACCGGCGGAATGACCAGTGTCAGCGAGAAGTCGAACAGCGAGGTCCTTTGGTGACTTTCGAGGCGGACCGCGCCAGCCGGCCGAGCGATTATGCGCCTCCGCGATTCGAGTGGTCCTCGCGCCGGGACCTTTGGGATATTCGAGGCGGTCGGGGCTCCCGTGTTTGATTTTCGGGGAGTAAGTGCTCGCCGGATGAGGTTGCCACTGTCTCGGTGTGGCGTTGTGGAAAACTTCATAAGGGAGAGTGTCGTCGACTTGGGAGGTTGTTATTCTTGCGGCCAGCGGGGCCATGGCGGCGTCCACTGAGGGTAGCGGGTAGGATAGCACAGACTACTAAGCGATTGCGGGTTCTACACCTTCCATAGCCAGCGGGATGTTTCGTGCGAGCCCCGGTAGAGGTCGCGGTGGGAGTTCCCAGTTTTAGCGGTCCTTTGAACCGCCTATTTTCAGGTATATCCTTAACCCTATAGAGTTTTGTATGTATTGATGTTATGTTGATGTGTTTAGTGTTATGTTCGGATAGCCTTGTGCTAAAATGTGATTTAGAAACCTGGTTGGTAAAAAGGGTAAGCCTGGGGGTGAGAAAGTGATGAACCTTAGAATATTACAGTTGAGACCTTAGATGTAAGGCCATCTTGAGTACAAGATTTTTGCGGGGGATCTTTGTCAGAATGTGTAAGTATGCGTGGTGTAATTGTGGAAAAATTTCCTTCGGTGGTATAAATGGAAGTGATAGCTTTCATGACCTGTATAGGTAAGATTGTTCCGGATCGAGAAACGAGAGAGTCGGCGTGACAGAGGCTCGGGTTGAGGACGTGTTGCGTGTCAACCGTGGCCGGAATGAGGTGGGGTCAGATCGAGGTGGTCCCGCCAGGTGGTAGGGTCACGAGGGTGCTAGGCCCAAGTTTAGATGACCGTCGTATGAGTTCGTGGTTATGTTCGACCAGAAGCGGATCGTGAAGGCCGGGAATGGCCTTAGAGAGGAGTGAAGCTAGTAAGATGACCAAGTTTGGAGGTGGTGACTCCAAAGTTTTGGGAACTGTAGCGATGACTGAAGTATGGTACGTATACTAGAAGAGTTCAGATGTTCGAGAAGGGCACGACGAGTAAGGAAGGAAGAGAACGTGTGTTATTTCGTGGCCAGGTGTGGCGTTGGCAACCTGTTAGAAGAACTTCATCGTTATCCGTCTTGAGAAGGAACATTCGGGACGAATGTTTCTAAGGAGGGGAGAATGTTATACCCCGTATTTCCAGAGTATGTACGTGAGGGCGTACGTATAAGAATTTGAGCCTTAAGATTAGGCAAGGTTCGAAATTTGGGCACAAGTGCCGAAAAGAGTCGTTTTCCGACGAAACGTTTCCACAGCTTACGTAGGGAAAATTCCGGCTATGTCATTAATAATTTTTGCGGATTTTTCCGAGAGACGAAACATTTTGGACCAACGGGAGGGTGACAAGTGTCACCCTCACATAGGAAGCAAGTGGACGGCAAGCTTGACCATTGGCACGTTTTTGGTGTTGAAATTTTGGTCAAGGGTTAGGTAGGATATTTTGTGTAGATGGATAAGGTAGCACATGGCTAAATCTTGGCCTTACACTTGCTATGCACTTGTCTTCATCTTGGCCATTGGTTGGCCTTCACTTGACCTATAAATACCCCTCTAAGTTGAAGACTTTCTTCATCCAAAACTTGAGCAATCTATCTAAGTCTCAAAATACTCCCTCCCTCTTGTTCTCTCGTCCACCACACCCCCCCTCCCCCTTTGAGAAGGCCCTTTGGACGAGAGCTTCCCCTCCCTGTAGTGGTTAGCCGTGGGGTACCACTAGCCTAGTTGTTTTCGTATAATACCCTTGTTGTGGTATAGAAATACTCTCCTAGTATTATTGTAATGTCCAAATACCTTGGCCCAAATACCTTGTAGTTTTCCCAAGGTTGCACTTATACAAAAGCCCAGAAAATACTATTATACTTCCTTTAGCCACTAAACGAAACCCTAAGGAAATCTTCATTGATAGTTGAAGTAATTGAGTAGAAGTTGGTTAGAACTTCTAAGGGTTGTTTGGAGCGGGTTGGAGCGCCCAGAGTAGGAGCTAAACCTTGCTCAGGATCGACATATAAACTCGGATAATTTTGGGCTTATCGAGGTAAACACTCTTGACCTTCTATTGTAATTGGAAATTACATGTTGTAGGAATATATAGTTGAAGTATACTATATATAGAACTGAACATTATAATTGTGCGGCAATGTCTTTTGACTTAAGCCTGAATAATACTTACGGCAATGTCTTGCGACTTAAGTCTGAATTTAAAGAAGAGAAGCGAATCGTAATTACGTAGGGCGTATTCTGATGAGACTTGTGTAGCATTGTTGTGTAGTAGAATTGTACACGTCAGGTTAGGCGTGCAACCCCCAGGCGGCTTGGTAGCGGCCTCGATAGTGGAGAGATTTCTGCTGTTGCGGGAGGTCTTTGCCGAATTTTACGTAGAATATTCTACATTGAGATCTAAGATGTTAATAGGCGCCTTGTGGCCTCTATAGGTTGAAATCTGCGTGTGGCGTGGTCTACTTGGCTTAAGGTGTAGCCGGTTTGAGGTACTTGGGCGTTTTGCTATTAGTCGATAATCGTCGCGAGGTATGTGAACCTCTCCTATCTTTTCTAGCATGATATGTGTGTAACTATGTAGTACGGTGACGTCATGTGCTAAATGTATTTGATTGGTTTAAAACATAAAGTGTTATGACACTTTATGGCAAGTTGGTTATAACGACTTTATGTAGGTAAGGAAATGCTTTGTGGTTTTAAAAAGTAATCGATTTGACTTATAACCGACTTGTTGTGTAATAGTAAAGAATCTTGAAGTATTTCAAAAGAATCTTTGAATCATCTTTATGAAGAGTAATACTTGGTTTTGAAAACATAAGAGTTATACTAGCTTTATGGGAAGTTAGGTATAACGTCTTAAGAGAGAATGGTTTTCTTGATTTCTAGAAGTTAGAGACTTAATCTTAAAAGATAAGAGACTTGACTTGATATGGATGTTAGTGTGAAACCTCATTCGTGAGTAATGAGTACCTGGTTGTAAAAGGAATAATGTTTTACTGATTCGGAAATCAGAATAAGTATCGAACAAACCACTGCAGCGCTAATAAAGGAAAATGTAATGACTAATGAAGTATTATTAAAACCAGTAGAAACCTCCATCTGCATAGAAGCTAAGATGAGACAAAATGAGATTACATTTTCTAGATCATGGCTGCTTAATAAGATTGATTATGAACAAGAATAACCTACTACTTTAGGGCATATGTTACTCAATTGTTTTAAAAAGAGATTAAGACATTGAACTATGAAACTTTTCTAAAAAGAGACTGGCGTAATTGAAATTAGGCAAACTGGAACTTTAGGGTAAAGAAAGGCATTGTGTTGTCTTAAAATGGTTTAAAACATAAAGTGTTATAACAGCCTTATGGGAAGTTGGTTATAACGACTTTATGAAAACAAAAGAAGGGTTTTTATCACTGGTTTTAATGTGGTAACTTGACTTTAAAAAGAGAAGTGTTTTGGTCTAAAAAGAAGGCATGGTATTGCCTTAATTTGGTTTTAAAAAGGATAGTATGGAAGTTGTTTTGGTTTACTTAAAATATATAAGTCACTCTATTTTATTCTACGGGTATCGGGTGACTTTTATAAAAAGGGAATGGATCTTTAAAAAGGAATTTAACGTACGTAGTACTTTAAGATTAAAACCCGGACTTTGACATAAAATGAAAGTACCTTGAGTTGTGGATAACTTGCCTATGCTTGTTGTTGTGTAACTTGCCTATGCTTGTTGTTGTGTAACTTGCCTATGCTTGTTGTTGTGTAACTTGCCTATGCTTGTGTCACGACCCGAACCGGGGCCCGTGACTGGTGCCTTACCCCGGGCACCCAAGTAGACATACATCAGAGTAATCAGCGGAACAACCACAACAATATGAGATAACAGAAGTATAAAACAATAATCTGTGAAAACTTGCCTTTCGGCATATATATAAATGACAACTTTTAACATGAACAGTTTAATCCTTTTTACAAACCCCGCCACACTTGATTACTCTGGACCTCTAAGAATGATATGACAACAATGGCGGGACAGGGCCCTTGAGCCTGAATGTAAACACTTACTACGACGGGGACTACACCACTGATAAGCCTCCGAGAAAGCGGAGCTTCCCAAACGCTTGTGACCACGAGCTAGGATCAACGGCGGTGTACCTCAACTGCGGCGTGAACGCAGCCCAAGGAGGTCGATAACAGTGCAGAGTATGTGAAACTAAAAATCGCAAATGAAATCATAATAGTCTATAAAGCGGGAGACATGTATGATAACCAAACTACGATTTACAATAACTAAGCGATCATATCAAGTCGTGACTCGCGCCTCAAGTCATCACCAAAGAACATAATGGGTCTCACGCCACAACATCAATCGTGCGTGGGACACATTCCTCATCTTGGCGATTTATGATATAAAAGTTCCAAGGAACACACATGAACACCGAGTCCACCGTGCCATAATAACACCGTGCGGAGTAAATGCGAAGGCATAGCCGACTACTAACACCAGCGGTACCAACAAGGTCATAAACTGTATCATAAGATCTGTCTAGACCGTCACATGATCAATGCTGGCCACTTGCCCGCGATATCTAATGCGGCGTCTAGTCCGAACTTCCGCGACTCGCATAGGCCAATCTCATCGGCCGCGTGGCGTCCGCGTCGGTAGCTACTCCGGCGTCGTCACGGACTTCGCGATCGCGTAGCCCTGAGACCGCATGCCCATAAGGGCGTCACTAACACGGAACTCTCGTAGTTCCGCATAGGCCGGGACTGCGTGAGGTATTCTCGAATCATAGGTCCATCGACCGCTGAGTCTACCCGCGTCGGAGGCGGCTTAACCCGGAATCATCTCGAGATGAATGCCACAATACTATCATAACGACTGATAGTTAATAAGCACAATCAAGGGAAACCCCCTTACACAAACATCACAAGATACTAACACACGTAGCATCCTAACACTTTTACTTATCAAAGCAACAAGAAAGTATTACAAGGCTATCACAAACCAATACAATCAAGTTATTCACACAAGGTACTTTCTACTAACAAGTTCGTATCTATCCCCAAAGTCTCGCATACATTAAAATCTAAAAAAAGATCATTTCTTTCACATAAGTCACACAATACGTAGTATAAAATAGAGTGGTATCCTTTTAAGAAAACCAAAACTCTTACCTTTGTAAAATCAAGTAACAACATTATTTTCCAAGCGTCCAAGTTTGCCTAATTTCAAATGTTCACGTTTCTTATTTTAGAAAGGTTTCAGCTCATAGTCTTATTCATTTAAGAATATAATTCTCTTTTAAACAATCGAGAAACATAAGCCTTATATGTGAGTAGGATATTCTTGTTTATAACAATCTTTATTACAATGACCATGATCTAGGAAATATCATTTTGTCTCATCTTAGCTTCTATGCGGATGGAAGTTTCTCTTGGTTTTAATAATACTTAATTGTTCAAAACATTTCCTTTTATTAACGCGATGGTTTGTCGATACACACGATTTCCAAAATCAAGAAAGCGTTCTTAAGCCGTTATACCTAACTTCCCATAAAGCTAGTATAACTCTTAAGTTCTCAAAAACCAAGTATTACTTCTCTTTCAAAACGATTTCAGAAATCTTTTGAAATACTTCAAGTTCTTTATGATCACGCATCAAGCCAGTTATAAACAAATCATTTACCTTTTAAAAATCACAAAGTGTTTTCTTATCTACATAAAGTCGTTATAACCAACTTCCCATAAAGCCGTTATAACACTTTATGTTTTAAACCAATCGAATACATTTAGCACATGTACGTCTACCGTACTACATAGTTCACACATATCATGCTAGAAGAGATAGGAAGAGGTTCACATACCTCGCGACGATTATCGACTAATAGCAAAATGCTCCGAGTACCTCAAGCCGTCGGCTACTCCAAGCCAAGTAGACGCGCCATACGTAGTACTTCAACCTATAAGGCCACAAGGCGCTTATTAACATCTAGATCTTATCGTAGAACATTACCAAAATTCGCGACACCTCCCCATGACAGCGTAAACCTCCTCTCTAACGAGGCTGCAAGCCAACCGGGGTTATACATCTAATCCTACTGTACAATTCTACTCCACTACTCTACTACACAAGTCATGTCTGATACACCCTATGTAATTACAGATTCGATTCTTCGAGCTTAAGTCAAGGACATTGCCACAAGCTATGTTCATTATATATATATAGTATACTTCAACTATATACTCCTGACATGTAATATCCAATTACAATAGGGACAAGATAATTACCTCGATAAGCCCATAATTATCCAAGTATAAAGTCGATCTGGGCAATCGTTTAGCTCGACTCAGGCGCTCAACCCGCTCTAAACCACCCTTAGAAGTTCTAACCAACTTCTACACAATACTCCAACTGTATGGAGATTTTCCTAGGGTTACGGTTTTGTAGTGACGGGAAGTATAATAGTATTTTACGGGCTTTTAGATAGGTATAACCTTAGAATACAACAAGGTATAGGGCTAAGGTAATTTGGGCATTATAACAATACTTGGAGAGTATTTCTATACCACAAAGGGGTATTATACGAAAGCAACTAGGCTAGTGGGTACCCACGGCTAGCACCTCAGGAGGGGGTGTCTACCTCGGCCTACCCACTGGGGAGACTCGGCCGAGGGGAGGAGGGCTCTCGGCCAAGACACCACACTAAGGGGAAGGAAGAAGCTTTCAAGACTTAGGCAATTTGTGAATGAATTAGTCTTCCAGGGGTATTTATAGCCTGAGCCAAGGCCAACCAATGGCCAAGATCTAGCCAAGTGTTAGGCAAGTGTAGGGCGAGATTCACCCATGTGTACCTAGCCAACTTGCACACAAAAATATCTACCAAAAATATCTCCCACAAAGCCTTCCCGATCGTCCATTGTGCGCCCACTTGCTTCCGATGTGAGGGTGACACATGTCACCCTCCGTTGGTCCAAAATGTTCGCCTCTCGGAAAAATCCATAAAAATACTTAATGACATAGCGGAAATTCCCTACGAAGTCGTGGAAAGCGTTTACTAAAAACGACTCTAGCAAGTGTTATGCACAAACATAATTCGCCCAAAGGTGCCACGTGGGGTGACACGTGTCGCCCCGATTCAATCAAAATATTTCGTCTTCCAAAATATCCAAAACGGCCAAAATCTCAAAATCAAAGCGGGCCCTACAAAACCAGTAAATTTCTCCCGTGGGCCCACGTGACCATTCCCAAAATAAAATTCCATAATTCTCTAATATTCCAGAAGTCCGAATACCAAATCGGGAATCAATTCCCATTAACGAACCTTTTCCTTCACAAAACCGAAACTTTTCCGTGGAAAAATCGCCTCTTTCTTCCTTTCCAATCTTTCGTCATTATTCTCGTGCGTCCTCGCATACATACCACGGAACTACGGGTATAACATTCTTCCCCCCTTAGAAACATTCGTCCCGAATGTTCCTTCTAAGTCTCAAAACGAACACGTGACAGTATAGTCTTCACTACTATACTTACGAAACAATCCTGCCACAGCTGGCCACAGAAATACCTGCGCAACACTTACATCTAAGTCCACGAGGAAACACCTCTACATCACCACAAATAATACTACTTTTGTCACTTTGTCGCGAGCCTTGCTCCGACCAACAAACGATGCGCTGCGTCACGATCATCAAGGTATCGTGACACTCGAACCTTACCACATTTACGATCGCTTTAGTATCCAAAACTCGGGTTACTATCTCTAACGTGGTCATCATTAATCGGGAACATTCGGATGGATCTTCGATACTTTCCCGAACATAACAATACGAAGACCGGACGCCCTTCCTCCTAAGTCGGACGGCAAATGCTAACATATAGGCAACTCGGCCTATTCTTCACATGAACTCACAAAGGCCCAAGTAACTGGGCTAAGTTCCTTCATTTCCAAAACTCGTCACACCTGCCCGGTGGTACTTTCAAGAAGACCGACCGTCGGCACGAACTCTAAGCGTCGTCGCCGATTATCCGCACAATTCCTCGAGCTGCGGAACTTCTTCTGACAAGCTTCACTATCCACATCTGCTGGAACAAGCTGAACCAACTATCTCGAACCACCGCCAACATCGAACCAATCGGCCGGCAACTTGCATTTCTGCCCTACAAGGCGTCGCAAGACGACATCCGAACAACGAAATGGTAGCTTAAACACTCCCAACCGAGACAACGATCCTCACAATACCACGAAATCAAAACAACGGCGGGGCGAATGCGTCTGAGACTCACCCGAGTTCTAGCCTGCTCGTACAAACTCGAGCGAAACAAGCGTACCACTGGCTCCATCGTCGTCATAAGGTGAAGGTAGGCACCGTGCAACCTCACAACCTTTTCGATAACATCAACAACTGCCAGAGCGACCGACCGAAGAACACGATAGGCGGCCCCCATCGGCCCGACCACTGGTCGAACGCATCCACGAACTTGCACGCTGGCTAACTAAACATGGGCCTAACACCCTCATGACCCTAACACAAGAGGACCACCAAAAACTGACCCACCACAAACCTACCGCGGGTTGACCGCGCGTAGCCTCAACCACGACCCGTGGCGCAAAATACCATCTCCCCGAAGGAACAATCTTACTAACACGTTACGAAAACCTAGCGGTCTTCTTAGCTCAACTACCCTCTTTCATTTCATACTACATAGGGACTTATCCCACGAACATAGCTCACGTGCACTATGCACTCCTATAAGGGTCAAACATAACACTACACCTTTCTCGAGATGGCCTTACCTCTAAGGTCTTTACGTATAACACTCTAAGGCTCACACCTTCTCTATCCCCCAAAATCTTACTCGGTTAACCCATGATTCCTAATCACAACTAACACCGCTATCGTAACATAGCACTTAAGGTATACTCACCTTGAAAGTTCCGAAGGACTTGCTGCTCTCGACCTCTTCTGTCGCCCTTGGTTAACCGTCAATCTCTACGTTTTCGGCTGCTGTACATAAGCCCGCATACCCATGCCAAGCTCCAATCAAGAATTACTCTTGCATAACCCTCTCTTAGGTAGTCATCAAGACTCGTGGTACATCGGTATAATCTCTGGTAACCAAATCTATAGCTAGTAACAGGGTCGCCTCTTTGAAATCTATATTCTCGGTTCGGTCATTAGGCGAAGGTTCAAATATCGTGGGCCTTGAGGAACTGCCGTCGCATGCTAAACTCTGCTGGGGCTAGTGACGTCGCAGAAATCCCCGAATGAAGCACTACCCTAGGTAATGATTGGGCCTGTGCCCTCGCCATGCTTAAACTCTGCTCGCAGCTCCCTCGGCTGCCTTGCCCTCCTGGGCTCGGGTTGCCCTACGCGGAGGCATAACGATAAGGGAAAGAATTTCGTCAGAGGGTCCAACTTACAACACAGCTCTAAGGCACGATCTCAGAGTGAGAAGAATAGAACCCAATCCTAAATATCCTATAGCCTCCTGATTATTGGTGTGGTGCACAACACACCGATAATCAAGACTCTACTGGATACGGTCTGTAGACACTTTCCGAGGATTAACTGCTCTGATACCACTTTTGTCACTTTGTCGCGAGCCTTGCTCCGACGACCCAACAAATGGTACCGGGCTGCTTGCGATCCCTGAGGTTTGGACCTTCTCAGGACGTGCCATACGGAGAGCCACGGTTCGGGTCTGTTCCCGTGGTAGAGGCTCTGGCCTCTTTATACGCTCAGCCAGAAGGAGTCGATCTGACTTGCAGAGTATGTGAAACTAAAAATACTGTAAATGAAATCATAATAGTCTATAAAGCAGGAGACATGTATGATAACCAAACTACAGTTTTACAATAACTAGCGATCATATCAAGTCGTGACTCACGCCTCAAGTCATCACCAAAGAACATACGATGGGTCTCACGCCCACAACATCAATCGTGCGTGGGACACATTCCTCATCTTAGCGATTTATGATATAAAAGTTCCAAGGAACACACATGAACACCAGTCCCACGTGCCATAATAACACCGTGCGGGGTAAATGCGAAGGCATAGCCGACTACTAACACCAGCGATCAACAAGGTCATGAATCGTATCATAAGATCTGTCTGCATCGTCACATGATCAATCTTGGCCACTTGCGCGATATCTAATGTCGCGTCTAGTCCTGGAACTTCCGCGACTCCGCATAGGCCAATCTCATCGGCCGCGCATGGCGTCCCCGCATCGAGGTAGCTACTCCCGGCGTATCACGGACGCGATCGCGTAGCCACGCGACCGCGTGCCCATAAAGGGCGTCACTAACACGGAACTCGTAGTTCGCGCATAGGCCGGGACTGCGTAGGTATTCTCGAATCATAGGTCCATCGACCCGCTGAGTCTACCCGCGTGGAGGGCGACTTAACCGGAATCATCTCAAGAGATGAATGCCACAATACTATCATAACGACTGATAGTTAATAAGCACAATCAAGGGAAACCCCCTTACACAAACATCACAAGATACTAACACACGTAGCATCCTAACACTTTTACTTATCAAAGCAACAAGAAAGTATTACAAGGCTATCACAAACCAATACAATCAAGTTATTCACACAAGGTACTTTCTACTAACAAGTTCGCATCTATCCCCAAATCGCACACATTAAAATCTAAAAAAGATCTGCTTCTTTCACATAAGTCACACAATACCGTAGTATAAAATAGAGTATTTGTCCTTTTAAGAAAACCAAAACTCTTACCTTTGTAAAATCAAGTAACAACATTATTTTCCAAACGTCCAAGTTTGCCTAATTTCAAATGTTCACGTTTCTTATTTTAGAAAGGTTTATGATTCATAGTCTTATTCATTTAAGAATATAATTCTCTTTTAAACAATCGAGAAACATAAGCCTTATATGTGAGTAGGATATTCTTGTTTATAACAATCTTTATTACAAAGACCGTGATCTAGGAAATATCATTTTGTCTCATCTTAGCTTCTATGCGGATGGAAGTTTCTCTTGGTTTTAATAATACTTAATTGTTCAAAACATTTCCTTTTATTAACGCAGCTGCTGGTTTGTCGATACACATCCTGATTTCCAAAATCAGTAAAACGTTCTTAAGCCGTTATACCTAACTTCCCATAAAGCTAGTATAACTCTTAAGTTCTCAAAAACCAAGTATTACTTCTCTTTCAAAACGATTTCAGAAATCTTTTGAAATACTTCAAGTTCTTTATGATCACGCATCAAGCCAGTTATAAACAAATCATTTACCTTTTAAAAATCACAAAGTGTTTTCTTATCTACATAAAGCTGTTATAACCAACTTCCCATAAAGCCGTTATAACACTTTATGTTTTAAACCAATCGAATACATTTAGCACGTATGCGTCACCGTACTACATAGTTCACACATATCATGCTAGAAGAGATAGGAAGAGGTTCACATACCTCGACGATTATCGACTAATAGCAAAATGCTCAGAGTACCTCAAGCCGGCTACTCCTTAAGCCAAGTAGAGCGCCATACGTAGTACTTGACCTATAAGGCCACGCGCTTATTAACATCTAGATCTTATCGTAGAACATTCTACCGAAAATTCGTGACCTCCCCGCAATGCGTAAACCTCCTCCTCTAACGAGTAGGCTACCAAGCCAACCTGGGGGGGGGTTATACATCTAATCCTAACGGGTACAATTCTACTCCACGGTACTACTACACAAGTCTCATGTCTGATCCATGTAATTCTGATTCGATTCTTCGAGCTTAAGTCAAGGACATTGCCACAAGCTATGTTGATTATATATATATAGTATACTTCAACTATATACTCCTACAACATGTAATATCCAATTACAATAGGGGACAAGATAATTACCTCGATAAGCCCATAATTATCCAAGTATAAAGTCGATCTGGGCAATCGTTTAGCTCCAACTCGGCGCCCAACCGCTCTAAACCACCTTAGAAGTTCTAACCAACTTCTACACAATACTCCAACTGACTATGGAGATTTTCCTAGGGTTACGGTTTGTGGTGACGGGAAGTATAATAGTAGTTTATGGGCTTTTCGGATAGGTATAACCTTAGAATACAACAAGGTATAGGGCTAAGGTAATTTGGGCATTATAACACTACTTGGAGAGTATTTCTATACCACCCTGGGGGGTATTATACGAAAGCAACTAGGCAGTGGTACCACGGCTAGCACCTCAAAGGAGGGGGTGTCTACCCTCGGCCTGCCACTAGGGGAGACTCGGCCGAGGGGAGGGAGGGGCTCTCGGCCAAGACACCACACTAAGGGGGAAGGAAGAAGCTTTCAAGACTTAGGCAATTTGTGAATGAATTAGTCTTCCAAGGGGGGGGTATTTATAGCACAAGCCAAGGCCAACCAATGGCCAAGATCTAGCCAAGTGTTAGGCAAGTGTAGGGCCAAGATTCACCCATGTGTACCTAGCCAACTTGCACACAAAAATATCTACCAAAAATATCTCCCACAAAGCCTTCCCAATCGTCCATTGTGCCGCCCACTTGCTTCCAATGTGAGGGTGACACATGTCACCCTCCCGTTGGTCCAAAATGTTCCGTCTCTCGGAAAAATCCGCAAAAATACTTAATGACATAGCCGGAAATTCCCCTACGAAAGCTGTGAAAACGTTTCGCCGAAAAACGACTCTAACCGGGTGTTATGCACAAACATAATTCGGCCCAAAGGTGCCACATGGGGGTGACACGTGTCGCCCCGATTAAATCAAAATATTTCGTCTTAGAAAATATCCAAAAGCGGCCAAAATCTCAAAATCAAAGCGGGCCCCAAAATCAGTAAATTTCTCCCGTGGGCCCCACGTGACCATTTCCGAAAATAAAATTCCATAATTCTCTAATATTCCAGGAAGTCCGAATACCAAATCTGGGAATCCAATTCCCATTAACGAACCTTTTTCCTTCACAAAAACCGGAAACTTTTCCGTGGAAAAATCGCCTCTTTCTTCCTTTCCAATCTTTCTGTCGTATTCTCGTACGTACGTCCTCGCATACATACCCTGGAACTACGGGGTATAACAGCTTGTTGTTGTGTAACTTGCTTATGCTTGTTGTGATAGCCTTTGTTATGCAAGAATTGTGTTCTATATTACCGCGTCTCTCAATGGAGGGTCGGTTGACTTGTTGAGGACTTACTTGGACGTCTGGCGATGTGGAAAAATTCGCGGGTATGCTCACGATGATAGTGTTATTCAATGGACTAGCTCTCCGTGAGGTTTCTTCGTCACGCCTTGGTACCGGTGGTGGCTTTCGTGCTTGCCGTCTCGTGGCTGATTCGGCCTTGGTACCTGGTAGTTAGCCCTCGCACTTGCCCCGTTCAGTGTAGTGGCGAAGTCTCGTGATACGGCCTTGGTACCCGGTGGTCAGCCCTCGTACTTGCCCCGGTCAGCTACGTGACCGGCCTTGGTATCTGGTAGTCGGCTCTCGCACTGGCCCCGTGTCAGCTTCGTGGTTTGGTTGTATTTGTATTGTTATTACGGCTTTGGCATCAGGTAGAACTTGGTGTTCAGGTGTACTTTTTGATGTTATCATATCATAGACTACCGGCAGTGAGGAAGGTATTCCACGGGCATGACTGATGTTGTGGCGTGAGACCCATAATTATATTTGAGTAAATGACCCGGAGGGCGTGAGACCCTGACTTGATATGACTGTTATATGTGTGTATTGTAGTTTGGTTATCATACATGTCTCCTACTTTATATAGACTATTATGATTTCATTTCTGATATTCTGATTTCACATACTTGGTACTGTTGTCTTGACCTCCTTGAAGTGCGTTAATGCGCAGTAGAAATCGTCATTTGTCGATCCGCTTAGGATCACCTTTCAGCGTATTGGAAGCTCCGTTCCTTGGAGGCTTATCTTTGGTATGTTACCACGATGTCAGAGGTTCTTGTACATTCGGGGTATGGCGGGCCACTGTCCGTCATAGTTGTTGTAAAAATCTTAGAGGTGCAGCTTTGTTGTAGGCGATGTTGTAAGGATTATGCTTCAGACGTTTATATATATATATGTTGAAAGGCAACTGTTTTAGTTGGCCTGTTTATTTATAATATCTCTCATTTCATGTTTCATGTTTTATTTCCGCTGATTTTCTCTGATGTTGTATCACTAGGGTGCCCGGGGTAAGGCACCAGTCACGGGCCCGGATTCGGGTCGTGACAAGAATGGCACCTGCCGAGTTGAGAGAGTTGAAGAACCAGCTGAGAGATTTGCTGGAGAAGGGCTTCATCAGGCCTAGTGTTTCTCCCTGGGGAGCGCTGGTATTGTTCGTGAAGAAGAAGGACGGGACGCTGCGCATGTGTGTTGATTACAGGCAGCTGAACAAGGTGACCATTAAACGAATACCCCTTCCCAGGATTGATGATTTGTTCGACCAGTTGCAGGGTGCGAGATGTTTCTCTAAGATTGATCTGCGATCGGGCTATCATCAGGTGCGAGTTAGAGAGGCGGATGTCCCTAGGACTGCATTCCGGACCCGGTACGGGCATTATGAGTTCAGGGTCATGTCTTTCGGGTTGACCAATGCTCCAGCGGTATTCATGGATTTGATGAACCGAGTGTTCAAGCCATTTTTGGACACGTTTGTGATAGTGTTCATTGATGATATCTTGGTTTAATCTCGCTCAGAGCAGGAGCATGCAGAACATTTGAGGACTGTGCTGAGAGTTCTCCAGGACCAACAGTTATACGCCAAGTTTTCCAAATGTGAGTTTTGGTTGGCTTCGGTGGCTTTTCTTGGGCATATTTTCGGGGCCGATGGTATTCAGGTGGATACGGCCAAGATCGAAGCGATCGAGTTGGCCTGACCTCTACTCCGACAGTGCGTAGCTTTACGGGCCTTGCGAGTTACTATCGGTTCGTGGAGAAGTTTGCTTCTATGTCACGACGTTCGGCCGTGGATCGTGCCTTACCGGGCACCCTAGTGATACAACATCAGTGTCAATGGAACATAAAACACATACATGAAACAAATGAAGTACAAACAGTAATCTGAGGAAAACTTGCCTTTCGGCATATATATAAATAACAACTTTTTTCAACATGAACAGTTTAATCCTTTTTACAAACCCTGCCCACAACAGTACTACAGACCTCTAAGAAATGATACGACAACAATGGCGGGACAGGGCCCCGCCATACCCCTGAATGTAAATACCTACAACAACAGGGGACTATACCACTGATAAGCCTCCGGAGAAACGGAGCTTTCCCAACGCTGAACTGTGACCCTAAGAGCGAGGATCAACGACTGGTGTACCTTTACCTACGGCATGAACGCAGCCCCCCGAAGGAGGTCAGTACAACAGGTACCAAGTATGTGAAACTGAAAATAAATACTGTAAATGAAATCATAGTAGTCTATACAAAGCAGGAGACATGTATGATAACCAAATTACAGTTCACAATAAATAAGCAGTCATGTCAAGTCAGGGACTCACGCCCTCAAGTCATCACTCAAATTTAACAATGGGTCTCACGCCCACAACATCAATCGTGCCCGTGGAACACATTCCTCACTGCCGGCAGTCTATGATATGAAAGCACCAAGGAACACATGAACACTGTGTCCCACGTGTTATAATAAAGCATGCGGGTAAATGCGAAGGCATAGCCGATACTAAAACCACGATGCAACAAGGTCATAAAGCGTGTCATGATATCTGTCTGAATCGTCACATGATGAAAAGCTGGTCACTCGCCCGCGATATCAAATGTGCGCGTCTAGCCTGGAACTCTCCGCACTCGCATAGGCCAACCTCATAGGCCCGCATGAGGTATAACCCGCATCGGTGGTAGCTACTCCGGCATCGCCCCGACTCGCGATCCGCATGGCCACAAAGACCGCGTGACCACAAGGGCGTAAACTAACACGGAACTCCGTAGTTCGCATGGATCCTCGGACCCGCATGAGGTATTCTCGAATCATGGTCCCAGACCGCCTGAGTCTACCCCGCATCGGAGGGCAGCTTAACCTCCGGACACAAGTCAAGGTGAGTGGTACAATACCAACATAACGGCTGATAGTCAAACAACTTTAAAAGCGCGATCGAGGAAAACCCCTTTACACTAACATCACAAGATACTAACACACGTAGCATCCTAACATGTTTACTTATCAAATCAACAAGAAAGTATTACAAGGCTATCCCAAACCAATACAATCAAGTTATTCACACAAGGTACTTTCTATTAACAAGTTCGGGTATCCATCCCCAAAGTACTTCATACATTAAATCTTTAAAAGATCCGTTCCTTCCACATAAGTCACACAATACCCGTAGTATAAAATAGAGTGATTGTCTTTTTAAGTAAACCCAAAACACTTACCTTTGTAAAATCAAGTAACAACATTATTTTCCAAACGTCCAAGTTTGCCTAATTTCAAAAATGCTCAAGTTACTTATTTTAGAAAGGTTTCATAACTCATAGTCTTAATCTCTTTTAAAACATTTGAGTAACATAAGTCTTATGAGTGAATAGGTTATTCTTGTTTATAATAATCTTACTACAACAGCCATGACCTAGAAAATGTAATATCATTTTGTCTCATCTTAGTTTCTATGCAGATGGAGGTTTCTACTGGTTTTAATAATACAACTCATTAGTCAGTACATTTTCCTTTATTAACGCTGCAGTGGTTTGGCGATACACATTCTGATTTCTGAAATCAGTAAAATATTCTTAAGCCGTTATACCTAACTCCCCATAAAGCTAGTATAACTCTTAAGTTTTCAAAAACCAAGTATTACTCTCCCTTCAAAACGATTTATAAATCTTTTGAAATACATCAAGTTCTTTATTATAACAAGCGCTTATAATTCACATCAGTTACCTTTTAAAACCACGAAGTATTTTCTTACCTACATAAAGCTGTTATAACCAACTTCCCATAAAGCCATTATAACACTTTATGTTTTAAAAACAATCAAACACGATTAACACGTATGCGTCTACCGTACTACATAGTTCACACATATCATGCTAGAAGAGATAGGAAGAGGTTCACATACCTCGCGACGAGTATCGACAATAAGCAAAATGCTCCAAGTACTACAACCTTGCTAGCCCTTTCCACTCCTCAAGTAGAATACGCTACTCTTAGTACTTTCACCTAAAAAGGTCACAAACGTCTATTAACTTCAAAACACAAGGTTCCATTTCTCTCTGAAAATTCGGACACTCCCCGCAACAGCGTAAATCTCTCCTCTATCGAGGCGGCGGGGGTTTATACGTCTAACCTGACGTGTACAATTCTACTCGATGTACTACACACAAGTCTCTTGCAATACAGTCTATGTACATACTGATTCGATTCTTTTCTTTATTCTTGAGCTTAAGTCAAAAGACATTGCCGCGATTAAGCTTAGTTCTATATATAGTACACCTCAACTATATATTCTAACAACATGTAATTTCCAATTACAATTAGAGGGACAAGATAATTACCTCGATAAGCCCATAATTATCCAAGTATAAATGTCGATCCTTAGCAACGCTTAGCTCCTACTCGGTGCTCGACCGCTCCAAACAACCCTTAGAAGTTCTAACCAACTTCTACTTAAATACTTCAATCAATCAATGAAGATTTCCTTAGGGTTTCGGTTTGAGACAAAAAGGACATACGGTAGTATTTCCGGGCTCTATGTATAGAGGTTTCTTTGGAATACTACAAGGTATACGACTAAGGTAATTTGGGTATAGTAACAATACTTTTGAGAGTATTTCTACCAAGAGGGGGGGTATTTATACGAGACAACACCACAAGGGGGGGGTGTATACCCCTCGGCCTACCCCACTAGGGGGGGGAAACTCTCGGCCAAGGGGGGGAGGGTGCTCTCGGCCAAAGGCCTCACAAAGGGGGGGAGGGACTCTCGGTCAAGACACTACACTAAGGGGGGAGGAAGAAACTTTCAAGACTTAGAGATTTTGGGATGAAGAAGTCTTCACAAGGGAGGGGTATTTATAGGTCAAGCAAAGGCCAACCAATGGCCAAGATCTAGCCAAGTGCTAGGCAAGTGTAGGGCCAAGATATGCCCAAGTGCCCCCTAGTCCCTACTCCTTAAAACCCTCACAAATATCTACCAAAAATATCTACCCACTTGACACCCCAAATCGTCCAAGTGCGCCCACTTGCTTCAATGTGAGGTGACACTTGTCACCATCCGGTTGGTCCTGGATGTTCGTTCTCTCGTAAAACAGCCGCAAAAATAAGAAATGACTTAGCCGTATTTTCCCTCATGAGTTATGTAAAGCGTTTAGTCGAAAAACGACTCTGCAGGGTGTTGTGCACAAATGTCATTCGGCCAAGCCACTGGCGGGGTGACACGTGTCACCCCCCTATTGGCCCAAAATAAAACATCTTCCGAAAATATCCACAATGGCCAAAATCTGAAAACAAAGTGGGCCCACAAAACCGTAAATTTCTCTCGTGGGCCCACGTGACCATTTCCAAAATAAAATTTCATAATTCTCTAATATTCCGGGAAGTCCGAATACCAAATCGGGAATCCATTCCCGTTAACGAACCTTTTCCTTCACAAAACCGGAAACTTTTCCGTGGAAAAATCACCTCTTTCTTCCTTTCCAATCTTTACGCCGTATTCTGCATGCGTGCGTCCTCGCATACATACCACGGAACTACGGGTATAACATTCTTCCTTAGAAACATTCGTCCGAATGTTCCTTCTAAGTCCCCAAACATACTGGCCGATATAGTCTCTACTACTATACTTACGGAAACAATCCACGCCACACCGCCATGAAACACTGCGCAAAACTTACATCCAAGTCCCCGAGGAAACACCTCTACATCACCACAAATCACTTCTCACCGGGGTCTAAAATATACTTCCTTCGCACCTTCTCTTTACAAAAGAAAAGATCACATCTATGCTCGCCATAGATACCACTTTGTCACTTTGCCTGAGGCATTAACCTTCTCAGGCGACCCAACAAATGGTACCACTTTTGTCACTTTGTCGCGAGCCTTGCTCCGACGACCCAACAAATGGTGCCGGCTGCTTGCGATCCACGAGGATGTCGTACACTCGAACTCTTACCACGTTACGATCGCTTGGTTTCCAAAACTCGGGGTTACTATCCCTAACGTGGTCATCATTAACTGGGGATACTCTGGATGGATCTCCGGTACTTTCCTGAACATAACAATACGAAAGACCGGACGCACTGCCTCCTACGTCGGACGACAAATGCTAACATATAGGCAACCTGGCCTATTCCTCACCTGAACTCAAAAAAAGGCCCAAAGTAACTCGGGCTAAGTTTCCTCTGCTTTCCAAAGCTCGTCACACCCTGTCCGGTGTGTTACTTTCAAGAAGACCGACCGTCGGCTGAACTCTGGCGTCGTCGCCGATTATCCGCACGATTCCTCTGAGCTGCCAGAACTTCTTCTAGACAAGGTTCTCACTATCCACAGTCTGCTGGAACAAGCCTGAACCAACTGTCTGAACCTTGCCAACATTGAACCAATCGACCGGCAACTTTACACTTCCGCCCCTACAAGGCTTCAAAAGGTGACATCCGAACACTAAAATGGTAGCTTAAACACTCCCTCCACAGGAGACAACAATCCCCACAACAATCCCCACAACTATCCCTGAAATCCAAGCGGCGGCGGGCGAATGCGGTCTGAGACTTACGAGTTCTTAACCACTGGTAAAACTTCCGGAAACAAAACAGCCGTACCACAGGCTCCATGCGCCATAAGGTGAAGGTAGGCACCGTGCAGCCTTACAACCTTTACGATAAAATCAACAACTGCCGAGTGAACGGTCGATCGAAGAACACGATGAGGCTGCCCCATCGGCCGACCATCGGTCGACGCATCAACGAACTCGTCTGTTGGTTAACTAAACATGGGCCTAACACCCTCATGACCCTAACACAAGGCGGGACCACCACAACCGACCCACCATAAAAGCGGTCGCGGGTTGACCCGACGTGGCCTCAACTGACGACAGCGCGCGAAACACTAGTTCCACGAAGGAACAATCTCACTAATCACGTTAGAAAACCTAGCGGTCTTCTTAGCTCAACTACCCCTTTCATTCCACACTACTAGGGACCTATCCCACACATAGCTCACGTGCACTATGCACTTCTGATAAGGATCAAACATAACACTACACCTTTTCTTGAGGTGGCCTCACCTCTAAGGTCTCTACGTATAACACTCTAAGGCTCGCACCTTCTCTATCCCCAAAATCTTACTCGGTTAACCCACCATGATTTCTATGTTCTCGGCTGATGCGCATAAGCCCGCATACGTGCCATGCTCAAACCTAATCAAGAATTACTCTTGCGACCTCTCTTAGATAGCCATCAAGACTCGCGGTACATCGGTATACTCTCTGGTAGCCAAACCCATAGCTAGTAACAGGGTCGCCTCTTTGTAATCCATCTTCTCTGTGCCTGGTCGTGGCACTGTAGGTTCATATATCATGGCCGCGATGAGGCTGCCGCGCCGTGCTAAACTTTACGGGGCTAGTGGCGTCGCGAAATCCCGAATGAAGCATTACCTAGGTAATGATTGGGCTGTGCCCACGTAACCCTCCGAACTCTACTCGCGGCTCCCTCGGCTACCTTGCCCTCGCGGGCGGGTTGCCTACGCGGAGCATAACGATAGGGAAAGAATTTCGTCGGAGGTCCAACTTACAACACGACTCTAAGGCACGATCTCGAGTGAGAAGAATAGAAACCAATCCTAAATATCCTATAGCCTCACGATTATTGGTGTGGTGCACAACACACCGATAATCAAGACTCTTGGATCTGATGCGTAGACACTTTTCGAGGATTAATCGCTCGATACCACTTTTGTCACGACCGTTCGGGGCCGTGGATGCCTTACCGGGCACCCTAGTGATACAACATCGAGTAATCGGAACATAAAACACATACATGAAACAAATGAAGTACAAACGATGTCGAGGAAAACTTGCCTTTCGGCATATATATAAATAACAACTTTTTCAACATGAGCAGTTTAATCCTTTTTACAAACCACCTTGCGATTACGGACCTCTAAGAAATGATACGACAACAATGGCGGGACGGGCCCGCCATACCCTGAATGTAAATACCTACAACAACGGGGACTATACGCGATAAGCCTCCGAGAAACGGAGCTTTCCCAATAATGGCGAGACCACTAGGCGAGGATCAATGGCGGTGTACCTTTACTGCGGCATGAACGCGGCCCCGAAGGAGGTCGATGCAGTACCAAGTATGTGGCGAAAATAAATCGTAAATGAAATCATAGTAGTCTATACAAAGCAGAGACATGTATGATAACCAAATTACGATTCCTGATAAATAAGCGATCATGTCAAGTCGGGGACTCACGCCTCAAGTCATGCATCACGACGTTCGGGGCGTGGTCGTGCCTTAGGGCACCCAAGTAGTCATACATCGAGTAACCGCGGAATATAAAACAAGGCAGAAGCAGTTTATAAAATAAGACACAGTTTATCGAAGAAAAGCTTGCCTTTCGGCATAATATAAATAACTCAAGTTTTGCGATTCATCCCAGTGTACAATAGTACTCTGGACCTCTAAGGAAGTAAACAACTATGGCGGGACGGGGCCCGCCATACCACAGCTATGCAAAACTATCTACAATACAGGAGATCATACCCAAAGTAGAGCCTCGGAGAAGATGGAGCTCACGACACCAACGCAGATCCTAAGGATGTGGATCTAGCACTGCTTGCCCTTACCTGCGGCATGAACGCAGCCCGAAGGAGGTCGATAACAGTACTAAGTATGCGAAAGCTAAAATACTTAAATGAAAACATATCATTTTAAAACCGGTTTACAAATATGGGTGAAACAACGAGAAACCGCACGTAGTACATCACAAACAAAAGCAACAATAGGTAAGCGTAATAGGTCTTGTCTAGGCCGCGAATGATCGAAGCAGGGCCACTCGCCCATATCATCATTCCGCAAGCCTAATCTGAACTCGAGTCCGCATAGGCCACTCACGTGGGCGCGTGAGGTGTAACCCGCATCGAGGTAGCTACTCCTCGGCGTAAATCTGGACTCATTGTCGCGCGTAGCCATTGCATCGCATGAGGCATAACCCGCATACTAACACGGAACTCGTAGCTCCGCATAGGCCCACTGGACCGCGTAGGTATTCTCGAATCATGGTCCCGCATCGCTGAGTCTACCCGCGTCGGAGGCGCTTAACCCGGTATCATCTCAAGAGGTGAGTGATAGGATACTAACATAACAACTTATCTTTAAACAAAATAAGCATAACAACTATACTCACCTATACAAACGTTACAAGATACTAACACACATAGCATCATATCATGTCTATTTATCAAACCATCTTTATTATTCTTTTCACAATACAAGTCTGTTATAAACACATAGGCAAACTTGTTTCTTTTATACATCTTAAGTGGTTATACTTACTTCCCATAAAGCTAGTATAACTCTTAAGCTTCTGTTTAAAAACCAATTAGTTCTCTTACATTAATATGATTGATAGTCTTTTGAAATGTTTTGATTCTTTATTATTGGGCTTAAGCGTGAGGCATTCAGTGAGTATTATTCGGGCTTAAGCGTGAGGCATTCGTAAGTATTATTCGGGCTTAAGCGTGAGGCATTCTTAGTAAGTATTATTCAGCTTAAGTCAAAGACATTGCCGTAGTTATATTGTAAAATATCATGCTTTAGGAAGAATCACATACCTTCCATTGAAAACCACCGCGAGTTGAATATATGTGCAGAGAGTCACCTATAATAGTCACGGATATCTATTAAAGACTACTCAAGGTCATTCTAAATAGGGGTTCATAATTCTCTGATAAGTCGGGCAACACTTCCCTACCGGTGAGCTATATAAGTCTCTTGTGAAAGCAGTCCTATGTAAATCTGATTTGATTATTCTTCTTTTAAACCCTTCTAAGTGATTAACACTTCAATTCTATTACGTGATATACTTCTAAGTATTTATACTTATTCTTATACTATAACAGTAAGTATTCTCTAATTCAAAAGAGGTTAGGATTATTACCTCGGTAAGCCCAATAATATCCTAGAAAAGTCGCGCTGAGCAAGGTTTTGCTCTAAGTTGTATGCTCAGAGAACCTTAGAAGTTCTCCACAACTTCTACTAAGTACTAAGGTATTTGGGCTAGGGTATTTTGGGCATTATAACGATACAAGAAGGTAACTTTTCTACCAAGGGAGGGTAGATTTTTGGCTAGGCTAGGGGGTATTCGGCCAAGGCCACCTTCAGGGGAGGAGGTGTTTGGGACGAAATGGCTACAAAGGGAGAGGAGAGGATTTTTAGACTTGGAAGATAACTTTGTGGATGAAGAACTCTTCATCAAAGGGGTATTTATAGCACAAGCCTTGGCCAACCAATGGCCAAGATGAAGACAAGTGCAAGGCAAGTGTAGGGTGAGGATTAACTAAACACAAATATCCTACCAACTCCTTGACTTGTGCCGTGGCAAAAAGCGTGCCAATGTTCTCCATTTCGTCAATGGGCGATTCAAGTCCATCAATGGGAGGTGCCAAGTGTTGCCCTCCGTTGGTCCAAAATGTTTAGTGTCTCGGCAAAATACGCAAAAATAAGGAATGGCATAGCGGAATTTACTCTACGAAAGCGTGGAAGCGTTTAGTCGGAAAGCGATTCTTTTAGCGAGTTGTGTACAAATTTCGAACTTGGCCTATCTTTAAGGCTAAACTTTTATGCGTCGTCCTCACGTACATACTCGGAAATACGAGGTATAACATTCTCCCCTCGCCAGAAACATTCGTCGAATGTTCCTTCCCAAGACAGATAATGATCGAGTTCTTCAAAACTTAAGCGATTGCAAAAGCCACACACGGCCACAAAACAACACTTAGGTAAAAGCGATACGAAAATTTACAAGTAGGAAAGTGAATTACACGGAGGTGTGGGGAATAGGTGAGGTACCTCGCCTCATGTCCTCCTCGCCTTCCCGTCATCTCCTCCTAAGCTCGTTCGCCACAAGACTTTGACTGGAAGCCACGTCCTTGGTCATGACGCCTAACTGACGATCGACTATCGCTATGGGAATCTCCTCATCGATAACCCCTCGGTCACTGGACATCGTCAATCGGGTGTACCACTAGATGGATCCCGATACATCTCGCCGGCATAGATCGTGAAAAAGCGGATGCACCGCCTCCGGATCGGACGGCGAGATCCAACTCATAGGCAACCTTGCCTACCTGCGGACAATCGAAGCGGCCCAATGTACCTGGTGAGCTTCCCTTCTTCCGAATCTCATCACACCGCCATGGGTGACACCTTTAGGAAAACCCAATCATGAACCTCGAACTCAAGATGCCGGCGACGATGATCTGCATCGACTTACATGCGACTCGAGTATCGATAGCCGCTCTCGGATAAGCTTCACTTATCCATCACTTTCTTGTACCAAATCTGGTCCCACTAGCCTCGCCCACATCGAACCAACCTATAGGCGTCTGCACTTCCTCCCATACAAGGCCTCATAAGGCGCCATCGAATCTTTGGGTGGTAGCTATTGTTATATCACGAACTCAACTAGAGGCAAATGATCCTCCCAACTACCACTAAAGTCAATAACACGGGCTCGCGACATATCCTCGAAGTGCGGATAGTGCGCTCTGCTGTCCGTCATGCGTGGATGAAATGCGATTACTCGGGCTCACTGCGTCCTAAACCCCTCTGGAAGGACCTCCGAAGTTAGCGTAAACCGGGCTCCTGCATGCGATATGATCGAGTAGGGACTCCATGCGATCGACGATCTCTCGGATGTAAAGTCGGCATAATCCTCGGTAGAAAAGTCGTCTGACGGAAGAAAGTGGGCTGATTTAAATCGACTGTCGACGATAACCCATATAGAATCATGTCTCCTGCGAGTGCGAGGTAATCCTGTGATGAAGTCCATGTTGATTACCTCCCACTTCGGTCGGGATCTCGATAAATGCTCAGTAACAAACCACCGGGCCTGCGGTGCTCTACCTTACTGCGACAACACGGGCCGAGCTACGAACTCGCAACGTCCTCTCTTCGCCATCCCACCAATACACGGATCTAAGGTCGTGGTACATCTTGGTCGACCGGATGGATAGAGTAACGCGCGTGTGCTTCCCCAAGAACTCTGCGAAGTCACGAAACATCTGGAACACGATGCGCCCTCAAACCTTAGCACCCGTGGTGCTACCTCAAAGGACCCTTGCCCTCACGAAGAGGCGTATCACGATATCGAATCAAAGGCTGGATCCTCGAATTGCCTCTTCACCTCTCGACGATGGAAGACTCGGCAACCTCACGAACTCTAACCCCATGCTATCGGAATCAATCAAGCGGACACAAGGCTCGCTAGCGATGCAAATCCCGAACCATGTCCTCCTCTCTAGCACATCCGATAGGCTCCCCATCGACCTACGACTAAGAGCATACGCCCTGACATTGGCCTTCCCGGGTGGTACGGGATATCAACATCGTAATCCTTAAGCAACTCTAACCACCGCTCTGCCGTAAGTTCGGCTCCTCTGGTGAAGATATCTGGAGGCTCTTGTGGTGCGTATAAATATCCACGTGAACCCATACAAATAGTGCCTCCGGATCTTGGCGTGAATCACGGTGCGACTCCAAATCATGGGTGGGGTAGTTCCTCTCGTGTTTCTTGGTGTCGGGATGCATATGCTATAACCCGCCATGCTGCATCAATACACATCCCAACCCGATGCGGCGCGATCACAATACCGCGACATAACCATCTGGACCCTGCGGAAGAGTAAGAGCGGGCGGTCGTCGGTCTCTCTTCAAGAATGGAAACCACGCCACAAGCATCATCCATCAAACTTGGCGCCACGAGTCGACCTAGTCAATGGTGCGAAGATAAAGCAAACTTCTCCACGAACCGCCGATAATAACGCAAGGCCCGAGCTGCGAACCTCAGCCGGAGTAGTAGGTCTCGGCCAAGTCTGGCCTCGATCTTGGCGTATCAACTCGAATGCCATCGGCCCGGCAATATGCCCAAGAAACGTCAGCAAAACTCGCATTTGGAAAACTTGGCGTACAGCTGCTGGTCTGGAGAATCGGCCAAGATCGCCAAATGCTCGCGTGCTCCTGCTCTGGCGAGAATAAACCAAGATATCATCAATGAACACTATCACAAACGTGTCCAAAAATGGTTTGAACACTCGGTTCATCAAATCCATGAATCTGCGCGAGCATTGGTCAACCAAAGACATGACCACGAACTCATAATGCGTGCAAGGTCCGAATGCGATCCTAGGGACATCCACCTCTCGACTCGCACTGATGATAGCCGATCGCGGATCAATCTTGGAGAAACATCTCGCACCTCGCAATGGTCGAACAAATCATCAATCACAGGGAGGGTATCATTCTTAATGGTCACCTTGTTGGTGCTCATAATCAACACATGCGCGGCGTCCGTCCTTCTTCTTCACGAACAATACGGCGCCCCGGGGAGAAACACTTGGGCCTAATGAAACCCTTCTCTAGCAAATCCCTAAGTGATCCTTGACTCTCTCAACTCGGCGGTGCCATTCGTATGGCGGAATGGAAATAGGCGAGTATCGCAATATGTCAATACAAAACTCAATCTCCTCTCGGGAGAGGATACCCGAGGTCATGCGGGAATACGTCGGGAACTCGTGACTACGAGGCGGCGAAAATCTGGTACCGCGACCTCGATATCAAACACCGAACTAGATGGTAGATATACCCCTTCTGCACCATCTTCCTAGCCTTGAGGTAGGAAATAAACCTACCCCTCGGCGTTCCGTGCTCCCCTCCCACTCAACAACCGGCTCCTCAGGAAACTGGAACCGTACTACTCTCTCTCTGCAGTCTACATTGGCGTAGCAAGAAGCTAGCCAATCCATCCCAATAATCACGTCGAAGTCAATCATCTCCAACTCTATCAAGTCGGCTAGGGTCCGACGACTGTAAATGGTCACAGACAAGCTCTATATACCCGCCGAGCTACCACCGAATCACCAGCTGGCGTAGCTACCTCGAAAGGGTCTATGGACTCGGGCTCTATCCTATCCTACTAGCAACAAGGGAGATATATGGGGCCAGTAGAACCGGATCTATCAAAGCATACACATCAAACCCGAGCCCGATAAGGTACGTGGCGACATCGGTGAGGCCTCACGATCTGTCGGTGGACAAACCATAAATGCGGTTCTGAGGACCGCTAGAACTGGGACACGAGCCACGACCTGCCGCGACCTGCTGACCCATGAGCACCACGCCTCGGGGCGAGTAAGCGTAGGAGATGATGAAGCGGCCACAGAACGAAGGTGGGCCTACCACTGTGCCACGGTCGGGACGATCCGCCGCAAGTGACCTGCTGGCCTGGCGTAACAAGATCCATAAGTAGTACCACACTTCCGTAATGGGATCTACCGTCGGCCACACTGGGGTGGTCGTCGGCCGATACCTCTGCTACGGGCGTCACGAAGCCACAGGGCCTCAGTACGCCCTCGAAAACTCTGGTGTCTTGAGGGCGGTGCGAGTGCTCTGGTGGCGTGGTGCGAATCTAGGCTAGCTGCGAGGCCGCCCACCACGATAACCACCGAAGACCCTCGTCTGGCCTTCCTGCTTCTTTGTCATCCCGACTCGTCGACCTCTGCGCTCGCCGCATCAGGCGTGAGCTGCGTGCGGGTAATGTCCATACGGTGGAGAAACCCCGCACATGACTCGGCCATATAGTCGTCTAGCCGGTGACATAGCGGTGCACCCTATCCTCCATATCTGCTACTGCAATCTGGGACATATCGAGCCAAAGAATCAAACTCGACATTGTACTCCACGACGGTCGTCCTCTGCCTCGGCAGTAAAAATCTATCGGCCGCGCCCTCGCCATCTGTGGAGGCAAGAAGTGAGTGAGGAAAGCCTCGAGAACTCGTCCCATGTAGGCTGGGCGCGTGCTCTCCGGGATAACTCCGTGAATCAAACCAATCGATTGCGGTATCACGCGACTATGCGAACCAAAGATCACGGACTCGGTCTCCGGCGCCCGATCACTCTCAAAATCCTCTGAAGGGCGGATGAACTCCTGCGGATCATCCTCGGCCTCGACCCATAAAACTCCGTGCTCTGACTCAAGAAATCTCGTAGCCTCAAACTATTCGCCTCGGGTGTACCACGGTGCGGCGGGTGGAGCTGGGCTGCGCGTCAATCTCTCCTCGTGTCGGGCCTGACTTTAGCCAAAGTGGGCCATCTCCTTGTACCCTAACTCCTCCGCGGTGTGGGGCGGGAGGTGTGGGTGCTGTGGTCTCTTTGGGTGGCGGCGTCATAGAACTCGCCGTCTCGGTATAGGCCCGGGCACGAGCCCTCGTGACTCTGGGTGTCTCGCTAGCGACTCCTCTTTGCCTTGCCATTCGGGCGGGTTGCCTTACGTGGAGGCATAAGCATTAGAAAGGAATACGTTAGAGGTCCAACCTATAACACACTCTAAAGCACGATCTCGGAATGAGAAGAATGGAAACCAATCCTAAATATCCTATAGCCTCACGATTATTGGTGTGGTGCACAACACACCGATAATCAAGACTTCTACTAGATACGGTGCGTAGACACTTTCCGAGGATTAAGCTCTCGATACCACTTTTGTCACGACGTTCGGGGCGTGGTAGTGCCTCTGGGCACCCAGTAGTCATACATCGAGTAACCCGGAATATAAAACAAGACAGGAAACAGTTTATAAAATAAGACACAGTTTATCTGATGAAAAGCTTGCCTTTCGGCATAATATAAATAACTCAAGTTTTGCAGTTACATCCCAACTGTACAATAGTACTACAGACCTCTGAGGAAGTAAACAACTATGGCGGGACAGGGCCGCCATACCACAGCTGTACAAAACTATCTACAATACAGGAGATCATACCCAAAGTAGAGCCTCCGAGAAGATGGAGCTCACGACACCAACGCAAAGATCCTAGGATGTGGATCTAGCACACCTTGCCCTTACTGCGGCATGAACGCAGCCCGAAGGAGGTCGATCAACAGTACTAAGTATGCGAAATCAGTAAAATATTTAAATGAAAACATATCATTTTAAAACCGGTTTACAAATATGGGTGAAACAACCAGGAAACCGCACGTAGCGCTACATCACAAACAAAAGCAACAATAGGTAATCGTAATAGGTCTTGTCTAGGCCGCGAATGATCGAAAGCAGGGCCACTCGCCCATCATCGTCGTGCAAGCCTAATCTGAACTCGAGTCCGCATAGGCCACTCACGTGGGCGCGTGAGGTGTAACCCGCGTCGAGGGTAGCTACTCCTCGGCGTCTCCTGGACTCATTGTCGCATGGCCACATGACCGCGTGAGGCATAACCCGCATACTAACACGGAACTCGTAGCTCGCATAGGCCCCCTGGACCCGCGTAGAGGTATTCTCGAATCATGGTCCTGCATCACCGAGTCTACCCGCGTCGGAGGCGACTTAACCCGTGATCATCTCAAGAGGTGAGTGATAGTATACTAACATAACAACTTATCTTTAAACAACATAAGCATAACAAGGATACTCACCTATACAAGCGTTACAAGATACTAACACACATAGCATCATATCATGTCTATTTATCAAACCATCTTTATTATTCTTTTCACAATACAAGTGCATTATAAACACATAGGCAAACTTGTTTCTTTTATACATCTTAAGTGGTTATACTTACTTCCCATAAAGCTAGTATAACTCTTAAGCTTCATTTTAAAACCAATTAGTTCTCTTACATTAATATGATTCATAGTCTTTTGAAATGTTTTGATTCTTTATTATTCAGGCTTAAGCTAGTGAGGCATTCTTAGTAAGTATTATTCGAGCTTAAGCGTGAGGCATTCTTAGTAAGTATTGTCGAGCTTAAGTCAAAGACATTGCCGTAGTTATATTGTAAAATATCATGCTTTAGGAAGAATCACATACCTTCCAATGAAAACCACCTTAAGTTGAATATGTCGCCAAGCAGAGTCACTATAATAGTCACAGATATCTATTAAAGACTACTCAAGGTCATTCTAAATAGGGGTTCATAATTCTACGGTAAGTCGGGCAGCACTTCCCTGCAGTGAGCTATATAAGTCTCATCGTGAAAACAGTCCTATGTAAATCTGATTTGATTATTCTTCTTTTAAACCCTTCTAAGTGATTAACACTTCAATTCTATTACGTGATATACTTCTAAGTATTTATACTTATTCTTATACTATAAGTAAGTATTCTCTAATTCAAAAGAGGTTAGGATTATTACCTCGGTAAGCCCAATAATATCCTAGAAAAGTCGCGCTGAGCAAGGTTTTGCTCTAAGTTGTATGCTCCAGAACCTTAGAAGTTCTCCACAACTTCTACTAAGTACTAAGGTATTTGGGCTAGGGTATTTTGGGCATTATAACGATAAAAGAAGGTAACTATTCTACCAAGGGAGGGGGGGTAGATTTTTGGCTCGGCTAGGGGGGTAGTCGGACACGGCCACCGTCCCAAGGGGAGGTGGAGGGGTTTGGACGAAATGGCTACCAAGGGAGAGGAGAGGATTGTTAGACTTGGAAGATAACTTTGTGGATGAAGAACTCTTCATCAAAGGGGGTATTTATAGCACAAGCCTTGGCCAACCAATGGCCAAGATGAAGACAAGTGCAAGGCAAGTGTAGGGTGAGGATTAACTAAACACAAATATCCTACCAACTCCTTGACTTGTGCCATGGCACAAAATACGTGCCAATGTTCTCCATTTTCGTCGATGGACGATTCAAGTCCATCAATGGGAGGGTGCCAAGTGTTGCCCTCCGTTGGTCAAAATGTTTCGCCTCTCGGAAAAATCCGCAAAATAAGGAATGGCATAGCGGAATTTACTCTACGAAAGTCAGGGAAACGTTTCGTCGGAAAACGATTCTTTTAGCGAGTTGTGTACAAATTTCGAACTTGGCCTATCTTTAAGGCTAAACTTTTGTACGTACGTCCTCACGTACATACTCCGGAAATACGGGGTATAACATCATCACTCAAATTTAACAATGGGTCTCACGCCCACAACATCAATCGTGCCCGTGGAACACATTCCTCACTGCCGGCAGTCTATGATATGAAAGCACCAAGGAACACACATGAACACGTGTCCGCGTGTTATAATAAAGCTATGCGGGTAAGTATGAAGGCATAGCCGACTACTAAAACCACAGTACCAACAAGGTCATAAAGCGTGTCATGATATATCTGTCTGCACCGTCACGTGATGAAAGGCGGTCACTGCTCGCGCGAGATCAAATGTGCGCGTCTAGCCACTCGAACTCTCGCGACTCGCGTAGGCCAACCTCATAGGCCCGCATGAGGTATAACCCGCATCGGTAGCTACTCCGGCATCGCCCCGACTCGCGATCCGCATGGCCACAACCGCGTGACCACAAGGGCGTAAACTAACACGGAACTCCGTAGTTCGCATGGATCCTCGGACGCGTAGGTATTCTCGAATCATGGTCCCGCATCACTGAGTCTACCCGCGTCGGAGGCGGCAACCTCGGACACAAGTCAAGGTGAGTGGTACAATACCAACATAACGGTGATAGTCAAACAACTTTAAGCGCGATCGAGGAAAACCCCTTTACACTAACATCACAAGATACTAACACGTAGCATCCTAACATGTTTACTTATCAAATCAACAAGAAAGTATTACAAGGCTATCCCAAACCAATACAATCAAGTTATTCACACAAGGTACTTTCTATCAACAAGTTCGGGTATCCATCCCCAAAGTACTTCATACATTAAATCTTTAAAAGATCCATTCCTTCCACATAAGTCACACAATACCCGTAGTATAAAATAGAGTGATTGTCTTTTTAAGTAAACCCAAAACACTTACCTTTGTAAAATCAAGTAACAACATTATTTTCCAAACGTCCAAGTTTGCCTAATTTCAAAAATGCTCAAGTTACTTATTTTAGAAAGGTTTCATAACTCATAGTCTTAATCTCTTTTAAAACATTTGAGTAACATAAGTCTTATGAGTGAATAGGTTATTCTTGTTTATAATAATCTTACTACAAAGACCATGACCTAGAAAATGTAATATCATTTTGTCTCATCTTAGTTTCTATGCGGATGGAGGTTTCTCTGGTTTTAATAATACAACTCATTAGTCAAGACATTTTCCTTTATTAACTGCGTTGGTTTGGCGATACACATTCGATTTCAAATCGATAAAATATTCTTAAGCCGTTATACCTAACTCCCATAAAGCTAGTATAACTCTTAAGTTTTCAAAAACCAAGTATTACTCTCCCAAAACGATTTATAAATCTTTTGAAATACATCAAGTTCTTTATTATAACAAGCGATTTATAATTCACATGATTACCTTTTAAAACCACGAAGTATTTTCTTACCTACATAAAGTCATTATAACCAACTTCCCATAAAGCCATTATAACACTTTATGTTTTAAAACAATCAAACACGCTTAACACGTATGCGTCTACCGTACTACATAGTTCACACATATCATGCTAGAAGAGATAGGAAGAGGTTCACATACCTCGCGGCGAGTATCGACAATAAGCAAAATGCTCCAAGTACTACAACGCACTAGCCCTTTCCACTCCTCAAGTAGAATACGCTACTCTTAGTACTTTCACCTAAAAAGGTCACAAACGTCTATTAACTTCAAAACACAAGGTTCCATTTCTCTCTGAGAAAATTCGGCACCTCCCATGGCGTAAATCTCCTCCTCTATCGAGGCCGGCCAAGCCAACCGAGTGGGTTTATACGTCTAACCTGACGTGTACAATTCTACTCAAGAATACTACACAAGTCTCATCGCAATACACCCTATGTACATACTGATTGATTCTTTTCTTTATTCTTCAGCTTAAGTCAAAAGACATTGCGCGATCTTAAGCTTAGTTCTATATATAGTACACCTCAACTATATATTCTAACAACATGTAATTTCCAATTACAATTAGAGGACAAGATAATTACCTCGATAAGCCCATAATTATCCAAGTATAAATGTCGATCCTTAGCAACGCTTAGCTCCTACTCCGGTGCTCGACTCGCTCAAACAACCCTTAGAAGTTCTAACCAACTTCTACTTAAATACTTCAATCAATCAACGAAGATTTCCTTAGGGTTTCGGTTTGAGACAAAAAGGACATACGGTAGTTTTCGGCTCTACGTATAGAGGTTTCTTTGGAATACTACAAGGTATACGGCTAAGGTAATTTGGGTATAGTAACAATACTTTTGAGAGTATTTCTACCAAGAGGGGGGGGTATTTATACGAGACAACACCACAAGGGGGGGGTGTATACCCCTCGGCCTACCCCACTAGGGGGGGGAAACTCTCGGCCAAGGGGGGGAGGGTGCTCTCGGCCAAAGGCCTCACAAAGGGGGGGAGGGACTCTCGGTCAAGACACTACACTAAGGGGGGAGGAAGAAGCTTTCAAGACTTAGAGATTTTGGGATGAAGAAGTCTTCACAAGGGAGGGGTATTTATAGGTCAAGCAAAGGCCAACCAATGGCCAAGATCTAGCCAAGTGCTAGGCAAGTGTAGGGCCAAGATATGCCCAAGTGCCCCGTAGTCCCTACTCCCAAAACCTCACAAATATCTACGAAAATATCTACCCACTTTGACCTAATCGTCAGTCGCGCTTGCTTCCAATGTGAGGGTGACACATGTCACCCTCCCGTTGGTCCAAGATGTTCCGTCTCTCGGAAAAATCCACAAAAATAAGAAAAGACATAGCCGAATTTTCCCTCGAAGTTATGTAAAGCGTTTCGTCGAAAAACGACTCTAACAAGGGTGTTGTGCACAAATGTCATTCGGCCAAGCCACCTGGCGGGGTGACACGTGTCACCCTCCTATTGGCTCAAAATAAAACATCTTCCAAAATATCCACAATGGCCAAAATCTCAAAACAAAGTGGGCCTACAAAACAGTAAATTTCTCTCGTGGGCCCACGTGACCATTCAAAATAAAATTCCATAATTCTCTAATATTCCAGAAGTCCGAATACCAAATGGGAATCCAATTCCCATTAACGAACCTTTTTCCTTCAAAACGGAAACTTTTCCGTGGAAAAATCACTCTTTCTTCCTTTCCAATCTTTCTGCGTATTCTCGCATGCGTCGTCTCGCATACATACCACGGAACTACGGGTATAACATTCTATCTCTGCACCATTGACTAGGTGACTCGGAAAGCGGCTAAGTTTGATGGGTGATGCTTGTGAGCACGGTTTCGGTTTACGAAGGAGAGGCGGCGGCGCCCCGTTCTTACTCTTCCGGAGGTCAGACGGCTATATGCGTGTATTGTGATCGTCGATCATCGGGTTGGGATGTGTGTTGATGCAGCAGGGCAAGGTTATAGCGTACGCATCCCGATAGCTTAAGAAGCATGAGAGGAACTACCCCACCCATGATTTGGAGTTGGCAGCGGTGATTCACGACTTGAAGATCTGGAGGCACTATTTGTACAGAGTTCATGTGGATATTTATACAGACCACAAGAGCCTCCAATATATCTTCAGCCAGAGGGAGCTGAACTTACGACAGAGACGGTCGTTAGAGTTACTCAAGGATTACGATGTCGACATCCTGTACCACCCGGGGAAGGCCAATGTTGTGGCAGATGCCCTTAGTCGTAGGTCGATGGGGAGTCTATCAGATGTGCAGCCAGATAGGAGGGGCAGGGTTCGCGATTTATAGCAGTTAGCGAGCCTTGGAGTCCGATTGATTGATTCTGATAGCAGTGGGGTTCGAGTTCGAGAGGTTGCCGAGTCTTCCATCATCGAGGAGGTGAAGAGGCAACAGTTTGAGGATCCGGTTTTGACGCGGTACCGTGATACGGCTCTTCGTGAGGGGAAGGGTCCTTTTGAGGTAGCACCTGATGGGGTGCTAAGGTTCGAGGGAAGGTTGTGTGTTCCGGATATTGCAGGACTTGGCGGCAGAGTTCTAGGGAAGCACCGCGGCGCGCGTTACTCTATCCATCCGGTCGACCAAGATGTACCACGACCTCGGATCGTGTATTGGTGGGATGGCTTGAAGAGGGCGTTGCGAGTTTGTGGCTCGGTGCGTGTTGTCGGTGAAGGTAGAGCACGAGGCCGGTGGTTTGTTGCGACGATAGAGATCCCGACACGGAAGTGGGAGGTGATCAACATGGACTTTATCACGGGATTACCTCGCACTCGGAGGAAGCATGATTCTATCACGGGTTATCGTCGACGGTGACGAAATCAGCCCACTTTCTTCCGTCGGACGACTTTTCTGAGGATTATGCGGACTTTATATCAGAGATCGTCGATCGCATGGAGTCCTATTTCTATCATATCGCATGGAGAGCGGTTCTGGCTAACTTACTGAGGTCCTTCGAAAGGATTAGGGGCGGTGAGCACGAAATCTTCTTTATCGCGACCGATTCGGGCGTGGTCGTGCCTTACCCCGGGCACCCTAGTGATACAACATCAGAGTAATCAGCGGAACATAAAACGATACAAGACATATTATGAAATATGAAACAATAATCTGAGAAAAACTTGCCTTTCGGCATATATGTAAATAACCACTTTTTCAACATGAACAGTTTAATCCGTTTTACAAACCCTGCCCACAACAGTACTACAGACCTCTACGAATGATATGACAACAACGACGGGACAGGGCCCCGTCATACCCCTGAATGTAAGCACCTACAACACCCGGGGACTATACCACGACAAGCCTCCGGAGAACCGGAGCTTCCCAGCCATCGTGACCACTAAGAGCGAGGATCAACGGCGGTGTACCTTTACGTGGCATGAACGGCCCCGAAGGAGGTCGATCTGGCAGTGCAAGTATGTGGCGAAAATCAGTAAATGAAATCATAGCGATCTATATAAGCGGAGACTCGTATGATAACAAAACTACGATTCCTGATAAACAAGCAATCATATCAAGTCGAGGACTCGCGCTCAAGTCATCACTCAAATATAACAATGGGTCTCACGCCACAATATCAATCATGCGTGGAATACCTTCCTCACCGCCGGCGATTTATGATATAAAAGCACCAAGAACACATGAACACGTGTCCCACTGTGCCATAATGAAAACGTCTGAGGTAAATGCGAAGGCATAGCCGACTACTAACACCACAATACCAACAAGGTCATGAATCAGATCATAAGATCTGTCTAGGCGTCACATGATCAAAGGCGGCCACTTGCGCGATATCTAATGTGCGCGTCTAGCCACCGAACTTTCGCGACTCACATAGGCCAATCTCGTGGCGCAGGAGGTATTCCCGCATCGAGGGTAGCTACTCCGGCGTCGCCACGACTTCGCGATCCGCGTAGCCATGGACGCGTGCCCATAAGGGCGACACTAACACGGAACTCGTAGCTCCGCATAGGCCCAGGACTGCGTAGGTATTCTCGAATCATAGGTCCATCGACCGCTGAGTCTACCCCGCGTCGGAGGGCACTTAACCCGGAATCATCTCAAGAGATGAGTGATGTAAAATACTAACACAGACTTATCGTAAAGCAACATAAGCACAACAAAGGAAAACCCCTTTACACAACATCACAAGATACTAACACACGTAGCATCCTAGCATGTTTACTTATCAATCAACAAGAAAGTATTACAAGGCTATCACAAACCAACACAATCAAGTTATACACACAAGTACTTAAGCTAACAAGTTCGGTATCTACCCTAAAGTACTTCATACATTAAATCTTTTAAAAGATGCATTGCTTTCACATAAGTCACACAATACGTAGTATAAACTAGAGTGGTATGTCTTTTAAATAAACCAAAACACTTACCTTTGTAAAATCAAGTAACAACATTATTTTCCAAACGTCAAGTTTGCCTAATTTCAAATGTTCACGTTTCTTATTTTAGAAAGGTTTAAGTAGTTCATAGTCTTATTCATTTAAGAATATAATTCTCTTTTAAACAATCGAGAAACATAAGTCTTATATGTGAGTAGGATATTCTTGTTTATAACAATCTTATTACTGTTAGTGATCTAGGAAATATCATTTTGTCTCTTAGCTTCTATGCGGATGGAAGTTTCTCTTGGTTTTAATAATACTTAATTAGTCAAAACATTTCCTTTTAACGCATTTGCGATGGTTTGTCGATACATTACGATTTCGAAATCGATAAAACATTCTTAAGCGTTATACCTAACTTCCCATAAAGCTAGTATAACTCTTAAGTTTTTCAAAAACCAAGTATTACTTCTTCTTTCAAAATGATTCAAAAATCTTTTGAAATACTTCAAGTTCTTTATTAACACATAACAAGCGCTTATAGTTCAAATCGCTTACCTTTTAAAGACCAAGTATTTTCTTACCAACATAAAGTGTTATAACCAACTTCCCATAAAGCCGTTATAACACTTTATGTTTTAAACCAATCAAATACGTTTAGCACGTATGCGTCTCTGGTACTACATAGTTCACACATATCATGCTAGAAGAGATAGGAAGAGGTTCACATACCTCGCGACGAGTATCGACTAATAGCAAAAGCGCTCAAGTACTTCCAACCGTCGGCTACTCCTAAGCCAAGTAGATCGCGCCACACGTAGTACTTGACCTATAAGGCCACAAGGCGCTTATTAACATTTAGATCTCATCGTAGAACATTCTACCGAAAATTCTAAAGACTCTCCCCACAGCGTAAATCTCCTCTATCGGTAGGCTACCAAGCAACCGGGGGGTTATCGCCTAACCCTAGCAGTACAATTCTACTCGCGGTACTACTACACAAGTCTCATGTCTGACAGCTGTGTAATTACGATTCAAGATTCTTCTTTAAATTCAGGCTTAAGTCGCAAGACATTGCCGTAAGTATTATTCAGGCTTAAGTCAAAAGACATTGCCGATAACTACGTTCAGTTCTATATATAGTATACTTCAACTATATATTCTAACAATATGTAATTTCCAATTACAATAGAGGGACAAGATAATTACCTCGATAAGCCCATAATATCCTAGTTAAAGTCGATCCTGGGCAATCGTTTAGCTCCAACTCCGAGCGCTCCAACCCGCTCTAAACCACCCTTAGAAGTTCTAACCAACTTCTACACAATACTCCAACGGACTATGGAGATTTTCCTAGGGTTTCGGTTTTGTGACTGACGGAAGTATAATAGTATTTCTGGGCATATTCGTATAGGTATAACCTTAGAATTCAACAAGGTATACGGCTAAGGTAATTTGGGCATTATAACAATACTTTTGAGAGTATTTCTACACCACAAAGGGGGGGTATTATACGAAAGCAACTAGGCTAGGGGGGGGTACCCCACGGCCACACTACTAGGAGGGGGGGGGCGCTACTCTCGGCCAAGGGGGCCTCACGAAATGGGGAGGGGGAGCTCTCAAGACTTAGAGATTTTTTGGATGAAGAAGTCTTCAAAGGGAAGGGGTATTTATAGGTCAAGTGAAGGCCAACCAATGGCCAAGATCTTGCCAAGTGCAAGGCAAGTGTAGGGCCAAGATTCACCCATGTGTCCTTGACCAACTAACACACAAAATATCCTACCAACTACACCTCTCCATTTCGTCCAATCCGAGCCCTTACGTCCGCCAATGGGAGGGTGCCAAGTGGCGCCCTCTTGTTGGCCCAACACGTTTCGTCTCTCGGAAAAATCCGCAAAAATTAAAAATGACATAGCCGGAAATTCCCCTACTAATGCTGTGAAAACTTTTCGTCGAAAAACGACTCTAAACGGGTGTTGTGAACAAAATTAATTCGGCCAAGCCTTAGTACAAGTTTCAAATTTTCTACGTACGTCCTTACGTACATACTCTGAAAAATACGGGGTATAACATTCTCCCCTCCTTAGAAACATTCGTCCCGAATGTTCCTTCTAAGTCTCAAAACAAACGCGCCAAAGATAGTCTTCACTACTATACTTACGAGAACAATCCACGCCCACGGTGTACGAAGCACCTGCGTAAATACTTACATCAAAGTCCACGAGTAAACACCTCTAATCATCACCACAAAACACTCCTCACCGGGGTCTAAAATTTACTTCCTTCGCACCTTCTCTTTACAAAAGAAATGATCACATCTATGCCCGCCATACATGCTCGCTTCTCTCTTTACTCGTCGTAGATACCACTTTGTCACTTTGCCTGAGGCATTAACCTTCTCAGGCGACCCAACAAATGGTACCACTTTTGTCACTTTGTCGCGAGCCTTGCTCCGACGACCCAACAAATGGTACCGGGCTGCTTGCGACCCCTGAGGCTGTCGTACACTCGAACACTTACCACATTACGATCGGCGGTTCCAAGACTCGGGGTTACTATCTCTAACGTGGTCATCATTAACTGGGAACACTCTGGATGGATTCTCCGATACTTTCCCGATCATAACAATACGAAAGACCGGACGTACTGCCTCCTAAGTCGGACGGCAAAAGCTATCATATAGGCAACCTGGCATATCCTTCACATGAACTAAAAAGGGCCCAAAGTAACACGGGCTAAGTTCCTCTGCCATACCAAAACTCGTCACACCCTAACCACAGTCTGCTGGAACAAGCCTGAACCAACTGTCTGAACCTTGCCAACATCGAACCAATCGACCGGCAACTTACACTTCCGCCCTTACAAGGCTTCATAAGGAGATATCCGAACACTGAAATGGTAGCTTAAACACTTCCTCCACAGGAGACAACAATCCCCACGACTACCTCTGAAATACACACCGGCGAGGCGAATGCGGTTACGAGACTCACTGAGTTCCTAACCTTGCACGGAAAAACCTCGAGAAAAAGCGGTAGTAACACGGGCTCCATCGCTGTCTTAAGGTGTAGGTAGGCACCTCGTGCAACCCTACAACCTTTCTGATAACTCAACACAGCCGAGTAAACGGTCCTGACCGAAGAACACGATGGGCTGCCCCCATCGGCCCGACCACTGGTCGAACGCATCCACGAACTCGTTCGCTGGTTAACTAAACTTGGGCCTAACATCCTCACAACCCTAACACAAGGCGGGACCACCACAACCTGACCCCACCACCAAACCTACCGCGGGTTGACCCGCAACGTGGCCTCAACCCGACCCGGCAACGCGCACAATACTAGCTCCCCGATCCGGAACAATCTCACTAATCACGTTTCGAAAACCTAGCGGTCTTCTTAGCTCAACTACCCCCTTTCATTCCACACTACTGGGACCTATCCCAACATAACTCACGTGCACTATGCTCTTCCGATAATAGTCAATCATAACAATACACCTTTTCTCGAGATGGCCTCACCTATAAGGTCTTTACGTAAAAAGCTCTAATGATCACACCTTCTCTATCCCCCAAAATCTTACTCGGTTAAACAACCATGATCTAATCACGACTAACACCTTGCTATCAGAACATAGCACTTAAGGTATACTCACCTTATCACACATACCGATCTCTGAGGTTAAAGATATATCTATATCTCTTGTTTCACTCCTTAGTCGTTTAATCAAACTGCCACGTAGGGCTCATAGCTAAGGAAGATGACGAACTACCCGCGATCCGAAGGCTAAGTCCTCCTACAAGGACACCCAGCCGACATCGGACCGGACGGTCGTAGGTACAACAAGTACGACTAAAGACGACATTCCCGGAATGGCGTGCATCGCTGTGTGAACGGAAGCCACAGGTTCGACCAACTCCTGCACACCCGAACGTCCCGAAATGCGCGGAAGACCACTCTGCTGGCGGAGGTGCATATCTAATCTGCCGTGAGGCGACTCGCCTCGAAAGTTACTAAAGGACCTTCCGCTCTGCCCTCTCCTGCTGTCGCTTTGTTAACCCGTAAATCTCTATGTTTCTTGGCCTGCTGCGCATAAGCCCGTACACAGGCCATGCTCAAGCCTAACTGAAGAATTACTCTTGCACAACCCTCTCTTAGATAGTCATCAAGACCCGTGTTACATCGGTATACTCTCTGGTAGCCACATCCATAGCTAGTAACAGGGTCGTCTTCTTTGCACTTTATATTCACTGTTCCCGGTCGTGGAACTGAAGGTTCAAATATCATGGCGCGGTGGGACCGCTGCCAGTGTCAAACTCTGCTGGGCTAGTGACGTCGCAAAACTCCCGAATGAAGCACTACCCTAGGTAATGATTGGGCTGTGCCTCGCCACCTCTGAACTCTACTCGCGGCTCCGCCGGTGCCTTGCCCTCCTGGGCGGGTTGCCCTACGCGAGGCATAGCGGTAAGGGAAAGAAATACGTCGGAGGGTCCAACTTACAACACGACTCTAAGGCACGATCTCGAGTGAGAAGAATAGAAACCAATCCTAAATACCTATAGCCTCACGATTATTGGTGTGGTGCACAACACACCGATAATCAAGACTCTCATGGATACGGTGCGTAGACACTTTCCGAGGATTAATCGCTTCGATACCACTTTTGTCACGACCGATTCCGACGTGGTCGTGCCTTACCGGGCACCTAGTGATACAACATCAGAGTAATCAGCGGAACATAAAACAATACAAGACATATTATGAAATATGAAACAATAATCTGAGAAAAACTTGCCTTTTGGCATATATGTAAATAACCACTTTTTCAACATGAACAGTTTAATCCGTTTTACAAACCACACTTGCGATACTACATGACCTCTACGAATGATATGACAACAACGACGGACGGGGCCGTCATACCCCACGAATGTAGCACCTACAACAGAGGACTATACGAACAAGCCTCCGAGAAAGCGGAGCTTTCCCAATGCTGACTGTGACCCTAGAGCGAGGATCAACGGCGGTGTACCTTTACATGGCATGAACGGCCCCCGAAGGAGGTCGATTAACAGTGCAAGTATGTGGCTGAAAATCAGTAAATGAAATCATAGCGATCTATATAAGCGAGACTCGTATGATAACAAAACTACGATTCCTGATAAACAAGCGATCATATCAAGTCGTGACTCACGCCTCAAGTCATCACTCAAATATAACAATGGGTCTCACGCCACAATATCAATCATGCGTGGAATACCTTCCTCACCGCTGGCGATTTATGATATAAAAGCACCAAGGAACACACATGAACACGGGTCCCACGTGCCATAATGAAAACGTCATGGTAAGTACGAAGGCATAGCCGACTACTAACACCAGCAGTACCAACAAGGTCATGAATCAGATTATAAGATCTGTCTGCAGGCCGTCACATGATCAAAGGCGGCCACTTGCCCGCGATATCTAATGTCGCGTCTAGCCCTCGAACTTTCGCGACTCGCGTAGGCCAATCTCATCGCCCGCGTGAGGTATTCCTCGCGTCGAGGGTAGCTACTCCCGGCATCGCCCCGACTTCGCGATCCGCGTAGCCACATGGACGCATGCCCATAAAGGACGACACTAACTCGAACTCGTAGCTCGCGCATAGGCCCTCAGGACTGCGTGAGGTATTCTCGAATCATAGGTCCATCGACCTGAGTCTACCCGCGTGGAGCGGCTTAACCGGAATCATCTCAAGAGATGAGTGATGTAAAATACTAACACAACAGCTTATCGTTAATCAACATAAGCACAACAAAGGAAAACCCCTTTACACAACATCACAAGATACTAACACGTAGCATCCTAGCATGTTTACTTATCAATCAACAAGAAAGTATTACAAGGCTATCACAAACCAACACAATCAAGTTATACACACAAGGTACTTAAGCTAACAAGTTCGGGTATCTACCCCTAAAGTACTTCATACATTAAATCTTTTAAAAGATCATTTGCTTTCACATAAGTCACACAATACCGTAGTATAAACTAGAGTACTGTCTTTTAAATAAACTAAAACTACTTACCTTTGTAAAATCAACTAACAACATTATTTTCCAAACGTCCAAGTTTGCCTAATTTCAAATGTTCACGTTTCTTATTTTAGAAAGGTTTCGTAGTTCATAGTCTTATTCATTTAAGAATATAATTCTCTTTTAAACAATCTGAGAAACATAAGTCTTATATGTGAGTAGGATATTCTTGTTTATAACAATCTTATTACAAAGTAGTGATCTAGGAAATATCATTTTGTCTCATCTTAGCTTACATGCGGATGGAAGTTTCTCGGTTTTAATAATACTTAATTAGTCAAAACATTTCCTTTTATTAACGCCGCAGTTGGTTTGTCGATACATTCGATTTCAAATCGAAGAAACATTCTTAAGCCGTTATACCTAACTTCCCATAAAGCTAGTATAACTCTTAAGTTTTCAAAAACCAAGTATTACTTCTTTCAAAATGATTCAAAATCTTTTGAAATACTTCAAGTTCTTTATTAACACATAACAAGCCGCTTATAGTTCAAATCGATTTACCTTTTAAAGACCATAGTATTTTCTTACCAACATAAAGTCGTTATAACCAACTTCTCATAAAGCCGTTATAACACTTTATGTTTTAAACTAATCAAATACGTTTAGAACATGTGCGTCACCGTACTACATAGTTCACACATATCATGCTAGAAGAGATAGGAAGAGGTTCACATACCTCGCGAGTATCGACTAATAGCAAAACGCTCAAGTACTTCCAACCGCGGCTACTCCTTAAGCCAAGTAGATCGCGCCACACGTAGTTCTTAAACATATAAGGCCACAAGGCGGTTTTTAACTTTTATATCTTATCGTATAACTTTCTACCGAAAATTGGCAAGACTCCCCATGGCAGCGTAAATCTCTCTCTATCGAGGCGGCTACCAAGCCAACCAAGGGGTTATACGCCTAACCTAGCAGTACAATTCTACTCCACGGTACTACTACACAAGTCTCATGTCTGACCTGTGTAATTCTGATTCAAGATTCTTCTTTAAATTCGGGCTTAAGTCGCAAGACATTGCGTAAGTATTATTCAGCTTAAGTCAAAAGACATTGCGATAACTACGTTCGATTCTATATATAGTATACTTCAACTATATATTCTAACAATATGTAATTTCCAATTACAATAGAGGACAAGATAATTACCTCGATAAGCCCATAATATCTAGTTAAAGTCGATCCGGGCAATCGTTTAGCTCGACTCAGCGCTCAACCGCTCTAAACCACCCTTAGAAGTTCTAACCAACTTCTACACAATACTCAACGGACTATGGAGATTTTCCTAGGGTTTCGGTTTTGTGGATGGAAGTATAATAGTATTTCGGGCATATTCAGATAGGTATAACCTTAGAATTCAACAAGGTATACGGCTAAGGTAATTTGGGCCTTAAAACAATCCTTTTGAGAGTATTTCTACACCACAAAGGGGGGGTATTATACGAAAGCAACTAGGCTAGGGGTACCCAGCCACACTACTAGGAGCGCTACTCTCGGCGAGGGCCTCACGAAATGGGGAGGGGGAGCTCTCAAGACTTAGAGATTTTTTTGGATGAAGAAGTCTTGAAGGAAGGGGTATTTATAGGTCAAGTGAAGGCCAACCAATGGCCAAGATCTTGCCAAGTGCAAGGCAAGTGTAGGGCCAAGATTCACCCATGTGTCCTTGACCAACTAACACACAAAATATCCTACCAACTACACCTCTCCATTTCGTCCAATCCGAGCCCTTACGTCCGCCAATGGGAGGGTGCCAAGTGGCGCCCTCTTGTTGGCCCAACACGTTTCGTCTCTCGTAAAAATCCGCAAAAATTAAAAATGACATAGCCGGAAATTCCCCTACGAAAGCTGTGAAAACGTTTCGTCGAAAAACGACTCTAAACGGGTGTTGTGAACAAAATTAATTCGGCCAAGCCTTAGTACAAGTTTCAAATTTTCTACGTACGTCCTTACGTACATACTCTGAAAAATACGGGGTATAACAACTGCATTCCATCCTCAGACAGACGGACAGGCAGAGCGCACTATCCAGACTCTTGAGGATATGCTGCGAGCCTGTGTTATTGACTTCAGGGGTAGCTGGGAGGATCATTTGCCTCTAGTTGAGTTTGCGTATAATAATAGCTACCACTCCAGTATTCAGATGACGCCTTATGAGGCCTTGTATGGGAGGAAGTGCAGATCGCCGATAGGCTGGTTCGATGTGGGCGAGGTGCAGTTAGTGGGACCAGATTTGGTGCAGCAGGCAGTGGATAAGGTGAAGCTTATCCAGGAGCGGTTACTGACAGCTCAGAGTCGACAGAAGTCATATGCAGATCATCGTCGTCGGCATCTGGAGTTCGAGGTTGATGATTGGGTTTTCCTGAAGGTGTCACCCATGAAGGGTGTGATGAGATTCGGGAAGAAAGGGAAACTTCGGCCAGTACATTGGGCGTGTCGATTGTCCGCAGGGTAGGCAAGGTTGCCTATGAGTTGGATCTGCCGTCCGATCTGGAGGCAGTGCATCCGGTTTTTCACGTTTCTATGCTGAGGAGATGTATCGGGGATCCATCTAGGGTACACCCGATTGACGATGTCCAGGTGACCGAGGGGTTATCGTATGAGGAGATTCCCATAGCGATAATCGATCGTCAGGTTAGGCGTCTGCGGACGGGGCGTGGTGTCACGACCGAACCGGGCCGTGGCGGTGCCTTACCTGCACCCAGCGGACATACATCGAGTAATCGGAACATAAAACAAGACATGAAATAACAAAAAGTGTAAAGCGATGTCGAGAAAACTTGCCGCCGACATATATATAAATCAACTTAAACCGAACGATTACATCCATTACAACTCGCCTACAGTACTACGGACTCTCAAGAGTGACGACAACAATGGCGGGACGGGGCCCGCCATACCCCGAATGTAAGCACCTACTACGACAGGACTATAAGCGGCGATAAGCCTCGAGAAACGGAGCTTCCAACGCCGAATGTGACCAAGAGCGAGGATCAACGATCGTGTACCTACACTGCGGCATGACGCGGCCCGGAGGTCGATCTAACAGTACCAAGTATGTGGCGAAAATACCGTAAATGAAATCATAGTAGTCTATATAAAGCGGGAGACATGTATGATAACCAAACTACGATTCCTGATAAATAGCGATCATGTCAAGTCGTGACTCACGCTCAAGTCATCACTCAATTATAACTATGGGTCTTACGCCCACAACATAAACAAGAGTGAAATAGATATCAGAATCGGTCTTTTCTAGGCCGCTAATGATCGAGCAAGGCCGATCGCCCATAGTATCATTATGCGTGCCTAATCACGGACTTCCGCACCCGCATAGGTCACGCGTAGACCGCGTAGGTCGTATAGACCGCGTCGGTAGCTAACCTCGGTACCCTCCTGGACTCCCGCAATCCGCATAGTCTCAATAGACCGCATAGTCGCACAGACCGTATAGGGCATCCCCCGCATCGGGATAAAACACCCGGAATGATCAATCCTGGAGCATACCGCTGCTCCGCATAGTCACATAGACCGCATAGGCCGTATAGACCCGCATCAAGGGTGGCAAGCCCTCGGTATAATAAGTCAAGGGGGTATGTGATATAATAACATAACAGCTTATCGTTAAACAACATAAGCACAACAAGGGAAACCCCTTTGCACAAACATCACCAGATACTAACACACGTAGCATCCTAACATGTCTACTTATCAAATCAACAAGAAAGTATTACAAGGCTATCACAAACCAACACAATCAAGTTATTCACGCAAGGTACTTTCTACTTTATGTTAACACTTTCGGGTTTTTATCCCCAAAGTTCTTCATACATTAACTCTTTAAAAGATCCGTTTCAAAAGTCACACAATACCCGTAGTATTAAAATAGAATGACTATCTTTTTAAGTAAACCAAAACACTTCCTTTTGTAAAATCAATTAACAACATTATTTTCCAAACGTTCAAGTTTGCCTAATTTCAAATGCTCAAGTTTCTCATTTTCGAAAGGTTTCGTAGTTCATAGTTTTTAATCCCTTAATGATATAATTCTCCTTTAAAACGATTTGAGAAACATATGCCTTATATGTGAGTAGGTTATTCTTGTTTATAACAATCTTATTAAAGCAGCCATGATCTAGGAAATGTAATATCATTTTGTCTCATCTTAGCTTCTATGCAGATGGAGGTTTCTACTGGTTTTAATAATACTTAATTATTCAGTACATTTCCTTTTATTAACGCTGCAATGGTTTGTTCGATACTTATTCTGATTTCCGAAATCAGTAAAACATTATCCCATTAAAAACAACCACGTACTCATTACTCACGAATGAGGTTTCACACTTATTAACAAAATTCATATTAATTCCTTTAAGTCAAGTCTCTTATCTTTTAAGATCAAGTCTCTAAAATTAATAAACCATTCTTTTTATCTTTCTTAAGTCGTTATACCTAACTTCCCATAAAGCTAGTATAACTCTTAAGTTTTAAAACCAAGTATTACTCTTCTGTTAAAAATGATTCAGTATTCTTTTGAAATACTTCAAGATTATTCAGGCTTAAGTCACAAGACATTGCCGTAATTATTATTCAGGCTTAAGTCAAAAGACATTGCCGTAATTATTATTCAGTTAACACACGTACGTCTACCGTACTATATATATACTTTAAAATATCATGCTCAAGAGTATAGGAAGAATCACATACCTCGCGACGATTATCGACTATTAGCAAAACGATCCACGGTTATAACCCGGCTAGCCTTGTCCACCTTTCAAGTAGTACATGCTACTTGCAGAACATTCAACCTATAAAGGTTATATAAGTCTATCAACTTCTACATTAATATTCTACTGATGCGATTTCAGTTCCAGTCTTTTCTGTAATATCCTTCTATTACAGTTCAATTCTCTTCTTATATACTTTCCTTGTATATAACTTATACTCAATTCTTATACTTCAATAGAATGAAAACTCTAATACAATAGGGAGACAAGATATTTACCTCGATAAGCCCATAATTATCCAAGTTTAAATGTCGATCCTGAGCAACGTTTAGCTCCTATTCTGGGCGCTCCAACCCGCTCCAAACAACCCTTAGAAGTTCTACGCAACTTCTACTTAATACTTCAACCAAGTATGAAGATTTTTCCTTAGGGTTTCGTTTTTGTGACTGAAGGGAAGTATAATAGTATTTCTGGGCTTTTCGTATAAGTGTAACCTTGGAATACTACAAGGTATTTGGGCCAAGGTATTTTGGTATAGTAACAATACTTTGGGGAGTATTTTCTACCAAGAGGGGGTGTATTTTATGAGAACAACTAGGCAAGGGGGGGGGTACCCCACGGCTAGCACCACTAGGAGGGGATACTTTCGGCCAAGGGGGAGGGGGCTCTCGGCCAAGGGGCCTTCTCAAAGGGGGAGGGGGGTGTTTGGACGAAACACTACCAAGAGGGGGAAGGGATTTTCAAGACTTAGAAAATGGTTTGTGGATGAAGAAATGTCTTCAACTAAGGGGGTATTTATAGGCCAACCAATGGCCAAGATCATGCCAAGTAGTAGGCAAGTGTAGGGTGAGGATTTGGACAAGTGTGTGTGGGTCCCACCTTATCCATCTAACACACAAAATATCCTACCAACCCAAGACTTGTGTTCGTCCAAAAGCCGCCCCACACTCCACCAACTTGAGGGTGACAAGTGTCGCCCTCTCGTTGGTCCAAAACATTTCGTCTCTCGTAAAAATCCATAAAAATTAAAAATGACATAGCCGAATTTTCCGCCCATAGAAGTTATGTAAAGCGTTTAGTCGAAAAACGATTCTAATCGGGTGTTGTGCACAAAATATTTTCGTCAAGCCTACTTAAAGTTCAAACTTTTCTATATGCGTCCTCACGCACATACTGAAATACGGTATAACATTCTCCTCGCCAGAAACATTCGTCCCGAATGTTCCTTCTAAGTTTCAAAACAAACATGCGCCAGTATAGTCTTCACTGCTATACTTACGAAAACAAACACGCCACGCCTGGCCATAAAATAATACACGCGCAAATACTTAATCCAAGTCCACGAGGAACCACCTCTAATATCACAAAAACTCCCATCGAGGGCTAAAAGGTACTCCTCGCACCTTCACTTTACAAAAGAAAAGATCACATCTATGTTCTTAACACATGCTCGCTTCTTCCCTTACTCGTCGTACCGCTTCTGCATTACACACGAACTCCTTCTCATAACTTACCACATTTACATTCGCATCAATTTCAAAATCTCTGGGTTACTACCTCCAACTTGATCATCATAACCGGGAATACTCTGGATGGATCTCCGATACTTTTCCGAACCTAACAACATGAAGGACCGGACATACTGCCTCCTAAGTCGGACGACAAAAGCTAACATATAGGCAACCCGCCTACTCTTCACATGACACGAAAAGGCCCAAGTAACTCGGGCTAAGTTTCCTCTGTTTTCGAATCTCGTCACACCTTTCGGGTGGTACCTTGAAGACCCACCGTCGGCACTGAACTCCAAGCGTCGTCGCCGATCATCCGTGACGACACGCTGATTACGGTATCGATAACCTCTCCTAGATAGGCTTCACCCTATCCCCATCTTGCCGAGACAAGTATGAACCCACTATCTGAACTTTGCCAACATCGAACCAATCGACCGACAACTTACACTTTCGCCCCTACGAGGCTTCGTAAGGCGATATTCGAATACTGAAATGGTAGTTATAAAAGCACTCCCTCAACCGGAGGCAACAATCCTCATAGCTACCCCTGAAATCCAAACACAGGCCCGAGGGTGAATGTGATATTGAGACTCACCTGAGTTCCTCAACCCTGCCTGGTAAAACTTCCGGAAAACGAAATAGCCACACAGGCTTCACTGCGTCATAAGGTGAAAGTAGGCGCCTCGTGCAGCCTTACAACCTTCCTGATAAATAACATCTCGCATAACCTGAAGGACAAGATGGGCTGACCTCATCGGCCCGACTACTGGTCGAACGCATCCACGAACTCGTACGCTGGTTTACTAAACTTGGGCCTAACACCCTCGTGACCCTACCACCTGGAGGGACCACCCCGAACTGACCCCACCACATAACAGGTCGCGGGTTGACCCGCGATCGGTCCTCAACCCGACCCGCTATCGCGCAAAAACTCTTGTTCCCCGATCCGGAACGATCTCACTAATCAAGTCACGAAAACCTAGTGGTCTTCTTAGTTCAACTACCCTCTTTCATTCCACACTACTCAGGGACTTATTATACAACTATATCTCACGTGCACTATGCACTCCGACAAGGGTTAAACGTAAAAATATAAATCTTTTACTCGAGATGGCCTTGCTTCTAAGGTCTCTACGTATAATGCTCTAAGGCTCACATTTTTTCTTATCCCCCAATCTTTCCCGGTTAACTAACCATGATTTCTAATCACAATACACTTATGTTATCTGAACATAACACTTAAGATATACTCATCTCATCATACGTACTAAACTCTAGAGGGTTAAGGATATACCTGTATCTACTGCTTCACTCCCCTTAGTCGTTCTAATCAAACCTACCCCGTAGGGCGCATAGCTAGGGAAGATGACGAAATACCCACCGATCCTGAAGGCTGAGTCCTCCTACTAGGACATCCTTTCGACACATGGCCCTGACGGCCGCTGGTAAAACAAGTACCAACTAAAAGACGACATTCCCCGGGATGGCGCTGTCACGTGTGAACACCGGGAAAAATCAATCGGTGGCTAGAACCTATGTAAATCTGTGAACCGGAAACCCTGGAGTTCTGACCAATTCCTAAATACCACTGAGCGTCACGAACATCGTGGAGGACCACTGCTCTGGCGGGCGCATATCGATCATTCTTTGAGGCGATTCGCCTCGAAAGTTACCAAAGGACCCTGCCGATCTGGCCCTCTTCTGCTGATTTTGGTTAACCCGTTGATCCCTACGTTTCTCGGCCTGTTGTGCATAAGCCCGTACGCAGGCCATGCTCAAGCCTGACTGAAGAGCTACTCTTGCACATCCTTTATTAGATATTCATCAAGACTCGCGGTACATCGGTATACTCTCTGGTAGCCAAATCCATAGCTAGTAACAGGGTCGCCTCTTTGCAATCTATATTCTCCGTTCGATCGTGGGCGAAGGTTCATATATCAAGGTCGCGATGAGCGCTGCTGCCGTGCTAAACTCTCTGCTGGGTGGCGTCGCGAACTCCCAAATGAAGCACCACCCGGTGATGATTGGGCTGTGCCTCGTAACCCTCATGCTCTCTGCTCGCGGCTCCTCGCTGCCTAGCCTCTGGCCCGGGTTTGTCCTACGCGGAGGCATAACGGTAAGGGAAAGAAATACATGAGAGGGGTCCAACTTATAACACAGCTCTAAGGCACGATCTCAGAGTGAGAAGAATGGAAACCAATCCTAAATATCCTATAGCCTCCTGATTATTGGTGTGGTGCACAACACACCGATAATCAAGACTTCTTGGATCTGATGCTGTAGACACTTTCCGAGGATTAACTACTCGATACCACTTTTGTCACGACCGAACCGGGCGTGATCGTGCCTACCGGGCACCCAAGTAGACATACATCGAGTAATCGTGAGAACATAAAACAAGACATGAAATAACAAAAGTGTAAAGCGATGTGAGAAAACTTGCCGCCCGGCATATATATAAATCAACTTAAAACGACGATTACATCCCATTACAACTCGCCCACAAGATTACTCTGCACCTCTAAGTGACATGACAACAATGGCGGGACGGGGCCCGCCATACCCTAAATGTGGCACCTACTACGAGGACTATAGCGATAAGCCTCGGAGCGGAGCTTCCCAAACGCTGAACTGTGACCCTAAGAGCGAGGATCAACGACTGGTGTACCTCTACCTGCGGCATGAACGCAGCCCCCCGAAGGAGGTCAGTACAACATGTACCAAGTATGTGAAACTGAAAATACTGTAATGAAATCATAGTAGTCTATATAAAGCAGGAGACATGTATGATAACCAAACTACAGTTCACAATAAATAAGCAGTCATGTCAAGTCAGAGACTCACGCCCTCAAGTCATCACTCAATTATAACTATGGGTGTTACGCCCACAACATAAATAAGAGTGAAATAGATATACTGTAACTGGTCTTTTCTAGGCCGCTAATGATCGAAGCAAGGCCGATCGCCCATAGTATCATTATGCGTGCCTAATCCTGGACTTCCCGCAGCCCGCATAGGTCACACATAGACCCGCATAGGTCGTATAGACCCGCATCGGGGGTAGCTAACCCCGGTACCCTCTTGGACTCCCGCAATCCGCATAGTCTCAATAGACCGCATAGTCACACAGACCGCATAGGGCATACCCCGCATCGGGATAAAACACCCGGAATGATCAATCCTGGAGCATACCGCTTCTCCGCATAGTCACATAGACCGCATAGGTCGTATAGACCCGCATCAAGGGTGGCAAGCCCTCGGTATAATAAGTCAAGGGGGTATGTGATATAATAACATAACAGCTTATCGTTAAACAACATAAGCACAACAAGGGAAACCCCTTTACACAAACATCACCAGATACTAACACACGTAGCATCCTAACATGTCTACTTATCAAATCAACAAGAAAGTATTACAAGGCTATCACACACCAACACAATCAAGTTATTCACGCAAGGTACTTTCTACTTTATGTTAACACTTTCGGGTTTTTATCCCCAAAGTACTTCATACATTAACTCTTTAAAAGATCCGTTTCAAAAGTCACACAATACCCGTAGTATTAAAATAGAGTGACTATCTTTTTAAGTAAACCAAAACACTTCCTTTTGTAAAATCAATTAACAACATTATTTTCTAAACGTTCAAGTTTGTCTAATTTCAAATGCTCAAGTTTCTCATTTTGAAGGTTTTAGTTCATAGTTTTAATCCCTTAATGATATAATTCTCCTTTAAAACGATTTGAGAAACATATGCCTTATATGTGAGTAGGTTATTCTTGTTTATAACAATCTTATTAAAGTAGCCATGATCTAGGAAATGTAATATCATTTTGTCTCATCTTAGCTTCTATGCAGATGGAGGTTTCTACTGGTTTTAATAATACTTAATTATTCAGTACATTTCCTTTTATTAGCGCTGCAATGGTTTGTTCGATACTTATTCTGATTTCCGAAATCAGTAAAACATTATCCCATTTTAAAAAACCACGTACTCATTACTCACGAATGAGGTTTCACACTTATTAACAAAATTCATATTAATTACTTTAAGTAAAGTCTCTTATCTTTTAAGATCAAGTCTCTAAAATTAATAAACCATTCTTTTTATCTTTCTTAAGCCGTTATACCTAACTTCCCATAAAGCTAGTATAACTCTTAAGTTTTAAAACCAAGTATTACTCTTCTGTTAAAAATGATTCGATGTTCTTTGAAATACTTCAAGATTATTCAGGCTTAAGTCACAAGACATTGCCGTAATTATTATTCAGGCTTAAGTCAAAAGACATTGCCGTAATTATTATTCAGTTAACACACGTACGTCTACCGTACTATATATATACTTTAAAATATCATGCTCAAGAGTATAGGAAGAATCACATACCTCGCGAAGATTATCGACTATTAGCAAAACGATCCACGATTATAACCCGGCTAGCCTTGTCCACCTTTCAAGTAGTACATGCTACTTGCAGAACATTCAACCTATAAAGGTTATATAAGTCTATCAACTTCTACATTAATATTCTACTGATGCGATTTCAGTTCCAGTATTTTCTGTAATATCCTTCTATTACAGTTCAATTCTCTTCTTATATACTTTCCTTGTATATAACTTATACTCAATTCTTATACTTCAATAAAATGAAAACTCTAATACAATAGGGAGACATGATATTTACCTCGATAAGCCCATAATTATCCAAGTTTAAATGTCGATCCTGAGCAACGTTTTGCTCTACTCAGGCGCTCAACCGCTCCAAACAACCCTTAGAAGTTCTACGCAACTTCTACTTAATACTTCAACCAAGTATAAAGATTTTTCCTTAGGGTTTCGTTTTTGTGACTGAAGGGAAGTATAATAGTATTTCTGGGCTTTTCGTATAAGTGTAACCTTGGAATACTACAAGGTATTTGGGCCAAGGTATTTTGTTATAGTAACAATACTTTGGGGAGTATTATCTACCAAGAGGGGGTTTATTTTATGAGAACAACTAGGCACGGGGGTGGGGTACCCAGCTAGCACCACTAGGAGGGGATACTATCGGCCAAGGGGAGGGCTCTCGGCCAAGGGCCTTCTCAGGGGAGGGTGTTTGGACGAAACACTACCAAGAGGGAAGGATTTTCAAGACTTAGAAAATGGTTTGTGGATGAAGAAATGTCTTCAACTAAGGGGGTATTTATAGGCCAACCAATGGCCAAGATCATGCCAAGTAGTAGGCAAGTGTAGGGTGAGGATTTGGACAAGTGTGTGTGGGTCCCACCTTATCCATCTAACACACAAAATATCCAACCAACCCAAGACTTGTGTTCGTCCAAAAGCCGCCCCACACTCCACCAACTTGAGGGTGACAAGTGTCGCCCTCTTGTTGGTCCAAAACATTTCGTCTCTCGAAAAAATCCGCAAAAATTAAAAATGACATAGCCGGAATTTTCCCTTCGCAAGTTATGTAAAACGTTTCGTCGAAAAACGATTCTAATCAGGTGTTGTGCACAAAATATTTCCGTCCAAGCCTACTTAAAGTTCAAACTTTTCTACGTACGTCCTCACGTACATACTCTGGAAATACGGGGTATAACACGTGGCTTCCGTCAAAGTCTTGTGGCGGAACGAGCTCAGGGAGGAGATGACGTGGGAAGCTGAGGAGGACATGAGGCAGAAGTATCCTCACCTATTCCCACACCTCCAGGTAACTCACTTTCCTACTTGTAAATTTTCATTGTCATATTTGCTTAAGTGTTGTATTGTGGCCATATGTGGCATTTGCAACTGTTTAAGTTATGAGGAACTTTATCGTTATCTGTCTTGGGAAGGAACATTCAGGACGAATGTTTATAAGGAGGGGAGAATGTTATACCCCGTATTTCCAGAGTATGTACGTAAGGGCGTACGTATAAAAGTTTAAGCCTTAAAGTTAGGCATAGGACGAAATTTGTGCACAACCCGCGAAACGAATTGTTTTCCGACGAAACGTTTTCCAAAACTTGCGTAGGGAAAATTACGGCTATGTCATTTATAATTTTTGCGGATTTTTCTGAGAGATGAAATATTTTGGACCAACGAGAGGGTGACACTTGTCACCCTCAAGTGGACGGCAACATGGGCAAGATTGGCACGTTTTTGTGGCCTTGCACAAGTCAAGGTTAGGTAGGATATTTTTGTGTAGTAGATGGATAAGGACACATGGGTGAATCTCCACCCTCCACTTGCCCTTCACTTGCCATCATCTTGACCCTTGAAAGCCCTATAAATACCCCCCTTAAGTTGAAGATTTCTTCATCCACAAATATTTTCCAAGTCTTGAAATCTCCCTTCCCCCTTGTGAGCTTCTCGTCCTAGCCTCATTTCCCCCCCCCCCCTCTAGAGAGCTAAGCGAAACACCTCTCCCCCTTTCCCTAGTGGTCTCGGCAAGTACCCCTCCTTGGTAGAAAATACTCATAAATTATTGTTATTATCCCCAAAATACCTTAGCCAATCCCTTATAGTATTTCCAAAGTTACCTCTATACGTAGAGTCCGGAAATACTACCTTATATTCCTATAGACACTAAACGAAACCCTAAGAGAAACTTCATAGTTGGTTGAAGTAGAAAATAGAAGTTGTGTAGAAACTTCTAAGGATTTCTTGGAGCGGATTGGAGCGTACAGATTAGGAGCTAAACCTTGCTCAGGATCGACTTATATCTTGGATAATATTGGGGTTATCGAGGTAAATAATCTTATCCTTCTATTATAATTGGAGAGTACATACCGTAGAAGTATAGAAATAGTATAGAACACATAGAAGGATATTAAAGAAGATTGAACTGTACTTACATAGGACAGTATTTACAGTAGACTTGTATAGTTTACCGGGTAGAGAAGTGCTGCCCGATTTTCTGTAGAATAGAGAACCCTCTGCTTAGATTATCCTACAGAGTAGTCTAGACGTTGATAGACGTCTTTGACTATTATAGGTTGATACTCTGCGCGCGACATATTCGACTTGGCAGATGGATTTCGCCGAGGAGGTATGTGATTCTTCCTATACTCTTGAGCATGATATTTTAAAATATATATATATAGTACGGTAGAAGTACGTGTGTTAACTGAACATGGTTTTACTTGACGTCTTTTGACTTGAGTCTAATAATAAAAATCTTGAACTCCTTCAAAAGAATTATAAATCATTTTTGAAAGAAGAAGAATATTTGTTTTTAAAACAAAAGGCTTAAGAGTTATACTAGCTTTATGGGAAGTTAGGTATGACGACTTAAGAAAGATAAAAGGAACGGTTTACTTATGTGTTTATAAAAGACTTGTATTGATTTCTGGAAAGTATAGTAAGATGGTTTGTTGAGTAGACATATTGTGATGCTATGTGTGTTAGTGTCTTGTAACAATTGTGTAAAGAGGTTATTGTTATTGTGCTTATGTTGTTTAACGATAAGCCGTTATGTTAGTATTACATCACTCACCTCTTGACATGATATACCGGGGGTTAAGCCGCCCTCCGATGTGGGGTAACCTCAGGCAGTCTGTGTGACTATGATTCGAGAATACCTCATGCGGGTCCAGGGGACCTATGCGGAGCTACGGGAGTTCCAGGTTAGTGTGCGAGGAATACCTCATGCGATGCATGTGGCGTGCGGACTCGAGTCGAGATGATGTCGGGGAGTAGCTACCCTCGATGCGAGGAATACCTCATGCGGGTCTGTGTGACCTATGCGGGCTGCGGGAAGTCCAGGATTAGGCATGCATAATGATACTATGGGCGATTGGCCTTGCTTCGATCATTCGCAGCCTAGAAAAGACTCATTCTGATTTACTGTTGTTACTCTTGTTTGTGATGTGGCACTATGTGCGGTTACATTAGTTATTTCGTACATATTTGTAAATTGGCTTTAAAATGATATGATTTCATTTAAGTACTTTCTGATTTCACATACTTGGTACTGTTATCTTGACCTCCTTCGGGGCCGCGTTCATGCCGCAGTAAGGAAAGCAGTGCTAGATCCGCATCCTTAGGATCTTTTGCTTTGGTGTCGTGAGCTCCATCTTCTCCGAGGCTCGACTTTTGGGTATGATCTCCCTGTTGTTGTAGATAGTTTTGTACATTCAGGGTATGGAGGGGCCCTGTCCCGCCATAGTTGTTTATCTTCTTAGAGGTCTGTAGTCCTATTGTACAGTTGAGATGTAACTGTCGGGCTTTGTATATATATATATGCCGAAAGGCGACTTTTCTCAGATAAACTGTGTCTCAATTTACATTGTTTCATGTCTTGTTTTTATATTCCGCTGATTTTCTCTGATGTATGACTACTTGGGTACCCGGGTAAGGCACCAGTCACTGGCCCCGGAATGGGTCATGACATGATAACTCAATTAACAGTACACAGTGCCTTACTAACAATGAGAGTAATCAAAAGTATAGGTAGCAAATCCACGGAAACAGGTGGTATAACGATCTTGGGGATTTACCCCTCATTTATACTCTTACCCTGAAGCAGGAGGTATAACGATCTTGGGGATCTACCCCTCAGATATACTCTTACCCTGAAGAAGGTGGTAAAGCAGGTGGTATAACGATCTTGGGGATCTACCCCTCAGATATACTCTTACCCTGGAGAAGGTGGTAAAGCAGGTGGTATAACGATCTTGGGGAGCTACCCCTCAGATATACTCTTACCCTATCTCAACTGGCCATCATACATAACATAAGCCCTACCGGCTTATCATACATAACATAAGCACTACCGGCTTATCATACAATAAATAAGCAAGTTAAGAAATCCCCCTAAGTTCTTATTAGTCTTATTCATATACACTCTCATTTTAGTTTACTTAAGGAACTAACGTGTCATTATAAATCCGGGAGTTTTGTTACACCCCGTAGTTCCAGAGTATGTATGTGAGGACGTACGTACGAGGATACGACAGTAATAGTGGAAAGGAAGAAAGATGTGATTTTTCGACGGAAAAGTTTCCGAACTTCGTGAAGGAAAGAGATTTATTATTGAGAATTGGATCCTCAACTTTGGTATTTAAGACTTTAAGAACTTATAAGAATTATGGAATTTATATTTTACGGATTTGGTCATGTGGGGCCCACCCGAGGATTTTTTACGTTTTGTGGGACACACGAGGGTTACAGAATTTTATGGACGAATGAGAGGGCGACACGTGGCACCTCCCCCATTTGTTGTTGGACGAAAATTGCAAGGAGAGGATGGTCATTTGACCATTGTGGATGAAGTCTTCAAACTTGACATATTTGACTAGTCAATGGGACCACATAGCTAGATATTTAAGTACCATGCATCCTAGTCACACATTTGTTATAATCTTGACCCTCCATTGTTTTATATATACCCACTAGTGCAAGACAAGCTCTTCCAACACTTAGAATTATTTTCACATTTCTTGTTCTTCATTAGGAAAGCTCACGGGTTGGGCAAATTCCCCACACAAAATTTTTCAATTGTTGCCCAATATTCACAAGACTTAAACCCTAGGTTCCTAAGAGTTTTGTAAGGTTATCTCAATAGAAAGATTCCGGAAAAGTGGCGTTTTCGTATTAGTCGCAAGGCGGAAACTTAAGGAGTTCTTCAACTTTGAAGTTGGAACTTGAAGATGGGTTCTTCATAGGATTCTAAGGAGTGCTTGGAGCGGATTGGAACTTAAGGAAAGGAGCTAAGAATTGCTAAGGAGCGACTTTGAATCTTGGAAATTTTAAGGGCTTGTAAAGGTATAATTCTTGTCGTTTTAGTAATTAAGATTACTACTTGTTGTAGCTTTGGATATTAGCAAGCATGAGGTGTTTATACTATGAAGTTGATTAGTGTTATGGATATTGGAGCCCTAACCCGAAAACTAGTATGTTAGCCCTTAAAGATTGTAATTCAATTTGGTTACAAGTTTAGTTGTCACATGTTATATAAAGAGGGAATTATAGTTGTTGAAATTGTTTATGACTATATAACATGTTTGACCCAAGAACTTGGATTAGAAAAGAATTGGAAGACCTTATGTTGTTGCACCTAGTAGCCGAGTATGACATTGTATAATTGGATTGTTTTGTATCATTTGTGGGGCGGAATTTTACACGTCTTGTAGGGCGTGTAATACTCTTTGTATTTGCTGAATTGATTTGAGCCTTAAATGTGGCGTTTGGTTATTGTATTCGGTCTTGAAAAAAGTTGGCAAAGTATGTAGAAACAAAGGAAGTGCTGCCCGATTTTCCGTAGAATTTAGTGACCTTGTACTTAGAATATATTACGAAGAGAGCTAGAGGTTAATAGACCTTTTATGACCATTATAGGTTGAAGTACTACGAGTAGCGTATTCTACTTGAAGGGTGAAAAAGACTAGCAAGAGTATAGTACTTTGGAGCGTTTTGCTAATTGTCGATAATCGTCGCGAGGTATGTGAACCTCTTCCTATCCTTTCTAGCATGATTATTGTGAAATATATATAGTGCGGTAGACGCACGTGTGTTTAAAGGAATTGATTTTCCTTTTGTGTCCTTGACTTGATTCCAAAGTTAAGTGACTTGTTATGAAATATTAAGGACTTGAATTATGTTAAAAAGTTGTAAAACCTCATTCATGAGTAATGGGTGTGTGGTCTTTTAAAGAATAAGTTATCTTGATTTCGAAAATGAGAATAGTTGTCCTTGGATTGGTTTAAAACGTAAAGTGTTATAATAGCTCTATGGGAAGTTATTTATAACGACTTTATGAAAACAAAAGAATGGTTTTATCATTGGATTTAAAACAATAACTTGACATTTTAAAAGTTGGAGGTTGGTTTCCTTAAAAGATATGATTTAAAGATTAAGAGACTGATTTTTGAAAGTAAAGAGACTTGACTTATAAATAACTTGATTTAAAGGTATAGGTTACTTGTTTTTAAAGAGTAAGAAACTTGGTTTAAAAAGTATATTGCTACTTGACTTTAAAAAGGAAAAAGTGTCTTTGTTTTAAAGGAAGGCATGGTTTTGTCTTAAAATGGTTTAAAAAGGAAGGCATGCTTTTGTCTTAAGATTGGTTTAAAAAGAAGGTATGGAAATTGTTTTGGTTTACTTAAAAGATAGTTACTCTATTTTGATACTACGGGTATCGTGTGACTTTTGTGTGAGTAACTTGACTATGTTGGCTTGTGATAGCCTTGTAATACTTTCTTGTTGGTTTGATAAGTAAACATGTGTTATACCCCGTATTTCCAGAGTATGTACGTAAGGGAGTACGTATAAAAGTTTAAGCCTTAAGTTAGGCAAAGGACGAAATTTGTGCACAACCCCCGAAAAGAATTGTTTTCCGACGAAACTTTTTCCAAACTTTGCGAAGGGAAAAATACGGTTGCGACATTTATTATTTTTGCGGAATTTTCTGAGAGATTAAATATTTTGGACCAACGAGAGGGCGACATGTGTCACCCTCAAGTTGGAGGATTGTGGGACGTTTCTTGGCACGATTTTGAGGCCTAAAACAAGGGTCAATGTTTGGAGTGATTTGTGGAGTAGATGGCTAGGGTGCACTTGTGCAAATCCTCACCCTCCACTTGCCCACCACTTGTCTTAATCTTGGCCATTGATTTCCCTATAAATACCCCCCTTGAGTTGAAGACTTCTTCATCCCAAAAACATTTTCTAAGTCTTGAAAATCCTCCCCCCCCCCTTCTTGTTGCTCTCGTCCAAGAGCACTCCTCCCCCTTGAGAAGGCCCTTGGCCGAAACATCCCCCCCTCTTGAGAGTTGTTCTCGTAAAATACCCCCCTTGGTAGAAAAGTATTCTCCAAGTATTGTTACTATTCCAAAATGCCTTGGCCCAAATACCTTGTAGTATTCCAAGGTTACCCCTATACTAAAAGCCCAGAAATACTATTATACTTCCCTTCAGTCACAAAAACGAAACCTTAAGGAAAATCTTCATAGCCGGTTGAAGTACTAAGAAGAAGTTGCGTAGAACTTCTAAGGGTTGTTTGGAACGGGTTGGAGCACCCAGAGTAGGAGCTAAACGTTGCACATGATCGACACTAAAACTTGGATAATTTTGGGCTTATCGAGGTAAATACTATTGTCCTTCTATTGTAATTGGAAATTACATACTGTAGTAGTATAGAAATGAATATAAGATACATAGAAGGATATTACAGAAGAGAATTAAACTGAAATCACGTCAGAAGAATATTAAAGAAGAAGATTGAACTGTACTTACATAGATTTGTATTTCTGATGGCCTTGTGTAGTTGTGGGTAGGGAAGTCTTTGCCCGATTTTCCGTAGAATAGAGAACCCTCTGCTTAGAATATTCTACAGAGTAGTCTAGACGTCGATAGACGTATATGGCCTTTATAGGTTGAAAGTTCTGCGAGTAGCATGTTCTACTTGAAAGGTGGACAAGGCTAGCCGGGTTATAGTCGTGGAGTGTTTTGCTAATTGTCGATAATCGTCGCGAGGTATGTGATTCTTCCTATCCTCTTGAGCATGATATTTTAAAAGAATATATATATAGTACGGTAGACGTACGTGTGTTAACTGAACGTGGTTTTACTGCGATGTCTTTTGATTTGAGTCTAATAATAAGAATCTTGAAGTATTTCAAAAGAATTAAGAAACCTTTTTGAAAGAAGAGTAATATTTGGTTTTAAAAGCTTAAGAGTTATACTAGCTTTATGGGAAGTTAGGTATAACGTCTTAAGAGAGATAAAAGGAACGGTTTACTTAATTGTTTATGAACGCCTTATATTGATTTCAGAACTGAGAATAAGTATCGAACAGACCACTGCAGCGCTAATAAAGGGAAATGTATTGATTAATTAAGTATTATTGAAACCAGTAGAAACCTCCATCTGCATAGAAGCTAATATGAGACAAAATGATATTACATTTCCTAGATCATGGCTGCTTTAATAAGATTGTTATGAACAAGTATAACCTACTCACACATAAGGCATATGTTTCTCAAATTGTTTTAAAAGAGAATTATCTTATTAAGTGATTAAGACTATGAACTACGAAACCTTTCGAAAATAAGAAACTTGAGCATTTGAAATTAGGCAAACTTGAACGTTTGGAAAAGAATGTTGTTACTTGATTTTACAAAGGGAAGTGTTTTGGTTTACTTAAAAAGATAGTCACTCTATTTTTATACTACGGGTATTGTGTGACTTTTGTGAAAGAAATAGATCTTTTAAAGAATTAATGTATGAATTACTTTAGGGATAAAAACCCGAACTTGTTAACATAAAGTAGAAAGTACCTTGTGTGAATAACTTGATTGTGTTGGTTTGTGATAGCCTTGTAATACTTTCTTGTTGATTTGATAAGTAAACATGTTTAGGATGCTACGTGTGTTAGTATCTTGTGATGTTCGTGTAATGGGGTTTCCCTTGATTGTGCTTATGTTGTTTAACGATAAGCTGTTATGATAGTATTGTACCACTCACCTCTTGACATGATACCGGGGGTTAAGGCGCCTCCGTCACGGGGTATACCTCGTGCGATGCAGGACTATGATTCGAATACCTCACGCGGGTCCAGGGACCTATGCGAGCTACGAGTTCCGTGTTAGTGTGCGGTCTTTATGGCCACGCGGTCATGTGGCCATGCGGACCACGCAGGTCGGGGCGATGCGGAGTAGCTACTCGATGCGGGAATACCTCATGCGGGCCTATGTGTGTGGCCTATGCGGAGTGAGGAAGTTCCGTGGATTAGACGCGCACATTTGATACTGCGGCGAGTGGCGGCCGATCATGTGGCGGTCTGCAGCACTCGTGATACGCTTTATGACTTTGTTGATGCGTAGGTTTTAGTAGTCGGCTATGCCTTCGTACTTACCCGTCACGGTTTTATTATGACACGTGGGACCGTGTTCATGTGTATTCCTTGGTGCTTTTATATCATAGATCGCCGGCGGTGAGAAGGTATTCCACGCATGATTGATGTTGTGGGCGTGAGACCCATAGTTATATTTGAGTGATGACTATGAGGCGTGAGTCCCGACTTGACATGGCCTTATTTATTGTGAATCGTAGTTTGGTTGTCATACATGTCTCTGCTTTATATAGACTACTATGATTTCACTTATAGTATTTTGATTTCACATACTTGGTACTGTTATCGACCTCCTTGGGGCCGCGTTCATGCCGCATGTAGAGGTACACCGCTTGTTGATCCTCGCCATGTGGTCACGATTCAGCGTTTGGGAAGCTCCGTTCCTCGGAGGCTTATCGGTATAGTCCTGTCGTTGTAGGTACTTACATTCAGGTATGGCGGGGCCTGTCCGCCATTGTTGTCATATCATTCTTAGAAGTGCATGTAATGCTTGTTGTGGCGAGTTGTAAAAGGGGATGTAACTGTTCAAGTTTATGTTTATATATGCCGAAAGGCAACTTTTCGCAGATAAATTGTTTCACACTTCACATTATTTCATGTCTTGTTTTATTTTCCGCTGATTACTCTGATGTATGTCTACTTGGGTGCCCGGGGTAAGGCACCAGTTACGGGCCCGGGTTCGGGTCGTGACAAAAGTGGTATCAAAGCAGTTAATCCTCGAAAAGTGTCTACAGACCGTATCTAGTAGAGTCTTGATTATCGGTGTGTTGTGCACCACACCAATAATCAGGAGGCTATAAGATATTTAGGATCGGTTTCCATTCTTCTCACTCTGAGATCGTGCCTTAGAGCTGTGTTATAAGTTGGACCCCTCTAACGTATTTCTTTCCTTTACCGTTATGCCTCCGCGTAAGGCAACCCGGGCCCAGAAGGGCAAGGCAGCCGAAGGAGCTGCGAGTAGAAACATGAGGGTTACTAGGCACAGCCCAATCATCACCGAGGTGGTGCTTCATTCGGGAGTTCGCGACGCCGCGGTCCCAAGCGAGTTTAGCCAGGCAGCAGTTCCTACTGCGGCCATGATATCTGGACCTTCAGTTCCACGACCAGTAGCAGAAAGTATAGATTGCAAAGAGACGACCCTGTTACTAGCTATGGATTTAGCAACCAGAGAGTATTTTATGTACCGATTTATCACGGGTCTTGATGACTATCTAAAGAAAGATTGTGCAAGAGTAGCTCTTCAGTCAGGCATGGATATTGCCCAGTCAAAGCTTATCGCAGCACAGAGGAACGTAGAGATCGACGGATTAACCAAGATCAGCAGAAGAGGGCCAGATCGGCAGGGTCCTTTAGTAACTTTCGAGGCAAATCGCCTCACCAGCAGACTAGATATGCGCCTCCGCCAGTGCAGAGTGGTCCTCCATAGGGTTCAGGACGTTCGGAGTATGCCAGAGTTGGTCAGAGCTCCAGGGCTTCTGATTCACAGCTATACGTAGGTTCTAGCCACCGTTCGATTTTCCTCGGTGTTCACGCGGTGTGGCGCCATCCCGAATGTCGCCTTTTGTTTGGTGCTTGTTTTAATTGCGGCCGTCAGGGCCATGTGTCGAAAGGGTGTCCTAGTAGGAGGGATGCAAGTAGGAGGGCTCAGCCTACCAGATCAGTTGCGGATTCAGTAGTTCGGAGAGGAAAGGGTGTTAGCCAGAGGAGGCCACCCCCACCTCGGTATCGCCGTTGTGGTAAGTGTCATTGTGGGAAGTGTCGTACTTCTTCGACAGCTTGTTATGCTTGCGGCCAGCAGGGCCATTTTGCGAGGAATTGTCCGACCAGGGGTGGCGCGGACGTAGACTCGACCCGTGATCGATGACCGCCCATCACCTCCCCTAGCTATGCGCCCAACAGGGCAGAATTGATTAGAACGACAAAGGGGAAGTGAAGCAGTAGATACAGGCATATCTTTAACCCTCTAGAGATTAGTATGTATGATAAGATGAGTATATCTTAAGTGTTATGTTCAGATAGCATTGTGTCAATTGTGATTAGAAATCATGGTTAGTTAGAAGGGTAAGATTGGGGATAAGGAAAGTGTGAGCCTTAGAGTTTTATACGTGGAGACCTTAGAGGCAAGGCCATCTTGAGTAAAAGATTATATTTATGTTTGACCCTTATCGGAGTGCATAGTATTCGTGAGATATGTTGTGTGATAAGTCCCTGAGTGGTAAGATATGAAAGAGGGTAGTTGAGCTAAGAAGACCACTAGGTTTTCGTGATTCGATGGTGAGATTGTTCCGGATCGGGGAACAAGAGGTTGGCGCGATAGCGGGTCGGGTTGAGGACCGATCGCGGGTCAACCCGCGGCCTGTAATGTGGTGGGGTCAGTTCGAGGTGGTCCCACCAGGTGGTGGGGTCACAAGGGCGCTAGGCCCAAGTTTAGTTAATCAGCGTACGAGTTCGTGGATGCGTTCGACCAGTAGTCGGACCGATGAGGTCAGCCCATCTTGTCTTTTAGTCAAGACCGTTTACTCGGCAGAGGGTTATGCGAGATGATTATATCAGGAAGATTGTAAGGCTGCACGAGGTGCCTACTTTCACCTTATGACGGGCAGGGGAGCCCAGGTTACGGCTATTTCGTTTTCTGGAAGTATTTCCAGGCAGGGTTAGAAATTCAGGTGAGTCTCAGTATCGCATTCGCCCTCGGGCCAGTGTTTGGATTTCAGGGGTAGCTGTGAGGATTGTTGTCTCCTGTTGAGGGAATGTTTTATAGCTACCATTTCAGTATTCGGATGTCGCCTTATGAAGCCTTGTAGGGGCGGTAGTGTAGATTGCCGGTCGATTGTTCGATGTTGGCAAGGTTCAGATAGATGGTTTATACTTGTTTCGGCAGGATGTGGGTAGGGTGAAGCTTATCCAGAAGAGGTTATTTGCAGCTCAGAGTCAACAGAAGTCGTGCGGATAATCGGCGACGACGCTTGGAGTTCAGGTTGACGGTGGGTCTTCTTGAAGGTACCACCCCGGAAAGGGTGTGACGAGTTTTGGAAAATAGAGGAAACTTAGCCTGAGATACTTGGAGCGTTTTCAGATCCTTTGGAGGATAGGCCAGGTTTCCTATAAGTTAGCTTTGCCGTCCGACGTGGGAGACAGTGCATCCGGTCTTTAACGTTGTTATGTTCGGAAAAGTATCGGAGATCCATCCAGAATGTTCCCAGTTAATGATGACCAAGTTGGAGGTAGTAACCCAGAGATTTGGAAACTGAAGCAGTAACAGATATGTGGTAAGTTATGACAAAGAGTTCGAGTGTACGAGAAAGGTACGACGAGTAAGGGAAGAAGCAAGCATGTGTTAAGAGCATAGATGTGATCATTACTTTTGTGAAGTAAGGGTGCGAAGGGAGTATATTTTAGACCTTGGGTGGGAGCTTTTGTGATGTTAGAAGTGATTCCTCGTGGACTTGGATGTAGGTATTTGCGCGTGTGTTAATTTTGTGGCCATATGTGGCATTGGCAACTTGTTTATGTTAAAAGGAACTTCATCGTTATCCGTCTTGAGAAGGAACATTCGGGACGAATGTTTCTAAGGAGGGGAGAATGTTATACCCCGTATTTCCAGAGTATGTACGTAAGGGCGTACATATAAAAGTTTAAGCCTTAAGTTAGGCAAAGGACTAAATTTGTGCACAACCCCCGAAAAGAATTGTTTTCCGACGAAACGTTTTCCAAACTTTGCGAAGGGAAAAATACGGTTGCGACATTTATTATTTTTGCGGATTTTTCCGAGAGATGAAATATTTTGGACCAACGAGAGGGCGACATGTGTCACCCTCAAGTTGGCGGATTGTGGGACGTTTCTTGGCACGATTTTGAGGCCTAAAACAAGGGTCAATGTTTGGAGTGATTTGTGGAGTAGATGGCTAGGGTGCACTTGTGAAAATCCTCACCCTCCACTTGCCCACCACTTGTCTTAATCTTGGCCATTGATTTCCCTATAAATACCCCCCTTGAGTTGAAGACTTCTTCATCCCAAAAACATTTTCTAAGTCTTGAAAATCCTCCCCCCCCCTTCTTGTTGCTCTCGTCCAAGAGCACTCCTCCCCTTGAGAAGGCCCTTGGCCGAAACATCCCCCCCCCCCTCTTGAGAGTTGTTCTCGTAAAATACACCCCCCCCCTTGGTAGAAAAGTATTCTCCAAGTATTGTAACTATTCCAAAATGCCTTGGCCCAAATACCTTGTAGTATTCCAAGGTTACCCCTATACTAAAAGCCCAGAAATACTATTATACTTCCCTTCAGTCACAAAAACGAAACCCTAAGGAAAATCTTCATAGCCGGTTGAAGTACTAAGAAGAAGTTGCGTAGAACTTCTAAGGGTTGTTTGGAACGGGTTGGAGCACCCAGAGTAGGAGCTAAACGTTGCTCAGGATCGACATTAAAACTTGGATAATTTTGGGCTTATCGAGGTAAATACTATTGTCCTTCTATTGTAATTGGAAATTACATACTGTAGTAGTATAGAAATGAATATACGATACATAGAAGGATATTACAGAAGAGAATTAAACTGAAATCACGTCAGAAGAATATTAAAGAAGAAGATTGAACTGATTTACATAGATTTGTATTCTGATGAGACTTGTGTAGTTGTGGTGGGAAGTCTTTGCCCGATTTTCCGTAGAATAGAGAACCCTCTGCTTAGAATATTCTACAGAGTAGTCTAGACGTTGATAGACGTATATGGCCTTTATATGTTGAAAGTTCTGCGAGTAACATGTTCTACTTGAAAGGTGGACAAGGCTAGCCGGGTTATAGCCGTGGAGCGTTTTGCTAATTGTCGATAATCATCGCGAGGTATGTGATTCTTCCTATCCTCTTGAGCATGATATTTTAAAAGAATATATATATAGTACGGTAGACGTACGTGTGTTAACTGAACGTGGTTTTACTGCGATGTCTTTTGACTTGAGTCTAATAATAAGAATCTTGAAGTATTTCAAAATAATTAAGAAACCTTTTTGAAAGAAGAGTAATACTTGGTTTTAAAAGCTTAAGAGTTATACTAGCTTTATGGGAAGTTAGGTATAACGTCTTAAGAGAGATAAAAGGAACGGTTTACTTAATTGTTTATGAACGCCTTATATTGATTTCAATCGAGAATAAGTATCGAACATACCACTGCGGCGCTAATAAAGGGAAATGTATTGACTAATTAAGTATTATTGAAACCAGTGAAACCTCATCCGCATGAAGCTAAGATGAGACAAAATGATATTACATTTCCTAGATCATGGCTGCTTTAATAAGATTGTTATGAACAAGTATAACCTACTCACACATAAGGCATATGTTTCTCAAATTATTTTAAAAGAGAATTATCTTATTAAGTGATTAAGACTATGAACTACGAAACCTTTCGAAAATAAGAAACTTGAGCATTTGAAATTAGGCAAACTTGAACGTTTGGAAAAGAATGTTGTTACTTGATTTTACAAAGGGAAGTGTTTTGGTTTACATAAAAAGATAGTCACTCTATTTTTATACTACGGGTATTGTGTGACTTTTGTGAAAGAAATGGATCTTTTAAAGAGTTAATGTATGAAGTACTTTGGGCATAAAAACCCGAACTTGTTAACATAAAGTAGAAAGTACCTTGTGTGAATAACTTGATTGTGTTGGTTTGTGATAGCCTTGTAATACTTTCTTGTTGATTTGATAAGTAAACATGTTTAGGATGCTACGTGTGTTAGTATCTTGTGATGTTCGTGTAAAGGGGTTTCCCTTGATTGTGCTTATGTTGTTTAACGATAAGCCGTTATAATAGTATTGTACCACTCACCTCTTGACATGATACCGGGGGTTAAGCTGCCCTCCGTGCGGGGTATACCTCAGGCAGTCTGGGACTATGATTCGAGAATACCTCATGCGTGTCCAGGGGACCTATGCGGAGCTACGAGAGTTCCAGGTTAGTGTGCGGTCTTTATGGCCATGCGGTCTATGTGGCCATGCGGACCACGGGTCCAGGACGATGCCGGGGAGTAGCTACCCTCGATGCGGGGAATACCTCATGCGGGCCTATGTGTGGCTTTACGCGAGTGCGGGAAGTTCGAGGATTAGACGCGCACATTTGATCTGCGCGAGTGGCGCCGATCATGTGGCGGTCTAGACAGACCTCGTGATACGCTTTATGACTTTGTTGGTATGCGTGGGTTTTAGTAGTCGGCTATGCCTTCGTGCTTACCCGTGCGGTTTTATTATGACACATGGGACCCGTGTTCATGTGTATTCCTTGGTGCTTTTATATCATGATCGCCAGCGATGAGGAAGGTATTCACGGGCATGATTGATGTTGTGGGCGTGAGACCCATAGTTATATTTGAGTGATGACTATGAGGGCGTGAGTCCCTGACTTGAAATGACTGCTTATTTATTGTGAACTGTAGTTTGGTTGTCATACATGTCTCCTGCTTTATATAGACTACTATGATTTCACTTACAGTATTTTCAGTTTCACATACTTGGTACATTGTCGACCTCCTTCGGGGAGTTGCGTTCATGCCGCAGGTAGAGGTACACCAGTTGTTGATCCTCGCTCATAGGGTCACAGTTCAGCGTTTGGGAAGCTCCGTTCCTCCGGAGGCTTATCAGGGGTATAGTCCCCTGTCGTTGTAGGTACTTACATTCAGGGGTATGGCGGGGCCCTGTCCCGCCATTGTTGTCATATCATTCTTAGAGGTCTGTAGTACTGTTGTGGGCAGAGTTGTAAAAAGGGATGTAACTGTTCAAGTTTATGTTTATATATGCCGAAAGGCAACTTTTATGAATAAAGCTTTCACACTTCACATTATTTCATGTCTTGTTTTATTATCCGCTGATTACTCTGATGTATGTCTACTTGGGTGCCCGGGGTAAGGCACCAGTCACGGGCCCGGGTTCGGGTCGTGACAACATGTTATGATGCTACGTGTGTTAGTGTCTTGTGACGTTTGTGTAAGGGGGTTTTCTTGTTGTGCTTATATTGTTTAACGATAAGCAGTTATGCTGGTATTATATCACTTACCCCCCTGACTTGTTATACCGAGGGTTAGCCGCCCCCGATGCGAGGAATACCTCATGCGGGTCTATGTGACCTATGCGGAGCTGCGGGAGCTCCAGGATGATCACTCCGGGTGTGTTACGCCGATGCGAGGAATACCTCATGCGGTCCAGGTGACTATGCGGACTGCGGGAGTCCAGGTTGATGCCGAGGGTTAGCTACCCCCGATGCGAGGAATACCTCATGCGGACCTAGGTGTTCTCTGAGGACTACGGGAGTTCCAAGATTAGGCTCGCATAATGATACTATGGGCGATTGGCCTTGCTTCGATCATTAGCGGCCTAGAAAATACCAGTTACGTTATATCTAGTTTGCTCTTGTTTATGCTGTGGCACTATGTGCGGTTAAAAATTAGTTGTTCGTACTTATTTGTGAACTGGTTTTAAAATGTTATGATTTTATTTGATCTTTCTGATTTCACATACTTGGTACTGTTGTCTTGACCTCGCCCTTGGGTGCATTCATGCCACGGTAGAGTACACGATTGTTGATCCTCGCTCATAGGATCACATTCAGTTTTGGGAAGCTCCGTTTCTCGAGGCTTATCTTTGGTATAGTCCTCACTGTCGTTGTAGGTACTTACATTCGGGGTATGGCGAGGCCTGTCCGTCGTTGTTGTTATAAAACTCTTAGAAGTGCAGTAATCTGTGGGCGGGGTTTGTAAAAGGGATGTAACTGCTTGTGTTTAATCTTTTTATATATATGCGTAAAGGTATTTATTATACCCGTATTTCCGAGTATGCGTAGGCGTGCGTCAAAAGTTTGAGCCTTAAAGTAGGCATAGGGACGAAAATTTGTGCACAACCCACTAAACGAATTGTTTTTCCGACAAACGTTTTCTAAAACTTGCGTAGGGAAAATTACGCTATGTCAATTATAATTTTGCGGATTTTTCAGAGATGAAATATTTTGGACCAACGAGAGGGTGACACTTGTCACCCTCGAGTGGGCAACAAGAGGCCACGGTTGGCATGAATTTGGGGCTTAAACCATGGGTCAATGTTTTGTGAGTGATTTGTGAAGTAGGGTTAGGGGCACTTGTGCAAATCCCCACACTCCACTTGCCCTCATCTTAGACCTTGAAAGCCCTATAAATACCCCCTTAAGTTGAAGACTTCATCCACAAAATACTTTCCAAGTCTTGAAATCTCCTTCCCCCTTGTGAGCTTCTCGTCAAGCCTCACTTCTCCCCTCTAGAGAGCTAAGCGAAACACCTCTCCCCCTTTTCTAGTAGTCTCGGCAAAGCCCCTCCCCTTGGTAGAAAATACTCTCCTAGTATTGTTACTATCCCCAAAATACCTTAGCCAATCCCTTATAGTATTTCCAAAGTTACCTCTATACGTAGAGTCCGGAAATACTACCTTATATTCCTTTAGTCACTAAACGAAACCCTAAGAGAAACTTCATAGTTGGTTGAAGTAGGAAGTAGAAGTTATGTAGAAACTTCTAAGGGTTTCTTGGAGCGGATTGGAGCGTAGAGATTAGGAGCTAAACCTTGCTCAGGATCGACTTATATCTTGGATAATTTTTGGGCTTATCGAGGTAAATAATAATCTTATCCTTCTATCGTAATTAGAGATTGCATACTGTAGAAGTATAGAAATAAGTATAAAATGCATAGAAGGGTATTACAGAAGAGAATTGAACTGTACTTACATAGGACTGTATTTACAGTAGACTTGTATAATTTACCGGGTAGGGAAGTTGTTATACCCCGTATTTCCAGAGTATATACGTGAGGGCGTACGTATACAATTTGAGCCTTAAAGTAGGCATAGGTTCGAATTTGTGCATAGCTACCAAAAGGAGTCGTTTTTCGACGAAACGTTTCCACAGCTTTCGAAGGGAAAATTCCGGCTATGTCATTAATAATTTTTGCGGATTTTTCTGAGAGACGAAACATTTTGGACCAACGGGAGGGTGACATGTGTCACCCTCACATTGGAAGCTAGGGACGGCAAAGAGGACGACTTGGGCACGTTTTTTGTGCTAAAAAATGTGGTCAAGGGTTAGGTAGGATATTTTGGGTAGATGGATAAGGTAGCACACGGCTTAATCTTGGCCTTACACTTGCCTAACACTTGGATGAATCTTGGCCATTGGTTGGCCATTTCTTGACCTATAAATACCCTCTAACTTGATGAACTTCTTCATCCAAAAATTGCCTAAGTCTTGAAATCCTTCCTCCCTTCTTGTGGTTCTCGCCCAACCCTTGGCGAAACCCTCCCCTTTGTCGTGATTTGCCGTGGGGTACCCCAACCCTATCCTAGTTGTCTTCGTATATTACCCCCCCTGTGTGGTATAGAAATACTCTCCTAGTATTGTTGTTATTACCAAATACCTTGCCCAAATACCTTGTAGTATTCCCAAGGTTACACTTATACAAAAGCCCGTAAAATACTATTATACTTCCTCACTACAAAAATGAAACCCTAAGTAAATCTTCACCCGTAGTTGAAGTTATAAGTAGAAGTTGGTTAGAACTTCTAAGGGTTGGTTGGAGCGGGTCGAAGCGCGGAGTAGGAGCTAAACCTTGCTCGGGATCGGCATATAAACTCGGATAATTTTGGGCTTATCGAGGTAAACACTCTTGACCTTATTGTAATTGGAAATTACATATTGTAGGAATATATAGTTGAAGTATACTATATATAGAACTGAACATTATAATTGTGCGGCAATGTTTTTGACTTAAGCTGAATAATACTTACGGCAATGTCTTGCGACTTAAGCTGAATTTAAAGAAGAGAATGAATCAGAATTACATGGACTGTATTCTGATGAGACTTGTGTAGCATTCTTGTGTAGTAGAATTGTACACGTCCGGTTAGACATGTCAACCCCCTGGTTGGCTTGGTAGCGGCCTCGATAGAGAGGAGATTTACGCTGTTGTTGGGGAGAGTCTTCGAATTTTTGGTAGAATATTAAACATTGAGATCTAAAGATATTAATAGGCGCTTTGTGGCCTCTATAGGTTGTAGTACTACGTGTGGTGTGATCCGCTTGGCGAGAGTGTGAGCGGTTTGAGGTACTTGGAGCGTTTTGCTATTAGTCGATACTCGTCGCGAGGTATGTGAACCTCTTCCTATCTGTTCTAGCATGATATGTGTATAACTATGTAGTACGGTAGACGTACATGTGTTAAATGTATTTGATTGTCTTTAAACATAAAGTGTTATAACGGCTTTATGGGAAGTTGGTTATAACAGCTCTATGTAAATGAGAAATGCTTTGTGGTTTTTAAAAGATAACTGATTTGACTTATAACCGACTTGTTGTAAAAGAACCTTGAAGTATTTTAAGAGACTTGACTTAATATGGATGTTTGTGTGAAACCTCATTCGTGAGTAATGAGTACTTGGTTTTTTTGGAAGGAATAATGTTTTACTGATTTCGGAAATCAGAATGTGTATCGACAAACCACTGCAGCGTTAATAAAGGAAAATGTATTGAATAATTAAGTATTATTAAAACCAGTAGAAACCTCCATCTGCATAGAAGCTAAGATGAGACAAAATGATATTACATTTTCTAGATCATGGTCTTAATAATATTGATTATGAACAAGAATAACTGCTACTTTATGGCATATGTTACTCAATTGTTTTAAAAGAGATTAAGACATTGAACTATGAAACTTTTCAAAAAGAGACTTGCGTAATTAAAATTAGGCAAACTGGAACCTTGGGAAAAGAAAGGCATTGTGTTGTCTTAAAATGGTTTAAAGCATAAGGTGTTATAACAGCTTTATGGGAAGTTGGTTATAACGACCTTATGAAAACAAAAGAAAGGTTTTATCATTGGTTTTAACGTGGTAACTTGACTTTAAAAAAAAAGAAAGTATGGAAGTTGTTTTGGTTTACTTAAAAGATATAAGTCACTCTATTTTTATACTACGGGTATCGGGTGACTTTTATATAAAAGGAATAAATCTCTTAAAAAGGAATTTAACGTGCGTAGTACTTTAGGGTTAAAACCAGGACTTTGGCATAAAATGAAAGTACTGTTGTGGGCAGGGTTGTAAAAAGGATTAAACTGTTCAGGGTTTGTATATATTTATGCAGAAGGCAACTGTTTTGGTTGACCTGTTTACTTATAATATCTCTTATTTCATGTTCATGTTTTATTTCCGCTGATTTTCTCTGATGTTGTATCACTAGGGTGCCCGGGGTAAGGCACCAGTCACGGGCCCGGGTTCGGGTCGTGACAAAAGTGGTATCAGAGCAGTTAGTCCTCGGAAAGTGTCTGAGGCGTGTCTAGTAGAGTCTTGATTATCGGTGTGTTGTGCACCACATCTATAATCAGGAGGCTATAGGACATTTAGGATTGGTTTCCATTCTTCTCATTCTGAGATCGTGCCTTAGAGTTGTGTGATGAGTTGAACCCCTCTGACGTATTCCTTTCCTTTACCAGTTATGCCTCCGCGCAAGGCAACCCGGGCGTAGGGCAAAGCGGCGAAGGAAGATACGAGTAAAGCGTGGCGATCTCTACGAAGACCACAAGACGAGCCTCGATCCTACAGTGAGGCGAGATGAGATTGGTTACAAGGAGATGGCCCGATTAATGGCGTGGTTGTGGCGAACTTGAGATAAGCCGGACGCGCAGTTCCAGTCCAGAGCACCGTAGTTCACCCCGAGCGCATGTTTGAGATTACGGGATTTTCGAGTGTAACCCGCGAGTTTTATGGGTCGAGGCCCGAGGATGATCCGCAGGAGTTCATCCGGCGATTCTGTGGATCATGAGAGTGATCAAGGCATCGGAGACCGAGTCGGTGGTCTAGGTTCGCATCGCCGCGTGATACCGCAATGATCGGGTTTGATTCGTGGGAGCTGTCCCGGGGAGAGCATGACTTCCAGCTTTATGGGACGAGTTCTCAGAGGCCTTTCTTGCACATTTCTTGCCTCCACAGATGAGGAGGGCTCGGGCCGACAGATTTTGGGGTTGCGGCGAAGCAGCGCGTCTGGTTCGGGAGTACAATGTGGAGTTCGACTCATTGGCGTGCGTCCCGCATTAGTAGCTAGTATGGAGGATCGAGTGCACCGATATGTTACAGGGCTCGATGATTACCTAGCGAGAGTTGTTGGTGTAGCTCTTCAGGGCATGGACATTGCCGCATGCGAGCTTATGCACTGAGGTGAGGCGGAGAAATCGACGAAATAACCAAGGTCGGCGAAGAGGCGAACAGCGAGTCCTTTGGTGACTTTCGAGGCGGACCGCCTCGCCAGACTAGTTATGCGCCTCGCCCGATGCTGAGTGGTCCTCCACAATCTTGAGCATCCAGAGTATTCGGGGCGGTCAAGGCTCAAGGGTTCAGATTTTCGAGAGAAGCAGGTGTTAGCGGTGAAGCCACCCCTACCTCGTTGTGACGCGTGGTAGACTCCACGGTGGGGAGTGTCGTGCTAGTCCGGGAGTTTGTTTTACATGCGGCCAGCAGGGCCATTTTGGGAGAAATTGTCCGACCAGGGGTAGCGCTGGTAGGATAGCACAGACTACGGGATCAGTTGCGGGTTCTTCACCTCCCATAGTCAGGCAGGATGTTCATACACCGGCGGGCCACGGTAGAGGTCGCGGTGGAAGTTCCCAGTTTTAGCGGTCCTCTGAATCGCCTATTTTCAGGTATATCCTTAACCCTCTAGAGTTTTGTATGTATTGATGATGTGATGATGTGTTTAGTGTTATGTTCGGATAGCGTTGTGCTAAAACGTGATGTAGAACCTGGTTGTGAGAAGGGTAAGCTTGAGGGTGAGAAAATGATGAACCTTAGAATATTACAGTTGAGACCTTAGATGTAAGGCCGTCTTGAGTACCAGATTTTGCAAGTGATCCTTGTCGGTGCATTTTTATGCCTAGAACGCTTTGTGTGATAAAGTCCAGGTAGTGTGTAATGGAAGTGGTAGCTTTCATGACTGTATAGGTAGATTGTTCGGATCGGGAACAAGAGCTTGATGCGTAAGTGGGTCGGGTTGGGGCCGTGTTGAGGCCAACCCGCGGCGGTTTCAAAGTGGGGTCAGCTCGTGGTCCCGCCAGGTGGTAGGGTCACGATGGTGCTAGGCCCATGATTAGATAACCATCGTATGAGTTCGTGGATATGTTCGACCAGAGGCGGATCGTGAAGGCCGGGAATGGCCTTAAGGGAGATTGAAGCTAGTAAGATGACCAAGTTTGGAGGTGGTGACTCCAAAGTTTTGGGAAAGCAATGACTGAAGTGTGGTACGTATGCTAGAGGAGTTCAAGTGTCCGAGAAGGGCACGACGAGTAAGGAAGGAAGAGAACGTGTGATATTTCGTGGCCAGGTGTGGCGTTGGCAACTTGTTAGAAGAACTTCGTTATCTGTTTCGAGAAGGAACATTCGGGACGAATGTTTCTAAGGAGGGGAGAATGTTATACCCCGTATTTCCAGAGTATATACGTGAGGGCGTACGTATACAATTTGAGCCTTAAAGTAGGCATATGTTCGAATTTGTGCATAGCTACCAAAAGGAGTCGTTTTTCGACGAAAAGTTTCCACGACTTTGAAGGAAAATTCGGCTATGTCATTAATAATTTTTTGCGGATTTTTCCAGAGAGGCGAAACATTTTGGACCAACGGAGGGTGACATGTGTCACCCTCACATTAAGCTAGGGACGGCAAAGAGGACGACTTGGGCACGTTTTTTGTGCTAAAAAATGTGGTCAAGGGTTAGGTAGGATATTTTGGGTAGATGGATAAGGTAGCACATGGCTTAATCTTGGCCTTACACTTGCCTAACACTTGGATGAATCTTGGCCATTGGTTGGCCATTTCTTGACCTATAAATACCCTCTAACTTGATGAACTTCTTCATCCAAAATTGCCTAAGTCTTGAAATCCTTCCTCCCCTTCTTGTGGTTCTCGTCCAACCCTTGGCGAAACCCCTCCCTTTGTGGTGTTTGCCAGGGGTACCCCACTAGCCTAGTTGTCTTCGTATAATACCCCTTTGTGGTATAGCAATACTCTCCTAGTATTGTTGTTATGCCCAAATACATCGCCCAAATACCTTGTAGTATTCCCAAGGTTACACTTATACAAAAGCCCGAGAAAATACTATTATACTTCCTCACCACAAAAATGAAACCTAAGTAAATCTTCACCCGTAGTTGAAGTTATAAGTAGAAGTTGGTTAGAACTTCTAAGGGTTGGTTGGAAGCGGTCAAGCGCCACGGAGTAGGAGCTAAACCTTGCTCGGGATCGACATATAAACTCGGATAATTTTGGGCTTATCGAGGTAAACACTCTTGACCTTCTATTGTAATTGGAAATTACATATTGTAGGAATATATAGTTGAAGTATACTATATATAGAACTGAACATTCTAATTGTGCGGCAATGTCTTTTGACTTAAGCTCGAATAATACTTACGGCAATGTCTTGCGACTTAAGCTGAATTTAAAGAAGAGAATCAATCAGTAATTACATAGGGTGTATTACAGAGACTTGTGTAGCATTCTTGTGTAGTAGAATTGTACACGTCAGGTTAGACATGTCAACCCCACTGGTTGGCTTGGTAGCGGCCTCGATAGAGAGGAGATTTCTGTTGTGCGGGAGAGGTCTGCAATTTTCTGGTGAATATTCTACATTGAGATCTAAAGATATTAATAGGCGCTTTGTGGCCTCTATAGGTTGTAGTACTACGTGTGGAGTGATCCGCTTGGTGAGAGTGTAGCGACGGTTTGAGGTACTTGGGCGTTTTGCTATTAGTCGATACTGTCGCGAGGTATGTGAACCTCTTCCTATCTGTTCTAGCATGATATGTGTATAACTATGTAGTACGGTGAAGCGTACGTGTTAAATGTATTTGATTGTCTTTAAACATAAAGTGTTATAACGGCTTTATGGGAAGTTGGTTATAACAATCTATGTAAATGAGAAATGCTTTGTGGTTTTTAAAGATAAGCGATTTGACTTATAACCGACTTGTTGTAAAAGAACTGAAGTATTTTAAGAGACTTGACTTAATATGGATGTTTGTGTGAAACCTCATTCGTGAGTAATGAGTACTTGGTTTTGGAAGGAATAATGTTTCTTGATTTGGAAATCGAATGTGTATCGACAAACCATCGCGGCGTTAATAAAGGAAAATGTATTGAATAATTAAGTATTATTAAAACCAGAGAAACCTCCATCTGCATGTAAGCTAAGATGAGACAAAATGATATCACATTTTCTAGATCATGGCTTAATAATATTGATTATGAACAAGAATAACTCTACTTTATGGCATATGTTACTCAATTGTTTTAAAAGAGATTAAGACATTGAACTATGAAACTTTTCAAAAAGAGACTTGCGTAATTAAAATTAGGCAAGCTGGAACCTTGGGAAAAGAAAGGCATTGTGTTGTCTTAAAATGGTTTAAAGCATAAGGTGTTATAACGACTTTATGGGAAGTTTGTTATAAAGTACTTATGAAAACTAAACACAGGTTTTATCATTTGTTTTAACGTGGTAACTTGACTTTAAAAAAAGAAAGTCTGGAAGTTGTTTTGGTTTACTTAAAAGATATAAGTCACTCTATTTTTATACTACGTATCGGGTGACTTTTATATAAAAGGAATAAATCTCTTTAAAAGGAATTTAACGTCGTAGTACTTTAGGGTTAAAACCTGACTTTGGCATAAAATGAAAATCTTGTTGTGGCGGGGTTGTAAAAAGGATTAAAGCATTCACGGTTTGTATATATTTATCTGAAGGCAACTGCTTTTGGTTGACTGTTTACTTATAATATCTCTTATTTCATGTTCATGTTTTATTTCACGATTTTCTCGATGTTGTATCACTAGGGTGCCGGGGTAAGGCACGATCCACGGGCCGGTTCGGTCGTGTGAAGTGCTTGCCGATTTTCCGTAGAATAGAGAACCCTCCGCTTAGATTATCCTCTGAGTAGTCTAGACGTTGATAGACGTATTTGACTATTATAGGTTGATACTCTGCGCGCGACATATTCGACTTGGCAGGTGGATTTCGCCGAGAAGGTATGTGATTCTTCCTATCCTCTAGAGCATGATATTTTAAAGTATATATAGTACGGTAGACGTACGTGTGTTAACTGAACATGGTTTTACTTGACGTCTTTTGACTTGAGTCTAAATAACAAGAATCTTGAAGTATTTCAAAAGAATTATGAATCATTTTTGAAAGAAGAGTAATACTTGGTTTTTTAAACACAAGCTTAAGAGTTATACTAGCTTTATGGGAAGTTAGGTATAACGACTTAAGAAAGATAAAAGGAACGGTTTACTTAAGTGTTTATAAAAGAGTTGTATTGATTTCTGGAAAGTACAGTGAGATGGTTTGTTGAGTAGACATATTGTGAGGCTATATGTGTTAGTATCTTGTAAACGTTTGTGTAAAAAGGTTATTCTTATTTGTGCTCATGTTGTTGAACAATAAGCCGTTATGCTAGTATTACATCACTTACCTCTTGACATGATATACCGGGGGTTAAGCTGCCCTCCAATACGGGGTATACCTCAGGCAGTCTGTGTGACTATGATTCGAGAATACCTCATGCGGGTCCAGGGGACCTATGCGGAGCTACGAGAGTTCCAGGTTAGTGTGCGGTCCTTGTGGCCATGCGGTCTATGTGGCCATGCGGACTACGAGTCGGGGCGATGCCGAGTAGCTACCCTCGATGCGGGGAATACCTCATGCGGGCCTATGTGAGTGGCCTATGCGGACTGCGGGAGTCCAGGATTAGGCATGCATAATGATACTATGGGCGGTTGGCCTTGCTTCGATCATTCGCAGCCTAGAAAAGACCTGTTACAGTTTACCTATTTATTGCTCTTGTTTGTGATGTGGCACTATGTGCGGTTACATTGGTTGTTTTGTACACATTTGTAAAATTGGCTTTAAAATGATATGATTTCATTTAAGTACTTTACAGTTTCACATACTTGGTACCTGTTGTACTGACCTCCTTCGGGGGGCTGCGTTCATGCCGCAGGTAAGGGAAAGCAGGTGCTAGATCCGCATCCTTAGGATCTTTTCTTTGGTGTCAGGAGCTCCATCTTCTCTGAGGCTCGACTTTTGGTATGGTTCTCCCGATGTTGTAGATATATGTACATTCGGGTATGGCGGGGCCTATCCCGCCATAGTTGTTTACTTCCTTAAGTCTAGTCTATTATGCAGTTGGGATGTAATCGCGATTTTGGTTTATATATATATGCCGAAAGGCGACTTTTCTCAGATAAACTGTGTCTCAATTTACATTGTTGCATGTCTTGTTTTTATATTCCGCTGATTTTCTCTGATGTATGACTACTTGGGTGCCCGGGTAAGGCACCAGTCACTGGCCCCGGAACGGGTCGTGACAGTGACCGTTTTGATTAGCCTATTTTTCTCATTGTATATCTTGTTTCATGTGTAAGTTTTTATTTCCGCTGATTTTCTCTGATGTTGTATCACTAGGGTGTCCGGGGTAAGGCACCAGTCACGGGCCCGGGGTCGGGTCATGACAAGTTTAACCCAAAGTACTACGTACTTCTATTCTTTTAAAATGACTCATTTTCATATAAAACTTCTAAGATACTAATAACCGTAGTATCAAGTCATAACTACATTTTAAGACAAGTCACAATACCTTTTTAGAAAATACATTTTCGGGCTTCTAAATCAAGTGACTTCTTTCTTTTAAAACCTTTAAGCAATTGATGCCTTTAAATCAATTTGCCTTTCGTTATTTCAAGTCATTTAACATACTTAAATTACTTAGAGTAAACCACTCTTTTTAACTTCCATAAAGCTATTATAACCAACTTCCCATAAAACCGTTATACTAGCTTTATACATTAGCAACTTACATACTTCTTTATAACCAAGAGACTTAAACTTTCCAACAAAACAAGTATCAATAATACTTTCAACATACTTAAAGTGTCTTAACTTTTGAAAACCAAGATATCCTTAATATTTAAACAAGTGAGTTAATTCCCTAACTCAATCAACTTGGACATTCTTAAAATAAGCCAAGGATATCAAATGGACCTAGATTGTCAAAAACTTGTACGTCTACCGTACTATACATTTACAACTTATTCATGCTCAAGAGATAAGAAAGTTCCACATACCTCTTCGGTTTAATCCACTTGCTAAGTCCAATTCGCCGTACGTAGTATGTCAACCTATAATGACCATAGTACGTCTATTAACTTCTTACTTCAAACGTAGAATATTCCAAGTGCAAAGTCACTAAATTCTACGGAAAATCGGACAGCTCTTCCTTTGTTTCTACATATTTTTCCACCTTTTTCAAGGCCGAATTCAATAACCAAACACGCCACATTTAAGGCCCAACAAAGTAGTTAACAATAGGGGATTACATGCTTAATCAAGACATGTAAAATTCCGCCCCACAATATAAAACAAACTAGTCTACACTACAATGTCAATTCGGAAATTAGGGCAACAATACCAATTCTTCTTCCAATTTCTTTTCAATCCAAGTGGTTTAATATAACATGTTATCTAGCCACAATTGATTATAACTACTACAATCCTCAAGTAGGTAAACATGCGACGATTCTAATTATCGACCAAAATTGTATTTCAATTTCAAATGGCTTAACATGTCATTTTCGGATTTGAGCTTCCAAATTTCCATAACACTTATCAATCTTCAAAACACATATCACATGATCATTTCTAACTTATAATAACATGGAATCTTCAATTACAAAAGTAAGACGAAGATTATACCTCATTTAGCCCAAATATGATCCAAGACTACAAGTCGATCCTTAGCAACTGTTATACCCCGTATTTCCAGTGTATGTACGTGAGGACGTACGTAGAAATTTGAGCCTTAAAGTTAGGCAAGGTTCGAAATTGTACATAACTACCAAAAGGAGTCGTTTTTTGACGAAACGTTTCCACAACTTTCGTAGGGAAAATTCCGGCTATGTCAATAATAATTTTTGCGGATTTTTCCGAGAGACGTAACATTTTGGACCAACGGGAGGGTGACATGTGTCACCCTCACATTGGAATCATTGTGGACGGCAAAGAGGACGATTTGGGGCTTGTGGTTAGGTAGGATATTTTGTGTAGTTGGTGTGGTAGATGGATAAGGTTGTTATACCCCGTAGTTGCAGGGTATGTATGTGAGGACGTACGTACGAGAGTACGGCAGAAATTTTGAAAAGAAAGAAAGATGTGAGTTTTCGACGGAAAAGTTTCCGGTTATTTGTGAAGAAAAAGGTTCGTTAATGGGAATTGGATTCCCAGATTTGGTATTTGGACTTCATAGATTATATTAGAATTTTGAGATTTTATTTTCGGAAATGGTCACGTGGGGCCCACGGGAGAAATTCTGATTTTGTGGGCCGCTTTGTTTTGAGATTTCCGGTATTTTGGATATTTTCTAAGACGAAATATTCGGCGAATCGGGCGACACGTGTCACCCCATGTGGCACCCTTGGCGAAATATTTATTGTGCCTAACCGATTAGAGTCGTTTTTGACGAAACGCTTTACTAAGCTTCACGAAGGAAAATTCGGCTATGTCATTTAGTATTTTTGCGAATTTTTAGAGAGGCGAACGTTTTGGACCAACGAGAGGGCAACACTTGGCACCTCTCGTTGGTGGACTGAAAAGGCGGTAGGGTACGAATTGATGGGCAAGTTGTGGTAGATATTTGTGTAGATATTTGTGAGGATTTGTGGAGTAGGGTTAGGGTGCACTTGGCTTGATCTTGGCCTTACACTTGTGTAGCACTTGGCTAGATCTTGGCCATTGGTTGGCCTTTGGCTTTGCTATAAATACCCTCCTGTGAAGACTTATTCATTCACTCCTCACTTTGTCTAAGTCTTGAAATCCCTCCCTCTCCCTTGATGTTGCTCTCGTCCAACTCCCTTCTCCCCCATAGAAAGAGGCCCTTGGCGAGAACACCCTCCCCTAGCCTAGTTGTGCTAGCCGAGCCTACCCCTTGGTAGAAAGTTGTCTTCCAAGTATTGTTATAATGCCCAAAATACCTTAGCCTTGTACCTTGTAGTATTCCAAAGATACCTCTTTACGTAGAGTCCGGAAATACTACCTTTTGTCCTTTTAGTCTCAAACCGAAACTCTAAGGAAATCTTCATAGTTGGTTGAAGTATGTGAGTAGAAGTTGGTTAGAACTTCTAAGGGTTGTTTGGAGTGGTTTGGAGCGCGTGGAGTGGAGCTAAACCTTGCTCAGGAGCGACATTAAACTCGGATAATTTTGGGCTTATCGAGGTAATTATCTTGTCCCTCTATTGTAATTGGAAATTACATGTTTGTTAGAGTATATAGTTGAAGTATACTATATATGGAACTATACTTGTATTCGGCAATGTCTTTTGACTTAAGCCTGAAGAATAAAGCAATCAGGCGAATCGTATTTACATGGGTGTATTGCGATAGACTTGTGTAGAATTGTACACGTCCGGTTAGACGTGTACACCCCCCCCCCCGGGTTGGGGTGGTAGCCGGCCTCGTTAGAGGAGGAGTTTTCTGTTTGTTGCGGGAGAGTCTTTGAATTTTCTATAGAAAGATAGAAACTTGTGTTTTGGGGTTAATAGACGTTTGTGACCTTTATAGGTGAAAGTACTAAGAGTAGCGTATTCTACTCGAGGAGTGGAAAGGGCTAGCAAGGTTGTAGTACTTGGAGCATTTTGCTTATTGTCGATAAATCGTCGCGAGGTATGTGAACCTCTTCCTATCTCTTCTAGCATGATATGTGTGAACTATGTAGTACGGTAGGCGTACATGTGTTAACTGTGTTTGATTGTTTTAAAACATAAAGTGTTATAACGGCTTTATGGGAAGTTGGTTATAATGACTTTATGTAGGTAAGAAAATGGTTTCTTGATGTTAGAAGTTAAGAGACTTGATCTTATAAGATAAGAGACTTAACTTATTTGTTTTAATGAGGATGTTTGTGTGAAACCTCATTCGTGAGTAATGAGTACTTGGTTTTAAAGGGATAATGTTTCTTGATTTCGAATCGAATGTGTATCGACAGACCACTGCAGCGTTAATAAAGGAAAATGTATTGAATAATGATGTGTTGTATTAAAACCAGTAGAAACCTCCATCTGCATAGAAGCTAAGATGAGACAAAATGATATTACATTTTCTAGATCATGGCTGCTGTAATAAGATCGTTATAAACAAGAATAAACTACTCACGTATATGTCATGTGTTACTCAATTGTTCTAAAAAGGAATCAAGTGATTAAGTTTGGAAACTATGAAACCATTTGAAAAATGAGAAGCTTGAGTAATTGAAACTAGGCAAAACTGGAACTTAGGAAAAGAATGTTGTTACTTGGTTTTGAAAAGGAAGGTGGGTTGGTCATTCTAATACTACGGGTATCGGGTGACTCTTATAAAAGAAATGGATCTCTTTTAAAAGAACTTAACGTATGTAGTACTTTGGGGTTAAAAACCCGGACTTTGGCATAAAATGAAAGTACTTTGAGTTGTGTGAAACTTGCCTATGCTTGTTGTTGTGAAACTTGCCTATGCTTGTTGTTGTGAAACTTGCCTATGCTTGTGATGATAGCCTTTATTGTACAAGCGTTGTGTTTACGTGTTCCGCGTCTCGATAGAGTCGGTTGGTAGTTGAGAACTTACTTGGATGTCTGCGTGATGGCGGAGAAATTCCGCAGTGCGTTCTGTTGATAGTATTATTGTTGTTAATCGCTTTGGACATCCGACCACGATCGTGGCGCGGGTATGCTTCCATTTTGGTTAAGGTCTTGTGGTTAATCGCTTTGGATATATCGACCACGATCGTAGCGCACGGGTATGTTTCCATTTGATTATCGCCTTGTGATTTCCCTTTGGACATACCGACCGCGATGCGTAGCGCTGCGGGTATCGTCCATTTGGAATGTTGTCTTATTGTTTCCCTTGGACATACCACATCGATGCGTAAGCGCACGGGTATCGTCCATTTGGAATGTTGTCTTATTGTTTCCCTTTGGACATACCGACACGATCGTAGCGCACGGGTATCTTCCATTTGGATTCTTTGTCTTGTTGTTGAGGTCACATGGACATGTCTACACCGGCTGCACTCCGGCATGCGGCCATGGGACATTGGTATTATTGTTGCATCATGGACATGTCTACACCGTCGCAGATTCGGGCATGCGGCCATGCGAACTGATTGATGTTGTGGGCGTGAGACCCATAGTTATATTGGAGTGATGGCATTTTATGTTGTGAATCGTAGTTTGGTTATCATACATGTCTCGCCTTTATATAGACTAGTATGATTTCATTCTGATGTTATGCAGTTTCACATACTTGGTACTGTTGTCGACCTCCTTGGGTGCGTTCATGCCGCGGTAGGTACATCGATAGTGGATCCTCGCCATGTGATCACGATTCAGCGCATTTGAAGCTCCGTTTCTCCGAGGCTTATCTTTTGGTAGGTGTTCCACGAGTTGTAGGTTCTTGTACATTCGGGGTATGGCGGGCCTGTCCGTCATAGTCATGATATCTTAAGTGCATGAATCTTGTTGTGGCGGGGGTTGTAAAAGGATTAAACTGTTCGTGTTTTATGTATATCTTGAAGGCAACTGTTTTTGGTTGCTTTGTTTATTTATTATATCCCTTGTTAAATGACTCATGTTTTATGTTTCGCTGATTTTCTCGATGTATGTATCACTAGGGTGCTGGTAAGGCACGATGCGCCCCGGGCAGTCGTTACAAAAGTGGTATCGAGCGATTAATCCTCGGAAAGTGTCTGCACCGTGTCTAGTAGAGTCTTGATTATCGATGTGTTGTGCACCACATCTATAATCGAGGAGAGGCTGCAGACATTTAGGATTAGTTTCCATTCTTCTCATTCCGAGATCGTGCCTTAGAGGTGTTGTAAGTTGTACCTCCGACGTATCTCGTTTTACGATTATGCCTCCGCGCAAGGCAACCAGAGCCCGAGGGCAAGGCGGCGAGTGCTGCTAGTGAGATCTGAGAGAGGAGTACGAGCGCGAGCGGTCGATGCGAGCAGTGCTTCCGACGGCGAGTTTCGTGCCGCCAGCACCAGCAGAGTTTAGAGCCGCAGCGGATGGGCGTGAGACTACGATACACGAGCCTCGATCCACGATGCGGAAGCGGGAGATGGGTCACGAGATGGCGATTATTGGCGAGGTTGTGGCGGATATGAGCAGTGGATCAGCGATTCGGTTCGATAACGCGATGGTTCACCGAGCGAGATAGTTTGAGGCTACGGGACTTTACGAGTAGCCGCGAGTTTTATGGGTCGAGGCACGAGGATGATCGCGAGGAGTTCATCCGGCGATTCTGACGGATCATCACGGGTGATCAAGGCTTCGAAACGAGTCTGTGACCTTTGGTTCGCATCGGTGCGTGATACCGCCGTCGATTGGTTTGATTCATAGGAGCTTTCGGGAGAGCATGCACCTCAGCAGTATGGGATGAGTTTTCGGGCTTTCTCACGCACTTCTTGCCTCGCGGATGAGGAGACGCGGCAGATTTTTGTTACTAAGACAGAGGCGCGCTGTCGGGAGTACAATGTCGAGTTCGATTCTTTGGCTCGATATGTCCACTGCGCTAGTTGCGAATATGGAGGATAGGTGCATCGCTACGTCACCGGCTTGATGATTATATGGCGAATCTTGTGCGGGTGTTTCTCTTTCACCGCATGGACATTGCCGCACGCAGCTCACGCACCAGGATGTGAGGCACGGAGGGTCGGCGGAATGACTGGATCAGCGAAGAGGGCGGGGCGGCAGGTCCTTTGGTGGCTTCGAGGCGGACCGCCTCGGCGAGCTAGTTATATACCCCACCGGTTGAGTGGTCCTCCACCGTCTTCGTGAGCAGTCGTGGCTCGAGGTTCAGATTTTCGCGAGCGGGGTGTTAACGGTGAAGCCACCCTACCTCGTTGTGACCATTGTGGTAGACTCCATTTTGGAGAGTGTCGTGCTAGATTGGGAGTTTGTTTTACATGCGGCCAGTGGCCATTTGCGAGGCTGTCCGACCAAGGAAGCGCGGATGTTACGACTCGACGCCCGAGGATCGTGGTGGTTCATCACCTTCTGACTATGCGCCTGCGCGTGCCTATGATTAGAGTGGAGCGGTAGCCGTGTATATCCTTAACCCTCTAGAGTTTTGGTATGCTTGTTATGATGATCTCATTATTGTGTGCTATGTACGGATAGCATTGTGATATGTGTGAGTTAGAAACATGCTTAGTTGGGAGGATACGTATGGGGGCATGGTAAGTGTGAACCTTAGACTATGTCACGACTGAGACCTTAGGGTAAGGTCGTCTTGAGTTAAAGATTTATTTTTGACCCTTATCGAGTAGTAGTATCATTGGGATTTATTTGTGTGATAAGTCCGCGGGTAGTGTGAGATGGAAGTGGTAGCTTTCATGATGTGAATTAGTAAGATTGTTTGGATCGGAACAAGAGTTTGCACGGTTGGGGTCGGGTTTAGGACCATTTGCGGGTCAACCAGTAACCCGATTTGGGGTGGGGCAGTTCGGGTGGTCCCCGGTGGTAGGGTCACGAGGTGCTAGGCCCGAGTTTAGATGATCATCGTATGAGTTCGTGGACGCGTTCGACCAGAAGCGGTTCGTAAAGGCCGGGAATGGCCTTAAGGAAGTTTGAGGTTAGTAAGATGACCAAGTTTGGAGGTAGTGACTCGCAGATTTTCGAACGGCAGTAATGGTGAAGTATGGTACGTCTTGGGAGAGTTCAAGCGTTCGAGAAGGGCACGACGAGTAAGGAAAGAAGAGGGCGTATGTTATTTCGCGCGCGTGGCGTTGGCAACTTGTTAGAGGAACTTTATCGTTATTCGACTTGAGAAGGAACATTCGGGACGAATGTTTCTAAGGAGAGGAGAATGTTATACCCGTAGTTGCGGTATGTATGTGAGGACGTGCGTGCGAGAGTCTGTGAAATTTTGAAAAGAAAGAAAGATGTGAGTTTTCGACGGAAAAGTTTCTGTTATTTGTGAAGAAAAAGGTTCGTTAATGGGAATTGGATTCCCAGTTTGGTATTTGGACTTCATAGATTATATTAGAATTTTGAGATTTTATTTTGGAAATGGTCACGTGGGGCCCACGGAGAAATTCTGATTTTGTGGGCCCGCTTTGTTTTTGAGATTTCCGGTATTTTGGATATTTTCTAAGACGAAATATTCGGCGAATCGGGGCGACACGTGTCACCCCATGTGGCACCCTTGGCGAAATATTTATTGTGCACAACACCCGATTAAGTCGTTTTTAAATGAAGCGTTTTACTAAGCTACGAAGGAAAATTCGGCTATGTCATTTAGTATTTTTGCGAATTTTTCCGAGAGGCGGGCGTTTTGGACCAACGAGAGGGCAACACTTGGCACCTCTCGTTGGTGGACTGAAAGGCGGTAGGGCGAATTGATGGGCAAGTTGTGGTAGATATTTGTGTAGATATTTGTGAGGATTTGTGGAGTAGGGTTAGGGTGCACTTGGCTTGATCTTGGCCTTACACTTGTGTAGCACTTGGCTAGATCTTGGCCATTGGTTGGCCTTTGGCTTTGCTATAAATACCCTCCCGTGAAGACTTATTCATTCACTCCTCACTTTGTCTAAGTCTTGAAATCCCTCCCTCTCCCTTGTTGTTGCTCTCGTCCAACTCCCTTCTCCCCTTAGAAAGAGGCCTTGGCCGAGAACACCCTCCCCTAGCCTAGTTGTGCTAGCCCAGCCTACCCCCCCCATGGTAGAAAGTTGTCTTCCAATTATTTTTATAATTCCCAAAATACCTTAGCCTTGTACCTTGTAGTATTCCAAAGATACCTCTTTACGTAGAGTCCGGAAATACTACCTTTTGTCCTTTTAGTCTCAAACCGAAACCCTAAGGAAATCTTCATAGTTGGTTGAAGTATGTGAGTAGAAGTTGGTTAGAACTTCTAAGGGTTGTTTGGAGTGGTTTGGAGCGCGTGGAGTGGAGCTAAACCTTGCTCAGGAGCGACATTAAACTCGGATAATTTTGGGCTTATCGAGGTAATTATCTTGTCCCTCTATTGTAATTGGAAATTACATGTTTGTTAGAGTATATAGTTGAAGTATACTATATATGGAACTATACTTGTATTCGGCAATGTCTTTTGACTTAAGCCTGAAGAATAAAGAACTGAACTGAACTGAACTGTATTTACATAGGTCTGTATTGCAGTAGACTTGTGTAGAATTGTACACGTCCGGTTAGACGTGTAAACCCCCCCCCTGGTTGGCTTGGTAGCCGGCCTCGATAGAGGAGGAGATTTACGCTGTTGTTGCGGGAGAGTCTTTGCGAATTTTCTATAGAAAGATAGAAACTTGTGTTTTGGGGTTAATAGACGTTTGTGACCTTTATAGGTGAAAGTACTAAGAGTAGCGTATTCTACTCGAGGAGTGGAAAGGGCTAGCAAGGTTGTAGTACTTGGAGCATTTTGCTTATTGTCGATAAATCGTCGCGAGGTATGTGAACCTCTTCCTATCTCTTCTAGCATGATATGTGTGAACTATGTAGTACGGTGACGTACATGTGTTAATCGTGTTTGATTGTTTTAAAACATAAAGTGTTATAACGGCTTTATGGGAAGTTGGTTATATGACTTTATGTAGGTAAGAAAATGGTTTCTTGATGTTAGAAGTTAAGAGACTTGATCTTATAAGATAAGAGACTTAACTTATTTGTTTTAATGAGGATGTTTGTGTGAAACCTCATTCGTGAGTAATGAGTACTTGGTTTTAAAGGGATAATGTTTCTTGATTTGGGAATCGTAATGTGTATCGACAGGACCACTGCAGGCGTTAATAAAGGAAAATGTATTGAATAATGATGTGTTGTATTAAAACCGGTAGAAACCTCCATCTGCATAGAAGCTAGATGAGACAAAATGATATTACATTTTCTAGATCATGGTCAGTAATAAGATCGTTATAAACAAGAATAAACTACTCACGTATATGTCATGTGTTACTCAATTGTTCTAAAAAGGAATCAAGTGATTAAGTTTGGAAACTATGAAACCATTTGAAAAATGAGAAGCTTGAGTAATTGAAACTAGGCAAACTGGAACTTAGGAAAAGAATGTTGTTACTTGGTTTTGAAAAGGAAGGTGGGTTGGTCATTCTAATACTACGGGTATCGGGTGACTCTTATAAAAGAAATGGATCTCTTTTAAAAGAACTTAACGTATGTAGTACTTTGGGGTTAAAAACCGGACTTTGGCATAAAATGAAAGTACTTTGAGTTGTGTGAAACTTGCCTATGCTTGTTGTTGTGAAACTTGCCTATGCTTGTTGTTGTGAAACTTGCCTATGCTTGTGATGATAGCCTTTATTGTACAAGCGTTGTGTTTCTGTGTTACCGCGTCTCTCGATAGAGGGTCGGTTGACTGGTTGAGAACTTACTTGGATGTCTTGGCGGTGGCGGAGAAATTCCGCAGATGCGTTCGCTGATAGTATTATTGTTGTTAATCGCTTTGGACATCCGACACGATCGTAGCGCGCGGGTATGCTTCCATTTTAGTTAAGGTCTTGTGGTTAATCGCTTTGGATATATCGACCGATCGTGGCGCGCGGGTATGTTTCCATTTGATTATCGCCAGTGATTTCCTTGGACATACCGACACGATCGTGGCGCTGCGGGTATCGTCCATTTGGAATGTTGTCTTATTGTTTCCCTTTGGACATCGACACGATCGTAGCGCCGCGGGTATGCGTCCATTTGGAATGTTGTCTTATTGTTTCCCTTTGGACATACCGACCGCGATCGTAGCGCGCGGGTATGCTTCCATTTGGATTCTTTGTCTTGTTGTTGAGGTCACATGGACATGTCTACACCGATCAGAATTCGGGGCATGCGGCCGTGGGACATTGGTATTATTGTTGCATCATGGACATGTCTACACCGTCTGCGATATTCGGGGCATGCGCCATAATGCGAACGATTGATGTTGTGGGCGTGAGACCCATAGTTATATTGGAGTGATGATCGTTTTATGTTGTGATCGTAGTTTGGTTATCATACATGTCTCGCTTTATATAGACTAGTATGATTTCATTTCTGATATTATGCAGATTTCACATACTTGGTACTGTTGTCTTGACCTCCTTGGGCTGCGTTCATCTGCGCAGTAGGTACATCGATAGTGGATCCTCGCCATAGGATCACGATTCAGCATTTGAAGCTCCGTTTCTCGGAGGCTTATCTTTTGGTAGGTGTTCCACGAGTTGTAGGTTCTTGTACATTCGGGGTATGGCGAGCCCTGTCCGTCATAGTCATTGTATATCTTAGAGTGCAGTAATCTTGTTGTGGCGGGGTTGTAAAGGATTAAACTGCTCGTGTTTTATGTATATCTTGAAGGCAAGCTGTTTTTGGTTGGCCTGTTTATTTATTATATCCCTTGTTAAATGACTCATGTTTTATGTTCCGCTGATTTTCTCTGATGTATGTATCACTAGGGTGCCCAGGGTAAGGCACCAGTAACGGGCCCCGGAACGGGTCGTTACAAAGGTGCACATGGCTAAATCTTGACCTTACACTTGCTATACACTTGGAAGAATCTTGGCCCTTGGTTGGCCATGGCTTGACCTATAAATACCCACCCTTTGTTGATGAAATTCTTCATCCAAATATTTTCTAAGTGTTAAAAATCCCTCCCTCTCCCTTGTGAAGTTTTCGTCCACCACACCCCCCCCTTGAGTGAGCTTGGCCGAGAGCCACCCCCTCCCCTTTGTAGTGCCCTAGCCGTGGGGTACACCCCCCTCTAGCCTTGTTGTCTCGTATAAATACCCCCCTTTTGTGGTATTGAAATACTCTCCAAGTATTGTTATAATGCCCAAATACCTTGGCCCAAATACCTTGTAGTATTCCCAAAGTTACACTTATACAAAAGCCCAGAAAATACTTTTATAGTTCCCTCAGTCACAAAAACGAAACCCTAAGTAAATCTTCACCCGTAGTTGAAGTTATTAGTAGAAGTTGGTTAGAACTTCTAAGGGTTGTTTGGAGCGGGTTGGAGCGCACGGAGTAGGAGCTAAACGTTGCTCAGGATCGACATATAACTTGGATAATTTTGGGCTTATCGAGGTAAACACTCATGACTTACATTGTAATTGGAAATTACATGTTATAGGAGTATATAGTTAAGTATACTATATATAGAATGAACATAGTTGTGCGGCAATGTCTTTTGACTTAAGCTGAATTTTAAGAAGTGGCGACTGTAATTACATAGGGTGTATTACAGTGGACTTGTGTAGTATTGCGTGAGTAGGATTGTACACGTCCAGGTTAGACGTGCAAACCCCCTGGTTGGCTTGGTCGCCGGCCTCGATAACGGAGGAGATTTACGCTGTTTGTTGCGGGAGGTCGCGAATTTTTTCGTAAGATATTCTACATTGAGATCTAAGATGTTAATAGGCGCCTTGTGGCCTCTATAGGTTGAAATACTACGTGTGGCGTGGTCTGCTTGGCTTAAGGTGTAGCCGACGGTTTGAGGTACTTGGAGCGCTTTGCTATTAGTCGATGTCGTCGCGAGGTATGTGAACCTCTTCTTATCTGTTCTAGCATGATATGTGTATAACTATGTAGTACGGTAGACGTACATGTGTTAAATGTATTTGATTGTTTTTAAACATAAAGTGTTATAACGGCTTTATGGGAAGTTGGTTATAACAGCTCTATGTAAGTGAGAAATGCTTTGTGGTTTTTTTTAAAAAAAAGATAACTGATTTGACTTATAACCGACTAGATGGGTGATAATAAAGAACCTTGAAGTATTCTAAAGGATTAAGAAACCTTTTTGAAAGAAGTGTATACTTGGTTTGAAAACATAAGAGTTATACCAGCTCTATGAGAAGTTAGGTGTAACGTCTTAAGAGAGATAAAAAGAATGGTTTAATGGTTTAGAAGTTAAGAGACTTATTCTTAAAAGATAAGAGACTTGACTTAATATGGATGTTTGTGTGAAACCTCATTCGTGAGTAATGAGTATTTGGTTTTTGAAAAGAATAATGTTTTACTGATTCGAAAATCAGAATGTGTATCGACAAACCACTGCAGCGTTAATAAAGGAAAATGTATTGAATAATTAAGTATTATTAAAACCAGTAGAAACCTCCATCTGCATAGAAGCTAAGATGAGACAAAATGATATTACATTTTCTAGATCATGGCTGCTTAATAAGATTGATTATGAACAAAAATAACATATTCGCCTATGGCATATGTTACTCAATTGTTTTAAAAGAGATTAAGACATTGAACTATGAAACTTTTCAAAAAAGAGACTTGTGTAATTGAAATTAGGCAAACTGGAACTTTAGGGAAAAGAAAGGCATTGTGTTGTCTTAAGATGTTTTAAAACATAAGGTGTTATAACAGCTTTATTGGAAGTTGGTTATAACGACCTTATGAAAACAAAAGAAAGGTTTTATCATTGGTTTTAATGTGGTAACTTGACTTTAAAAAGAGAAGTGTTTTGGTCAAAAAAAGAAAGCAAGGTGTTGCCTTAATCTGGTTTTAAAAAGGAAAGTATGGAAGTTGTTTTGGTTTACTTAAAAGATATAAGTCACTCTATTTTTATACTACGGGTATCGGGTGACTTTTATAAAAGGAATAGATCTCTTTAAAAGGAATTTAACGTACGTAGTACTTTAGGTAAAAACCGGACTTGGGCATAAAATGAAAGTACTTCGAGTTGTGTATAAACTTGCCTCGCTTGTTATTGTGAAACTTGCCTATGCTTGTTGTTGTGAAACTTGCCTATGCTTGTTGTTGTGAAACTTGCCTATGCTTGTTGTGATAGCCTTTGTTGTGCAAGAATTGTGTTTCTATACTCTGGCGTCTCGATGGAGGTCGGTTGACTTGTTGAGAACTTACTTGGGCGTGGCCGCGTGTGGATAAATTCCGCAGTGCGTTCGTTGATAGTGTTACTTTTGTTAATCGCTTTGGACATCGACACGATCGTAGCGCGCGGGTATGCTTCCACTTTGATTACCGCCTTGTTGTCTTATTGTTTCCCTTTGGACATCGACACACGATCGTAGCGCGCGGGTATGCTTCCATTTGGAATCTTTGTCTTATTGTTTCCCTTTCGACCTCATCGACACGATGCGTAGCGCACGGGTATGCTTCCATTTGGAATGTTGTCTTATTTGTTCCCTTTGGACATACTGACACGATGCGTAGCGCGGGTATGCTCCCATTTGGATTGTTGTCTTGTTGTTATCATATCATAGACTGCCGTGGCGAGAAGGTACTCGGGCGGGATTGATGTTGTGGCGTGAGACCACGAATTGATATAATCATTACGTGTGTGTCTTTGTAGTTTGGTTATCATACCTGTCTCCTGCTTTTATAGACTATTATGATTTCATTTACAGTTTCACATACTTGGTACCTGTTATCGACCTCCTTCGGTGCGTTCATCTGCGCAGAAGTACATCGGTATCGATCCGCGTTTAGGATCTCATTTCAGCGTTTTGGGAAGCTCCGTTTCGTCGGAGGCTTATCTTTGGTATGTTACCCTGAGTCTGTAAGTTCTTGTACGTTCAGGGGTATGGCGGGGCCCTGTCCCGTCATAGTTGTTGTATAAATCTTAAGTGCATGCTTTGTTGTGGGCGAGTGTAAGGATTATGCTTGTTCAAATGTTTATATATATATATGTTGGAAGGCAACCGTTTTGGTTGGTCTATTTGCTTTTATTTATCATGTCTCTTGTTTCATATTTATGTTTTATGTTCCGCTGATTTTCTCTGATGTTGTATCACTAGGGTGCCCGGGGTAAGGCACCAGTCATGGGCCCCGGTTCGGGTCGTGACAGCAACTTTAGCTCATCCTTTCGACATTCCAATCCACTCCAAGCAACCCTTAGAAGCTTATGAAGAACTCATCTTCAAGTTCCAACTTCAAAGTTGAAGAACTCCTTAACTTCCCGCCTTGCGACTAATACGAAAACGCCACTTTTCCGGGATCTTTCTATTGAGATACCCTTACAATACTCTTAGGAGCCTTGGTTTAAAGTATGGGAATTATTGGACAACAATTGAAAAATTTTCCCTTGAAAACCTAGCATTGCCGTGAGCTTCATAGTGCACAAGAACAAGATTTCAAAATATTTTCTAAGTGTGGAGAATGACAAAGTCTTGCACATATATAACATAATGGAGGGTCTAGATTAGTACATATGGATGGCTTGGATGAGTTTCACATGGATCTTGCCCAAGTGGCCCTTGGACTTTAGTCAACAATGTCAAGCTTCAAGACTTTAGCAAGACTTACTCATCAATTTAATGGTCAAATGACCCTTTTGCCCATGGTAAATTTCGTCCAAGACAACCTAAGGGGGGGTGACACGTGTCGCCCTCCCATTCGTCGCAATATTCATTTTCCGACAATTCCATAATTCCGATAAATTTACTCGTCTCAAACCTTAACATTTTTGAGTTCGTACGTACGTTCTTATAAACATATTCTGAAATTCTGGGGTGTAAAACAAGGTAGAACCTGGATCTATCAAAGCATATACGTCACAGCATGAAATCAATAATGTACCTGTGATGACGTCAGAGGAAGCCTCCTGATCCTGGCGGCTGGTTAAGGAATAAATGCGGTTCTGTGGACCGCTAGAACTGGAACCACCACCACGACCTCTGCCGTGGCCTGCCGGTCCGTGAACACCCTGCCCTCCGGGGCGCATAATCACAGAAGAAGAAGACCCAGCAACTGACCCTGTTGGCTGAACCATACCACCCCCGCCGCCTCTGGTCGGACAATCCCTCTTCATATGGCCCTGCTGGCCACAAGAGAAACAAGCTATCGAAGCAATACGACACTCGCCCGGGTGAGATCTACCGCATCGAACACACCGTGATACGGGTTGTCTCGATCGGTGACGGTCTCTGCCTCCCTAAAACCCCGAAGCCCTGGAGCCCTGACCTGCTCCTGAATGACCCGACTGATCAAACCTCCTGCCAGAAAACCGAGAAGGAGCACTCTGTGCTGGCTGAAATGTGGACCTGATGCATTCTTTGAGGTTGTCGCCTCAAAATCGCCACGAGACCACTGTCTGGCCTTCTTGGGCTGGCCTGAGTCAAGCTGATCCTCCCTCTCTCTATCCTCTATCCCCTGCGCATACGCCTGTATCCTGGCAATATCCATACAGGTGAAGGGCCACATGCACGATGAATCATATGACGGCTAGCCCCATCACATAACGATGAACTCTGTCGCCATGTCATACAATGGTGTGTGCATACCGCCAAAGAGTCAAACTCAGTGTATGCTCTCGACAGTCCTCCCATTCGCCTCAAGGTCAAGAATCTATCTACGCGGCTCTCCTCATCTCGGGAGGCAAAAGTGATCCAGAAGGCCTCGTGAACTCCTCCCAATTTGGAAGAGCATCCTCACATCTCGGCGGCTCATGACTCAAACCGGTTTAACGCAATATCGCGTAACGGTAAGAGGCTAGCATAATCGACTCTGTCTCCAAGCCCTAAGAACTCTGCATAGTCCGTATCGCCGAATGAACTCCTGCGGATCCTCCTCAGACCTCGAACCATAAAACTCGGGTGGATGACAACCCAGAAAATCCCGAATCCGCAAACTTTCGGGTCTAGGGTTAGCTACCTGCTCCTGTCGGCGCTGCCCTGCTACTATACTGGTCAATAACCGAATCTGCTCCCCGTAGTCTCTATAGTCAGCTCCGGTGTGGGCTGGAGGCTCGCAGGAACCTCTGGAGCTACTGCGCTCTCGGCTCATCTGTCTGGCGTGGTGAACTCGTCGACCACTGCGCCTCGTGCATAGTCTGTGCTCGAGTCCTAGTAACTCTGCGTACCACTAGCGCCTCCGCCGCTTTGCCTTGCCTCGGCCACAGTCGCCTCGTGGAGGCATAACTGTTACATAAGAATAGGTCAGAGAGGATTCAACCTAATAAGACAGCTCTACTGCACGATCTCAGAGAGAGAAGAATGAAAACCAATCCTAAATGTCCTGCAGCCTCCTGATTATAGATGTGGTGCACAACACACCGATAATCAAGACTCTACTAGACACGGTCTGTAGAAACTTTCCGAGGACTAACTGCTCCGACCGAGGTGCGCAGTTTCTTAGGGCTGGCAGGTTATTATTGTCACGACCCGACCTCGGGCCCGCGACTGGTGCCTTACCCCGGGCACCCTAGTGATACAACATCAGAGAAAATCAGCGGAAATAAAAACTTAAACAGGAAACAAGATACATCATAAGAAAATAGGCCAACCAAAACGGTCGCCTTCATGTATATATATCAAACCGAACAGTTACAATCCTTTACAAACCCTGCCCACAACAGTACTACAGACCTCTAAGAATGTAACAATATCTATAACGGGACAGGGCCCCGCCATACCCCTGAATGTACAAGTAACTACACTGACAGGGGACTATACCAAAGATGAGCCTCCGGAGAAACGGAGCTTCCCAAACCGCTGAACTGTGATCCTATGAGCGAGGATCCACAACCAATGTACCTCTACCAGCGACATGAACGCAGCCCCCCGAAGGAGGTCAGTACAACAGGTACCAAGTATGTGAAACTGAAAATACTGTAATGAAATCACATTTCATCATTTTATAAAACCATTTCGCAATAAGTAAACAGTTATGCCAAGTAAGGGGACGCACCTCCCCAAAATGATCACTCACACATAACTATGGGTCTCACGCCCATAATATCAATCATGCCCGTGGAACTCATTCCTCACTGCCGGCAGTACATGATGTAAAACAACACCCTTATGTGAACCTGAACACTAGATCCTGCCTGCGTCATCAAAACCGATCGGGCCAAGTAGAATAGCCAACTACCAGTCCAAAAGCTAGTCATATCCCATCACGGGAAAGGTACGGAAGCTAACTACCAGTCCAAAAGCTAGCCACGCAACTGACCGAGGCAAATATCTTAAGCTAACGTACAATAGCCTACCGTCTCACAAGATATGACCGAGGCAAGTATCTTAAGCTATCTACCAGAGGCTACCGGTACACGAGAAAATGACCAGAACAAGTATCTAAAGTGTGCCTGAACCACACGTACAAATCAAGCCCGTGATCGCTCGTCACCGCGGCAAGCTTCATGGATTAGCGGTCCATGGACTAACAATCTGAACCTCACAATGACCGTGTTATACCTCGTATTTCCAGAGTATGTACGTGAGGGCGTACGTATTATAATTTAAGCCTTAAAGTAGGCAAGGTTCGAAATTTAGGCACAAGTGCCGAAAAGAGTCGTTTTTCGACGAAACGTTTTACTAAACTTGCGAAGGGAAAATTCCGGCTATGTCATTGAGAATTTTTGCGGATTTTTCCGAGAGACGAAACATTTTGGACCAACGGGAGGGTGACATGTGTCACCCTCACATTGGAAGCAATAGTGGACGAAATGGGAGCACTTTAGTTGGTAGGATATTTTGTGCAAGTTGATGTGGTAGATGGATAAGGTGCACTTGGCTTAAATCTACCCCTACACTTGCCTTACACTTGGATGGATCTTGGCCATTGGTTGGTCATTTCTTGACCTATAAATACCCCCCTTGTTGAAGAGTTATTTCATCCTAAATTGAGCAATCTTTCTAAGTCTCAAATACTCCCTCCCTTCTAGTGTTTCGTCCGCCACCACCCTCCCCCCTTGAGAAGGCCCCTTGGCCGAAAGTATCCCCACTCATGTGGTACCCCTCGCCTAGTTGTTTTCATATAATACTCCCCCTTTGTGGTATAGAAATACTCTCCAAGTATTGTTATAATGCCCTAAATACTCTAGCCCTTATACCTTGTAGTACTTTCCAAAAGTTACCTCTATACGTAGAGCCCGGAAAATACTATTATACTTCATTTAGCCCCTAAACGAAACCCTAAGGAAATCTTCATTGATGGTTGAAGTAATTGAGTAGAAGTTGGTAAGAACTTCTAAGGGTTGTTTGGAGCGGGTTGGAGCGCCCGGAGTAGGAGCTAAACCTTGCTCAGGATCGACATTTAAACTTGGATAATTTTGGGCTTATCGAGGTAAATACTACTGTCCTTCTATTGTAATTGGAAATTACATGTGTAGGAATATATAGTTGAAGTATACTATATATAGAACTGATCATAATTATGCGGCAATGTCTTTTGACTTAAGCCTGAATTTAAAGAAGAATCGAATCAGAATCACATGGACAGTATTACATTAGAATTGTGTAGCTTTACTGTGAAGTAGAATTGTACACGTCCGGATTAGACGTATAACCCCTCTAGGAGTTGTTGGCTGTTAGCGAGGCCTCGGCGAAGGAGGAGATTTCTGTGATTGCGGAGTCTTTGTCGAATTTTCTGTAGAATATTCTACGTTGAGATCTAGATGTTAATAGGCGCCTTGTGGCCTCTATAGGTTGAAGTACTACGTGTGGTGTGATCTGCTTGGCTTAAGGTGTAGCCGACGGTTTGAGGTACTTGGAGTGTTTTGCTATTAGTCGATAATCGTCGCGAGGTATGTGAACCTCTTTCTATCTTTTCTAGCATGATATGTGTATAACTATGTAGTATGGTAGACGTACATGTGTTAAGAGTATTTGATTGGTTTAAAACATAAAGTGTTATAACGGCTTTATGGGAAGTTGGTTATAACAATTTTATGTAAGTAAGAAATGCTTTGTGGCTTTTAAAAGATAACTGACTTGATGTGTGATGATAAGAATCTTGAAGTATTTCAAAAGAATTAAGAAACCTTTTTGAAAGAAGAGTAATACTTGGTTTTGAAAACATAAGAGTTATACTAGCTTTATGGGAAGTTAGGTATAACGTCTTAAGAGAGATAAAGAGAATGGTTTACTGATTTTTAGAAGCTAAGAGACTTAATCTTAAAAGATAAGAGACTTGACTTGAATGAATTTAATATGAGTTTTGTGTAAAACCTCCTTCGTAAGTAATGAGTACTTGGTTTTTAAAAGGAATAATGTTTTACTGATTTTGGAAATCAGAATGAGTATCGACAAACCACTGCAGCGTTAATAAAAGGAAATGTTTTGACTAATTAAGTATTATTAAAACCAGTAGAAACCTCTATCTGCATAGAAGCTAAGATGAGACAAAATGATATTACATTTCCTAGATCATGGCTGCTTTAATAAGATTGATTATGAACAAGAATAACCTACTCACATATAAGACATATGTTTCTCAAATTGTTTAAAAGAGGATTATATTCTTAAGTGATTAAGTCTATGGACTATGAAACCTTTATAAAATAAGAGACTTAAGTGTTTGAAATTAGGCAAACTTGAACTTTTGGAAAAGAATGTTGTTACTTGATGTTGAAAAGGAAAGTGTTTTGGTTTACCTAAAAATGTGAGTCACTCTATTTTAATACTACGGGTATCGGGTGACCTTTATAAAAGAAATGGATCTTTTTAAAAGAATTTAACGTACGTAATACTTTGGGGTCAGAACCTGTACTTTGGCCTAAAATAAACTTGAGTTGTGTGTAACTTGCCTATGTTTGTGTTTGATAGCCTTGTTGTGCAAATATCGCATTTATACCACCGCGTCTCGATGGAGGGCCGATCGATTTGTTATGAACGATTCTTCACCGAGTCCCACGAGATGGGCCGACACGATTTCATCCGATTATTCACCGAGTCCCACGAGACGGGCCGACACGTATTCCATCCGATTATTCACCGAGTCCCATGGGATGGGCCGACACGATTTCATCCGATTATCCACCGAGTCCCACGAGATGGGCCGACACGATTTCACCCGATTCTCACCGAGTCCCATGGATGGGCCGACACGTATTCCACATGATTCTCACCGAGTCCCACGGATGGGCCGACACGTATTCCACATGATTCTCACGAGTCCCACTGATGGGCCGACACGTATTCCACACGATTTATACCTAGATCACGGCGGTGAGGAAGGAGTTCCACGGGCATGAGGGATGACTTGAGGGCGTGAGTCCCTGACTTGACATGACTGCTTTTATGTTGTGAACTGTAGTTTGGTTATCATACATGTCTCCTGCTTTATATAGACTATTATGATTTCATTTACAGTCTTTTACAGTTTCACATACTTGGTACCTGTTAGATCGACTCCTTCGGGGCCGCATTCATGCCGCAGTGTAAGTACATCGGTTGTGGATCCTCGCTCATAGGATCACAGTTCAGCGTGTTGGGAAGCCCCGTTTCTTCGGAGGCTTATCTTTTGGTATGTTACCCTGAGTCTGTAGGTTCTTGTACATTCAGGGGTATGGCGGGGCCCTGTCCCGTCATAGTTGTTGTCACTTCTTAGAGGTCTGTAGTACTGTTGTGGGCAGAGTTTGTAAAAAGGATAACTGTTCGGGTATTTATGTATATATACTGAAGGCAACTGTTTTGGTTGGCCTGTTTATTTATCATGTCTCTTAATTCATGTTCGTGTTTTTATTTCCGCTGATTTTCTCTGATGTTGTATCACTAGGGTGCCCGGTAGGCACCACCACGCCCGGTTCGGTCGTGACAAAAGTGGTATCGAGCGATTAGTCCTCGGAAAGTGTCTACAGACCGTGTCAGTAGAAGTCTTGATTATCGATGTGTTGTGCACCACATCTATAATCGTGAGGTCGCAGGACATTTAGGATTGGTTTCCATTTCTTCTCATTCCGAGATCGCGGCCTTAGAGCCGTGTGATAAGTTGGACCCCACCGACGATTTCGCTTTTACCGATTATGCCTCCGTAAGGCAACCCGGCCCAGTGGCAAGGCGGTGAGGAGCTGCTAGTGAGATACTGAGGAGTACGAGGCGCAGCCCGGCCAAGACTGAGATTGTGCTTGACGGCGAGTTTTGCGACGCCATGCCGGCAGAAGTTTAGAGCGCAGCAGGGTCTGCCGAGACTACAAGACTGAGCCTCCACCCCACACCGGAGCAGATGAGAGATGGTACAAGGAGATGGCGCCATCGCCGTGGTCGTGGCCGATATGAGATAGGCCGATGCAGCAGCCCAGCCCGATAGCACCCGTAGTTCACCCCGAGCGCATTTGAGACTACGGGACTTTCGAGTCAGAGCCCGCCGTTGTTCTATGGATCGAGCCGAGGATGACCTCGGGAGTTTATCCGACAGCCACACGATCATGAGAGTGATCGAGTCTCGCAGGCGTCGGTGGTATTGGTTCGCATCACCGCGTGATCTGCAATGATCGGGTTTGATTCGTGAGCTGTCCCGGGAGAGCATGCACCTCCACCGCTTGGGGACGAGTTCTCAAGGGCTTTTCTCGCACATTTCTTGCCCCCACAGATGAGGAGGGCTCGGGCCGACAGATTTTTGACGTTGAGGCAGGACGGGCGGACTGTTAGAGAGAACAATGTGGAGTTCGACTCATTAGCTCGGTATGTTCCCACTGTAGTAGCTGATATGGAGGACAGAGTACACCACTATGTCACCGGGCTAGATGATTACTTGGCAGAGGCTTGTACGGGTGTAGCTCTTCAGCCGGGCATGGACATTTCCCGCATGCAAGCTCACGCACTTGGATGTGAGGCACGGAGAGGTCGACGGAATGACCAGATCGCAGAAGAGGGCCGCAATGCAGGTCCTTTGGTAACTTTCGAGGCGCCGCCAGCCAGACTAGTTATGTACCTCCGCCAAGCAGAGTGGTCCTCCGCGCCTTCGTGACGTTTGGGGTATTCGAGCTGGTCGTGGCTCCGTGGCTTCTAGTTCACGATATATACGGGTTCTAGCCACGTTCGTGTTTTCTCGCAGGCACATCGCGGCGTACGCCATCCCGGAATGTCGTCTTTATCGGGTGCTTGTTTTTCCGCGCCGCCGTGGCCATATGACGAAACCGTCCTAATAGGAAGGATGCGCAGAATGACTCAACCTACCGGTCGCGCGTGTTCATCGCCTTTCTACTATGCGCGCAGGCGTGCCTATGATTAGAGTGGAGCGGTAGATTCAGGTATATCCTTAACTCTCTAGAGATTTGTATGCATGATATGATGACCTTATTGTTGTGTGCTATGTACGGATAGCGTTATGTTGGTTATGAGTTAGAAAGCATGGTTAGTTGAAGGGATAGGTATGGGGGCATGGAAAGTGTGAACCTTAGAATATTTCATGTTAAGACCTTAGATGTAAGGCCGTCTTGAGTACAAGACTTTGCAGGTGATCGTTGTCAGAATATATAAGTATACGTAGAGTAATTGTGGGAAGATTCCTTGGGTAGTGTAAAATGGAAGTGGTAGCTTTCACGGCCTGTATAGGTAATATTGTTCCGGATCGGGAAACAAGAGCTTGATGCGTTAAGTAGGTCGGGGTGGGGCCATGTTGCGGGCCAACCCGCGGCCTCTTTCGAGGTGGGGTCAGCTCTGGGTGGTCCCGCCAGGTGGTAGGGTCACGAGGGTGCTAGGCCCAAGTTTAGATGACCATCGTATGAGTTCGTGGATATGTTCGACCAGAAGCGGATCGTGAAGGCCGGGAATGGCCTTAAGGAAGATTGAGACTAGTAAGATGACCAAGTTTGGAGGTGGTGACTCCAAAGTCTTGGGAACAGAAGCGTTGACTGAAGTGTGGTACGTGTACTAAGAAGAGTTCGAGTGTTCGAGAAGGGCACGACGAGTAAGGAAGGAAGTGAACTTTTGCTGAAAGATGGGAGTAATCGTTTTTGAGAAATGAATGCGCTGGCGAGTGTCCTCGACCAAGAGCGAGAGTTGGTATTGTTTTGCATCATCGAGGTGATTCCTCGTTGGCGTAGATTTAAGTATTTGCGCGCATGTGTTATTTCGTGGCCAGGCGTGGCGTTGGCAACTTGTTAGAAGAACTTCATCGTTGTCCGTCTTGAGAAGGAACATTCGGGACGAATGTTTCTAAGGAGGGGAGAATGTTATACCCCGTATCTCCAGAGTATGTACGTGAGGGCGTACGTATTATAATTTAAGCCTTAAAGTAGGCAAGGTTCGAAATTTAGGCACAAGTGCCGAAAAGAGTCGTTTTTCGACGAAACGTTTTACTAAACTTGCGAAGGGAAAATTCCGGCTATGTCATTGAGAATTTTTGCGGATTTTTCCAAGAGACGAAACATTTTGGACCAACGGGAGGGTGACATGTGTCACCCTCACATTGGAAGCAATAGTGGGCGGAAATGGACGAAATGGGAGCACTTTAGTTGGTAGGATATTTTGTGCAAGTTGATGTGGTAGATGGATAAGGTGCACTTGGTTTAAATCTAGCCCTACACTTGCCTTACACTTGGATGGATCTTGGCCATTGGTTGGTCATTTCTTGACCTATAAATACCCCCCTTGTTGAAGAGTTATTTCATCCTAAATTGAGCAATCTTTCTAAGTCTCAAATACTCCCTCTCTTCTAGTGTTTCGTCCGCCACCACCCTCCCCCCTTGAGAAGGCCCCTTGGCCGAAAGTATCCCCCCCACTTCTTGTGGTTCTAGCCGTGGGGTACCCCCCCTAGCCTAGTTGTTTTCGTATAATACCCCCCCTTTGTGGTATAGAAATACTCTCCAAGTATTGTTATAATGCCCTAAATACTCTAGCCCTTATACCTTGTAGTACTTTCCAAAAGTTACCTCTATACGTAGAGCCCGGAAAATACTATTATACTTCCTTTAGCCCCTAAACGAAACCCTAAGGAAATCTTCATTGATGGTTGAAGTAATTGAGTAGAAGTTGGTAAGAACTTCTAAGGGTTGTTTGGAGCGGGTTGGAGCGCCCGGAGTAGGAGCTAAACCTTGCTCAGGATCGACATTTAAACTTGGATAATTTTGGGCTTATCGAGGTAAATACTACTGTCCTTCTATTGTAATTGGAAATTACATGTGTAGGAATATAGTTGAAGTATACTATATATAGAACTGATCATAATTATGCGGCAATGTCTTTTGACTTAAGCCTGAATTTAAAGAAGAGAATCGAATCAGTAATCACATAGATCAGACATGAGACTTGTGTAGCTTTACTGTGAAGTAGAATTGTACACGTCCGGATTAGACGTACAACCCCCCCCCTCTAGGGAGTTGTTGGCCTGTTAGCAGGCCTCGACAGAGGAGGAGATTTACGCGGTTGCGGGGGGGGTGCTGTCGAATTTTCTGTAGAATATTCTACGTTGAGATCTAGATGTTAATAGGCGCCTTGTGGCCTCTATAGGTTGAAGTACTACGTGTGGTGTGATCTGATTGGCTTAAGGTGTAGCCGACGGTTTGAGGTACTTGGAGCGTTTTGCTATTAGTCGATAATCGTCGCGAGGTATGTGAACCTGTTCCTATCTTTTCTAGCATGATATGTGTATAACTATGTAGTACGGTAGACGTACATGTGTTAAAATTATTTGATTGGTTTAAAACATAAAGTGTTATAACGGCTTTATGGGAAGTTGGTTATAACAATTTTATGTAAGTAAGAAATGCTTTGTGGCTTTTAAAAGATAACTGACTTGATGTGTGATGATAAGAATCTTGAAGTATTTCAAAAGAATTAAGAAACCTTTTTGAAAGAAGAGTAATACTTGGTTTTGAAAACATAAGAGTTATATTAGCTTTGTGGGAAGTTAGGTATAACGTCTTAAGAGAGATAAAGAGAATGGTTTACTGATTTTTAGAAGTTAAGAGACTTAATCTTAAAAGATAAGAGACTTGACTTGAATGAATTTAATATGAGTTTTGTGTAAAACCTCCTTCGTAAGTAATGAGTACTTGGTTTTTAAAAGGAATAATGTTTTACTGATTTTGGAAATCAGAATGAGTATCGACAAACCACTGCAGCGTTAATAAAAGGAAATGTTTTGACTAATTAAGTATTATTAAAACCAGTAGAAACCTCCATCTGCATAGAAGCTAAGATGAGACAAAATGATATTACATTTCCTAGATCATGGCTGCTTTAATAAGATTGATTATGAACAAGAATAACCTACTCACATATAAGACATATGTTTCTCAAATTGTTTAAAAGAGGATTATATTCTTAAGTGATTAAGTCTATGGACTATGAAACCTTTATAAAATAAGAGACTTAAGTGTTTGAAATTAGGCAAACTTAAACTTTTGGAAAAGAATGTTGTTACTTGATGTTGAAAAGGAAAGTGTTTTGGTTTACCTAAAAATGTGAGTCACTATATTTTAATACTACGGGTATCGGGTGACCTTTATAAAAGAAATGGATCTTTTTAAAAGAATTTAACGTACGTAATACTTTGGGGTCAGAACCTGGACTTTGGCCTAAAATAAACTTGAGTTGTGTGTAACTTGCCTATGTTTGTGTTTGATAGCCTTGTTGTGCAAATCAGATTTCTATACCACCGCGTCTCTCGATGGAGGGCCGGCTGATTTGTTATGAACGATTCTTCACCGAGTCCCACGAGATGGGCCGGGACACGTATTTCATCTGATTATTCACCGAGTCCCACGAGATGGGACGGGACACGTATTCCATCTGATTATTCACCGAGTCCCATGGGATGGGCCGGGACACGTATTTCATCTGATTATCCACCGAGTCCCACTGTTATACCCCGTATTTCCAGAGTATGTACGTGAGCGCGTACGTATTATAATTTGAGCCTTAAAAGTTGGCTAGTTTCGAAATTTGTACACAACACCCGATTAGAGTCGTTTTTCGACGAAACGTTTCCACAGCTTTCGTAGGGAAAATTCCGGCTATGTCATTTATAATTTTTGCGGATTTTTCCGAGAGACAAAACATTTTGGACCAACGAGAGGGCGACACTTGTCACCCTCTAATTGGAGCACTTGAGGCGTCCTCTTGGACGATTTGGCCTTGGCTTTTTAGTCAAGGGTTAGGTAGGATATTTTGGTGGTAGATGGATAAGGTGTACTTGGCTTAATCTTAGCCTTACACTTGCCTAACACTTGGATGGATCTTGGCCATTGGTTGGCCTTCACTTGACCTATAAATACCCCTCTAGTTGAAGACTTTCTTCATCCAAAACTTGAGCAATCTAACTAAGTCTCAAAATACTCCCTCCTTGAGCTCGTCCACCACACCCCCCTCCCCCTTTGAGAGCCCTTGGCCGAGAGCCACCTCCCTCCCCTTTGTGGTGTTTTGCCGTGGGGTACCCCCCCCCTAGCCTAGTTGTCTCGTATAAATACCCCCTTTTGTGGTATAGAAATACTCTCCAAGTATTGTTATAATGCCCAAATACCTTGGCCCAAATACCTTGTAGTTTTCCCAAGGTTACACTTTTACAAGCCCAGAAAATACTATTATACTTCCCTCAGTCACAAAAACGAAACCCTAAGTAAATCTTCACCCGTAGTTGAAGTCATAAGTAGAAGTTGGTTAGAACTTCTAAGGGTTGGTTGGAACGGATTGGAGCGCCCGGAGTAGGAGCTAAACGTTGTTCAGGATCGACATATAACTTGGATAATTTTGGGCTTAACGAGGTAAACACTCTTGACCTTCTGTTGTAATTGGAAATTACATGTTGTAGGAGTATATAGTTAAGTATACTATATATAGAACTGAACATAGTTGTGCGGCAATGTCTTTTGACTTAAGCCTGAATAATACTTACGGCAATGTCTTGCGACTTAAGCCCAATTTAAAAGTGAGTCGAATCAGAATTACATAGTATCGTATTACAATGAGACTTGTGTAGAATTACCGTGTAGTAGAATTGTACACGTCCGTTAGACGTGTTAACCCCTGGTTGGCTTGGTCGCCGGCCTCGATAGAGGAGAGATTTACGCTGTCATGTGGGGGGAGGTGTCACGAATTTTCTGTAATATTCTACATTGAGATCTAGGATGTTAATAGGCGCCTTGTGGCCTCTATAGGTGAAGTACTACGTATGGCGTGATCTACTTGGCAAGGAGTAGCCACGGTTTGAGGTACTGAGCGCTTTGCTATTAGTCGATAATCGTCGCGAGGTATGTGAACCTCTTCCTATCTTTTCTAGCATGATATGTGAGCTATGTAGTACGGTAGACGTATATGTGTTAATCAGATTTGGTTGTTTTAAACAATAAGTGTTATACTAGCTTTATGGGAAGTTAGGTATAACGTCTTAAAGGTGGTAAAATGAATGGTTTATTAATTTCAAAAGTTAAGAGATTGGATCTTATAAATAAGAGACTTAACTTAAATGAATTAATATGGATTTTGTGTGAAACCTCATTCGTGAGTAATGAGCACTTGGTTTTAAAAGGAATAACGCTTTCTTGATTTCTAAATCGAATGTGTATCAATAAACCATCGCAGCGTTAATAAAGGAAAATGTAATGAATAACTAAGTATTATTAAAACCAAGAGAAACTTCCATCTGCATAGAAGCTAAGATGAGACAAAATGACATTTCCTAGATCATGGCTGCTTAATAAGATTGATTATAAACAAGAATAACCTACTCACTTATAAGACATAGGTTTCTCAAAACGTTTAAAGGAGAATTATGTTTTAAAGGATTTAAAACTATGAACTACGAAACCTTTTCTAAAATGAGAAACTTGAGCATTTGAAATTAGGCAAACTTGAACGTTTGGAAAATAAGGTTGTTACTTGAATTTACAAAGGAAAGCATTTTGGTTTACTTAACAATGTTAATCACTCTAATTTTATACTACGGTATCGGGTGACCTTTGTAAAAGAAATGGATCTTAAAAGGAATTTATCGGACGTAGTACTTTAAGGTTAAAAATCCGACTTTGACATAAAATGAAAGTACCTTGAGTTGTGTGTAACTTGCTTATGCTTGTTGTTATGAAACTTGACCATGTTACGTGTGATAGCCTTGTTGTGCAAGTATTGTATTTCACTTGATTACCGGTTCATCCGGGAATGTATTTCACTTGATTACCGGTTCATCCGGGAATGTATTTCACTTGATTACCGGTTCATCCGGGAATGTATTTCACCTGACACGGTTCATCCGAATGTATTTCACCCGACACGGTTCATCCGAATGTATTTCACCCGACACGGTTCATCCGAATGTATTTCACTTGACTACCGGTTCATCCGAATGTATTTCACTCGACTACCGGTTCATCCGAATGTATTTCACTCGACTACGGTTCATGGGATGAGCAGGAATGTATTCCACACGTTTCTATATTGGGTCCATAAGATGGGCCGAGGCACATTATACGTATCACATGATTTGTACCTAGATCGCCGCGGTGAGGAAGGAGTTCCACGCGTGAGGATGACTTTTAGGCGTGAGTCCACGACTTGACATGATCGCTCTTATGTTGTGAATCAGTAGTTTGGTTATCATACATGTCTCCGCTTTATAGACTATTATGATTTCATTTACTGATTTTACGATTTCACATACTGTACTGTTGCCAGATCGACCTCCTTCGGGGGGCTGCGTTCATGCCGCAGGTAAAAGGTACATCGACTGTCGATCCCCGCTTATAGGATCACATTTCAGCGGGTTGGGAAGCTCCGTTCCTTCGGAGGCTTATCTTTTGGTATGTTACCCTGAGTCTGTAGATTCTTATACATTCGTGGGTATGGCGGGCCCCGTCCCCGCCATAGCTGTAAAAATCTTAGAGGTCTGTAGTAATCGCCAGGCGTGGTTTGTAAAAAGGATAACCGTCGTATTTATGTATATATGATGAAGGCAATCGCTTGTTGGCCTGTTTATTTATCTTTTCTCTTAATTCATGTTCATGTTTTTATTTCCGCTGATTTTCTCTGATGTTGTATCACTAGGGTGCCCGGAGTAAGGCACCAGTCACGGGCCCGGGTTCGGGTCGTGACAAAAGTGGTATCAGAGCAGTTAGTCCTCGGAAAGTGTCTACAGACCGTGTCTAGTAGAGTCTTGATTATCGGTGTGTTGTGCACCACATCTATAATCATGAGGCTGCAGGACATTTAGGATTGGTTTCCATTCTTCTCATTCTGAGATCGTGCCTTAGCCGTGTGATAAGTCAGCCCTCCGACGTATCCCTTTCTTTTACCGCTATGCCTCCGCGTAGGCAACCCAGAGCCCATGGGCAAGGCAATCGAGAGTCGTTAGCGAGATACAGAGGAGTACGAGGCGCAGCCCTGGCCAAGACTGAGACAAGGCCCGACGGCGGTTCGCGGGACGCCGCCAAAGACCAAAGAAGTTTAGAGACGCAGCAGTGTCTGCTGAGACTAAAGTAACTGAGCCTCCAGTCCCACAGCCTGGAGCCGATGAGATAGGGTACAAGGAGATGGCGCCATCGCCGTGGTCGTGGCAGATATGAGGATAGGCCGACGCAGCAGCTCACCCGATAGCACCCGTAGTTCACCCCGAGCGCATTTGAGGCTACGTGACTTTCTCGAGTTGTAGCCTCCGGTGTTCTATGGATCGAGAGCCGAGATGACCTCGAGTTTATCCGACAGCTACGGATCATGAGAGTGATCGAGCCTCGCAGGCGCAGTCGGTGGTATTGAGTTCGCATCACCGCGTGATACCGCAGCTGATTGGTTTGATTCGCGAGCCGCCCCGGAAGAGCATGCACTTCCAGCTTTGGGGACGAAGTTCTCGAGGGCATTTCTTGCACATTTCTTGCCTCCACGTATGAGAGGGCTCGGGCCGACGATTTTTGACGTTGAGGCGGGGCGGCGGACGGTTAGAGAGTACAATGTGGAGTTCGACTCATTAGCTCGGTATGTTCCCGCCAGAGTAGCGGATATGGAGGACAGAGTACACCGCCACGCCACCGGCTGGGCGATTACTTGGCGAGGCTTGTACGGTGTAGCTCTTCACCGCATGGACATTGCCCGCACGCAAGCTCATGCACTAGGATGTGAGGCACGGAGAGGTCGACGGAATGACCGAGATCACAGAAGAGGCCGAGCAGCAGGTCCTTTGGTAACTTTCGAGGCGGACCGCCTCAGCCAGAGCCTAGTTATGTACCTCCGCCAAGACGGAGTGGTCCTCCTCGCCTTCGTGGACGTTCAGGTATTCGAGCTGGTCGAGCTCCAGGCTTCGTTCACGGTATACGTGAGTGCTAGCCCGGATTCGTGTCCTCGGTGTGCACGATGTGGCAAACATCATCCCGGAATGTCGCTTTTTATCGGTGCTTGTTTCACTGCGCGTCGTGGCCATGTGGACGAGAGATCGTGCTTATAGGAGAGGTACGGCAGCTTGGCGCACTTCATCGATCGATGGCGTTCATCGCCTTCATACGCATGCTGCAGGCGGACTTATGATTAGAGTGGAGCGGTAGCTTGTGTATATCCTTAACCTCTAGAGGCTTGTATGTTTTGATGTTATGTTAATGTGTTAAGTGTTATGTTCGGATAGCTTTGTGCTAAAATGTGATTTAGGAACCAGTTGGGGAAAAAGGGTAAGCCTGGGGTGAGAAAATGATGAACCTTAGAATATTACGCTGAGACCTTAGATGTAAGCGCCGTCTTGAGTACAAGATTTTGCGAGTGATCCTTGTCAGAGTGCATTTTATGCCTAGAATATATTGTGTGATAAGTCCCTGGGTTGGGTAAATGAAAGTGGTATCTTTCATGATGTGATTTAGCAAGGTTGTTCCGGATCGAGAAACGAGAGTCGGCGTGATGAGGCTCGGGTTGAGGACGTGTTGCGTGTCAACCCGTAGCCCGGAATGAGGTGGGGTCAGCTCTGGGTGGTCCCGCCAGGCGGTAGGGTCACGAGGGTGCTAGGCCCAAGTTTAGATGACCATCGTATGAGTTCGTGGATATATTCGACCTGAAGCGGATCGTGAAGGCCGGAAGTGGCCTTAAGGAAGATTGAGGCTAGTAAGATAACCAAGTTGGAGGTGGTGACTCCAAGGTTTGGAGAACTGAAGCGATGACTGAAGTGTGGTACGTATACTGGAAGAGTTCAAGAGTTCGAGAAGAGTACGACGAGTAAGGGTAGAGGCGAGCATGTATTGCGAGCATAGATATGATCATTTCTTGTAAAGGGAGAAGGTGCGAAGGATGTATATTTTAGACCTCAGGAATCGCATGCAGTCCGGTACCATTGGTTGGGTCGCCGAGTGACACTAGAACCTCGCGCAAAGTGACAAAAGTTTGTGATGTTAGAGGTGTTTCCTCGTGGACTTGGATGTAAGTATTTGCGCAGGTGTTTCTGTGGCCAGGTATGGCAGGATTGTTCTCGTAAGTATAGTAGTGAAGACTATACTGGCGCATGTTTGTTTTGAGGCTTAGAAGGAACATTCGACGAATGTTTCTAAGGAGGAGAATGTTATACCCGTATTTCCAGACATGTACGTGAGCGTCGTATTATAATTTGAGCCTTAAAAGTTGGCTAGTTTCAAATTTGTACACAACACCCGATTAGAGTCGTTTTCGACTAAACGCTTTCATTAGCTTCGTAGGGAAAATTCCGGCTATGTCATTTATAATTTTTGCGGATTTTTCCGAGAGACGAAACATTTTGGACCAACGAGAGGCGACACTTGTCACCCTCTAATTGAGCACTTGAGGCGCCCTTGGGCGATTTGGCCTTGGCTTTTAGTCAAGGGTTAGGTAGGATATTTTGGTGGTAGATGGATAAGGTGTACTTGGCTTAATCTTAGCCTTACACTTGCCTAACACTTGGATGGATCTTGGCCATTGGTTGGCCTTCACTGACCTATAAATACCCTCTAGTTGAAGACTTTCTTCATCCAAAACTTGAGCAATCTAACTAAGTCTCAAAATACTCCTCTCCTCGAGCTTTCGTCCACCACACCCCCTCCCCTTTGAGAGCCCTTGGCCGAGAGCCACCTCCTCCCTTTGTGGTGTTTTGCCTGGGTACCCTCAGCCTAGTTGTCTCGTATAAATACCCCTTTTGTGGTATAGAAATACTCTCCAAGTATTGTTATAATGCCCAAATACCTTGGCCCAAATACCTTGTAGTTTTCCCAAGGTTACACTTTTACAAGCCCTAAAATACTATTATACTTCCCTCAGTCACAAAAACGAAACCCTAAGTAAATCTTCACCCGTAGTTGAAGTCATAAGTAGAAGTTGGTTAGAACTTCTAAGGGTTGGCTGGAACGGATTGGAGCGCCCGGAGTAGGAGCTAAACGTTGTTCAGGATCGACATATAACTTGGATAATTTTGGGCTTAACGAGGTAAACACTCTTGACCTTCTGTTGTAATTGGAAATTACATGTTGTAGGAGTATATAGTTAAGTATACTATATATAGAACTGAACATAGTTGTGCGGCAATGTCTTTTGACTTAAGCCTGAATAATACTTACGGCAATGTCTTGCGACTTAAGTCTGAATTTAAAAAGTGAGCTGAATCAGTAATTACATAGGTGTATTCAGACATGAGACTTGTGTAGCATTCTTGTGTAGTAGAATTGTACACGCCAAAGTTAGGCGTGTTAACCCCTGGTTGGCTTGGTAGCCGGCCTCGATAGAGGAGGAGATTTACGCTGTTGTGGGGGGGGAGGTGCTGCCGAATTTTCTGTAGAATATTCTACATTGAGATCTAGGATGTTAATAAGCGCCTTGTGGCCTCTATAGGTTGAAGTACTACGTATGGCGTGATCCGCTTGGCTTAGGAGTAGCCGACGGTTTGAGGTACTTGAGCGTTTTGCTATTAGTCGATAATCGTCGCGAGGTATGTGAACCTCTTCCTATCTTTTCTAGCATGATATGTGTGAGCTATGTAGTACGGTAGACGCATACGTGTTAATCAGATTTGGTTGTTTTAAAACAATAAGTGTTATACTAGCTTTATGGGAAGTTAGGTATAACGTCTTAAGGTGGTAAAATGAATGGTTTATTAATTTCAAAAGTTAAGAGATTGGATCTTATAAATAAGAGACTTAACTTAAATGAATTAATATGGATTTTGTGAAACCTCATTCGTGAGTAATGAGTACTTGGTTTTTAAAAGGAATAACGCTTTCTTGATTTGAAATCGAATGTGTATCAATAAACCACCTGCGGCGTTAATAAAGGAAAATGTAATGAATAACTAAGTATTATTAAAACCAGAGAAACTTCCATCCGCATGTAAGCTAAGATGAGACAAAATGACATTTCCTAGATCATGGCTGCTTAATAAGATTGATTATAAACAAGAATAACCTACTCACTTATAAGACATAGGTTTCTCAAAACGTTTAAAGGAGAATTATGTTTTAAAGGATTTAAAACTATGAACTACGAAACCTTTTCTAAAATGAGAAACTTGAGCATTTGAAATTAGGCAAACTTGAACGTTTGGAAAATAAGGTTGTTACTTGAATTTACAAAGGAAAGCATTTTGGTTTACTTAACAATGTTAATCACTCTAATTTTATACTACGGGTATCGGGTGACCTTTGTAAAAGAAATGGATCTTAAAAGGAATTTATCGGACGTAGTACTTTAAGGTTAAAAATCCGGACTTTGACATAAAATGAAAGTACCTTGAGTTGTGTGTAACTTGCTTATGCTTGTTGTTATGAAACTTGACCATGTTACGTGTGATAGCCTTGTTGTGCAAGTATTGTATTTCACTTGATTACCGGTTCATCCGGGAATGTATTTCACCTGATTACCGGTTCATCCGGGAATGTATTTCACCTGATTACCGGTTCATCCGGGAATGTATTTCACCTGATTACCGGTTCATCCGGGAATGTATTTCACCTGATTACCGGTTCATCCGGGAATGTATTTCACCTGATTACCGGTTCATCCGGGAATGTATTTCACTTGACTACCGGTTCATCCGGGAATGTATTTCACTCGACTACCGGTTCATCCGGGAATGTATTTCACTCGACTACCGGTTCATGGGATGAACCGGGAATGTATTCCACACGTTTCTATATTGGGTCCATAAGATGGGCCGAGACCTGTTATACGTATCACATGATTTGTACCTAGACTGCCGGCAGTGAGGAAGGAGTTCCACGGGCATGAGGGATGACTTTTAGGGCGTGAGTCCCTGACTTGACATGACTGCTCTTATGTTGTGAACTGTAGTTTGGTTATCATACATGTCTCCTGCTTTATAGACTATTATGATTTCATTTACTGATTTTCTGATTTCACATACTTGGTACCTGTTGTACTGACCTCCTTCGGGGGGCTGCGTTCATGCCGCAGGTAAAAGGTACATCGACTGTCGATCCCCGCTTATAGGATCACATTTCAGCGTGTTGGGAAGCTCCGTTCCTTCGGAGGCTTATCTTTTGGTATGTTACCCTGAGTCTGTAGATTCTTATACATTCCTGGGTATGGCGGCCCCGTCCCGGCCATAGCTGTAAAAATCTTAGAGGTCCATGAGTAATCGCAAGTGTGGTTTGTAAAAAGGATAACTGTTCGGGTATTTATGTATATATGATGAAGGCAACTGTTTTGGTTGGCCTGTTTATTTATCTTTTCTCTTAATTCATGTTCATGTTTTTATTTCCGCTGATTTTCTCTGATGTTGTATCACTAGGGTGCCCGGGGTAAGGCACCAGTCACGGGCCCGGGTTCGGGTCGTGACACCCACGAGATGGGCCGGGACACGTATTTCACCTGATTCTCTACCGAGTCCCATGGGATGGGCCGGGACACGTATTCAACATGATTCCTTACCGAGTCCCACGGGATGGGCCGGGACACGTATTCCACACGATTTATACCTAGATCGCGACGTGAGGAAGGAGTTCCACTGCGTGAGGATGACTTGAGGCGTGAGTCCACGACTTGACATGATCGCTTATGTTGTGAATCAGTTTGGTTATCATACATGTCTCTCGCTTTATATATACTACTATGATTTCATTTGCGCCTTTTTACGCTTCACATACTTGGTACTGTTATCGACCTCTTCGGGGCCGTTCATGCCGCAGTAAGTACATCGGTTGTGGATCCTCGCCATGGGATCAAAGTTCAGCGTGGGAAGCCCCGTTTCTGAGGCTTATCTTTTGGTATGTTACCACGAGTCCGTAGGTTCTTGTACATTCGGGGTATGGCGGGCCCCGCCCCGTCATAGTTTTTGTCACTTAGAGGTCCGTAGTACCGTGGGCGAGTTTGTAAAAAGGATAATCGTCGGTATTTATGTATATATATCAAGGCAATTTGTTTTGGGCTTTGTTTATTTATCATGTCTCTTAATTCATGTTCGTGTTTTTATTTCTACCGATTTTCTCGATGTTGTATCACTAGGTGCCCGGTAAGGCACGATCCACGCCCGGTTCGGTCGTGATGCATCGCATGCCCCGTCTCACCTCGGAAGTCATGGCCATGAAACCATCCCATCGACGCATGCCCGTGGAACATCCAACGCACAAGATGTCCAAAGGAAATCAATCAGATAGCCGGCCCTCCCAGAGAGTCACGGCAGTACAGAAACAACCAGTCAATACTCAAAGTGGACGCATACTCGTGGACCACCCAACGTCAGTATGTCCAATCAATCAATCAGATAGCCGGCCCTCCCAGAGAGTCACGACAGCATATCAACAAAACACTTGCACACCAAAGACTATCACAACAAGCATAGGCAAGTTCAACATACATTCATTTTAATCAACAATCCGGGTTTCAAACCCAAAATACTACATACTTTCATTCTTTCAAAAAAAAGACCTCTTTTTACTTAAATGATACTGATACTAATACTCGTAGTATTAAAAACACGTTTTCCTTTCAAACCAAATTACTACACCTTCCGAAAATCTTTATAAGATTTAAAATCAAGAACTCTATACTTTTAAAACCAAGTGCTTTTCTTTTAAACAACATCAAGTATACTCTTTAAAACCCAATAACTTGCTCTTTCCAAAACAAGTAAACTATACTTAAATCAAGTTACTTCTCCTTTTCCGAAAACAAGTCGTTTATAAGTCAAGTCTCTTATCTTTCAAGATCAAGTCTCTTAACTTTCAAAATCAAATCTTTCTTTTATTTTCATAAAGTCGTTATAACTAACTTCCCATAAAGCCATTATAACACTTTATGTTTAAAACAAACAAAACTCATTTCACACATGTACGTCTACCGTACTATATAGTTCACAACAATCATGCTCAAGAGTATAGGAAGAATCACATACCTTTTTAGCTTAAACCATAAGCCAAGTCAAGTATGCCGCGCGTAGAAGATCCACCTATAAAGGCCACAATACATCTATCAACTTCTAGTTCTCTTCGTAGAATATTCTAAATACAAGATTCCTTATTCTACAGAAAATTCGGCAGCACCTCCCCCCCGCTATCACATAAATCTCCTCCCCTACCAAGGCCCGCTACCAGGCCAACAACTCCCAGGGGATTACACGTCTAACCGGACGTGTTCAATTCTGCTTCACAATAATACTACACAAGTCTACTGTAAGTACAGTCCAATGTAAATACAGTTCAAACCTTTATAAACATCCTTCCAAAATAATATACTCAAGTATAACTACTACAACATGTAATATCCAATTACAATAGGGGGACATAGATTATTACCTCGATAAGCCCAAAAATTATCCAAGTTTATAAGTCGATCCTGAGCAACGTTTAGCTCCAATTCCTTATGCTCCAACCCGCTCCAAGAGACCCTTAGAAGTTTCCAAACAACTTCTCTAAATACTTCAACCAAGCTAGGAAGATTTTTCTAGGGTTTCACTTTACGGCTATTGGAATAAAGTAGTATTTCCGGGCTCCTACTATTGAAATAACTTTGGAAAACTACTAGGGATACTAGGCCAAGGTATTTGGAATTATACAACAATACACCAAGTATTTCTACACAAGAGGGGGAGGGTGGACGAAACACCACTAAAGGGAGGGAGTATTTTGCTTTGCCTTGGAAACTAACTCAAGTGTGGATGAATTACTCTTCAACCTAAGGGGGTATTTATAGAGGAATTAAGGGCCAAGATCTTATCAAGTGTATGGTCAAGATTGGGCCATGTGTGTGTGGGTCCCACCACACCACATGGCCAACGAAATTGCTAGACAAGTGGCTTGCCACTTGTTAGCCCATTCGACCAAGGGACGTTGTCAGCCACTTGTCCCACCATTTCGGCCAAGGTGCCACATGGGGGTGACACGTGTCGCCCCCCGACTCGTCCAAAATATTTCGTCTTCCGAAAATATCCAAAATACCGGAAATCTCAAAAACAAAGTGGGCCCCACAAAACCGTAAATTTCTCCCGTGGGCCCCACGTGACCATTTCCGAAAATAAAATCTCATAATTCTAAAATAATCCAAGAAGTCCAAATACCAAATCTGGGAATCCAATTCCCATTAACGAACCTTTTTCTTCACAAAAACCGGAAACTTTTCCGTCGAAAAATCACATCTTCCTTTCATTCCAAAATTTCTGTCGTATTCTCGTACGTACGTCCTCACATACATACCCTGGAACTACGGGGTATAACATTCTTTCCCCCTTAGAAAAATTCGTCCCGAATGTTCCTTCTAAGTCTCCAAACAAACGTGTGCCGGTATAGTCTTCACTACTATACTTACGAAACCAATCACGCCATCAATGGCCATAGTATAACATAAAAATCCAAGCCAACGAGGAATCACCTCTAACATCACAAAAAAAAAAGCTCACACCTATGGTCTAAAGGATACTCCCTTCGCATCTTCACTTCACAAAAGAAATGATCACTTCCTGTTATACCCCGTATTTCCAGAGTATGTACGTAAGGGAATACGTACAAAAAGTTTGGCCTTAAAGTTAGCCTTGGACGTTTTTTATTTGTACACAACTCGCTAAAAGAATCGTTTTCCGACGAAACGTTTCCACAGCTTTCGTAGGGAAAATTCCGGCTATGCCATTACTAATTTTTGCGGATTTTTCCGAGAGACGAAACATTTTAGACCAACGGGAGGGCGACACTTGTCACCCTCCAATTGATGGACTTGAAATCGTCCATTTGGACGAATTGGGCAAAGGTGAGCACGTTTTTTGTGCCTTGTGCACAAGTCAAGGAGTTGGTAGGATATTTGTGTGGAGTTAATCCTCACCCTACACTTGCCTTGCACTTGTCTTCATCTTGGCCATTGGTTGGCCAAGGCTTGAGCTATAAATACCCCCCCTTTAGATGAAGAGTTCTTCATCCACAAAGTTATCTTCCAAGTCTTGAAAAATCCTCTCCTCTCCCTTAAGCCTTTCGTCCAACACCTCCCCCCCCCCCTTTTTGAGTGAGTTTGGCCGAGGTCCTACCCCCCCTAGCCTAGCCGAAATCTACCCCACTCCCTTGGTAGAAAAGTTGTCTTCTAGTATTGTTATAATGCCCAAAATACCCTAGCCCAAATCCCTTAGTCCTTTGTAGAAGTTGTTAAGAACTTCTAAGGTTTCTTGGAGCTACCGGAGCGTACAACTTAGGAGCTAAACCTTGCTCAGGCGCGACTTTATCTAGGATATTATTGGGCTTACCGAGGTAACTAATCCTAACCCTCTTTTGAATTAGAGAATACTTACTGTAGTAGTATAAGAATAAGTATAAATACTTAGAAGAATATTGCAGAATAGAATTGAACTGTTATCACAGTAGAAGGGTTTAAAAGATGAATAATTGAACTATGCTTATATAGAATTTGTTTTCACAGTAGACTTATATAGCTCACCGGGTAGGGAAGTGCTGCCCGACTTTCCGTAGAATTATGAACCCTCTGTTTAGAATGACCTTCAGAGTAGTCTTTGATAGATGTCTGTGACTATTATAGGCTGACTCTCTGCGCGCGACATATTCAACTTGGCAGGTGGTTTCCGCTGAGAAGGTATGTGATTCTTCCTAAAGCATGATATTTTACAATATATATATAGTACGGTAGACGCGTACGTGTTAACTGAATAATAACTACGGCAATGTCTTTGACTTAAGCCTGAATAATACTTACGGCAATGCCTCACGGCTTAAGCCTGAATAATAAAGAACTGAAAGCATTTCAAAAGAATACTGAATCATTTTTAACAGAAGATAAATATTTGGTTTTTAAAAACAAAAGCTTAAGAGTTATACTAGCTTTATGGGAAGTTAGGTATAACAACTTAAGAAAGATAAAAAGGAACTGTTTACTTGTTTGTTTATAAAAGCCTTGTATTGATTTCTGTTAAGTGTAGTAAGATTTGTGTGATAAGTAGACATATTATGATGCTACCTGGGTTAGTGTCTTGAAATGCTGTGTAAGGGGGTCATTCTTGCTGTGCTTACGTTGCTAACCGGTAAGTCCGTTGTACTGTTATTGTATCACCTACCCCCTTGACTGTTATACCGAGGGCTTGCCCCCCTTGATGCGGGTCTATACGGCCTATGCGGTCTGTGAGACTATGCGGAGCAGCGGTATGCTCCAGGATTGATCATTCCGGGCGTTTAGCCTGATGCGGGGGATTCCCTATGCGGTCTGTTGAGACTATGCGGTCTTTTGAGGCTATGCGGGCTGCGGGAGCCTAGGCGGATGCCGGGGGTTGGCTGCCCCCGATGCGAGGAATACCTCATGCGGGTCTGTGTGTGACCTATGCGGACTGCGGAAGTCCAGGACTAGGCACGCAGAATGATACTATGGGCGATTGGCCTTGCTTCGATCATTCGCGGCCTAGAATAGACCTGTTACAGTTTTCCTATTACTGTTGTTGTTTGTGATGTGGCATTATGTGCAATTGAACTGATTGTATTTGTGAAAAGGTTTTAAATACTTTGATTTCATTTCAGTTCTTTATAGTTTCACATACTTGGTACCTGTTGTACTGACCTCCTTCGGGGGGCTGCGTTCATGCCGCAGGTAAGGGCAAGCAGGTGCTAGATCCACATCCTTAGGATCTTTGCGTTGGTGTCAGGAGCTCCATCTTCTCCGGAGGCTCTACTTTTTGGTATGATCTCCCTGTATTGTAGATAGTTTTATGCCGTGGTATGGCGGGCCCTGTCCCGCCATAGTTGTTTACTTCCTGAGGTGCAGTAGTACTATTGTACAGTTGGGATGTAACTGCAAAACTTGAGTTATTTATATTATGCCGTAAGGCAAGCTTTTCATCAGATAAACTGTTTCTATTTTTACTATGTTTCCTGTCTTGTTTTATATTTCCGCTGGTTACTCTGATGTATGACTACTTGGGTGCCCCGGTAAGGCACGATCACGCCCCGAACAGGTCGTGACAAAAGTGGTATCGAGCGATTAATCCTCGGAAAGTGTCTACGCATCGTATCTAGTAGAGTCTTGATTATCGGTGTGTTGTGCACCACACCAATAATCAGGAGGCTATAGGATATTTAGGATTGGTTTCCATTCTTCTCATTCTGAGATCGTGCTCTAGAGCTGTGTTATAGGTTGGACCCCTCTAACGTATTCCTTTCCTGTAACAGTTATGCCTCCACGTAAGGCAACCCGCCCGAAGGGCAAAGCGGCGGAGGCGCTAGCGAGACACCCAGAGTCACGAGGCTCGTGCCCGATATACCGAGACGGCGAGTTCTATGACGCCGCCCCAAGCGAGACCACAAGACTCCACACCTCCCGCCCCACACCGGGCGGAGGAGTTAGGGTACAAGGAGATGGCCCACTATTGGCTAGTCAGGTTCCGACACGAGAGAGAGGCTGGATCGCGGTTCCAGCCTCAGCTCGCCTCGCGCGCGTGGTACACCCGAGGGCAGATAGTTTGAGGCTACGAGATTTCTTGAGTTGTAGCCCGCCAGAGTTTTACGGGTCGAGGCCGGAGGATGATCCGCAGGAGTTCATCCGTCAGCTACAGAGGATCATGCGGGTGATCAAGGCCTCAGAGACAGAGTCTGTGACCTTCGGTTCGCATCGGCTGCGTGATACCGCAGTCGATTGGTTTGATTCATGGGAGCTTTCCCGGGGAGAGCATGCACCTCCAGCAGTATGGGATGAGTTTTCAGAGGCTTTTCTCACACACTTCTTGCCTCCGCAGATGAGGAGGGCACGAGCTGATAGATTCTTGTTCTTTGAGACAGGAGGGCGCTTGGTGAGGGAGTACAATGTCGAGTTTGATTCTTTGGCTCGATATGTCCCTGCACTGGTAGCAGAGATGGAGGACCGGGTGCATCGCTATGTCACTGGGCTAGATGATTACATGGCCGAGTCTTGTGCGGGTGTGTCCCTTCAGCCAGGCATGGACATAACCCGTATGCAGGCTCATGCACTAGGATGCGAGGAGCGTAGAGACCGCCGGGTAGAGCGATATCAGCAGGTTAAGGCCAAGACGGCGGTTCTTTTGGTGGTTCTCGTGGGCGCATCGTGAAGTCGGTTGCACCACACCAGCCGCAGAGCGCTCTACCTCATTTTCGTCGCCAGAGCGCCGGGTCGGTCGGGGCCCGGGACTTGATTTCGAGTAGCGGGGTGCTAACCGTTCGAGGTCTGCTCAGTGTGCCCATTGTGGTAGATACCATTCGGGAGTCAGACTCGAGCTGCTATACTTGTAGCCACAGGTCATTTCGCGAGTTTGTCCGACCGGGCGGCGGTAGTAGGTCCCGATGCGGTGCATTGCCGCTTTATCCTCGACAGCTACTCGCCCGGAGGCAAGGTACTCATGGACCGAGGGTCGCGGCGGTCGTGGCGCAGTCCGATTCTAGCGGTCCTCGAACCGCATTTATGCTTTGTCCACCGGCAGATCGTGAGGCCTCACCGATGTCGTTACGTGTACCTTATCGGTTTGGGTTTGATGTGTATCTTTGTGATAGATCCGGTTCTACTGGTCCTATATATCTTCCCTTGTTGCTAGTAGGATGAGGATAGAGCACGAGTCCATAGACCCTTTCGAGGTAGCTACGCCAGTGGGTGATTCGGTGGTAGCTCAGCGGGTATATAGAGCTTGTCCTGTGACCATTTACAGTCGTCTGAACCTAGCCGACCTGATAGAGTTGGAGATGATTGACTTCGACGTGATCATGGGGATGGATTGGCTAGCTTCTTGCTACGCCAATGTAGGCTAGAGAGAGAGTAGTGCGGTTCCAGTTTCTGACGAGGCCGGTTGTTGAGTGGAAGGAGCACCGGTATCGCCGGTGGTAGGTTTATTTCCTACCTCAAGGCTAGGAAGATGGTGCGAAGGGTATATCTACCATCTCGTTCGGGTGTTTGATCTCAAGGCTGCGGTACCAGATTTTTAGTCGATTCGATGGTCGAGAATTCCCAGACGTGTTTCAGGCGACCTCCCGTATCCTCCACGAGAGGAGATCGAGTTTTGTATAGATGTGTTGCCAGACACTCGTCCTATTTCCATTCCGCCATACAGAATGGCACCTGCCGAGTTGAGAGAGTTGAAGGATCAGCTTAGGGATTTGCTGGAGAAGGGCTTCATCAAGCCTAGTGTTTCTCCCTGGGGAGCGCCGGTATTGTTCGTGAAGAAGAAGGACGGGACGCTGCGCATGTGTGTTGACTTCTGACGGTGAACAAGGTGACCATTAAGAATGATACCCCTTCCCGGGATTGATGATTTGTTCGACCAGTTGCAGGGCGCGAGATGTTTCTCCAAGATTGATCTGCGATCGGGCTATCATCAGGTTCGTGTCAGAGAGGTGGATGTCCCTAGATCGCATTCGGACCCAGACGCATTATGAGTTCAGTGGTCATGTCTTTGGGTTGACCAATGCTCCGTGGTATTCAAGGATTTGATGAACCGAGTGTACAAACCATTTTTGGACACGTTTGTGATAGTGTTCATTGATGATATCTAGGTTTATTCTCGCTCAGAGAGCATGGGAGCACTGAGGACCGTGGCCGATTGTGCTTCTCCGACCAGCAATTATCGCCAAGTTTTCCAAATGTGAGTTTTGGTTGACTTGATGGCGTTTCTTGGGCATATTGTCGGGCTGATGGCATTCAGTGAATACGCCAAAATCGGCGCGGGACTTGGCCTGAACCTACTACTCCGGCGAGGTTCGTAGTTTCGGGCCTTACAGGATATTAACGGCGGTTCGTGGAGAAGTTAGCTTCTATCTGCACCATTGACTAGGCCGACTCGGAAAGGCCAAGTTTGATGGTGATGCTTGTGAGCGGTTTCGATTCTTTGAAAGAGAGATCGACGGCCGCCCCGTTCTTACTCTTCCGGAGGTCCGGATGGTTATGTCGTGTATTGTGATCGTCGGGCATCGGGTTGGGATGTGTTGATGCAGAATGGCGGGGTTATAGCATATGCATCCCGACACCAAGAAACACGATAAGAACTACCCCACCCATGATTTGGAGTTGGCAGCTGTGATTCACGCTTTGAAGATCTGGAGGCACTATTTGTATGGGGTTCACGTGGATATTTTTACAGACCACAAGAGCCTCCAGTATATCTTCAGCCCGAGGGAGCTGAACTTACGACAGAGACGGTGGTTAGAGTTGCTTAAGGATTACGATGTTGATATCCTGTACCACCCGGGGAAGGCCAATGTTGTGGCAGATGCTCTTAGTCGTAGGTCGATGGGGAGCCTATCAGATGTGCAGCTAGAGAGGAGGGACATGGTTCGTGATTTGCACCAGTTAGCAAGCCTTGGTGTCCGTTTGATTGATTACGATAGCGATGGGGTTAGAGTTCGTGAGGTTGCCGAGTCTTCCATCGTCGAGGAGGTGAAGAGGCAACAGCCGAGGATCCACTTTGATTCGATATCGTGATACGACTCTTCGTGAGGCAAGCGGTCCTTTTGAGGTAGCACCATGGGGTGCTAAGGTTTGAGGGCGAGTTGTGTGTCCGGATGTTTGAGACTTGGCAGCAGTTCTTGGGAAGCACACAGCGTTACTCTATCCATCCGTGGTCGACCAAGATGTACCACGACCTTAGATCCGTGTATTGGTGGGATGGCTTGAAGAGGGCGTTGCGAGTTCGTAGCTCGGCCCGTGTTGTCGGCGGTGAAGGTAGAGCACCGAGGCACGGTGGTTTGTTACTGCGATAGAGATCCCGACGGAAGTGGGAGGTAATCAACATGGACTTCATCACAGATTACCTCGCACTCGAGGAGACATGATTCTATATGGGTTATCGTCGACGGTGTGAAATCAGCCCACTTTCTTCCCGTCCGAACGACTTTTTCGGCTGAGGATTATGCCAGACTTTACATCCGAGAGATCGTCAGACTGCATGGAGTCCCTACTTCGATCATATTAGACAGAGGAGCCCAGTTTACGGCTAACTTCTGGAGGTCCTTCCAGAGGGGTTTAGGGACGCAGGTGAGCACAGTCGCATTCCATCCACGCAGACGAGCAGCAGAGCGCACTATCCGGACTCTTGAGGATATCTTTGCGAGCTTGTGTTATTGACTTGATGGTAGTTGGGAGGATCATTTGCCTCTAGTTGAGTTCGCGTATAATAATAGCTACCACTCCGGATTCGATGGCGCCTTATGAGGCCTTGTATGGGAGGAAGTGCGGTCGCCTATAGGTTGGTTCGATGTGGGCGGCGCTAGTGCGACCAGATTTGGTGCAGCAGGCAGTGGATAAGGTGAATCTTATCCGAGAGCGGCTATTGACAGCTCAGAGTCGACAGAAGTCGTATGCAGATCATCGTCGTCGGCATCTTGAGTTCGAGGTTCATGATTGGGTTTTCCTAAAGGTGTCACCCATGAAGGGTGTGATGAGATTCGGAAGAAGGAAACTCGGCCCAAGGTACATTGGGCGTTTGCATTGTCCGCAGGTAGGCAAGGTTGCATGAGTTGGATTTGCCGTCCGATCCGGAGGCGTGCATCCGGTTTTTCACGTATCTATCTTTGAGGAGATGTATCGGGGATCCATCTAGTGGTACACCCCGATTGATGTCCGGTGATCGAGGGTTATCGTATGAGGAGATTCCCATAGCGATAGTCGATAGTCGAGTTAGGCGTGCGGACGGGGCGTGGCTTCCACAAAGTCTTGTGGCGAACGAGCTCGAGGAGGAGATGACGTGGGAAGCCGAGGAGGACATGAGGCAGAAGTATCCTCACCTATTCCCCACACCTCCAGGTAATTCACTTTCCTACTTGTGAATTTCCATTATCATATATGCCTAAGTGTTATTTTTTTTGTGGCCATGTGTGGCACTTACAAACTGTTTAAGCTTCATCGATGACTGTCTTGAGAAGGAACATTCGGGACGAATGTTTCTAAGGAGGGGAGAATGTTATACCCCGTATTTCCAGAGTATGTACGTAAGGGAATACGTACAAAAAGTTTGGCCTTAAAGTTAGCCTTGGACGTTTTTATTTGTACACAACTCGCTAAAAGAATCGTTTTCCGACGAAACGTTTCCACAGCTTTCGTAGGGAAAATTCCGGCTATGCCATTACTAATTTTTGCGGATTTTTCCAAGAGACGAAACATTTTAGACCAACGGGAGGGCGACACTTGTCACCCTCCAATTGATGGACTTGAAATCGTCCATTTGGACGAATTGGGCAAAGGTGAGCACGTTTTTTGTGCCTTGTGCACAAGTCAAGGAGTTGGTAGGATATTTGTGTGGAGTTAATCCTCACCCTACACTTGCCTTGCACTTGTCTTCATCTTGGCCATTGGTTGGCCAAGGCTTGAGCTATAAATACCCCCCTTTAGATGAAGAGTTCTTCATCCACAAAGTTATCTTCCAAGTCTTGAAAAATCCTCTCCTCTCCCTTAAGCCTTTCGTCCAACACCTCCCCCCCTTTGAGTGAGTTTGGCCGAGGGCCTACCCCCCTAGCCTAGCCGAAATCTACCCCCCCTCCCTTGGTAGAAAAGTTGTCTTCTAGTATTGTTATAATGCCCAAAATACCCTAGCCCAAATCCCTTAGTCCTTTGTAGAAGTTGTTAAGAACTTCTAAGGTTTCTTGGAGCTACCGGAGCGTACAACTTAGGAGCTAAACCTTGCTCAGGCGCGACTTTATCTAGGATATTATTGGGCTTACCGAGGTAACTAATCCTAACCCTCTTTTGAATTAGAGAATACTTACTGTAGTAGTATAAGAATAAGTATAAATACTTAGAAGAATATTGCAGAATAGAATTGAACTGTTATCACAGTAGAAGGGTTTAAAAGATGAATAATTGAACTATGCTTATATAGGACTGTTTTCACAGTAGACTTATATAGCTCACCGGGTAGGGAAGTGCTGCCCGACTTTCCGTAGAATTATGAACCCTCTGTTTAGAATGACCTTCAGAGTAGTCTTTGATAGATGTCTGTGACTATTATAGGCTGACTCTCTGCGCGCGACATATTCAACTTGGCAGGTGGTTTCCGCTGAGAAGGTATGTGATTCTTCCTAAAGCATGATATTTTACAATATATATATAGTACGGTAGACGTACATGTGTTAACTGAATAATAACTACGGCAATGTCTTTGACTTAAGCCTGAATAATACTTACGGCAATGCCTCACGGCTTAAGCCTGAATAATAAAGAACTGAAAGCATTTCAAAAGAATACTGAATCATTTTTAACAGAAGATAAATATTTGGTTTTTAAAACAAAAGCTTAAGAGTTATACTAGCTTTATGGGAAGTTAGGTATAACAACTTAAGAAAGATAAAAAGGAACTGTTTACTTGTTTGTTTATAAAAGCCTTGTATTGATTTCTGTTAAGTGTAGTAAGATTTGTGTGATAAGTAGACATATTATGATGCTACCTGGGTTAGTGTCTTGAAATGTTGTGTAAGGGGGTCATTCTTGCTGTGCTTACGTTGCTAACCGGTAAGTCCGTTGTACTGTTATTGTATCACCTACCCCCTTGACTGTTATACCGAGGGCTTGCCCCCCTTGATGCGGGTCTATACGGCCTATGCGGTCTGTGAGACTATGCGGAGCAGCGGTATGCTCCAGGATTGATCATTCCGGGTGTTTAGCCTGATGCGGGGGATTCCCTATGCGGTCTGTTGAGACTATGCGGTCTTTTGAGGCTATGCGGGCTGCGGGAGCCTAGGCGGATGCCGGGGGTTGGCTGCCCCCGATGCGAGGAATACCTCATGCGGTGCGTGTGACCTATGCGGATCGCGGAAGTCGTGACTAGGCACGCAGAATGATACTATGGGCGATTGGCCTTGCTTCGATCATTCGCGACCTAGAATAGACCTGTTACAGTTTTCCTATTACTGTTGTTGTTTGTGATGTGGCACTATGTGCAATTGAACTGATTGTATTTGTGAAAAGGTTTTAAATACTTTGATTTCATTTCGCCTTATAGTTTCACATACTTGGTACCTATTGTCTTGACCTCCTTCGGGCCGTTCATGCCGCAGTAAGGGCAGCGGTGCTAGATCCACATCCTTAGGATCTTTGCGTTGGTGTCGGAGCTCCATCTTCTCCGAGGCTCTACTTTTGGTATGATCTCCACTGTATTGTAGATAGTTTTGTCTGATCGAGGTATGGCGGCCCTGTCCCGCCATAGTTGTTTACTTCCTTAGAGGTGCAGAGTACTATTATGCAGTTGGGATGTAATCGCAAAACTTGAGTTATTTATATTATGCCGTAAGGCAAGCTTTTCATCGATAAAGCTGTTTCGCTTTTACTATGTTTCTGTCTTGTTTTATATTTCCGCCGTTACTCGATGTATGACTACTGGGTGCCCGGTAGGCACCATCCAGGCCCGAACGGTCGTGACACTTCCGTTCTCATAACACATTGTTCGCTTCTCTTCTTACTCGTCGTCCCTTTCTCGTACACCCGAACTCTTTCTAGCACACCTACCACACTTCAAGAATCGCTTCAATTTCCACAACCACGAGTTACCACCTCAAACTTGGTCATCTTACTAGTTTCAATTTCTCTAAGGCCATTCTGGCCTTCACGATCCGATTCTAGTCGAACACATCCACGAACTCGTACGATGGTTACCTAAACTTGGGCCTAGCACCCTCGTGACCCTATCACAAAGCGGGACCACCACAAACTGACCCCACCCCAAACCGGGCTGCGGGTTGACACGCAACCTTGCCTCAACCCGACCCATTATCGTGCCAACTCTCTCGTTCCCCGATCCGGAACAATCTCACCAATCAAGTCACGAAAACCTAATGGTCTTCTTAGCTCAACTACCCTCTTATAAATCACACCACTCAGGGACTTATCACACAATTATACTCCACGTATACAATGTACTCCGACAAAGATCAAATCGTAAACAAAATCTTTTACCCAAGACGGCCTTGCACCCAAGGTCCTAACTGTTATAAATTCTAAGGCTCATAATCGTCTCGTCTCCAGACTTACTCTTTCTCAACTGCCCATGTTTTCTAATTCACACTTTAACACAATGCTATCCGTACATAGCACCTAACATGTACCCACCATAACAACATAAACAAGTCTCTTGGGGCTAAAGATATCTCTGCAACTCTTTGCCTCACTTTTCCTTTTGTCGCTCTAACCATAATCCTGCCCTGCAGGGCGCCTAGCTATATAAGGCGATGAACCAGCCATCGATCCCGAAGGTTGAGTCTCTACATCTGTGCTACCTCTGGTCGGACAAACTCTCACCAAATGGCCTGCTGGCCGTAGCATACAAGCCGTCAAGCGACGACACTCCCCACCATGACGCCTATCATAACGGCCACACCGAGGTGGGGGTGGCCTCTCCTGGCTAACACCCCTTCCTCTGCGAACCACTGAAACCGCAACTAACCCGGTAGGCTGAGTCCTCCTACCTGTATCCCTCCTACTAGGACATCCTCCCATCACATGGCCCTGACGGCCATAGGTATAATAATCTCCCCAACTAGCACGACACCCTGAGGATCATCCTCAGCTCTCTATCCATAGAACTGCGCGAACAACTCAAGAAATCCGAAGTCTCGGACTATCGGATCTAGGGTGAACCATCGCTGCCGGAACCACGGCTCCGTCGTCCTCATTCCGGCCACCGGCTAGCTAGTAACTGGGCTATCTCCTTGAACTCATATCCCCGGCTCCTGGCCGTGGATCTGGAGGCTCAGGTATCGTGGCCTCCGTAGAAACTACTGCCGCTTTAAACTCTGCTGGGGCTAGAGGCGTCATAAAACTCGTCGTCTGAAATACTATCTCAGGTAATGACCAGGCATGTGCCCTCGCACCCTCTGTGTTCAACTCGTAGCTCCCTCTGTTGCCTTGCCCATCTGGGCCCTGGTTGCCTTTCGTAGAGGCATAACCGGTACAAACGAATACGTCCGAGGGAGTCCAACTTATAACACAACTCTAAGGCACGATCTCAGAGTGAGAAGAATGGAAACCAATCCTAAATGTCCTGCAGCCTCCTGATTATAGATGTGGTGCCTGACACCGATAATCAAGACTCTACTGAACACGGTCTGTAGACACTTTCCGAGGACTAAGCGCTCGATACAACTTTTGTCACGACCGACCTCGGGCGCGGTAGTGCCTTACCGGGCACCTGGTGATACAACATCGAGAAAATCAGCGGAAATAAAAACTTAAACAGAAACAAGATACATCATAAAAAAATAGGCCAACAAAGCGGTCGCCTTGTATATATATCAAACCGACGATTACAATCCTTTACAAACCCCGCCACACTTGTGATTTACAAACCTCTAAGAATGTAACAATATCTATGACGGGACAGGGCCCCGCCATACCCCTGGATGTACAAGTAACTACACTGACAGGGGACTATACCAAAGATGAGCCTCCGGAGAAACGGAGCTTCCCAAACCAACTGCGTGATCCTATGGCGAGGATCCACAACCAATGTACCTCTACTGCGGCATGAACGCGGCCGAAGGAGGTCGATCTGACAGTACCAAGTATGTGGCGAAAATCGTAATGAAATCACATTTCATCATTTTATAAAACCATTTCGCAATAAGTATGATTATGCCAAGTAAGGGGCGCCTCCCAAAATGATCACTCACATAACTATGGGTCTCGCCCATAATATCAATCATGCCGTGGAACTCATTCCTCATGGCGGTACATGATGTAAAACAACACCCGTATGTGAACACGAATACTAGATCACTGCGTCATCAAAACCGATTGGGCGAGTAGAATAGCCAACTACTAGTCAAAAGCTAGTCATATCCATCACGGGCAAGTGCGGAAGCAACTACCGGTCAAAAGCTAGCCACGCATGGCGGCGAGGCAAGTATCTTAAGCTAACGTCTGATAGCCTACCGTCTCACAAGATATGACCGAGGCAAGTATCTTAAGCTATCTACCAGAGGCTATCGGTACATGAGAAAATGACCAGAACAAGTATCTAAAGTGTTCCTGAACCACACGTACAAATCAAGCCCGTGATCGCTCGTCACCGCGGCAAGCTTCATGGATTAGCGGTCCATGGACTAACAATCTGAACCTCACAATGACCGCATGCCCCGACATCTCACCTCGGAAGTCATGGCCATGAAACCATCCTGGGCGCGTGCGTGGAACATCTAACGCGTCGGCGTGTCCAAGAAATCAATCGGATAAGCGGCCTCCAGAGTCACGGCGATGCGAAACAACCGATCGATACTCAAAGTGGGCGCATACTCGTGGACCACCCAACGTCGGTATGTCGATCAATCAATCGATATAGCGACCTCCTGCAGAGTCACGGCGATATCAACAAAACACTTGCACACAAAGACTATAACAACAAGCATAGACAAGTTCAACATACATTCATTTTAATCAACAATCCGGGTTTCAAACCCAAAATACTACATACTTTCATTCTTTCAAAAAAAAGACCTCTTTTTACGTAAAAGCCACATGATACTAATACTCGTAGTATTAAAAACACGTTTTCCTTTCACACCAAATTACTACACCTTAGAAAATCTTTATAAGATTTAAAATCAAGAACTCTATACTTTTAAAACCAAGTGCTTTTCTTTTAAACAACATCAAGTATACTCTTTTAAAACCCAATAACTTACTCTTTCCAAAACAAGTAACCTATACTTAAATCAAGTTACTTCTCCTTTTAGAAAACAAGTCGTTTATAAGTCAAGTCTCTTATCTTTCAAGATCAAGTCTCTTAACTTTCAAAATCAAATCTTTCTTTTATTTTCATAAAGTCGTTTTAACTAACTTCCCATAAAGCCATTATAACACTTTATGTTTAAAACAAACAAAACTCATTTCACACGTATGCGTCTACCGTACTATATAGTTCACAACAATCATGCTCAAGAGTATAGGAAGAATCACATACCTTTTAGCTTAAACCACAAGCCAAGTCAAGTATGCCGCGTAGAAGATCCACTATAAAGGCCACAATACATCTATCAACTTCTAGTTCTCTTCGTAGAATATTCTAAATACAAGATTCCTTATTCTACAGAAAATTCGACACCTCCACCCCCGCTATCACATAAATCTCCTCCCCTACCAAGGCCCGCTACCAGGCCAACAACTCCCAGGGGATTACACGTCTAACCGGACGTGTTCAATTACAACCGTAATAATACTACAAGTCATGTAAATGCAGTCGATGTAAATCTGATTCAAACCTTTATAAACATCCTTCCAAAATAATATACTCAAGTATAACTACTACAACATGTAATATCCAATTCTGATAGGGGACATATATTATTACCTCGATAAGCCCAAAAATTATCCAAGTTTATAAGTCGATCTGAGCAACGTTTAGCTCGATTCCTTATGCTCCAACTCGCTCCAAGCGACCCTTAGAAGTTTCCAAACAACTTCTAAATACTTCAACCAAGCTAGGAAGATTTTCTAGGGTTTCACTTCTGACTATTGGAATAAAGTAGTATTTAGGACTCTAGTATTGAAATAACTTTGGAAAACTACTAGGGATACTAGGCCAAGGTATTTGGGATTATACAACAATACACCATGTATTTCTACACAGAGGGGAGGGTGGACGAAACACCACTAAAGGGAGGAGTATTTTGCTTTGCCTTGAAACTAACTCAAGTGTGGATGAATTACTCTTGACCTAAGGGGTATTTATAGAGGAATTAAGGGCCAAGATGTTATCAAGTGTATGGTCAAGATTGGGCCATGTGTGTGTGGGTCCCACCACCACATGGCCAACGAATTGCTAGACAAGTGGCTTGCCACTTGTTAGCCATTCGCCAGGGACAAGTGTCTAGCCACTTGTCCCACCATTTCGGCCAAGGTGCCACATGGGGGTGACACGTGTCGCCCCCCAACTCGTCCAAAATATTTCGTCTTCCAAAAATATCCAAAATACCGGAAATCTCAAAAACAAAGTGGGCCCCACAAAACCGTAAATTTCTCCCGTGGGCCCCACGTGACCATTTCCGAAAATAAAATCTCATAATTCTAAAATAATCCAAGAAGTACAAATACCAAATCTGGGAATCCAATTCCCATTAACGAACCTTTTTCTTCACAAAAACCGGAAACTTTTCCGTCGAAAAATCACATCTTCCTTTCATTCCAAAATTTCTGTCGTATTCTCGTACGTACGTCCTCACATACATACCCTGGAACTACGGGGTATAACAATTATCTTAGGTTTGTGGAGCAGTTTGCTTCGATTTCAGCACCGTTGACTAGGCTGACTCAGAAGGCAGCTAAGTTCCAGTGGACAGAGGCTTGCGAGAAGGGCTTCCAGTTACTGAAGGAAAGGTTGACTACGACTCCAGTTCTTACTCTTCCTGAGGGGTTAGACGGGTACGTGATTTATTTTGATGCCTCGAGTATCGGGCTAGGGTGTGTTTTGATGCAGCATGGCAAGGTTATATCCTATGCTTCCCGGCAGTTACGAAAGCATGAGAGGAGTTACCCTACCCACGACTTAGAGTTGGCCGCAGTTATTCATGCCTTGAAGATTTGGAGACATTATTTGTATGGCGTTCATGTGGATATTTATACAGACCACAAGAGCCTCCAGTATATCTTGAGCGAGAGGGCTGAACTTGCTACGAGGCGGTGGTTAGAGTTGTTGAAAGATTATGATGTTGATATTCTATACCATCGGGAAAGCCAACGTGGTTCGCGATGCCTTGAGTCGTAGATCGATGGGAGTTTGTCGAGGTACGGCCGAGAGGCGGGACATGGTCGTCGGATCCATCGACTAGCGAGCCTTGGGGTTCGATTGATCGATCTGAAGCGATAGTGGTGCGGGTTCGTAAGGTTGCGAGTCTTCCATCATTGATGAGGTGAAGAAGCGGCGATGAGGACCCGGTGTTGGTGCAGTATCGAGATGCAGCTCTTCGGGAGGAGAAAAGTCTATTCGGTAGCGCTGATGGGGTGCTAAGATTTGAGGCGGTTGTGTGTTCCGATGTGAGGACCGTCGGCGGTGCAGGGAGGCGCGCGGTGCTCGTTATTCTATTCATCCGAGTCGACCAAGATGTACCATGACCTCGGATGTATGTATTGGTGGGATAGCTTGAAGAGAGGGGCGTGGCGAGGTTTTGTTGCCTGATGTCCTAATTGCCGGCGGTCAGTCGAGCACGAGAGGCCTAGTGGGCTATGCGGTATTGAGATTCCGACATGGAAGTGGAAGGTGATCAACATGGACTTTGTTCTGAGGTTACCTCGTACTCAAAGGAATGCGACTCCATTTGGGTTATTGTTGTGGTGTGAAATCAGCCCACTTCCTTCGATCGGGGCGACGTTTTGGTGAGGACTATGCGGATTATACATCGGAGAGATTGTGAGGCGCGGAGTCCCAGTCGATTATATCGGATAGAGAGCCCGATTTACGGCTAACCGGAGGTCTTTCCAGAAGGGATTAGGGACACAGGTGAGTCTCAGTACATCGTTTCATCCTCGGTGATGGGCGGCGAGCGTACTATCGGACACGAGGATATCTTTGCGAGCCTGCGTGATTGATTTCAGGGGTAGCTGAGAGGATAATTTGCCTCTTGTGGAGTTTGCTTATAACAACAGCTACCATTCCAGTATACAGATGACGAAATACGAGGCTTTGTATGGGCGGAAATGCAGGTCGCCGATTGGTTGGTTCGACGTTGTTATACCCCGTATTTCCAGAGTATGTACGTAAGGGAATACGTACAAAAAGTTTGGCCTTAAAGTTAGCCTTGGACGTTTTTTTTGTACACAACTCACTAAAAGAATCGTTTTCCGACGAAACGTTTCCACAGCTTTCGTAGGGAAAATTCCGGCTATGCCATTGCTAATTTTTGCGGATTTTTCCGAGAGACGAAACATTTTGGACCAACGGGAGGGCGACACTTGGCACCCTCCCATTGGTGGACTTGATAAATCCATTTGGGACGAATTGAAGAGCCATGGCACGTTTTTGTGCCTTGTGCACAAGTCAAGGAGTTGGTAGGATATTTGTGTATAGTTAATCCTCACCCTACACTTGCCTTGCACTTGTCTTCATCTTGGCCATTGGTTGGCCAAGGCTTGAGCTATAAATACCCCCTTAGAGATGAAGAGTTCTTCATCCACAAAGTTATCTTCCAAGTCTTGAAAAAATCCTCTCCTCTCCCTTAGCCTTTCGTCCAACACCTCTCCCCCAGGTGAGTTTGGCGGGGGCTACCCACTAGCCTGGCGAAATCTACCCCACTCCTTGGTAGAAAAGTTGTCTTCTAGTATCGTTATAATGCCCAAAATACCCTAGCCCAAATCCCATAGTACTTAGTAGAAGTTGTGAAGAACTTCTAGGGTTTCTTAGACTCTGGAGCGTACAACTTAGAGCTAAACCTTGCTCAGCGCGACTTTATCTAGGATATTTTGGGCTTACCGGGTAACTAATCCTAACCTCTTTTGAATTAGAGAATACATCTTGTAGTAGTATTGAATAAGTATTAAATACTTAGAAGGATATCACAGAATAGAATTGGAATTACCACAGTAGAAGGGTTTAAAGAAGAATAATCAAAGCGTACTTACATAGGACTGTTTTCACTGATGAACTTATATAGCTCACGGGTAGGGAGAGTCTTGCCCAGTTCAGTAGAATTGTGAACCCTCTGTTTAGAATGACCTTGAGTAGTCTTTGATAGATGTGCGTGACTATTATGGTGACTCTCTGCGCGACATATTGACTTGGCGGTGGTTTTATTTGAGAAGGTATGTTATTCTTCCTAAAGCATGATATTTTACAATATATAGTATGGTAGGCGTACATGTGTTAATGAATAATACTTACGGCAATGCCTCACGCTTAAGCTGAATAATACTTACGTGATGCCTCGGCTTAAGCTGAATAACAAAGAAGCTGGAAGCATTTCAAAAGAATCTTGAATCATTTTTAACGAAGATAAATATTTGGTTTTTAAAACAAAAGCTTAAGAGTTATACTAGCTTTATGGGAAGTTAGGTATAACAACTTAAGAAAGATAAAAAGGCTATTTACTTGTTTGTTTATAAAAGCCTTGTATTGATTTACATTAAGTGTAGTAAGATTTGTGTGATAAGTAGACATATTATGATGCTACAGGTTAGTGTCTTGAAATCTTGTGTAAGGGGTCATTCTTGCTGTGCTTACGTTGCTAAGGTAAGTCCGTTGTCTTGTTATTGTATCACTACCCCTTATTTGTTATCTGAGGGCTTGCCCACTTGATCTTGGTCTATACGGCTATGCGGTCTGTGAGACTATGCGGAGCGGCGGTATGCTCGAGATTGATCATTCGGGTGTTTAGCTGATCACGAGGGGATTCCCTATGCGATCTGTTGAGACTATGCGGTCTTTTGAGGCTATGCGAGTGCGGAGCCTAGGCGGATCTGGGGTTGGCTGCCCCGATGCGGGAATACCTCATGCGGTGCGTGTGTGACCTATGCGGGCTGCGGAAGTCGAGGACTAGGCACGAGAATGATACTATGGGCGATTGGCCTTGCCCGATCATTCGCGGCCTAGAATAGACACATTCTGATTTTCTATTCCGTTGTTGTTTGTGATGTGGCACTATGTGCAATTGAAGCGGATTGTATTTGTGAAAAGGTTTTAAATACTTTGATTTCATTTCGATTCTTTATAGTTTCACATACTTGGTACTGTTATCTTGACCTCGCCCGAGCTGCGTTCATGCGCGGTAAGAAGGCAGTGCTAGATCCGCATCCTTAGGATCTCTACGTTGGTGTCGGAGCTCCATCTCTTGGAGGCTCTACTGTGGTATGATCTCCTGTTGTAGATAGTTTTGTACGATCGAGGGTATGGCGGGGCCCTGTCCGCCATAGTTGTATTTTTCCTTAAGTGCAGTAGTCATGTTATGCGATGTCGGATGTAATTGCTAAACCTTGTTTATATATTTATGCCGAAAGCGACGTTTGTTCACATAAAGCGTATGTCTTATTTTATAAACTCTTTCATGTCTTGTTTTATATATCCGCTCATTACTCTGATGTATGACTACTTGGGTGCCCCGGTAAGGCACCAGTTACGGGCCCCGGAATGGGTCGTGACAAAAGTGGTATCAGAGCAGTTAATCTTCGGAAAGTGTCTGACCGTATCTAGTAAGTCTTGATTATCGGTGTGTTGTGCACCACACCAATAATCGTGAGGCTATTGGATTTTTAGGATTGGTTTCCATTCTTCATTACGAGATCGTGCTTTAGAGGCATGTTATAGGTTGGACCCTCTAACGTATTCCTTTCTATGCTGATTATGCCTCGCGTAAGGCAACCGGGCCCGAAGAAGGGCAAAGCGGCGTGAGGCTGCTAGCGAGACACCCAGTCACGAGGCTCGAGGCCCGATCTATACGAGACGGCGAGTTCTATGGCGCCGCCGGCCCAGGCCCGAGATCGCGGTACCCACCTCGCGTCCCGCGGCTGGGCGGAGGTTAGGGTACAAGGAGATGGCCCGGCTTTGGCTAAAGTTGTGGCCCGATCGAGAGAGGCTGGATGCGGCGGTTCGGCTCTAGCTCGATCGCGACCGTAGTGCACGCGAGGCGAATAGTTTGAGGCTACGGGATTTCCTTAGTTGTAGCCCGCCAGAGTTTTACGGGTCGGCGGAGGATGATCGCGAGGAGTTCATCCGTCACCGCAGAGGATTATGCGGGTGATCAGGGCTTCAGAGACTGAGTCTGTGACATTCGGTTCGCATCGGCTGCGTGATACCGCAGTCGATTGGTTTGATTCATGGGAGCTTTCCCGGGGAGAGCATGCACCTCCAGCGGTATGGGATGAGTTTTCAGAGGCTTTTCTCACACACTTCTTGCCTCCGCGAGATGAGGAGGGCAGTGATAGATTCTTGTTCTTTGAGGCGGGGAGGGCCTTGTGAGTGAGAGTACAATGTCGAGTTTGATTCTTTGGCTCGATATGTCCACTGCCCAGTAGCGAGAGATGGAGGGCGGGGTGTATCGCTATATCACCGGGCTAGATGATTACATGGCGAGTCTTGTGCGGGTGTGTCCCGGCCGAGCATGGACATAACCGTATGCGAGCTCATGCTTTGGGATGTGAGGCGTAGAGACCGCCGGGTAGGCGATATCAGCGGCGAGAAGAAGGCGAGCGGCGGTTCTTTTGGTGGTTCGGGGTGGCGGCATCGTGAAGTCGGTTGCACCACGGCCAGGCGAGCGCTCTACCTCCTCATTTTGATGCGGCCAGAGCGATCGGGGCGGTCGGGGCCCGGGACTTGGTTTCGAGTAGCGGGGTGCTAACGTTCGAGTCTGCTCGGTGTGCCCGTTGTGGCAGATACCATTCGGGCGTACTCAGGAGCCTACTATACTTGTGGCGGCGAGGTCATTTCGCGAGTTTGTCGGCCGGGAGGCGGCGGTAGTAGGGCCCGATCTGCGGTGCATTGCGCTGCTTCATCCCAAGCGATTACTCGCCCGGAGTGAGGTACTCATGGACCAGCGGGTCGCGGCGAGTCGTGGCGCGAGTCGATTCTAGCGGTCCTCAGAACCGCATTTATGCTTTGTCCAGCCGACAGGATCAGGAGGCCTCACCTGATGTCGTCACAGGTACCTTATCAGTTTCTGGGTTTGATGTGTATGCTTTGATAGATCCGGGTTCTACTCTGTCCTATATATCTCCACTTGTTGCTAGTAGGATAGGGATAGAGCCTGAGTCCATAGACCCTTTCGAGGTAGCTACGCCAGTGGGTGATTCGGTGGTAGCTCGGCGGGTATATAGAGCTTGTCCTGTGACCATTCTGATCGTCGGACCTAGCCGACTTGATAGAGTTGGAGATGATTGACTTCGGCGTGATCATGGGGATGGATTGGCTAGCTTCTTGCTATGCCAATGTAGGCTGAGAGAGAGTAATGCGGTTCCGATTTCTGAGGCCGGTTGTTGTGTGGGAGAGCACGGTATCGCCGAGGTAGGTTTATTTCCTACCTCAAGGCTAGGAAGATGTGCGAAGGGTATATCTACCATCTCGTTGGTGTTTGATCTGAAGGCTGCGGTACCAGATTTTCGTCGATTCGATGGTCGAGAGTTCCCAGGCGTGTTTCGAGCGACCTCCGGGTATCCCTCACGAGAGGAGATTGAGTTTTGTATTGACATATTGCGGACACTCGGCTATTTCCATTCGCCATACGAATGGCACTGCCGAGTTGAGAGAGTTGAAGGATCGGCTTAGGGATTTCTTTGGAGAAAGGGCTTCATCGGGCCTAGTGTTTCTCCACGAGGCGCCCGGTATTGTTCGTGAAGAAGAAGGGCGGGGCGCTGCGCATGTGTGTTGATTCTGACGGTGAACAAGGTGACCATTAAAACGAATACCCCCTTCCCGAGATTGATGATTTGTTCGACCGATTGCGAGCGCGAGATGTTTCTCAAGATTGATCTGCGTTCGGGCTATCATCGAGTTCGTGTCGAGAGAGGTGGATGTCCCTAGAATTTGCATTCGGACGATGCGGGCATTATGAGTTCGAGTCATGTCTTTTGGGTTGACCAATGCTCGTGGTATTCATGGATTTGATGAACCGAGTGTTCAAACCATTTTTGGACGTTTGTGATAGTGTTCATTGATGATATCTTGGTTTATTCTCGCTCGAGCGAGGAGCATGCGGAGCATTTGAGGGCTGTCTTGTGATTCTCGGAACAGCATTTATCGCCAAGTTTTCCAAATGTGAGTTTTGGTTGACTTGATGGCGTTTCTTGGGCATATTATCGGGTGATGGCATTCGAGTGGATCTGGCCAAGATCGAAGCGATCGAGGACTTGGCCTGAACTCTTACTCAAGCGGAGGTTCGCGATTTTACGGGCCTTGCGAGGATATTATCGGTTCGTGGAGAAGTTTGCTTCTATCTACGCACCATTGACTAGGGTGACTCGGAAGCGGCCAAGTTTGATGGTGATGCTTGTGGCGGGGTTTCGATTCTTGAAAGAGAGGCGGCGACCGCCCGTTCTTACTCTTCGGAGGTCGGATGGTTATGTCGTGTATTGTGATCGTCGGGCATCGGGTTGGGATGTGTGTTGATGCGGCATGGCGAGTTATAGCATATGCATCCCGACGGTGAAGAAACACGAGAGAACTACCCCCATGATTTGGAGTTGGCGGTGTGATTCACGCTTTAAAGATGGAGGCACTATTTGTATGGGGTTCACGTGGATATTTATACGGACCACAAGAGCCTCGGTATATCTTCGACGGAGGAGTGAACTTACGGCGAAGGCGGTGGTTAGAGTTGCTTAAGGATTACGATGTTGATATCTGTACCACGGGAAGGCCAATGTTGTGGTGATGCTCTTAGTCGTAGGTCGATGGGAGCCTATCGGATGTGCGGATTGAGAGGAGGACATGGTTCGTGATTTGCATCGATTAGCGAGCCTTGGTGTCCGTTTGATTGATTACGATAGCGATGGGGTTAGAGTTCGTGAGGTTGCGAGTCTTCCATCGTCGAGGTGATGAGGCAACGATTCGAGGATCGGCTTTGATTCGATATCGTGATCTGACTCTTCGTGAGGCAAGGTCGCTTTTGGTAGCACGATGGGGTGCTAAGGTTTGAGCGAGTTGTGTGTTCGGATGTTTGAGGACTTGGCGGCGAGTTCTTGGGAAGCCACAGCGCGGCGTTACTCTATCCGTCAAAGTCGACCAAGATGTACCACGACCTTAGATCGTGTATTGGTGGGATGGCTTGAAGAGGGGCGTTGCGAGTTCGTAGCTCGGTGCCCTTGTTGTCGGCGGTGAAGGTAGAGCACGAGGCACGGTGGTTTGTTGCGGCGATAGAGATCCCGACACGGAAGTGGGAGGTAATCAACATGGACTTCATCGAGATTACCTCGCACTCGGAGGAGACATGATTCTATTTGGGTTATCGTCGACGGTGGCGAAATCAGCCCACTTTCTTCCGTCGGGGCGACTTTTCGGTGAGGATTATGCGGACTTTACATCAGAGATCGTCGGTGCGTGAGTCCCTACCGATCATATCGCAGAGGAGCCCGATTTACGGCTAACCAGAGTCCTTCCAGAGGTTTAGGGGCGGTGAGCACGAATCTGCATTTCATCCTGAGCAGACGGACGAGCGAGCGCACTATCCGGACTGCGAGGATATCTTTGCGAGCTGTGTTATTGACTTCGATGGTAGTTGGGAGGATCATTTGCCTCTAGTTGAGTTTGCGTATAATAATAGCTACCACTCCGGTATTCGGATGGCGCCTTATGAGGCCTTGTATGGGAGGAAGTGCGGATCGCCTATAGGTTGGTTCGATGTGGGCGAGTGCGGCTAGTGGGACAGATTTGGTGCAGCGGCGATGGATAAGGTGAAGCTTATCAGAGAGAGGCTATTGACGGCTCGAGTCGGCGAAGTCGTATCACGAGATCATCGTCGTCGGCATCTTGAGTTCGAGTTCATGATTGGGTTTTCCTAAAGGTGTCACCCATGAAGGGTGTGATGAGATTCGGAAGAAGGAAACTCGGCCCATGGTACATTGGGCGTTTCAGTTGTCGCGAGATAGGCAAGGTTGCCTATGAGTTGGATCTGCCGTCCGATCGGAGGCGGTGCATCCGGTTTTCACGTATCTATCTTTGAGAGATGTATCGGGGATCCATCTAGGGTACACCGTTGGCGATGTCGGTGGCCAGGGGTTATCGTATGAGAGATTCCCATAGCGATAGTCGATCGTCGGAGTTAGGCGTCTGCGGACGAGGGCGTGGCTTCCGTCAAAGTCTTGTGGCGGAACGAGCTCGAGGAGGAGATGACGTGGGAAGCGAGGAGGACATGAGGCGAAGTATCCTCACCTATTCCCACACCTCCGGTCATTCACTTTCCTACTTGTAAATTTTCGTTATCATTTATGCCTAAGTGTTATTTTTGTGGCCATGTGTGGCACTTACAAAGCTGTTTAAGCTTCCCGATAAGCGTCTTGAGAAGGAACATTCGGGACGAATGTTTCTAAGGAGAGGAGAATGTTATACCGTATTTCCAGTATATGCGTGAGAATACGTCTGAAAAGTTGGCCTTAAAGTTAGCCTTGGGCGTTTTTGTACACAACTCACTAAAAGAATCGTTTCAGGCGAAAGCGTTTCCACGACTTTCGTAGGAAAATTCGGCTATGCCATTGCTAATTTTGCGGATTTTTAGAGAGGCGAAACATTTTGGACCAACGGGAGGCGACACTTGGCACCCTCCATTGGTGAACAGATAAATCCATTTGGGCGAATTGAAGAAACCATGGCACGTTTTTGTGCCTTGTGCACAAGTCAAGGAGTTGGTAGGATATTTGTGTATAGTTAATCCTCACCCTACACTTGCCTTGCACTTGTCTTCATCTTGGCCATTGGTTGGCCAAGGCTTGAGCTATAAATACCCCTTAGAGATGAAGAGTTCTTCATCCACAAAGTTATCTTCAAGTCTTGAAAAATTCTCTCCTCTCCTTAGCCTTTCGTCAACACCTCTCCCCAGGTGAGTTTGGCGAGGGCCTACCCACTAGCTGAAATCTACCCCCTCCCTTGGTAGAAAAGTTGTCTTCTAGTATCGTTATAATGCCCAAAATACCTAGCCCAAATCCCATAGTACTTAGTAGAAGTTGTGAAGAACTTCTAGGGTTTCTTAGACTCTGGGAGCGTACAACTTAGGAGCTAAACCTTGCTCAGTGCGACTTTATCTAGGATATTTTTGGGCTTACCGGGTAACTAATCCTAACCTCTTTTGAATTAGAGAATACATCTTGTAGTAGTATTGAATAAGTATTAAATACTTAGAAGGATATCACAGAATAGAATTGAGCTGTTACCACAGTAGAAGGGTTTAAAGAAGAATAATCAAAGCGTACTTACATGGGAATTTGTTTTCCTGATGAACTTATATAGCTCAGGGTAGGGAGAGTCTTGCCGAGTTCAGTAGAATTGTGAACCCTCTGTTTAGAATGACCTTGAGTAGTCTTTGATAGATGTGCGTGACTATTATGGTGACTCTGCGCGACATATTGACTTGGCGGTGGTTTTATTTGAGAAGGTATGTGATTCTTCCTAAAGCATGATATTTTACAATATATAGTGCGGTGACGTACATGTGTTAAGCGAATAATACTTACGGCAATGCCTCACGGCTTAAGCTGAATAATACTTAAAGCAATGCCTCACGCAAGCTTTGAATAACAAGAAGCTGGAAGCATTTCAAAAGAATCTTGAATCATTTTTAACAGAAGATAAATATTTGGTTTTTAAAACAAAAGCTTAAGAGTTATACTAGCTTTATGGGAAGTTAGGTATAACAACTTAAGAAAGATAAAAAGGAATTTACTTGTTTGTTTATAAAAGCCTTGTATTGATTTACTGTTAAGTGTAATAAGATTTGTGTGATAAGTAGACATATTATGATGCTACAGGTTAGTGTCTTGAAATCTTTGTAAGGGGTCATTCTTGCGTGCTTACGTTGCTAACGGTAAGTCCGTTGTCTTGTTATTGTATCACCTACCCCGATCGTTATCACAGGGCTTGCCCCCTTGATCTTGGTCTATACGGCCTATGCGGTCTGTGAGACTATGCGGAGCAGCGGTATGCTCGAGATTGATCATTCGGGTGTTTAGCACGATGCGGGATTCCACTATGCGATCTGTTGAGACTATGCGGTCTTTTGAGGCTATGCGGGTGCGGGAGCCTAGGCGGATCTGGGGTTAGCTGCCCCGATGCGGGAATACCTCATGCGAATTGCGTGTGTGACCTATGCGAGTGCGGAAGTCGAGGACTAGGCACGCAGAATGATACTATGGGCGATTGGCCTTGCCCGATCATTCGCGGCCTAGAATAGACACATTCTGATTTTTCTATTCTTGTTGTTGTTTGTGATGTGGCACTATGTGCAATTGAGCGGTGTATTTGTGAAAAGGTTTTAAATACTTTGATTTCATTTGATTCTTTATAGTTTCACATACTTGGTACTGTTATCTTGACCTCGCTTGGGGCTGCGTTAATCATCTGCGGTAAGAGCGGCAGTGCTAGATCCGCATCCTTAGGATCTACGTTGGTGTCGGGAGCTCCATCTCTTCGGGAGGCTCTACTGCGTGGTATGATCTCCACTGTTGTAGATAGTTTTATCTGATCGGTATGGCGGGGCCTGTCCGCCATAGTTGTATTTTTCCTTAAGTGCAGTAGTCGTATTTATGCGATTGTCGGATGTAGCGCTAAACCTTGTTTATATATTTATGCGAAAAGCGGCGTTTATTCACATAAAGCGTGTCTTATTTTATAAAGCTGTTTCATGTCTTGTTTTATATTTCCGATTACTCGATGTATGACTACTTGGGTGCCCGGTAAGGCACGATTCACGAACCGGAATGGGTCGTAATGAGGCGTGGGCGAGTGCGATTAGTTGGCGGACTTGGTTGTGAGTTGTGGATAAGGTGAAGCTTATCCAGGAGAGACTGTTAGCAGCTCAGAGTCGGCAAAAGTCATATGCGGATAATCGGCGTCGGCATTTGGAGTTTCAGGTAGACGATTGGGTCTTCTTGAAGGTATCACCCATGAAGGGTGTGATGAGATTCGGAAAGAAGGGAAAACTAAGCCCAAGGTACATTGGTCCCTACCAGATCGTCCGTCGAGTAGGCAAGGTTGCCTATGAGTTGGATCTGCCATCAGAGTTAGAGGCGGTACATCCGGTCTTCCATGTTTCTATGTTACGGAAGTGTATCGGAGATCCAGCGATAGTTTTCCTTGCTAGTGAGGTCCAGGTGACAGAGGGGTTATCATATGAGGAGAGTCCCATAGAGATACTCGATCGCCAGGTCAGGCGACTGCGTACCAAGGATGTGGCTTCCGTCAAAGTCTTGTGGAGGAATGATAACCGGGAGGAGATGACTTGGGAAGCGGAGGAGGACATGTTGAGGAAGTATCCTCACTTATTCCATACACCTTCAGGTAATTCATTTTCCCTTACTTGTCAAGTTTTAATTGAAGTATTTTTGCTTAAATGCTAGTATGTGGCCATGTGTGGCATTATTGGTATGTCGGGGTTGTAAAAGGAAACTATGTCGCTAATTATAAGTTTGACTCCGAAAGAACATTCGGGGACGAATGTTTCTAAGGGGGGAAGAATGTTACACCCCGTATTTACAGGACATGTTTTAAGAATGTACGTGAGAATCCCAAATGTTAAGATTAGAGACTTGTAAAAATTTATCGGAATTATGGAATTGTCGGAAAACGTAATATTGTGACGAATGGGAGGGCGACACGTGTCACCCCCCTTATGTTGTCTTGGACGAAAATAAGCATGGGTATAAGGGTCATTTGACCATTGTTAGGATGACAAAGTCTTGCAAGTTGAAGAGCTTGATAAAATTGACTTAGTCAATGGGACCACAAGTCTTGATATTTAAAAGAACTTCATCCAAGCCACACATTTGTGCACATCTTGACCCTCCATGTTACTATATAGTAGTACTAGTAGCAAGACAACTTCTATACTTAGACAAATTTTCAAGAAATTGGAGAACTCCTCTTGGATGCTCTCGGGTTCACCTACACAAAAAAGAATTTTTTTTGTTAGTTGTCCATTAAGCTCCACACTTTAAACCAAGGTTCATGAGGGTATTGTAAGGGTATCTCAATAGAAAGATCCCGGAAAAATAGCGTTTTCGTATTAGTCGCAAGGTGAAAACCTAGTTGTTTTTCTAGATTTTGATTGGAAGATTAAAGGAAACTTGTTTGTGATATTCTAAGGGTCTCAAGTGGCAGATTGAAGTGTCTAGAAGAGGCTCTAAGTTGCTAGGGAGCGACTTCGGATTTGAAGTTGGACTAAGACTCGTTGAGGTAATAATCTTGTCTCTTAAAGTGTTACAAGATTATATATTGTTGTTAGCCTTACATGTTTTCTAGCATGAAGTATATGCGTTGAAGATTTATAAGTGTTATGGATTGTTGTAGCCTAAAATCCGAAATGTCATATAAGCCTTTTGAAGTTGAATTACAATTTGGTCGTTATTTAGAATCGTCGCATGTTACTTACTTGAAGATTGTAGTAGTTATAATCGATTGCGACTTGATATCATGTTATGCTAACAATTTGGATTGAAAAGGAAATTGGATAAGAATTGGTGTTGTTGTATCTCAAGATTGCCGAATTTACACTTGTAGTTGTATTAGTTTGATATCAATTGTGGGGCGGAATTTTACACGTCTAATAGGCGTGTAATACCCTATTGTTAATTGCATTGTTGGGCCTTAAATGTGGCGTGTTTGGTTATTGAATTCGGCCTTGAAAAAGGTGGCAAAGTTTGTAGAAACAAAGGAGGTGTTGTCCGATTTTCCGTAGAATTTAGTGACTTTGAACTTATAATATTCTACGTTTGATATAAGACGTTAATAGACGTATTGTGGACATTATAGGTTGACATACTACGGGCGGGATATTGTACTTAGCAAGTGGATTGACCCGAAGAGGTATGTAGAACTTTTCTATCTTTTGAACATGAATAGTTGCACGTATATAGTGCGGTGAGCGTCTGAAGACCTTGATATCCTTTACCTGTTTTAAGAATAGCCAAGTTGGGTGAGTTAGGAGATTAACTCACTTCTTTAAAAAGTATTAAGGATGTCTTAAGTTTTCAAGTTAAGGGACATGAAGTGTTTTAAAGTATATGATACTTGTTTCGTTTTAAACGTATAAGTCCCTTGGTTAGGAAATTGTAATTGGCTAAGGTATAAAGTTAATATAACGACTTTATGGGAAGTTGGTTATATTAGCTTTATGGAAAGATAAATAAGGATAAATGACTTTATTTAATGAAAGACAATTTGATTTTAAGGCATCAATTGCCTTAGGTTTTAAAAGAAAAGAAGTCACTTGATTTAGAAGCCTAATTTTATTTCTAAAGGTATTGTGACTTGTCTTGAAAAGTAATTGTGACTTGATACTTGTCACGACCCGTTCCGGGGCCCGTGACTGGTGCCTTACCCGGGCACCCAAGTAGTCATACATCAGAGTAATCAGCGGAATATAAAAACAATACATGAAACAGTTGTAAAATGAGACACAGTTTATCTGAAGAAAAGCTTGCCTTACGGCATATATATATAACCCAAGTTTTTGCAGTTACATCCCAACTGTACAATAGGACTACAGACCTCTAAGAAGATAAACAACTATGGCGGGACAGGGCCCCGCCATACCCTGAATGTACAAAACTATATACAACAACAGGGAGATCATACCCAAAAAGTCGAGCCTCGGAGAAGATGGAGCTCACGACACCAAAGCAAAGAGATCCTAAGGATGTGGATCTAGCACTGTTGCCCTTACTGCGGCATGAGCGGCCAGGAGTCGATTACAACAGTACCAAGTATGTGAAAGCGTAAAGTACTTAAGTGAAATCAAGTATTTAAAGCCATTACAAATACAATCGGTTCAATTGCACGATTGCCACAACATAAGCAAGAGCAACATAGATATCATGGCCCGGTCTTTCCTAGGCGCGAATGATCGAAGCAAGGCCAATCGCCCATAGTATCATGATGCGTGCCTAGTCTGGACTTCCGCGATCGCATAGAGTCACACAGACCGCGTAGGTATTCCTCGCGTCGAGGGTAGCTAACCCCGATACCTCCTGGACTCGCGATCCGCATAGTCTCAATAGACCGCATAGTCACCGCGAGACCGCGCAGGGCATCCCGCGTCGGGCTAAAACACCGGAATGATCAATCCTCGAGCTCCGCGACTCGCGTAGTCTCACACGCGTAGGCCGTATAGACCGCATCAAGGGTGGCAAGCCCTCGGTATTAACGATCGAGGGTAGGTGATATAATAACGATATAAGCGACTTACCGTCTAGCAACGTAAGCACAACAAGAATGACCCCCTTTCACAACATCACAAGACACTAACACACATAGCATCATAGTATGTCTATTTATCCAACAATCTTAACATACCTTACAGAATTCAATACAAGGTTTTATTAAGCAATTAAGTAAACAATTCTTTTTATCTTTCTTAAGTGGTTATACCTAACTTCCCATAAAGCTAGTATAACTCTTAAGCGTTTGTTTAAAACCAACTGTTTCTCTTACATTAAAAATGATTCGATATTCTTTTGAAATGCTTCAAGATCTTTTATGATTGAGCTTAAGTCGGAGACATTGCGTAGTTATTATTCGAGCTTAAGTCAAAAGACATTGCGTAGTTATTATTCGATTAACACGTATGCGTCTACCGTACTATATATATATATTTTAAAATATCATGCTTTAGGAAGAATCACATACCTTCTCGCGAAATCCACCGCCAAGTCGAATATATGTCGCCTGAGAGAATCGACTATAATAGTCAAATACGTCTATCAACGTCTAGACTATTCTGTAAACAGTTCTAAGCAAAGGGTTCTATATTCTACGAAAAGTCGGGCAGCACTTCCCTACCCGGTGAGCTACTCAAGTCTACTGTGAAAACAATCCTATGTAAGTACAGTTCTATTATTCTTCTTTTAAACCCTTCTCTTGTGATAACGATTCAATTCTGATACGTAATATCCTTCTAAGTATTTATACCTATTCATATACTCTACAGTATGTATTCTCTAATTACAAAAGAAGGATAAGTTTATTTACCTCGGTAAGCCCAATAATATCCTAGATAAAAGTCGGTCCTGAGCAAGGTTTAGCTCCTAATTTATGCGCTCAGATAGCTCGAGAACCTTAGAAGTTCCCAACAACTTCTAATAAGATACTATAAAGGGAATTGGGCTAGGGTATTTGGAAGACAACTTTTCTACCAAGGGAGGGGTAGTGTTTGGCTAGGGCTTCTTTAGAGGGGTATTCGGCCAAGGCCTTCTCGAGGGCGAAAGAGGAGGCTTGGACGAAGGCTTAGAGAGAGGGAGGGATTTTCAAGACTTGGAAATGATTTGTGGATGAAGAACTCTTCATCTTAAGGGGTATTTATAGGTCAAGAAGTGGCCAACCAATGGCCAAGATGATGCCAAGTGCAAGGCAAGTGTAGGGTGAAGATTTAGGCAAGTGTCCTTATCCATCTACTACACAAAATATCCTACCAACTCCTTGACTTGTGCAAAGGCACAAAAAACGTGCCAAACAATAGCCCAATTGCCGTCCGATGAGGGTGACAAGTGTCACCCTCCCGTTGGTCCAAAATGTTTCATCTCTCGGAAAAATCCGCAAAAATTATAAATGATATAGCCGGAATTTACCCTACGCGAGTTTAGTAAAACGTTTCGTCGAAAAATGATTCTTTTCGAGTGTTGTGCACAAACTTTTTCGTCCAAGGTCTTTAACTTAGGCTAACTTTATGCGTACACCTCACGTACATACTCGTAAATCTGGTATAACATTCTCCCTCGCCGAAACATTTGTCGAATGTTCCTTCCCAAGACATTTAACAATAAGGTTCTTCATAACTTAAACAGTTTGCAAATGCCACATATGGCCACAAAACAACACTTAGGCATATATGACAATTTAAAATTTACAAGTAGGAAAGTGAATTACCTGGAGGTGTGGGGAATAGGTGAGGATACTTACGCCTCATGTCCTCGCCGGCTTCCCCGTCATCTCCTCACGAGCTCATTCGCCACAAGACTTTGTGGAAGCCACGTCCTTCGTCGCAGACGCCTAACTGACGATCCACTATCGCTATGGGAATCTCCTCATCGATAACCCCTCGGTCACACGGACATCGTCGATCGGGTGTACCACTAGATGGATCCGATACATCTCTCGGCGTAAAGCGTGGAACACGGATGCTGCCTCGGATCGGACGGCAGATCCAACTCGTAGGCAACCTTGCCTACCTGCGGACAATCGATAGGGCCCGATGTACCTTGGTGAGTTTCCCTTTCTTCCGAATCTCATCACACCGCCGTGGGTGACACCTTCAGAAAACCCATTCATCAACCTCGAACTCCGGATCGACGGCGATGATCTGCGTATGACTTACATCGACTCGGTGTCGGCAACCTCTCTGGATAAGCTTCACCTTATCCACTGCTTTGCACCAAATCTGGTCCCACTAAGCGCACCTCGCCCACATCGAACCAGCTATCGGCGATCTGCACTTCCTCCATACAAAGCCTCATAAGGCGCCATCCCGAATCTTGGAGTGGTAGCTATTGTTGTGCGAAACTCAACTAGAGGCAAATGATCCTCGGCTACCACGAAGTCTATAACACGGGCGTAGCATATCCTCGAGTGCGGATAGTGCGTTGATGCATCGTCTGTCTGTGGATGGAATGCGATGCTCGGGCTCACTGCGTCCCTAAACCCTTACGGAAAGACCTCCGGAAGTTAGCGTAAACCGGGCTCCTGCATGCGATATGATCGAAATAGGGACTCCATGCGATCGGCGATCTCTCGGATATAAAGTGCGGCATAATCCTCGGTAGAAAAAGTCGTCTGACGGGAAGAAAGTGGGCTGATTTCGTCGACTGTCGGCGATAACCCATATAGAATCATGTCTCTCCGAGTGCGAGGTAATCACGTGATGAAGTCCATGTTGATTACCTCCACTTCCGGTCGGGATCTCTATCGTGCGTAACAAACCACCACGGGCCTGCGGTGCTCTGCCTTCACTGCGACAACACGGGCGAGCTACGAACTGCAACGTCCTCTTCAAGCCATCCCGCAATATACGGATCTAAGGTCGTGGTACATCTTGATGCGACCACGGATGGATAGAGTAACGCTTGTGTGTGCTTCCCCGAGAACCTGCTGCGAAGTCTGAAACATCTGGAACACACGCCCTCAAACCTTAGCACCCGTGGTGCTACCTCAAGGACCACTTGCCCTCACGAAGAGGCGTATCGCGATGCGAATCAAAACCGGGTCCTCAAGCGTTGCCTCTTCACCTCGCCGACGATCGAAGACTCGGCAACCTCTCGAACTCGAACTCCGCTGCTATCGAGAATCAATCAAGCGGACACGAGGCTCGCTAACGATGCAAATCACGAACCATGCCCCTCTCTCCGGTGCACCTCGATAGGCTACCCGGACTACGACTAAGGGCATACGCCCTGACATTGGCCTTCCCGGGTGGTACGGGATGTCAACATCATAATCTTTGGCGGCTCTAACCACGCGTCTGCCGTAAGTTCGGCTCTCTGTGAAGATATCTTTGGAGGCTCTTGTGGTGCATTTAAATATCACATGAACCCCATACAAATAGTGCCTCGGATCTTCAAAGCGTGAATCACGCATGCGCGCCAAATCATGGGTGGGGTAGTTCCTCTCGTGTTTCTTGGTGTCGGGATGCATACGCTATAACCTTGCCTCTTTGCATCAACATCCCAACCCGATGCGGCGCATCACAATACGACATAACCGTCTGGACCCTGCGGAAGTAAAGCGAGGGCGGTCGTCGATCTCTCGCCCGAAGCGGAAACCACGCTCCAAGCATCGATCACTGGAACTTAGGCGCCTTACGAGTCGGCCTAGTCAATGGTGCGAGAGATAAAGCAAACTTCTCCACGAACCGCCTATAATAGCTGCGAGGCCCGAGCTGCGAACCTGCAGCCGGAGTAGTAGGTCGAGGCCAACTCATTGCCTCGATCTTGGCGTATCCACCGAATACCATCAGCCGACAATATGCCCGAAAAGCCACGAAGTTAACCAAAACTCACATTTGGAAAACTTGGCGTATAGCTTCTGGTCGGAGAAGCGTCGGCCAAGATCGCTCAAATGCTCTGCGTGCTCGCTCTGGCGAGAATAAACCAAGATATCATCGATGAACACTATCACAAACGTGTCCAAAATGGTTTGAACACTCGGTTCATCAAATCCATGAATCTGCGGAGCATTGGTCAACCCAGACATGACCACACGAACTCATAATGCGTCTGGTCGGAATGCGATCCTAGGGACATCGCCTCTCGACTTGTACGATGATAGCGATCGCGGTCAATCTTGGAGAAACATCTCGCACTGCAGCAAGTCGAACAAATCATCAATCACAGGAAGGGTATCATTCTTAATGGTCACCTTGTTCGGTGCACCGTAATCAACACACGTGCGGCGTCCATCCTTCTTCTTCACGAACAATCTGGCGCTCCCGGGGAGAAACACTAGGCACGATGAAGCCGCTTCTCCGGCAAATATCTAAGCTGGTCCTTGACTCTCTCAACTCGGCGGTGCCATTACGTATGGCGGAATGGAAATAGGCCGAGTGTCTGCAACACATCTATACAAAACTCGATCTCCTCTGGGAGGATGCGAAGGTCGTGCGGAAACACGTGCGGGAACTCTCGACTCTGGGCGGCGAAAATCTGGTACGCGACCTCGATATCAAACACGACGAGATGGTAGATGTACCCTTCGCACCATCTTCCTAGCCTTGAGGTAGGAAATAAACCTACCACCGGCGTCTGATGTTCCTCACTCAACAATGGCTCGCCGAAGCTGGAACCGTACTACTCTCTCTGCGGTCTACATGGGCGTAGCAGAAGCTAGCCAATCCATACCCGTGATCACGTCGAAATCGGTCATATCCAACTCTATCAAGTCGGCTGAGTCGCGGCGTATATGGTCCTGACAAGCTCTATATACCCTTGCTACCACCGAATCACCCAGCTGGCGTAGCTACCTCGAAAGGGTCTATGGACTCGGGCTCTATCCCTATCCTACTAGCAACAAGGGAGATATAGGGCAGTAGAACCGGATCTATCAATGCATACACATCATAATCGGAGGCGATAAAGTACTGTGGCGACATCGGTGAGGCCTCACGATCTGCCCGGTGGACAAGGCATAAATGCGGTTCTGAGGACCGCTAGAACTGGCCTGCGCCACGACCTCTGCCGTGACCTGCTGGCCCATGAGTACCCTGCCCTCCGAGGCGAGTAACTGTAGGAGATGATGAGCGGCACAGACCACATGGTGAGCCTACCACAGCGCCGCCGGACGGACAAACTCGCAAAATGACCTGCGGCCACAAGTATAGCAAGCTCGGGTAATCGCAACCCCACGAATGGAACACGCCACGGACACCGAAGCGGACCTCGATCGGTTAGCACCACTTGCTACCCAAATCCAAGTCACTGGGGCCACGACACGCCGAATACTCTGGGTGTCTTGTGATGATGTGGGAGTGCTCACGAGTGTTGGGGTGCAAATCTAGACTGTTGTTGAGGCCGTCCACCCCGAGAACTACCAAAAGAACCGGCCGTCCTGGCCTTCTTCTGATGCTGATACCTATCGACTCGTCGGTCTCTGCGCTCCTCACATCCGAGTCGTGAGCACTGCATCGGTAATGTCCATGCTGGTGAAGAGACACACCGCGCACAAGACTTCGGCCATATAATCATCTAGCCCGATGGCGTGGCGATGCACCTGTCCTCCATATCCGCTACCAATGCGAGGACATATCGAGCCAAAGAATCGAACTTCGACATTGTACTCCTAGCTATGCGTCCCTCTGTCTCGATAACAAAAACGGTCGGCCGTGCCCTCGCCATCTGTGGAGGCGAAGTGAGTAAGAAAGGCCTCGAGAACTTCGTCCCAGTAGGCGGGGATGCGTGCTCTCCCCGGGATAACTCCCACGAATCAAACCAATCGACTGCGGTATCACGCAGCCGATGCGAACCAAAGATCACGGACTCGGTCTCCGACGCCCTGATCACTCTCATAATCCTCTGTAGCTGACGGATGAACTCCTGCGGATCATCCTCTGGTCTCGACCCGTAGAACTCTGGCGGGCTCTGACTCGGGAAGTCCGTAGCCTCAAACTATACGCCTCGGGTGAACCACGGAGTGCTCTTGGGGTGCAGGCTGCTGCATCCAGCCTGTCCTCATGTCTGGCCACGATCCTGGCCAGCAACTGGGCCATCTCTCGGTAACCCATCTCATCCGCTCCAGGCTGTGGGACTGGAGGTACAGGTACTGTGGCCTCTGCTGGGGCCGGCGGCGTCATGGAACTCGCCGTCTCGGGTATAGACTGGGCCTGAGCCCTCGTAACTCTCGGCGTCCTACTAGCAGCTCCTGCCATTGCCTTGCCGCCGGGCGGGTTGCCTTACGTGGAGGCATAAGCGTTCTGAGAAAGGAATACGTTAGAGGGTCGACTTATAACACGGCTATAAGGCACGATCTCGAGTGAGAAGAATGAAACCAATCCTAAATATCCTATAGCTTCGCGATTATTGGTGTGGTGCACACACGATAATCAAGAACTACTAGATACGATGCGTAGACACTTTCGAGATTAAGCGCTCGATACCACTTTTGTCACGACGTTCGGGGCGTGGTAGTGCCTTACCGTGCACCCAGTAGTCATACATCGTAGTGTCGGCGGAATATAAAAACAATACATGAAACAGTTGTAAAATGAGACACATTTTATCTGAAGAAAAGCTTGCCTTACGGCATATATATATAACCCAAGTTTTTGCAGTTACATCCCAATTGTACAATAGGACTACAGACCTCTAAGAAGATAAACAACTATGGCGGGACAGGGCCCCGCCATACCCTGAATGTACAAAACTATATACAACAACAGGGAGATCATACCCAAAAAGTCGAGCCTCAGATAAGATGGAGCTCCTGACACCAAAGCAAAGAGATCCTAAGGATGTGGATCTAGCACCTGCTTGCCCTTACCTGCGGCATGAGCGGCCCGAAGGAGTCGATTACAACGGTACCAAGTATGTGAAGCGTAAAGTACTTAAGTGAAATCAAGTATTTAAAGCCATTACAAATACAATCGGTTCAATTGCACCGATTGCCACGACATAAGCAAGAGCAACATAGATATCAGAATGGCGGTCTTTCTAGGCGCGAATGATCGAAGCAAGGCCAATCGCCCATAGTATCATGATGCGTGCCTAGTCACTGGACTTCCGCGGTCGCATAGGTCACCTGCGGACCGCGTGAGGTATTCCTCGCGTCGGGGTAGCTAACCCGGTACCTCCTGGACTCCGCGATCGCATAGTCTCAATAGACCGCGTAGTCACACGGACCGCGCATAGGGCATCCCTGCATCGGGCTAAAACACCGGAATGATCAATCCTGGAGCTCGCGACTCGCGTAGTCTCGCGGACCGCATAGGCGTATAGACCGCATCAAGGGTGGCAAGCCCTCTGTTATGCCCGTATTTCCAGTATATGCGTGGGGCGTGCGTGAGAATTTGAGCCTTAAGTTAGGCAAAGGACCGAATTTTGGGCACAAGTGCCGATTGGAGTCGTTTTTCGACGAAACGTTTCCACAGCTTACGTTGGGAAAATTACGGCTATGTCATTTAGTATTTTTGCGGATTTTTCCGAGTGACTAAACATTTTTGGACCAACGGGAGGGTGACACTTGTCACCCTCATTGGACGATTTAGGGGGGGCGGTCAAGGGTGGTTGGCCTTGGCCGATTGGTCCCTTAGTTTTGGCCTTGTTTTGTGCCATGTTTTGTGGAGTGTTTTGTGGAGTAGGGGTTAGGGTGCACTTGGCTTGATCTTGTCCTTACACTTGCTATACACTTGGAAGGATCTTGGCCCTTGGTTGGCCTTTGGTTTTGCTATAAATACCCCCCTAAGTTTGAAGACTTCATCCATTCCAAAAACTTCCAAGTCTTGAAACCCTCTCCTCCCCCTTTGTGAGCTCTAGTTCGAGAACCTTCCCCCTCCCCCTTCCCTTGTGGCCTTGGTAGGAAGAACACCCACCTCAGGGTGTTCTCGTGTGATACCCCTTTTTGTGGTATTAAAATACTCCTCAGTATTGTTATAATGCCCAAAATACCTTAATATGTACCTTGTAGTATTCCAAAGATACCTCTATCGTAGAGCAGAAAATACTACCTTTTGTCCCTTTAGTCTCAACCGAAACCACTAGGAAATCTTCATTGATTGGTTGAAGTATTTAAGTAGAAGTTGGTTAGAACTTCTAAGGGTTGTTTGGAGCGGGTGGAGCACGGGTTGGAGCTAAACGTTGCTAAGGATCGACATTTAACTTGGATAATTATAGGCTTATCGAGGTAATTATCTTGTCCCTCTATTTGTAATTGGAAATTACATGTTGTTGAATATATAGTTGAAGTATACTATATATAGAACTGAACTTTGTATTTGGCAATGTCTTTTGACTTAAGCCTGAAGAGTAAAGATAAGAACTGAATTGTATTTACATAGGACTGTATTGCAGTAGACTTGTGTAGTATTGCTGAGTAGAATTGTACACGTCCGGTTAAACGTGTAACCCCCCCCTGGTTGGCTTGGTAGCCGACCTCGATAGAGGAGGAGATTTACGCTGTTGCGGGGGGGGGAGGTGCTGCCGAATTTTCTGTAGAGAAATGGAACCGTATGTTTAAAGTTAATAGACGTTTGTGACCTTTTTAGGTGAAAGTACTAAGAGTAGCGTATTCTACTTGAGGAGTGGAAAGGGCTAGCCAGGTTGTAGTACTTGGAGCATTTTGCTTATTGTCGATACTCGTCGCGAGGTATGTGAACCTCTTCCTATCTGTTCTAGCATGATATGTGTGTAACTATGTAGTACGGTGGACGTACAGGTTCTAAGTGTATTTGTTTGGTTTAAACATAAAGTGTTATAACGGCTTTATGGGAAGTTGGTTATAACAGCTTTATGTAGGTAAGAAAATGGTTTACTGATGTTAGAAATTAAGAGACTTGATCTTATAAGATAAGAGACTTAACTTATTTGTTTTAATGTGGATGTTTGTGTGAAACCTCATTCGTGAGTAATGAGTACTTGGTTTTTAAAGGGATAATGTTTCTTGATTTGGAAATCGAATGTGTATCGACAGGACCAACTGCGGCGTTAATAAAGGAAAATGTATTGAATAATGATGTGTTGTATTAAAACGGTAGAAACCTCCATCTGCATAGAAGCTAAGATGAGACAAAATGGTATTACATTTTCTAGATCATGTTCTTTGTAATAAGATCGTTATAAACAAGAATAAACTACTCACATATATGACATATGTTACTCAATTGTTTTAAAAGAGATTAAGACTATGAGTTATGAAACCTTTCTAAAATAAGTGACTTGAGCAATTGAAATTAGGCAAACTTGAACGTTTGGAAAATAATGTTGTTACTTGATTTTACAAAAGGGGAAGTGTCTTGTTTACTTAAAAAGATGGTCACGATTTTTATACTACGGGTATTGTGTGACTTATGTGAAAGTACTTTGAGTTGTGTGAAACTTGCCTATGCTTGTGATGATAGCCTTTGTTGTACAAGTGTTGTATTTACGTATTCTGGCGTCTCTCGATAGAGGCGGTTGACTTATTGAGAACTTACTTGGGCGTCTTTGGCGATGTGGAGAATTCCACGGGTATGTTTCCATTTTGATTCTTGTCTTGTTGTCGATGTTACATGGACATGTCTGCCGTCTGAGTCAGGGGCATGTGACCATGCGGCGGGGTTGATTACGATATATTGTTATTGTGGTTACATGGACATGTATACCGTCTGAAATCAGGGGCATGTGGCCGTGCGGCGGGTTGATCACCCGATATATTATTGTTGATGTCACATGGGCGTGTCTACCGTCTGCAGTCCGGCATGTGGCCATGGGGCATTGGTATTATTGTTGCATCATGGACATGTCTACACCGTCTGCAGAATTCGGGCATGTGGCCGTGATGCGAACATGATTGATGTTGTGGGCGTGAGACCCATAGTTATATTTGAGTGATGACTTGAGGCGTGAGTCCATTTGGACATATGCTTTTATGTTGTGAGCGTAGTTTGGTTATCATACATGTCTCTGCTTTATATAGACTAGTATGATTTCATTTCTGATATTTCTGATTTCACATACTTGGTACTGTTATCGACCTCCTTGAGCTGCGTTCATCTTGCAGCGGTAGAGTACATCGATCGTGGATCCTCGCTCTTAGGATCTCGATTCGATGTTTTGGGAAGCTCCGTTTCTCGGAGGCTTATCTTTTAGTATGTGTTCCACTGAGTTGTAGGTTCTTGTACATTCGGGGTATGGCGAACCTGTCCGTCATAGTTGTTAATAAATCTTAAGTGCAGTAATCTTTGTTGTGGCGGGGTTTGTAAAAGGATTAAAGCTGTTCGTTTTGAAAAAGTTGTATATATATATGTTATTGGAAGGTAACAGTTGGGTTGCTTTGTTTATGATCATATATCTTGGTTCTTGTTTAAAGTTTTATTTTCCGCTGGTTTTCTCTGATGTTGTATCACTAGGGTGCCCGGGGTAAGGCACCAGTCACGGGCCCGGAATCGGGTCGTGATAAAGTGGTATCAGAGCAGTTAATCCTCGGAAAGTGTCTACAGACCGTGTCTAGTAGAGTCTTGATTATCGATGTGTTGTGCACCACATCTATAATCAGGAGGCTATAGGACATATAGGATTAGTTTCCATTCTTCTCATTCTGAGATCGTGCCTTAGAGGCGTGTTGTAAGTTGGACCCCTACGGCGTATCTCGTTTTTACGATTATGCCTCGCGAAGACAACCAGAGCCCGGAAGGGCAAGGCATCCGAGTGTTGCTAGTGAGATCTGAGAGAGTGCGAGGCGCGAGCGGTCGATACGAGATTGTGCTTGAGCAGCGAGTTTTGTAGCGCCGCCGGCCAGCGAGTTTAGAGTCGCGGCGGTGCTGCTGAGACCACTGATACTGAGCCTCGGTCCACGGCTGGAAGCGGATGAGATAAGTACAAGGAAATGGCGATTCTTTGGCGAGTCGTGGCAGATATGAGGATAAATTTGGATCTGTGATTCGATTCGATGCACCGATGGTTCACCCCAGGCGAGATAGTTTGAGGCTGCGAGACTTTACGAGTTGTAGCCGCGAGTTTTATGGGTCGAGGCACGAGGATGATCGCGAGAGTTCATCAAGCGATTCTGACGGATCGTCATGCGGGTGATCAAGGCTTGAGACCGAGTCTGTGACCTTTGGTTCGCATCGGTGCGTGATACCGCGATCGATTGGTTTGATCGTGGGAGCTTTCGGGAGAGCATGCACCTCCAGCAGTATGGGATGAGTTTTGGGGCTTTCCTCACGCACTTCTTGCCTCCGCGAATGAGGAGGGCACGGGCAGCAATTTTTGATGCTTAAACGAGGCGGGCGTGCGGTTCGGGAGTACAATGTGAGTTCGACTCATTGGCGATGCGTCAGCGTTGGTAGCTAGTATGGAGGATCGAGTGCACCGATATGTTCTGAGGCTCGATGATTACATGTCGAGGCATGTTGAGTAGCTCTTGCCGGGCATGGACATTGCCCGCATGCGACTTATGCGCAGGTGTGAGGCGGAAAAGTCGGCGGAAGGACCCGGTCGGCGAAAGAGGACCGGGGCGGCGGGTCTTTTGGTGACTTTCGGCGGACCGCCTCGGCATCGAGCTAGTTTTGTACCTCGCGAGCGAGTGGTCCTCCAACCTTCGGGAAGCGGTCGAGCTCGAGGTTGAGTTTCGGGAGTAGGGGTGTTGGCGGATCACGGTCACCCTGCACCGGTGTGGTCGATGTGGCGGAACCGCATTTCGGGAGTGTCGTGGTGCGAGGAGCTTGTTATTTTTGCGGCAGCGGGGCCATTTGCGAGAACTGTCCGACCAAGGGTAGCACGGATGTTACGACTCGGCCTAACGGATCGATGGTGGTTCATCGCGCCTACAGATTATGCGCCTGCAGTGGCCGATGATTAGAGTGGGCGGTAGCCGGTATATCCTTAACCTCTAGAGTTTTGGTATGCTTGTTATGATGGTCTCATTATTATGTGCTATGTGCGAATAGCGTTGTGTTAATTGTGAGTTAGAAAACATGCTTAGTTGGGAGGATAAGTATGGGGGCATGGTAAGTGTGAACCACTGGTATCGCGATTGAGACCTTAGAGGTAAGGTCGTCTTGAGTAAAAGATTCGTTTATGTTTGACCTTTATCGAGTGCGTAGTATACGTGGGTTTTATTTGAGTGATCGGTCCATGGGTAATGTGAGATGGAAGTGGTAGCTTTCATGATGTGATTTAGCGAGATTGTTCGTGTCGGGAACAAGGGCTTGACGCGATTGTGGGTCGGGTTGAGGGCGTGATGCGGGTCAACCGTGGCCGGATTAAGGTGGGATCAGTTACGGGTGGTCCCTTGGTGGTAGGGTCACTAGGATGCTAGGCCCAAGTTGTATGACCATCGTATGAGTTGGTGGATATGTTCGACCGTGCGGATCGTGGGGCGGGAGCGGCCTTAGAGAAGATCGAAGTTAGTAAGATGACCAAATTTGGAGGTAGTGACTCGAGGGTTGGAAAGCGGCGTTGGCGGAAGTGTGGTACGGATACTAGAAAGAGTTTGAGTGTTCGAGAAGTACAACAAGATAGGAAAAGTGAGCGTGTGTGATCGTTTCTTTTGGGGAAATGAAGGTGTGAAGGAGTATATTTTAGACCTCGGTAAGGGGTTTTTGTGATGATTAGAGGTGTTCCTCGTTGACTTGGGTTTAAGTATTGTGCGTTTGTTATTTTTATGGCGGTGTGGCATGATTGTTTTCGTGCGTATAGCGATGAAGGCTATACTAGCGCATGTTTGTGTTGAGACTTGAGAAGGAACATTCGGACGAATGTTTCTAAGGAGAGAGAATGTTATGCCCGTATTTCCAGTATATGCGTGGGGCGTGCGTGAGAATTTGAGCCTTAAGTTAGGCAAAGGACTGAATTTTGGGCACAAGTGCGATTGGAGTCGTTTTTGGCTAAACGTTTCCACGACTTACGTTGGGAAAATTCCTATGTCATTTAGTATTTTTGCGGATTTTTAGAGTGACTAAACATTTTTGGACCAGCGGGAGGTGACACTTGTCACCCTCGTTGGACGATTTAGGGCGGTCGAGGGTGGTTGGCCTTGGCGATTGGTCCCTTAGTTTTGGCCTTGTTTTGTGCCATGTTTTGTGGAGTGTTTTGTGGAGTAGGGGTTAGGGTGCACTTGGCTTGATCTTGTCCTTACACTTGCTATACACTTGGAAGGATCTTGGCCCTTGGTTGGCCTTTGGTTTTGCTATAAATACCCCAAGTTTGAAGACTTCATCCATTCAAAAAACTTCCAAGTCTTGAAACCCTCTCCTCCCCTTTGTGAGCTCTAGTTCGAGAACCTTCCCCCTCCCCCTTCCCTTGTGGCCTTGGTAGAGAACACCCCCACCTTGGGGTGTTCTCGTGTGATACCCCCTTTTTTTGTGGTATTAAAATACTCCTCCAAGTATTGTTATAATGCCCAAAATACCTTAGCCTTGTACCTTGTAGTATTCCAAAGATACCTCTATACGTAGAGCCCGGAAATACTACCTTTTGTCCCTTTAGTCTCAACCGAAACCCTAAGGAAATCTTCATTGATTGGTTGAAGTATTTAAGTAGAAGTTGGTTAGAACTTCTAAGGGTTGTTTGGAGCGGGGTGGAGCACCCGGAGTTGGAGCTAAACGTTGCTAAGGATCGACATTTAACTTGGATAATTATGGGCTTATCGAGGTAATTATCTTGTCCCTCTATTTGTAATTGGAAATTACATGTTGTTGAATATATAGTTGAAGTATACTATATATAGAACTGAACTTTGTATTTGGCAATGTCTTTTGACTTAAGCCTGAAGAGTAAAGATAAGAACTGAACTGTATTTACATAGGACTGTATTGCAGTAGACTTGTGTAGTATTGCTGAGTAGAATTGTACACGTCCGGTTAGACGTGTAAACCCCCCCCCCCCTGGTTGGCTTGGTAGCCGACCTCGATAGAGGAGGAGATTTACGCTGCTGTTGCGGGGAGGTCTTTCTTGAATTTTACGTAGAGAAATGGAACCGTATGTTTAAAGTTAATAGACGTTTGTGACCTTTTTAGGTGAAAGTACTAAGAGTAGCGTATTCTACTTGAGGAGTGGAAAGGGCTAGCCAGGTTGTAGTACTTGGAGCATTTTGCTTATTGTCGATACTGCGTCGCGGTATGTGAACCTCTTCCTATCTGTTCTAGCATGATATGTGTGTAACTATGTAGTACGGTGGGCGTCAGTGCTAAGTGTATTTGTTTGGTTTAAACATAAAGTGTTATAACGGCTTTATGGGAAGTTGGTTATAACGACTTTATGTAGGTAAGAAAATGGTTTCTTGATGTTAGAAGTTAAGAGACTTGATCTTATAAGATAAGAGACTTAACTTATTTGTTTTAATGTGGATGTTTGTGTGAAACCTCATTCGTGAGTAATGAGTACTTGGTTTTTAAAGGGATAATGTTTCTTGATTTGGAAATCGAGAATGTGTATCGACAGGACCAACTGCGGCGTTAATAAAGGAAAATGTATTGAATAATGATGTGTTGTATTAAAACCGGTAGAAACCTCCATCTGCGTAGAAGCTAAGATGAGACAAAATGATTTTACATTTTCTAGATCATGGTCTTTGTAATAAGATCGTTATAAACAAGAATAAACTACTCACATATATGACATATGTTACTCAATTGTTTTAAAAGAGATTAAGACTATGAGTTATGAAACCTTTCTAAAATAAGTGACTTGAGCAATTGAAATTAGGCAAACTTGAACGTTTGGAAAATAATGTTGTTACTTGATTTTACAAAGGGAAGTGTCTTGTTTACTTAAAAAGATAGTCACGATTTTTATACTACGTATTGTGTGACTTATGTGAAAGTACTTTGAGTTGTGTGAAACTTGCCTATGCTTGTGATGATAGCCTTTGTTGTACAAGTGTTGTATTTACGTATTCTGGCGTCTCGATAGAGGCGGTTGACTTATTGAGAACTTACTTGGAGCGTCTTTGGCGATGTGGAGAATTCCACGGGTATGTTTCCATTTTGATTCTTGTCTTGTTGTCGATGTTACATGGGACATGTCTACACCGATCAGAATTTCGGGGCATGTGACCATGCGGCGGGGTTGATTACCCGATATATTGTTATTGTGGTTACATGGACATGTCTACCGATCTGGTCCGGGGCATGTGGCCGTGCGGCGGGGTTGATCACCAATATATTATTGTTGATGTCACATGGGCGTGTCTACACCGTCTGGTCAGGGAACATGTGGCCATGGGGCATTGGTATTATTGTTGCATCATGGACATGTCTACTGCCGATCTGACTCGGGGCATGTGGCCGTGATGCGAACATGATTGATGTTGTGGGCGTGAGACCCATAGTTATATTTGAGTGATGACTTGAGGCGTGAGTCCACGATCGACATGGCTTTTATGTTGTGAGCGTAGTTTGGTTATCATACATGTCTCCTTTATATAGACTAGTATGATTTCATTTACTGATATTTCTGATTTCACATACTTGGTACTGTTATCGACCTCCTTGAGCTGCGTTCATCTGCAGTAAGAATGTCGATCGTGGATCCTCGCTCTTAGGATCTCGTTCAGCGTTTTGGGAAGCTCCGTTTCTCGGAGGCTTATCTTTTGGTATGTGTTCCTGAGTTGTAGGTTCTTGTACATTCGGGGTATGGCGGGAGCCCTGTCCGTCATAGTTGTTGTAAATCTTAAGTGCATGTAATCTTGTTGTGGGCGGGGTTTGTAAAAGGATTAAAGCTCGTTTTGAAAAAGTTGTATATATATATGTTATTGGAAGGTAACAGTTGGGTTGGCTTTGTTTATGATCATATATCTTGGTTCTTGTTTAAAGTTTTATTTTCCTGGTTTTCTCGATGTTGTATCACTAGGGTGCGGGGTAAGGCACGATCCGCGGGCGGAATCGGTCGTGACACCTCGGTATTAACGATCAAGGGGTAGGTGATATAATATGAGATAAGCGACTTACCGTCTAGCGTAAGCCTGACAAGAATGACCCCTTTCACAACATCACAAGACACTAACACATAGCATCATAGTATGTCTATTTATCCAACAATCTTAACATACCTTACGAATTCAATACAAGGTTTTATTAAGCAATTAAGTAAGCAGTTCTTTTTATCTTTCTTAAGTGGTTATACCTAACTTCCCATAAAGCTAGTATAACTCTTGGCGTTTGTTTAAAAACCAACTGTTTCTCTTACATTAAAAATGATTCGATATTCTTTTGAAATGCTTCAAGATCTTTTATGATTGGGCTTAAGTCGGAGACATTCGTAGTTATTATTCGAGCTTAAGTCAAAAGACATTGCCGTAGTTATTATTCAGTTAACACGTATGCGTCTCGTGCTATATATATATATATTTTAAAATATCATGCTTTAGGAAGAATCACATACCTTCTCGCGAAATCCACCGCCAAGTCGAATATGTCGCGCGAGAGAATCGACTATAATAGTCAAATCGTCTATCAACGTCTAGACTATTCTCGCTTGATTCTAAGCAAAGGGTTCTATATTCTGCGAAAAGTCGGGCGCACTTCCCTGCGGTGAGCTACTCAAGTCTCTGTGAAAACAATCTATGTAAATGCAGTTCTATTATTCTTCTTTTAAACCCCTACTTTGTGATAACAGTTCAATTCTATTCTGTAATATCCTTCTAAGTATTTATACCTATTCATATACTCTACAGTATGTATTCTCTAATTACAAAAGAAGGATAAGTTTATTTACCTCGGTAAGCCCAATAATATCCTAGATAAAAGTCGGTCCTGAGCAAGGTTTAGCTCTAATTTATGCGCTCAGATAGCTCCAAGAACCCTTAGAAGTTCCCAACAACTTCTAATAAGATACTATAAGGAATTGGGCTAGGGTATTTGGAAGGCAACTTTTCTACCAAGGGAGGGGTAGTGTTTGGCTGGGGCTTCTTTAGAGGGTATTCGGCAAGGCCTTCTCGAGGGGAAGAGGAGGCTTGGACGAAAGGCTTAGAGAGAGGAGGGATTTTTCAAGACTTGGAAATGATTTGTGGATGAAGAACTCTTAAATCTTAAGAAGTATTTATAGGTCGAAGTGGCCAACCAATGGCCGAGATGATGCCAAGTGCAAGGCAAGTGTAGGGTGAAGATTTAGGCAAGTGTCCTTATCCATCTACTACACAAAATATCCTACCAACTCCTTGACTTGTGCAAAGGCACAAAAAACGTGCCAAACAATAGCCCAATTGCCGTCCAATGAGGGTGACAAGTGTCACCCTCCCGTTGGTCCAAAATGTTTCGTCTCTCGGAAAAATCCGCAAAAATTATAAATGATATAGCCGGAATTTACCCTACGCGAGTTTAGTAAAACGTTTCGTCGAAAAACGATTCTTTTCGAGTGTTGTGCACAAACTTTTTCGTCCAAGGTCTTTAACTTAGGCTAACTTTTGTACGTACACCCTCACGTACATACTCTGTAAATACGGGGTATAACAATACTACGGTTATTAGTATCTTGGAAGTTTTATATGAAAAAGAGTCATTTTTAAAAGAGTGGAAGTATGTAGTACTTTGGGTTAAATTCCCGGATTTTTATAAAAGACATGTTAGTGCCTTAAGTAAAATAAAATGAGAGTGTATATGAACAAGACTAATAAGAAGTTAGGGGGATTTCTTAACTTGCTTATATATGGTATGATAAGCAGGTAGTGCTTATGTTATAAAGGATAAGCCGGTAGTGCTTATGTTATGTATGATAGCCGGTTTGTGCTAGTGGTATATTATTCCTTACGGGGTCATTCCCCGGGTTTGTGGCATCATATTCCATGGATTTGCTACCCATGATGCGAGGAATACCTCATGCGGGTCCGTAAGGGCTTATGCGGGTGAAATAGTCCCATGCGGGGCAGATCAGTCCTATGCGAGGAATACCTCATGCGAGTCTACACGACCTACGCGCGGATACGACTATCACGAGAATACCTCATGCGGGTCCACACCACTTGCGGGTGAAATAGTCCCGAGCGGGTTGCTTAATGATCTCTGCGCGGGTGGTCTGCTTTGATCGTGAGCCTCCTATTTTTATGTTGTAAGTATACTCTTATTTACTCTCATTGTTAGTAAGGCCACGATTATCGTAATTTGATTATCATACATGTCTCCGGCTTTGTTTTAGACTTATGATGTAATTACAGTATTTTCCAGTTTTACATACTTAGTACATATTGTGTACTGACCCCCTTCCTCGGGGGCTGCGTTCATCCGCGGTAGGGGTAGCGAGTGGTGGATCCTCATTCTTGGATCACCGATCAGTGTCGAAGCTCCATTTCTCCGAGACTTGTCTTTGCATCGCTTTCCACGATGTTGTAGATTTTATGTACATTCAGGGGTATTGTCACGACCCGATCCCTGGCCCGTGACTGGTGCCTTACCCCGGGTACCCTAGTGATACAACATCAGAGAAAATCAGCGGAAATAAAAACTTAAACAGATATACAATAAGAAACAGGCAACCAAACGGTCACCTTTCCGTATATACATAAAAAGCTTGAACAGTTACATCCTTTTACAAACCCTGCCCACAACAGTGCTACAGACCTCTAAGAATTTTATAACAACAATGGCGGGACAGGGCCCGGCCATACCCCTGAATGTACAAGAACCTACAATCTCAGGGAATCATACCAAAGATAAGCCTCCGGAGAAACGGAGCTTCCCAACACGCTGAACTGTGATCCTATGAGCGAGGATCCACGACCGATGTACCTCTACCTGCGGCATGAACGCAGCCCCCCAAAGGAGGTCGATCAACGGTACAAGTATGTGAAACTGAAATATCAGAACGAAATCATAACAGTCTAAAAAATAAAACAGGAGACATGTATGATAACAAAACTACAGTTCACAACATAAAAGCAGTCATGTCAAGTCAGGGACTCACGCCCTCAAAGTCATCCCTCATGCCCATGGAACTCCTTCCTCACTGCCGGCAGTCTAGGTATAAATCGTGTGATATGTATAACATGTCTCGGCCCATCTCATGGACTCGGTGTCGGATCGTATGGAATACATTCCCGGCCCATCTCATGGACTCGGTGTTGGATCGTATGGAATACATTCCCGGTCCATCTCATGGACTCGGTATCGGATCGTATGGAATACATTCCCGGTCCATCCCATGGACTCGGTATCGTGTGAAATACATTCCCGGTCCATCCCATGGACTCGGTATCGTGTGGAATACATTCCCGGTCCATCCCATGGACACGGTATCGTGTGGAATACATTCCCGGTCCATTCCATGGACTCGGTATCGTGTGGAATACATTCCCGGTCCATCCCATGGACTCGGTATCGTGTGAAGTGTGGAATACATTCCCGGTCCATCCCATGGACTCAGTATCGTGTGGAATACATTCCCGGTCCATCCCATGGACTCGGTATCGTGTGAAATACATTCCCGGTCCATCTCATGGACTCGGTATCGTGTGGAATACATTCCCGGTCCATCCCATGGACTCGGTATCAAATCGGGTGGAATACATTTAAACTCTCTTTTTAAGACAGATTAAGATAATACCATACTTTCCTTTTAAATCAAAACACTTTCCTTTTTAAAATCAAGTAACAACATTCTTTTCCAAAAGTTCAAGTTGCATATTTTTAAATACTTAAGTCTCTTATTTTCGAAAGATTTCATAGTTCATAGTCCTAATCACTTAACGACGTAATTTCTTCTTTTAATAAAATTGAGTAACATATATCTTATGTGTGAGTAGTTTATTCTTGTTTATAACAATCTTAATAAAGCAGCCATGATCTAGGAAATGTAATACAATTTTGTCTTATCTTAGCTTCTATGCAGATGGAGGTTTCTACTGGTTTTAATATAATTAATTATTTGTCAATACATTTTCCTTTATTAACGCTGCAGTGGTTCGTTCGATACTTATTCTCATTTCCGAAATCAGTAAAACATTATTCTTTAAAAACCAAGTACTCATTACTCACGAATGAGGTTTCACACTTTTTAACAAAATTCAAGTCCTTAATATTTCATAAAACGTCCTTTATAAGTTAAGTCTCTTATCTTTTAAGATCAAGTCTCTTAACTTCTAAAATCAATAAACCATTCTTTTACCTACATAAAGTCGTTATAACTAACTTCCCATAAAGCTATTATAACACTTTATGTTTTAAACCAACCAAAACTCGTTTAGCACATGTACGTCTACCGTACTACATAGTTTACAAAACATCATGCTAGAAAGGATAGGAAGAGTTTCACATACCTCGCGACGATTATCGACAATTAGCAAAACGCTCCAAAGTACTCTAACCTTGCTCGCCTTTTCCACCCTTCAAGTAGAATACGCTACTCGTAGTACTTCAACCTATAAAGGCCACAAAACATCTATCAACCTCTAGGTCTCTTCGTAGAATAATTCTAGATACAAGATTCCTTATTCTACGGAAAATTCGGCAGCACCTCCCCCCACCGTAACCACATCAATCTCCTCCTCTAACAAGGCCCTCTACCAAGCCAACAACTACTAGGGGGAGTTACACGTCTAACCGGACGTGTACAACACTGCCCCACAATAATACTACAAGTCTACTGTAAATACAGTCCAATGTAAATACAGTTCAATTCTTCATAATTATACTTCCAATATACCTTATACTCAATTATTAATTACTACAACATGTAATTTCCAATTACAATAGGGGGACAAAGATCATTACCTCGATAAGCCCAAAATTATCCAAATTTTATAAGTCGATCCTGAGCAACGTTTAGCTCCACTTCCTGACGTTCCAACCCGCTCCAAGCAACCCTTAGAAGTTTCCAAACAACTTCTCTTAACACTTCATCTAAGCTATGAAGATTTTTCTAGGGCTTCATTTTGCGACTATTGGAATAAAGTAGTATTTCCGGGCTCCTAGTATTGAAATAACTTTGGAATACTACTAGGGATACTAGGCCAAGGTATTTGGGATTATACAATAATACTCAAAGTATTTTCTACTCAAGTGGGGGAGGGGGGACGAAAACAACTACAAAGGGGAGGGGAGTATTTTGCCTTGGAAGCTTAAGTGTGGGATGAAAATTGTCTTCAACTTAAGGGGGTATATATAGAAGAATCAAGGGTCAAGATTTAAGCAAATATAAGGTGAGGATTGGGGACATGTTGTGTGGGTAATTGCCAACCAAGTGTCCACCACAAAAACGGGACAAGTGGCTTGCCACTTGTCCCCACAAAAAACGTCCAAGTGCCACACTTTTTCGGCCATGGGCCATATGGGGGTGACACGTGTCGCCCCCTACTCGTCCAAAATATTTCATCTTCCGAAAATATCCGTAATGCCAAAACTCCGAAAATAAAGTGGGCCCCACAAAACTGTAAATTCTCCCGTGGGCCCCACGTGACCAATTTCGGAAATAAAATTCCATAATTCTCAAATATTCCAAAAAGTCCGAATACCAAATCTGGGAATCCAATTCCCATTAATGAACCTTTTTCCTTCACAAAATCCGGAAACTTTTTTGTCGAAAAATCACATCTTTCTTCCTTTCCAATTTTAATGTCGTATTCTCGTACGTACGTTCTCATATACATACTCTGGAACTACGGGGTGTAACAGGTATGGTGGGGCCCTGTCCCGCCACAGTTGTTATTCCTAGAGGTCTGTAGTCACATTTTATGGTTTGGGCTGTAAGGACAGAGTTGTAATGTTTTATTTGTGATTATGTATATTTTATGGAAGGCGGCCTTATCGGCTAGCCTGTGTTGTTTATTGTCTAAACATGTTTATATGTTGTGTATGTTCCGCTGCTTTTCTCTGATGTTTACCTGAACAGGGTGCCCAGGTAGGGCACCAGTCGCGGCCCCGGGGTCTGGTCGTGACACAACTGATCCCAATCCATTTTAGGTTATGGGGCGACCCGTAATAGGTCCTCAACCCGACCCACCGTCGTACTTAACTCTTACCCTTTGTCTGAATTAAATCTTATTGCCGAGAAGGCCTTATATATCTAAGGTCTCGGCGGTTATCACTGTTCTAAGGCTCACAATTTCCATGCCCCAAGCCTACATTATCCTTCCCCACATACGGGTAAGATAGCTTCTCATAAGCTCTTAATCGTGTTGTCTTAATCATAACAACCATACTTACTCCATACGGATCTCATCCGTACAATTCTCTTAAGCATACTACGTAGCTTAATCTATTAACATAGTCTTCCATTAAGTCCCTTAATCATAACTTCTTAAGGGTTCATTACCTTCTCAGACGGCTCATCATCTCCTAATTTCTCAAATTAGCACGTAAAACTTTGATGAAAATTCATTAAACTGTTCCATACCTTTCTGGTATCTATTTAGTCCTTACCAATTCTTGGTAATCTAAAATCATTCTAGGCAACACGCGTTTGACCCTCATACATAACTCTGTATAGATGTATGTCATAATACCAACTATACTACAATTATTACCAACCTGGATACGCAATCCACATAATCCTTCCTGGGTCACTGTTGTCTTTCTCGTAGCTGCAATCAACATAACTCGTTAGGGAGAGACGACCCTAACAAAATAGTTGTTACACCCCGTAATTCCAGGATATGTATATAAGAACGTACGTAAGAAAACCGGACTTTAAGATTTGAGACTCGAAGAATTTACCGGAATTATGGAAATGTCGGAAAACGAAACATTATGGACGAATGGGAGGGTGACACGTGTTACCCCCCCCCCCCCCAGTCTATTGGGCTTGGACAAAATGGACAAGGTCCAAATTGTCAAGTCTTGCAATGCCAAGGCTTGACATTGTTGACCAAGTCAATAAGCCCACTTGAGTCTTGATATTTAAATTCCTTCATCTAAGACCACACAAGTGTTATGATCTTAACCCTCCATTTAATTATATATTCATCCATGTAGCAAGATGTTACATCCCGTAAGTCCAGGACATGTGTAAGAAAGTGTATGTAAGGAAACAAGACTTGGAAATTGGTACGAAAGGAAGAATTGTTTTTCCGACGGAAAATCTGCCGAACGTCGGAAGAGAAAAATGTTCGTTGTTGAGAATTGGATTCTCAAAATGCATTATTTGGAGAGTATGGAACTTTTAACATTATGGAAATTTATTTTTACGGATTTGGTCATGTGGGGCCCACCCGAGGAATTTTACGTTTTGTGGGGCCCACGAGGGTTACGGAATTTTATGGATGAATGAGAGGGCGACACATGGAACCCCCACATATGGTATTGGACGAAATTTAGTAAGGGTAGAATGGTCATTTACCATGGTGGAAGATAAGTCTTGCTAAGCTTGATATTGTTGACCAAGTCAACTTGCCACTTGTGCTTAATCCATGTGATCTTCATCTTAGCCACCCATTTGTTTAAGTCTAAGCCATCCATAGTGTTATAAATACTAAGCTAGTGCAAGACAAGCTCTTCTAACACTTAGAATTTATCACAACATTTTCTTGTCCACTACATTGCTCTCGGGTTTGGAGGGGTTCCCACACAAAAAATTTGTAGTTTTGATCCTTTGTTCACAAGACATAAACCCAATGTCCCTAAGGGTATTATAAGGATATCTCAATAGAAAGATTTCGGAAAAACGGCGTTTTCATATTAGTCGCAAGGCGGAAACGTAAGGAGTTCTTCAACTTTGAAGTTGGAACTTGAAGATGGGTTCTTCATAGGCTTCTAAGGAGTGCTTGGAGCGGATTGGAACATAAGGAAATGAGCTAAGAATTGCTAAGGCGCGACTTTGAATCTTGGAATTTTTAAGGGCTTATAAAGATATATTTTTTGTCGTTTTAGTAGTTAAGACTTACTTATTGTTGTAGCTATGGATATTAGCAAGCATAAGTTATATATTATGAGGTTTGATAAGTGTTTTGGCTATTGGAACCCTAATCCGAAAAACTAGCATGTTAGCCTTAAGATTACAATTCAAGTCGATTATTCGTTTAAATCGTCGCATGTTGTGTAAGAAGGAAATTGTAGTTGTTGAAGTTGTTCATAACTATATAACATGTTAGACCTTAGAACTTGGAATTGGAAAAGGATTGGAAAAGACTTAGTGTTGTTGGTTATTGTTGGCCGAGAATGGCTAGTGAGTATTAAACTACTTCGTATAAATTGTGGGGCGAAACTTTACACGTATTGTAAGGCGTGTAATCCCCTTTGTTTGGTTGTTTTTTGGAGCCTTAAATGTGGCGTGTTGGTTATTGTATTCGACCTTGAAAAAGGTGGAAAAGTGAGTAGAAACAAAGGAAGTGCTGCCCGATTTTCCGTAGAATTAGAGACCGCTTACTTAGTATTATTCTACGTTAGAGACTAGAAGTTGATAGTCTTGTTGTGACCATTATAGGTTGACAATTCTACGTACGGCGTATTCGCAGCTTGTGGATTTAGAAAAGGTATGTGAACTATCTCCTCTTCTAGCATGATTCCTTAAGATCAAGAAAGTACGTCCTACTCCTTAAATGATCCATTCCTTGGTTGTATTTGGATTGCCTAAAATAGAATTTGTTCTATGTACTTCCTTGAGTGTACTTTGATGTTTAAATTGTAAGTTGTATAATCCATTTCCTTAGTGAAGTTTGGATTCTTAAAAGTGAAAGTATTTTACTTAAAGTACATAGAGTCTTGAAAAGGAAGTGGTTTCCAAATCTTTTGGCTAGTGCCTTAGTTCCAAACCTAAAGGTCATTATAATGACTTTAGGGAAGTCAAAGGAGTGATTTGCTTAATTGTTTTAAAAGAGGAGAAATGACATGATTTAAGAGAAGTAACTTGTTTTAAAGGTGTAAGTTACTTGAGGTTTAAAAGTAGAAGAAACTTGTTTTCTAAATATTAAGAGACTTGAAGTATTTTGAAAGTTAAGAACTTGATTTGTAAGTATGTGATACTTGTTTTTAAAAGTATAAGTCTCTTGGTTATAAAAGGAATGAAATTGTCTAAAAACCATAAAGGGTTATAACGGCTTTATGGGAAGTTGGTTATAACGGCTTTATGGAAGGTTTAGAAAGTTGTCTATTTTGATTAATGGGCATGAGTTGCCTTGATTGTGAAAATTTGAAGTTACTTGATTTCAAACGTTGAAATCAGTTTTCTAAAGTGTAGTAACTTACTTTGAAAAATAGACACACCTTGATGCTACGGGTGTTAGTATCTTGGGGTATTACATAAAAAGGAGTCTTTTGAAAAGAATGTACGTACGTAGTACTTTGGCTTGATTAATTGAGAATTATTCTATGTGTGCCTTGATAAGTACTTTGGCTTGATTAATTGAGAATTAGTCTAAGTGTGCCTTGATAAGTACTTTGGCTTGGTTAATTGAGAATTATTCTATGTGTGCCTTGATAAGTACTTTGGCTTGATTAATTGAGAATTATCCTATGTGTGCCTTGATAAGTACTTTGGCTTGATTAATTGAGAATTGCCTATATGTGCTGGTGATAGCCTTTGAGTGCAAGTATTATGTTTTATTACGTTGTCGCGACTCTCGGTTGTAGGGTCGGCTGCCTTGTTGTAAGTTTACTTGGACGTACCGACAGTGAGGTGGGATTCCACGGGTATGCTTCCATTATTTGTGTTACCCTACGGTCATGCTTATACGATGTGGGATGCCGGGGCATGCGACCGCGAGGGATACCCTATGGTCATGCTTATACGATGTGGGATGCCGGGGCATGCGACCACGAGGATACTCGCGGACATGCTTATACGATGGGATTCCGGCATGTGACCAGGAGCGGGTTTGATTCCCGGATTTGTTTGTATACCCCATGGTCATGCTTATACGATGTGGGATTCCGGGGCATGCGACCACGAGGTATACTCCTTGGATATGCTTATTGGTGTTATATTGTTATATCATGGACTGCCGGCAGTGAGAAAGGATTCCACGAGCATGGCTGATATTATGGGCGTGAGACCCATAGTTATATTTGAGTTGTGACTTTGAGGGCATGCGTCCCTGACTTGATATGACTGCTTATGTATTATGTACTGTAGGTTGGCTATCATACATGTCTCCTGTTTTGTTTAAACTGTTATGATTTCATTCACATTTCATCGTTTCACATACTTGGTACATTCTTCGTACTGACCTCCTTCGGGGGGGCTGCGTTCATGCCGCAGGTTTAGGTACGCTGTTTGGTGATCGGCAGGTGTAGGACCCTGCTCAGAGTTTTTGGATAGCTCCTTCTGTTCGGGAATTTATCTTTTTAGTATAAGTTCTTTCGATGTGCTTTTGTACGATTATGGGTGCAGCGGGGCCTTGTCCGTCATAGTTGATATAACTCTTAGAGGTCTGTATTCATATGTGGGATTGGACTCATGTACGGTGTAGTGTCTTTTGTTATGTATATTATATGGCAGCCTTGTCGGCTTTGCCCTTGCACGTACGATTGGATTAAAAAAAAAAAGAGGTGTTATTTAATTTCCGCAGTTTACTTTGTTGTTAAGGTAGAAGGGTGCCCAGGTAGGGCACCAGTCACGAGCCCGGGGTTCGGGGTGTGACAGAGTGGTATCGAGCGATCGGCCGGAATGTCTACAGACCGTGTCTAGTAGAGTCTTGATTATCGGTGTGTTGCGCGCCACACCCATAAACAGGAGGCTACAGGACTTTTAGGAGTTGGTTTCTATTCTTCTCACTCTGAGATCGTGCCATAGAGTTGTGTTAGTAAGATAATTCCTCTCTGACGTATTTTGTGTTACCGTTATGCCTCGCGAGGGCAACAAACCGCCTGAAGGGCAAAGAGTAGCGAGCTACTAGTCGACTCAGAGTTGATAGGGCTTATGCCCGGGGTATATCGGATGTTGTTCATGCGGCAAGTTCTTCTGCGCCAGTTTTGAGACCCCAAAGACGAGCCTCCAGGTTCTCGATTAGGAGAAGACTATGTGGTCGCGAGGAAGCGGTTATGTTATTGACCAAGATAGCGGTGCTACGGTTTCATCGCAGGAGGTTTTTCAGCCCGATGCAGCGGTGTCACAGAGGGTAGAGGGCCAACGTGGAGATCAGCGTAAGAGGGCTAGGCCGGTTGGTTATCCCGATGAGTTTTTGGACGAGCAGCCTCAGCAGCGTGTGAGATATTCGTCCCAGCCTACCCAGTACATACCCCCGCAGCTCACAGGTGGGAGATATGACCCCACAAGGTATTTAGGAGCCGGTCCAAGCTCCAGGGGTCGAGGTTCTCAGAGGAGCAGAGGACTTTCTCGGTCGAGGTCACCTATTCCTCAGTGTATCATATGTGGTAAGCGTCATTCAGGGAAATTCCGTTATGACACAGATGGTTGTTATTATTGTGGCCGTTCGGGCCACAAGAAGTGGGAATGTCCGGTTAGAAAGAGCGCCGGTAAGGTGGCTCAGCCTATGAGGCCGATGGTTGATTCCCTTTCCTCCACAGCTGTGCGTTCCCCAGGGCAGGGTGTTCAGATGTTAGCCAGCCGTGGTAGAGGTCAGGGTGGTGTTTATAGTTTTGGCGGTCCTTCGAACCGCAGAGCTAACGTGACTACGGGACAGGATCAGGAGGCGACATCGCATGGGGCTACAGGTATATTTCGATTCTTTGGAATCATACGTGTATTGATAGATTCAGATTTCGCCCTAGCATATATGTTTTCCCTTTGTTGCTAGCAGTTGTAAGTGATAGTACCCCCGAGGTAGGAATACTTTGATTAGTAAGGTGAAAAGTTAAGAATGTTGACAAAGAATGGTAAGTGAACTGAGACTATAGTTGTGTAGAGTTCACAAGTTGTAATTGCCCCATAACAGCGTAAGACCAATAGGGAAGAATGTACGGTAGAAATACTTTGGCTTATGTGACAAACCTCTAGTGAATAAGGGGGGCGGGGGGGGGATAGGGTGAGAAGTACCTTGAGATAAGAGAAAGATTTATTTCAGACTAAAAATGAGAAGTTAAGTGTGACGATGAGTCGGGTTATGGACTCATTTCGGGTCAACCGCTAGTAAAGAATGGGGTGATGTCAGTTAGAAATGGTCCCGTTATGTGATAGGGTCCCGAGGATGCAAGGCCCAAGTTTAGTTAATCGTTCTACGAGTTTGTGGATGTGTTCCACCGGAATCAGGTCGTAAGGACCGAGAAGAGCCTTAGCGGAAATTCAAGTAGCATCATGGCCAAGTTTAGAAGTACAAGAAAGTATGACAAGTAAGGAAATAAAGGAACCTCTAAGGATCCCGTGTTTTAGAAGACTGTAACCTTCGAGTTTTGTGAGGAGGGGTCGCGGACGGAAGTTCCATTGATATGTTTACGTATGTTGTGGTGGCCATGTGTGGCATCGTTGGTCTTGTGCAGTTTTGATTGAGAGGCATAGTATAGAGTTTATGCTGGAGTTTGTATAGCTTGACAACCGACTAAGAACATTCGGGGACGAATGTTTCTAAGGGGGGAAGAATGTTACATCCCGTAAGTCCAGGACATGTGTAAGAAAGTGTATGTAAGGAAACAAGACTTGGAAATTGGTACGAAAGGAAGAATTGTTTTTCCGACGGAAAATCTTCCGAACGTCGGAAGAGAAAAATGTTCGTTGTTGAGAATTGGATTCTCAAAATGCATTATTTGGAGAGTATGGAACTTTTAACATTATGGGAATTTATTTTTACGGATTTGGTAATGTGGGGCCCACCCGAGGAATTTTACGTTTTGTGGGGCCCACGAGGGTTACGGAATTTTATGGATGAATGAGAGGGCGACATGTGGCACCCCCACATATGGTCTTGGACGAAATTTAGTAAGGGTAGAATGGTCATTTACCATGGTGGAAGATAAGTCTTGCTAAGCTTGATATTGTTGACCAAGTCAACTTGCCACTTGTGCTTAATCCATTTGATCTTCATCTTAGCCACCCATTTGTTTAAGTCTAAGCCATCCATAGTGTTATAAATACTAAGCTAGTGCAAGACAAGCTCTTCTAACACTTAGAATTTATCACAACATTTTCTTGTCCACTACATTGCTCTCGGGTTTGGAGGGGTTCCCACACAAAAAAATTGTAGTTTTGATCCTTTGTTCACAAGACTTCAACCCAATGTCCCTAAGGGTATTATAAGGATATCTCAATAGAAAGATTTCGGAAAAATGACGTTTTCATATTAGTCGCAAGGCGGAAACTTAAGGAGTTCTTCAACTTTGAAGTTGGAACTTGAAGATGGGTTCTTCATAGGCTTCTAAGGAGTGCTTGGAGCGGATTGGAACATAAGGAAAGGAGCTAAGAATTGCTAAGGCGCGACTTTGAATCTTGGAATTTTTAAGGGCTTATAAAGGTATATTTTTTGTCGTTTTAGTAGTTAAGACTTACTTATTGTTGTAGCTATGGATATTATCAAGCATAAGTTATATATTATGAGGTTTGATAAGTGTTTTGGCTATTGGAACCCTAATCCGAAAAACTAGCATGTTAGCCTTAAGATTACAATTCAAGTCGATTATTCGTTTAAATCGTCGCATGTTGTGTAAGAAGGAAATTGTAGTTGTTGAAGTTGTTTATAACTATATAACATGTTAGACCTTAGAACTTGGAATTGGAAAAGGATTGGAAAAGACTTAGTGTTGTTGGTTATTGTTGGCCGAGAATGGCTAGTGAGTATTAAACTACTTCGTATAAATTGTGGGGCGGAACGTTACACGTATTGTAAGGCATGTAATCCCCTTTGTTTGGTTGTTGTTTGGAGCCTTAAATGTGGCGTGTTGGTTATTGTATTCGACCTTGAAAAAGCAAAGTGAGTAGAAACAAAGGAAGTGCTGCCCGATTTTCCGTAGAATTAGAGACCGCTTACTTAGTATTATTCTACGTTAGAGACTAGAAGTTCATAGTCTTGTTGTGACCATTATAGGTTGACAATTCTACGTACGGCGTATTCGGCTTATCTTGTGGATTTAGCCGAAAAGGTATGTGAATTATCTCCTCTTCTAGCATGATTCCTTAAGATCAAGAAAGTACGTCCTACTCCTTAAATGATCCATTCCTTGGTTGTATTTGGATTGCCTAAAATAGAATTTGTTCTATGTACTTCCTTGAGTGTACTTTGATGTTTAAATTGTAAGTTGTATAATCCATTTCCTTAGTGAAGTTTGGATTCTTAAAAGTGAAAGTATTTTACTTAAAGTACATAGAGTCTTGAAAAGGAAGTGGTTTCCAAATCTTTTGGCTAGTGCCTTAGTTCCAAAACCTAAAGGTCATTATAATTACTTTAGGGAAGTCAAAGGAGTGATTTGCTTAATTGTTTTAAAAGAGGAGAAATGACATGATTTAAGAGAAGTAACTTGTTTCAAAGGTGTAAGTTACTTGAGGTTTAAAAGTAGAAGAAACTTGTTTTCTAAATATTAAGAGACTTGAAGTATTTTGAAAGTTAAGAACTTGATTTGTAAGTATGTGATACTTGTTTTTAAAAGTATAAGTCTCTTGGTTATAAAAGGAATGAAATTGTCTAAAAACCATAAAGGGTTATAACGACTTTATGGGAAGTTGGTTATAACGACTTTATGGAAGGTTTAGAAAGTTGTCTATTTTGATTAATGGGCATGAGTTGCCTTGATTGTGAAAATTTGAAGTTACTTGTTCAAGCGTTGAAATGTGTTTTCTAAAGTGTAGTAACTTACTTTGAAAAATAGACACACCTTGATGCTACGGGTGTTAGTATCTTGGGGTATTACATAAAAATGAGTCTTTTGAAAAGAATGTACGTACGTAGTACTTTGGCTTGATTAATTGAGAATTATTCTATGTGTGCCTTGATAAGTACTTTGGCTTGATTAATTGAGAATTAGTCTAAGTGTACCTTGATAAGTACTTTGGCTTGGTTAATTGAGAATTATTCTATGTGTACCTTGATAAGTACTTTGGCTTGATTAATTGAGAATTATCCTATGTGTGCCTTGATAAGTACTTTGGCTTGATTAATTGAGAATTGCCTATATGTGCTGGTGATAGCCTTTGAGTGCAAGTATTATGTTTTATTACGTTCTTGCGACTCTCGGTTGGAGAGGTCGCCTTGTTGTAAGTTTACTTGGACGTACCGACAGTGAGGTGGGATTCCACGGGTATGCTTCCATTATTTGTGTTACCCTACGGTCATGCTTATACGATGTGGGATGCCGGGGCATGCGACCGCGAGGGATACCCTATGGTCATGCTTATACGATGTGGGATGCCGGGGCATGCGACCACGAGGGATACTCCTTGGACATGCTTATACGATGTGGGATTCCGGGGCATATGACCAGGAGTCGGGTTAGATTCCCGGATTTGTTTGTGTTACCCTACGGTCATGCTTATACGATGTGGGATGCCGGGGCATGCGACCGCGAGGGATACTCCTTGGACATGCTTATACGATGTGGGATTCCGGGGCATGTGACCAGGAGCGGGTTTGATTCCCGGATTTGTTTGTATACCCCATGGTCATGCTTATACGATGTGGGATTCCGGGGCATGCGACCACGAGGGATACTCCTTGGATATGCTTATTGGTGTTATATTGTTATATCATGGACTGCCGGCAGTGAGAAAGGATTCCACGAGCATGGCTGATATTATGGGCGTGAGACCCATAGTTATATTTGAGTAGTGACTTTGAGGGCATGCGTCCCTGACTTGATATGACTGCTTATGTATTATGTACTGTAGGTTGGCTATCATACATGTCTCTGTTTTGTTTAGATCATATGATTTCATTACAAGATCGCTTCACATACTTGGTACATTCTTCGTACTGACCTCCTTCGGGGGGGCTGCGTTCATGCCGCAGGTTTAGGTACGCTGTTTGGTGATCGACAGGTGTAGGACCCTGCTCAGAGTTTTTGGATAGCTCCTTCTGTTCGGGAGTTTATCTTTTTGGTATAAGTTCTTTCAAGATGTGCTTTATGCGATTATGGGTGCACGGGGCCTTGTCCCGTCATAGTTCAGTATAATTCTTAGAGGTCTGTATTCATATGTGGGATTGGACTCATGTACGGTGTAGTGTCTTTTGTTATGTATATTATATGACAGCCTTGTCGGCTTTGCCATTGCACGTACGATTGGTTTAAAAAAAAAAGAGGTGTTATTTAATTTCCGCAGTTTACTTAGTTGTTAAGGTAGAAGGGTGCCCAGGTAGGGCACCAGTCACGGGCCCCGGGGTTCGGGGTGTGACACAAGACTTGTCTCAACTCTTAGAAAAAATTTATAAAACTTAGAAGCATAGAGATGAGCTCTCGGGTTTGCCCATTGAAGAACAAGAAAAAATTTCGTTTGTGGTTCAATAATCACAATACTTTAAACCAAGGTTTCTAAGGGTATTACAAGGATATCTCAATAGAAAAATCCCGGAAAGACTACATTTTTACATTAGTCGCAAGGTGAAAACCTAAGTCGTTTTCATAGTTTTGGTTGGAAATTGAAGGAAAGTTGTTTGTGAACTTCTAAAGGCTTCAAATAGCGGATTGGAGTGACTTCGGATCTTGAAGTTGGATTAAGTCTTTTCAAGGTAACAATCTTGTCCTCTTAGTGATTAAAGATTACATGTTCTTGTAATTATATATATAAACAAGCTTGAGGTGTATATAATGGAGATTGAAATGTTATGAAATATTTGGAAGAAATCCGAAAGTTGCATGTTTAGCCTTTGAGATTGAAATTCAATTTGGTTATTAGTTTAGTCGCCGCATGTTATATAAAGAAGGAATTGTAGTTGTTGTTATCGATTGCGTCTATATAACATGTTAGAATAAACAACTTGGATTGAAAAAGAATTGGAAAAGACTTTGTGTTGTTGTACATTGAATAGCCTAGAATGACATTGAAATATTGGACTATTTTGATATCAATTGTGGGGCAGAATTTTACACGTCATGTTAGGCGTGTAATCCCCTTTTTGTTAGCTACATTGTTGAGCCTTAAATGTGGCATGTTTGGTTATTGAATTCGGGCCTTGAAAAAGGTGGAAAAGTACGTAGAAACAAAGGAAGTGTTTTCCGATTTTCCGTAGAATAAGTGACTTTACACTTAGAATATTCTACGTTTGAAACTAGAAGTTGATAGACGTATTATAGTCATTATAGGTTGACATACTACGTACGACATATTAGAATTAGCTAGTAGATTGAGTCGACGAGGTATGTAGAACTTTCCCTATCTTTTGAGCATGAGTTTTACAAATATATAGTACGGTGGACGTACGAGTTTTAAAGGAATTCGGTTCATTTTGATATCATTGCCTAAACCTAAGAATGTCTATGTTTGGTTGAGTTAGAGAATTAACTCACTTGTCTTTAAGAGATGAAACTACCTTAATTGTCTAAAACATAAAGAGTTATAACGGCTTTATGGGAAGTTAGTGTTACACTCCGTAATTCCAGGACATGTTTATAAGAACGTACGTAAGAACTAAAAAACGTTAAGATTTGTGACTAGTAAAAATTTATCGGAATTATGGAAATGTCGGGAAACGAAATATTACGACGACTGGGAGGGTGACACGTGTCACCCCCCCTTGGATGGTCTTGGTAGAATGGACCAATAGTAGAAAGTCATTTGACCAAAGCAAAGATGAACAAGTCTTGCAAGATAGAGCTTGATATATTTGACTAAGTCAAAGAGCCACTTGACTAGATCTTTTAAATGAAATGCATCTAAGCCACACAATTGTTCTAATCTAGACCCTCCATGTTGTTATATAATCACACTAGTAGCAAGACAAGTTTCCCACACTTAGTAAAATTTAGAGAAAATCTTGTTCTTGTTGAAGAAGCTCTCGGGTTAGGGTCACTTTGAAGGAGAAAAATTTTCGTTTGTTGTCCACAATTCACAATACTTTAAACCAAGGTTCCTAAGGGTATTGTAAGGGTATCTCAATAGAAAGATCTCAGAAAAGTGTCGTTGTTGCATTAGTCGCAAGGTGAAAACCTAAGTCGCTTTCATAGGTCTGGATTGGAAATTGAAGGAAAGTTGTTTGTGAACTTCTAAGGGCTTCAAGTGGCAGATTGGAGTGTCAAGGAAATGAGCTAAGTTGCTAAGGAGAGACCTTGGATTGAAAAAGAATTGGAAAAGACTTTGTGTTGTTGTACCTCAAAGTGCCGAGAATGACATTGTCTTTTGGACTTATTTGATATCAATTGTGGGGCAGAATTTTACACGTCTTGTTAGGCGTGTAATCCCCTTTTGTTAGCTACATTGTTGAGCCTTAAATGTGGCATGTTTGGTTATTGAATTCGGGCCTTGAAAAAGGTGGAAAAGTACGTAGAAACAAAGGAAGTGATGTCCGATTTTCCGTAGAATTTGGTGACTTTACACTTAGAATATTCTACGTTTGAAGCTAGAAGTTAATAGACGTATTATGGCCATTATAGGTTGACATACTACGTACGACATATTGGACTTAGCAAGTGGATTGAACCGAAGAGGTATGTGGAACTTTCTTATCTCTTGAGCATGAGTAGTTGTAAATGTATAGTACGGTAGACGTACGAGATTTAAATGAATTTCGTTTCATTTGATATCCTTGACTTGTTTTAAGAATGTCCAAGTTGGTTGAGTTAGAGAATTAACTCACTTGTTTTAAAGGTTAAATATATCTTAGTTTCTAAAGCATAAAGTTAGTATAACGGTTTTATGGGAAGTTGGTTATAACAACTTTATGGGAAGTTAAAGGAATGGTTTATTCTAGTAAAGTAAACAAGGATAAATGACTTGAAATAAAGAATGACAATTTGATTTAAAGGTATTCATTGCTAAAAGTTTAAAGTAAGGGTCACTTGGTTTAGAAGCCTAAAAATGTATTTCTAAAGGTATAGTGACTTGTTTTGAAAAGTAGACAAGCCTTGATACTACGGGCGTTAGTATCTTGGGGATTTTATACAAGAAAGAGTCATTTTTAAAAGGATAAAGGTACATAGTACTTTGGGTTAAATTCCTGGATTTTATAATGACATGTTAATGTCTTAAGTAAACTAAAATGAGGGTGTATATAAATAAGGCTAATAAGAAGTTAGGGGATTTATTAACTTGCTTATGTTATGTATGATAAGCCGGTGGTGCTTATGTTATGTATGATAGCCGATTGTGCTAGGTTATGTTATTCTTGCGGGGTAAACCCCGGGTTACTACTTATTCCATGGATTTGCTAACCATGATGCGAGTGCGGCGTTTGTACTCATTGCGGGTCCACCGGCCCTATGCGGGTGAAATAGTCCCATGCGAGGCATATGACCTCATTGCGGGTCCACAGGACCTATGCGGGTGAAATAGTCCCAGGAGTAGGATTGCTTAATGATACTACGGGCGGGTGGCCATACTTTGATCATGAGCCTCCTATTTTTATGCAGTAAAGTATACTCTTGTTTACTCTCATTGTTAGTGTCACGCCCCGAACCCAGGGCCCGTGACTGGTGCCCTACCTGGGCACCCTTCTACCTTAACAACTAAGTAAACTGCGGAAATTAAATAACACCCCCTTTTTTTTTTTAAAACCAACATACGTACAAGGGCAAAGCCGACAAGGCTGCCATATAATATAGATGAAAAAGACACTACACTGTACATGAGTCCAATCCCATATATGAATACAGACCTCTAAGAGTTATACTGAACTATGACGGGACAAGGCCCCGCCGTACCCATAACTGTACAAAAGCCTGTACTGAAGGAACTTATACCAAAAAGATAAACTCCCGAACAGAAGGAGCTATCCAAAAACTCTGAGCAGGGTCCTACACCTGTCGATCACCAAACAACGTACCTGAACCTGCGACATGAACGCAGCCCCCCGAAGGAGGTCAGTACGAAGAATGTACCAAGTATGTGAAACAGTAAGTACTGTAATGAAATCATAACAGTCTAAACAAAACAGGAGACATGTATGATAGCCAACCTACAGTACACAATACATAAGCAGTTATATCAAGTCAGGGACGCATGCCCTCAAAGTCACTATTCAAATATAACTATGGGTCTCACGCCCATAATATCAATCATGCCCGTGGAATCCTTCCTCACTGCCGGCAGCCATGATATAACATAACACCAATAAGCATATCCAAGGAGTATCCCTCGTGGTCGCATGCCCCGGAATCCCACATCGTATAAGCATGACCATGGGGTATACAAACAAATCCGGGAATCAAACCCGCTCCTGGTCACATGCCCCGGAATCCCACATCGTATAAGCATGTCCAAGGAGTATCCCTCGTGGTCGCATGCCCCGGCATCCCACATCGTATAAGCATGACCATAGGGTATCCCTCGCGGTCGCATGCCCCGGCATCCCACATCGTATAAGCATGACCGTAGGGTAACACAAACAAATCCGGGAATCTAACCCGACTCCTGGTCACATGCCCCGGAATCCCACATCGTATAAGCATGTCCAAGGAGTATCCCTCGTGGTCGCATGCCCCGGCATCCCACATCGTATAAGCATGACCATAGGGTATCCCTCGCGGTCGCATGCCCCGGCATCCCACATCGTATAAGCATGACCGTAGGGTAACACAAATAATGGAAGCATACCCGTGGAATCCCACCTCACTGTCGGTACGTCCAAGTAAACTTACAACAAGGCAGCCGACCCTCCAACCGAGAGTCGCGGCAACGTAATAAAACATAATACTTGTACTCAAATGCTATCACCAGCACACATTGGCAATTCTCAACTAAACAAGCCAAAGTACTTATCAAGGCACACATAGAATAATTCTCAATTAAACAAGCCAAAGTACTTATCAAGGCATACATAGAATAATTCTCAATTAAACAAGCCAAAGTACTTATCAGGGCACACTTAGACTAATTCTCAATTAATCAAGCCAAAGTACTTATCAAGGCACACTTAGAATAATTCTCAATTAATCAAGCCAAAGTACTACGTACGTACATTCTTTTCAAAAGACTCCTTCTATGTAAAACCCCAAGATACTAACACCCGTAGTATCAAGGTGTGTCTATTTTTTTCAAAGTAAGTTACTACACTTTTAGAAACTCATCTCAAAGCTTGAAACCAAGTAACTTCAAATTTTTCACAAACTAAGCAAATTATGCCCATTAATCAAAATAGACAACTTTCTTAACCTTCCATAAAGCCGTTATAACCAACTTCCCATAAAGCCGTTATAACCCTTTATGGTTTTAGACATATCCATTCCTTTTATAACCAAGAGACTTATACTTAAAACCAAGTATCAAATACTTATAAATCAAGTTTCTTAACTTTCAAAATACTTCAAGTCTCTTAATATTTAGAAAACAAGCTTCTTCTACTTTTAAACCTCAAGTAACTCACACCTTTAAAACAAGTTACTTCTCTTAAATCATGTCATTTCTCCTCTCTTAAAACAATTAAGTAAATCACTCCTTTGACTCCTCTTGTTATACCCCGTATTTCCAGAGTATGTACGTGAGGGCGTACGTATAAAAGTTTAAAGCCTTGAGTAGGCAAAGTTGCTTTGCCGAATTAAATTTGTTCACAACACCCGATTAGAGTTATTTTTCGGCGAAACGTTTCCACAGCTTTCGTAGGGGAATTTCCGGCTATGTCATTTAGTATTTTTGCGGATTTTTCCGAGAGACGAAACATTTTGGACCAACGGGAGGGCGACACTTGGCACCCTCCAATTGGTGGCTTGAAATCGTCCAATTGGACGAAATAGGCTATGTAAGGCACGTTTTTTGTGCCTTGGCTAAAGTCAAGGGTTGGTAGGATATTTGTGTGTAGTAAATCCTAGCCCTACACTTGCCTAACACTTGGTTTAATCTTGGCCTTTGGTTGGCCATCCCTTGACCTATAAATACCCCTCTCCCTTTGATGAATTCTTCATCCTTTCCACAAATCTCTAAGTGTTAAAATCCTCCCCTCTCTTGTTGTTGTTCTCGTCCCTCCCCCCTTGGCCGAGAGCCCCTCCCCCTTGTGTGGCCTTGTGGCCGAGACTTCACCCCCCCTCCTAGTGGTGTTGTTCTCGTATAATATACCCCCCTCTTGGTAGAAATACTCTCAAAAGTATTGTTATAATGCCCAAATTACCTTAGCCAGATACCTTGTTGTATTCTAAGGTTATACCTATCTGAAAAGCCCGTAAAATACTATTATACTTCCGATACCACAAAACCGAAACCCTAAGGAAAATCTTCCCCCGGAGTTGAAGTCCTCAGTAGAAGTTGGTTAGACCTGCTAAGGGTTGTTTGGAGCGGGTCGGAGCGCACCGAGTAGGAGATAAACCGTGCTCAGATCGACATTTAAACTAGGATAATTATGGGCTTATCGGTAATTATCTTGTCCTCTATTGTGATTGGAAATTACATATTGTTAGAATATATAGTTGAAGTATACTATATATAGAACTGAACGTAGTTATCGGCAATGTCTTTTGACTTAAGCCTGAATAATACTTACGGCAATGTCTTGCGACTTAAGCCTGAATTTAAAGAAGAATCATCGAATCGTAATTACATGGGGTCAGACATTACAGAGACTTGTGTAGTAGTACCGTGGAGTAGAATTGTACCGTTAGGGTTAGGCGTATAACCCCCGGTTGGCTTGGTAGCCGACGATAGAGGAGGAGATTTGCGCTGTATTTGGGGAGGGGAGCTGCCGAATTTTCGGGAGAATGTTCTACGATGAGATCTAAATGTTAATAAGCGCCTTGTGGCCTTATAGGTTGAAGTACTACGTGTGGCGCGATCTACTTGGCTTAAGGAGCCGACGGTTGGAAGTACTTGGGCGTTTTGCTATTAGTCGATACTCCGCGAGGTATGTGAACCTCTTCCTATCTCTTCTAGCATGATATGTGTGAACTATGTAGTATGCGGTGAGCGATACGTGCTAAACGTATTTGATTGATTTAAAACATAAAGTGTTATAACGGCTTTATGGGAAGTTGGTTATAACAAACCTTATGTTGGTAAGAAAATACTTGTGGTCTTTAAAAGGTAAGCGATTTGAACTATAAGCGCTTGTTATGTGTTAATAAAGAACTTGAAGTATTTCAAAAGATTTTGAATCATTTTGAAGAAGAAGTAATACTTGGTTTTTGAAAACTTAAGGGTTATACTAGCTTTATGAGAAGTTAGGTATAACGCTTAAGAATGTTTCTTGATTTCGAAATCGAGAATGTGTATCGACAAACCAACTGCAGCGTTAATAAAAGGAAATGTTTTGACTAATTAAGGATTATTAAAACCAGAAGAAACTTCCATCTGCCTAGAAGCTATGATGAGACAATTTGTTATTTCCTAGATCAGGGCTGCTGTAATATGATTGTTATAAACAAGAATATCCTACTCACATATAAGACTTATGTTTCTCGATTGTTTAAAAGAGAATTATATTCTTAAATGAATAAGACTATGAACTACGAAACCTTTCTAAAATAAGAAACGTGAACATTTGAAATTAGGCAAACTTGGACGTTTGGAAAATAATGTTGTTACTTGATTTTACAAAGGTAAGTGTTTTAGTTTATTTAAAAAGACAGTACTCTATTTTATACTACGGTATTGTGTGACTTATGTGAAAGCAACGGATCTTTTAAAAGATTTAATGTATGAAGTACTTTAGGTAGATAACCGAACTTGTTAGCTTAAAGTACCTTGTGTGAATAACTTGATTGTGTTGGTTTGAGATAGCCTTGTAAATACTTTCTTGTTGATGTGATAAGTGAAAATGTTAGGATGCTACGTGTGTTAGTATCTTGTGTGATCGTGATGTAAGGGGGTCATTCTTGTTGTGCTTACGTTGTTAAGCGTTAAGCCCGTTGTACTATTATTGTATCACATACCCCCTTTGACTTATTATACCGAGGGCTTGCCACCCTTGATGCGGGTCTTTACGGCCTATGCGGTCCTCGTGACTATGCGGAGTGCGGTAGCTCCAGGATTGATCATTCCGGGTGTTTAGCCTGATGCGGGGGATTCCCTATGCGGTCTGTTGAGACTATGCGGTCTTTTGAGACTATGCGGGTTGCGGGAGCCTAGGCGGATACCGAGGGTTAGCTGCCTTCGATGCGGGGTATACCTCAGGCGGTCTGGGACCATGATTCGAGGAATACCTGCGGGTCCGTGTGACCTATGCGAGTCGCGAGAGTTCGAGGTATAGACGCGCACATTGATATTGCGGGCGAGTGGCCAGCTTCGATCATGTGGTGCGGTCTAGAAAGACCTCGGGATACAGTTTGTGGTATTTTTGGTACTGTGGGTCTTAGTAGTCGGCTATGCCTTCGTACTTGCCCCGTACGGTTTTATTGTGATAACTTTGAGGGCGTGAGTCCCTGACTTGACATGACTGCTTATTTGTTGTGAACTGTAGTTTGCTTATCATACATGTCTCCTGCTTTATAGACTATTATGATTTCATTTACAGTATTTTTAGTTTCACATACTAAATGCATTGTTATCGACCTCCTCGGGCCGCGTTCATGCCGCAGTTGAGGTACACGATCGTTGATCCTAGCTCTCGTGGTCACGCCGTTTGGGAAGCTCCGTTTCTCCGGAGGCTTATCAGTGGTATAGTCCCCTGTCGTAGTAAGTGTTTACATTCAGGGGTTTGGCGGGGCCCTGTCCCGCCATTGTTGTCATATCATTCTTAGAGGTCTGTAGTACTGTTGTGGGCAGGGTTTGTAAAAAGGATTAAACTGTTCATGTTGAAAAAGTTGTTATTTACATATATGCCGAAAGGCAAGTTTTTCTCAGATTATTGTTTCATATTTCATAATATGTCTTGTATCGTTTTATGTTCACGATTACTGATGTTGTATCACTAGGGTGCCCGGTAAGGCACGATCCACGGCGGAATCGGTCGTGACAAAAGTGGTATCGGAGCGATTAATCCTCGGAAAGTGTCTACGACCGTATCGATGAAGTCTTGATTATCGGTGTGTTGTGCACCACACCAATAATCGTGAGGCTATAGGTATTTAGGATTGGTTTCTATTCTTCTCACTCGAGATCGTGCCTTAGAGTTGTGTTGTAAGTTGGACCCTCGACGTATTTCTTTCCTTACCGCTATGCCTCGCGTAGGCAACCCGCCCGGGAGGCGGCAAGGCGGAGCTGCGAGTAGAGTTCGAGGTGGCGAGGCACAGCCCAATCATTACCTAGGTAGTGCTTCATTCGGGAGTTCTGCGGCGTCACTAGCCCCAGCAGAGTTTAGTACGGCGGCAGCGCCTCATCGCGCCATGATATATGAACCTTCGCCCACGGCGAACGATGAATTAAGTTTGCAAGAAGACGACCACATTAGCTATGGATTTGGCTACGAGTATACCGATGTACCACGGTCTTGATGACTATCTAAGAGAGGTTGTGCAAGAGTAATTCTTGATTGAGGCTTGAGCATGGCACGTATGCGGGCTTATGCGCGCAGCCGAGAAAACGTAGAGATCGACGGGTTAACGGCGACGAGAAGAGGCGAGCGCAAGGTCCTTTGGTAACTTTCTGGCGAGTCACCACCACCAGATTAGATTATGCACGTCCACGGTGCAAAGAGGTCCTCCACGGGGTTCGATGCGTTCGGGGTATGCAGGAGTTGGTCGAACTCCGTGGCTTCCGGTCACGCGATGTGACGTCATCCCGGGGAATGTCGTCTTTTAGTTGGTACTTGTTGTACCTGCGGCCGTCAGGGCCATGTGTCGAATGGGTGACCTAGTAGGAGGACTTTGCCTTCAGTACCGGTGGGTAGTTCGTCACCTTCCTTAGCTATGCGCCCTACGGGGCAGGTTTGATTAGAACGACTAAGGGGAGTGAAGCAGTAGATATAGATATATCTTTAACCCTCTAGAGATCAGTATGTGTGATAAGGTGAGTATACCTTAAGTGCTATGTTCTGATAGCAGTGTGTTAGTCGTGATTAGATCATGGTTGTTTAACCGAGTAAGATTTTGGGGGATAGAGAAGGTGTGAGCCTTAGAGCTTTTTACGTAAAGACCTTAGAGCTTTTTACGTAAAGACCTTAGAGGTGAGGCCATCTCGAGAAAAGGTGTAGTGTTATGTTTGACCCTTATCGGAAGTGCATAGTGCACGTGAGTTATGTTGGGATAGGTCCCTAGTAGTGTGGAATGAAAGGGGGTAGTTGAGCTAAGAAGACCGCTAGGTTTTCGAAACGTGATTAGTGAGATTGTTCCGGATCGGGGAGCTAGTATTGTGCGCGTTGCCGGGTCGGGTTGAGGCCACGTTGCGGGTCAACCCGCGGTAGGTTTGGTGGTGGGGTCAGGTTGTGGTGGTCCCGCCTTGTGTTAGGGTTGTGAGGGTGTTAGGCCCAAGTTTAGTTAACCAGCGTATGAGTTCGTGGATGCGTTCGACCAGTGGTCGGGCTGATGGGGGCAGCCCATCGTGTTCTTCGGTCAGGACCGTTTACTCGGCTGTGTTGAGTTATCTGAAAGGTTGAAAGGCTGCACGGGGTGCCTACCTTCACCTTATGTCAGACAGTGAAGCCCAGGTTGTGGCTATTTTCATTTTCTAAAAGTTTTACCAGGCAAGGATAGGAACTCAGGTGAGTCTCGAATCACATTCGCCTCGGGCCGGTGTTTGATTTCGAGGATAGTTGCGAGTGTTGTCTCTGTTGAAGAGTGTTTAAGCTACCATTTCGGTGTTCGGATATCGCCTTATGAAGCCTTGTAGAGGCGGAAGTGTAAGTTGTCGGTCGATTGGTTCGATGTTGGCAAGGTTCGCATATTGGTTCGAGCTTGTTCCGGTAGTGGATAGTGAAGCTTGTCTAGAAGAAGTTCGCAGCCTCGAGAAATCGTGGATAATCGGCGACGGCGCTTAGAGTTGAGTTGACGGTCGGTCTTCTTGAAGGTACCACCGTTTGGGTGCGACGAGTTTTGGAAAGCAGGGGGAACTTAGCCCGAGTTAATTTGGGCCTTTGTGAGTTCATGTGAAGGATAGGCCAGGTTGCCTATATGTTAGCATTTGCCGTCCGACGTAGGAGGCAGTGCGTCCGGTCTTTCGTATTGTGATGTTCGGGGAAGTATCGAAGATCCATCAGTGTTCCCGATGATGACCACGTTAGAGATAGTAACCCCGAGTTTTGGATACTGAAGCCGTATCAGAATGTGGTATGAGTTCGAGTGTACGACATCCTCCGGGATCGCAAGCAGCCCGGTACCATTTGTTGGATCGTCGGAGCAAGGCTCGCGACAAAGTGACAAAAGTGGTACCATTTGTTGGGTCGCTGAGAAGGTTAATGCCTCGAGCAAAGTGACAAAGTGGTATCTACGCAGTAAAGAGAGCGAGCATGTATGGCGGCATAGATGTGATCATTTTTTTTGTAAAGAGAAGGTGCGAAGGAAGTATATTTTAGACCCCTGTGATAAGTGTTTTGTGGTGATGTTTAGAGGTGTTTTCCTCGTGGACTTAGATAGAAGTATGTGCGCGGGTGTTTTACGTGGCGGTGTGGCGTGATTGTTTTCGTAAGTATAGCGGTGAAGACTATCTTGTGGCGTTTGTCTTGAGATTTAGAAGGAACATTCGGACGAATGTTTCTAGGAGGGGAGAATGTTATACCGTATTTCCGCAGTATGCGTGAGGCGTGCGTATAAAAGTTTAAAGCCTTGAGTAGGCAAAGTGGCTTGGCGAATTAAATTTGTTCACAACACCCGATTAGAGTTATTTTTCGTGAAACGTTTCCACACTTTCGTAGGGAATTTCCGCTATGTCATTTAGTATTTTTGCGGATTTTTCCGAGAGGCGAAACATTTTGGACCAACGGGAGGCGACACTTGACACCCTCCAATTGGTGGCTTGAAATCGTCGAATGGACGAAATAGGCTATGTAAGGCACGTTTTTGTGCCTTGGCTAAAGTCAAGGTTGGTAGGATATTTGTGTGTAGTAAATCCTAGCCCTACACTTGCCTAACACTTGGTTTAATCTTGGCCTTTGGTTGGCCATCCCTTGACCTATAAATACCTCTCCCTTTGATGAATTCTTCATCCTTTCCACAAATCTCTAAGTGTTAAAATCCTCCCCTCTCTTGTTGTTGTTCTCGTCCCTCCCCCCTTTGGCCGAGAGCCACTCCCCCTTGTGTGGCCTTGTGGCCGAGACTTCACCCCCCCTCCTAGTGGTGTTGTTCTCGTATAATATACCCCCCTTCTTGGTAGAAATACTCTCAAAAGTATTGTTATAATGCCCAAATTACCTTAGCCGTATACCTTGTTGTATTCTAAGGTTATACCTATCTGAAAAGCCCGGAAAATACTATTATACTCCGCTACCACAAACCGAAACCCTAAGGAAAATCTTCACCGTAGTTGAAGTCATAAGTAGAAGTTGGTTAGAACTTCTAAGGGTTGTTTGGAGCGGGCCTGAGCGCACGAGTAGAGCTAAACCTTGCTCGGGATCGACATTTAAACTAGGATAATTATGGGCTTATCGAGGTAATTATCTTGTCCTCTATTGTGATTGGAAATTACATATTGTTAGAATATATAGTTGAAGTATACTATATATAGAACTGAACGTAGTTATCGGCAATGTCTTTTGACTTAAGCCCGAATAATACTTACGCAATGTCTTGCGACTTAAGCCCAATTTAAAGAAGAATCTGAATCAGTAATTACATAGGGCTGTATTACATGAACTTGTGTAGTAGTACCATGGAGTAGAATTGTGCAGATTGGGGTTAGGCGTATAACCCCCGGTTGGCTTGGTAGGCACCGATAGAGAGGAGATTTGCGCTGCGGGGAGGTGCTCAATTTTCGGTAGAATGTTCTACGATGAGATCTAAATGTTAATAAGCGCTTGTGGCCTTATAGGTTGAAGTACTACGTGTGGCGCGATCTACTTGACTTAAGGAGTAGCGACGGTTGGAAGTACTTGGGCGTTTTGCTATTAGTCGATACTGCCGCGAGGTATGTGAACCTCTTCCTATCTCTTCTAGCATGATATGTGTGAACTATGTAGTACGGTAGACGCATACGTGCTAAACGTATTTGATTGATTTAAAACATAAAGTGTTATAACGACTTTATGGGAAGTTGTTATAACCTTATGTTGGTAAGAAAATACTTGTGGTTTTAAAAGGTAATCGATTTGAACTATAAGCGGCTTGTTATGTGTTAATAAATAACTTGAAGTATTTCAAAAGATTTTTGAATCATTTTGAAAGAAGAAGTAATACTTGGTTTTTTGAAAAACTTAAGGGTTATACTAGCTTTATGAGAAGTTAGGTATAACGGCTTAAGAATGTTTTTCTGATTTGAAATCGAATGTATCGACAAACCACTGCAGCGTTAATAAAAGGAAATGTTTTGACTAATTAAGTATTATTAAAACCAAGAGAAACTTCCATCTGCATAGAAGCTAAGATGAGACAAAATGATATTTCCTAGATCACTACCAGTAATAAGATTGTTATAAACAAGAATATCCTACTCACATATAAGACTTATGTTTCTCAGATTGTTTAAAAGAGAATTATATTCTTAAATGAATAAGACTATGAACTACGAAACCTTTCTAAAATAAGAAACGTGAACATTTGAAATTAGGCAAACTTGGACGTTTGGAAAATAATGTTGTTACTTGATTTTACAAAGGTAAGTGTTTTGGTTTATTTAAAAAGACAGTCACTCTATTTTATACTACGGGTATTGTGTGACTTATGTGAAAGCAACGGATCTTTTAAAAGATTTAATGTATGAAGTACTTTAGGGGTAGATACCCGAACTTGTTAGCTTAAAGTACCTTGTGTGAATAACTTGATTGTGTTGGTTTGAGATAGCCTTGTAAATACTTTCTTGTTGATGTGATAAGTGAAAATGTTAGGATGCTACGTGTGTTAGTATCTTGTGTGATCGTGATGTAAGGGGGTCATTCTTGTTGTGCTTACGTTGTTAAACGTTAAGCCCGTTGTACTATTATTGTATCACATACCCCCTTGACTTATTATACCGAGGGCTTGCCACCCTTGATGCGGGTCTTTACGGCCTATGCGGTCCTCGTGACTATGCGGAGTGCGGTAGCTCCAGGATTTGATCATTCCGGGTGTTTAGCCTGATGCGGGGGATTCCCTATGCGGTCTGTTGAGACTATGCGGTCTTTTGAGACTATGCGGGTTGCGGGAGCCTAGGCAGATACCGAGGGTTAGCCGCCGATCGCTGGTATACCTCGGTGATGCAGGACCATGATTCTAGGAATACCTCATGCGGGTCCGTGTGTGACCTATGCGAGTCGCGAGAGTTCGAGGATAGACGCCGCGCATTGATATTGCGGCGAGTGGCGGCCGATCATGGTGCGGTCTAGAAAGACCTCGGGATACAGTTTGTGGTATTTTTGGTACTGTGGGTCTTAGTAGTCGGCTATGCCTTCGTACTTGCCCCGTACGGTTTTATTGTGATAACTTTGAGGGCGTGAGTCCCTGACTTGACATGACTGCTTATTTGTTGTGAACTGTAGTTTGCTTATCATACATGTCTCCTGCTTTATAGACTATTATGATTTCATTTACAGTATTTTTAGTTTCACATACTGCACTGTCAGATCGACCTCCTTGGGCTGCGTTCATGCCGCAGTTGAGGTACACCGCCGTTGATCCTAGCTCTCGTGGTCACGCCATTTGGGAAGCTCCGTTTCTCCGGAGGCTTATCAGTGGTATAGTCCCCTGTCGTAGTAAGTGTTTACATTCAGGGGTTTGGCGGGGCCCTGTCCCGCCATTGTTGTCATATCATTCTTAGAGGTCTGTAGTACTGTTGTGGGCAGGGTTTGTAAAAAGGATTAAACTGTTCATGTTGAAAAAGTTGTTATTTACATATATGCCGAAAGGCAAGTTTTCTCAGATTATTGTTTCATATTTCATAATATGTCTTGTATCGTTTTATGTTCCGCTGATTACTCTGATGTTGTATCACTAGGGTGCCCGAGGTAAGGCACCAGTCACGGGCCCGGAATCGGGTCGTGACACCTCTAAAGTCATTACAACAACCCTTAGGTTTTGGAACTAGGACACTAGCCAAAATATTTGGAAACCACTTCCTTTTCAAGACTCCATGTACTTTAAGTAAAATACTTTCACTTTTAAGAATCCAACTTCACTAAGGCAATGGATTATACAACTTACAATTTAAACATCAAAGTACAATCAAGGAAGTACATAGAACAAATTCTATTTTAGGCAATCCAAATACAACCAAGGAATGGATCATTTAAGGAGTAGGACATACTTTCTTTAACTTAAGGAATCATGCTAAAAGAGGAGATAGTTCACATACCTTTTCGGCTAAATCCACAAGCTAAGCCGAATACGCCGTACGTAGAAGTGTCAACCTATAATGGTCACAACAAGACTATCAACGTCTAGTCTCTAACGTAGAATAATACTAAGTATACGGTCTCTAATTCTACGGAAAATCGGGAAGCACTTCCTTTGTTTCTACTCACTTTGCCACCTTTTTCAAGGTCGAATACAATACCCAACACGCCACATTTAAGGCTCCAAACAACAACCAAAACAAAGGGGATTACACGCCTTACAATACGTGTAAAATTCCGCCCCACAATTCATACCAAGTAGTTTTATACTCACTAGCCATTCTCGGCCAACAATAACCAACAACACTAAGTCTTTTCCAATCCTTTTCCAATTCCAAGTTCCAGGGTCTAACATGTTATATAGTCATAAACAACTACAATTTCCTTCTTTCTACAACATGCGACGACTTAAACTAATAATCAACATGAATTGTAATCTTAAGGCTAAACATGCTAGTCTTCGGATTAGGGTTCCAATAGCCAATATACTTATCAAACTTCATAACATATAAATCATGCTTGCTAATATCCACAACTACAATGATAAGTAAATCTTAATTACTAAAACGACAAGATTATACCTTACAAGGCCCTTAAAAATTCCAAGATTCAAAGTCGCGCCTTAGCAATTCTTAGCTCCTTTCCTTATGCTCCAATCCGCTCCAAGCACTCCTTAGAAGCCTATGAAGAACCCATCTTCAAGTTCCAACTTCAAAGTTGAAGAACTCCTCAAGTTTCCGTCTTGCGACTAATACGAAAACGCCGTTTTTCCGAAATATTTCTATTGAGATATCCTTACAATACCCTTAGGGACCTTGGGTTTAAGTCTTGTGAATAATGGATCACAAACTAAAATTTTTTGTGTGGAAAAGTCATCAAACCCGAGAGCAATCTACAAGAACAAAAAAGAGTGAAATAATTCTAAGTGTTGGAAGACCTTGTCTTGCACTAGTCTAGTATATATAACACAATGGAGGGTCAAGATTATAACAATTGTGTGGCTAGGATGAAGAACTCATGGATAGTAGCCAAGTGGACAAGTTGACTTGGTCAACAATCTCAAGCTAGCAAGACTTATCTTCTACCATGGTCAATGACCATTTTACCCTCACCAATTTTCGACCAAGACCAAGTGTGGGGTGCCACGTGTCGCCCTCTCATTCATCCATAAAATTCCGTAACCCTCGTGGGCCCCACAAAACATAAAATTCCTCGGGTGGGCCCCACGTGACCAAATCCGTAAAATAATTTTTCATAATGTTAATAAGTTCCATACTCTTCAAATAATGCATTTTGAGAATCCAATTCTCAACAACGAACATTTTTCCTTTCCGACGCTCGGAAGATTTTCTGTCGGAAAAACAATTCTTCCTTTCGTAAAATTTCCAAGTCTCGATTCCTTACGTACTTTCTCTTATACATGTCCTGGACTTACGGGGTGTAACATTCTTTGTCACGACCCGATCCCGGGCCCGTGACTGGTGCCTTACCCCGGGCACCCTAGTGATACAACATCAGAGAAAATCAGCGGAAATAAAAAAAACTTAAACATGAGACAAGACATAAAGTATGAAACAGGCTAACCAAAACGGTCACCTTCCTGAATATATACATATATATCAACCTGAACAGTTAAATCCTTTTACAAACCCTGCCCACAACAGTACTACAGACCTCTAAGAATGTAACCATAACTATGACGGGACAGGGCCCCGCCATACCCCTGAATGTACAAGTAACTACACTGACAGGGGACTATAACAAAGATGAGCCTCCGGAGAAACGGAGCTTCCCAAAACGCTGAACTGTGGTCCTATGAGCGAGGATCCACAACCAATGTACCTCTACCTGCGGCATGAACGCAGCCCCGGGCGAGGTCGACAACAGTACCAAGTATGTGAAATCAAAATATCGTAAATGAAATCATAGTAGTCTATAAAAAAACAGGAGACATATATGATAACCAAATTACAGTACATAATATGTAAGCAGTCACGTCAAGTCAGGGACTCACGCCCTCAAAGTCATCACTCAAATATAACTATGGGTCTCACGCCCACAACATCAATCATGCCCGTGGAATACCTTCCTCACTGCCGGCAGTCTATGATATAGCAACACCAAGGAATACATATGAACACGTGTCCCACTGTGTCATAACAACCGTACAGGGCAAGTACGAAGGCTAACTACCAGATACCAAAGTCGCATCATCGACTGACCGGGGCAAGTACGAAAGCCAACTACTAGATACCAAGGCCGTACTAACAATACTATGAAACCAAACCACGAAGCTGACACGGGGCAAGTACGAAAGCCGACTACCAGGTACCAAGGCCGCGGTCACGAAATGGCCGGGCAAGTACGGCTAACTACCGGTACCAAGGTGTCACGAGACTTCGCCACTAAACCGAGCGGCAAGTCGCGAAGGCTAACTACTGTGTACCAAGGCCGAATCAGCCACGAGACGGGGCAAGTACGAAAGCCAACCACCAGATACCAAGGCCGAATCAGTAAAACCTCATGGAGAGCTAGTCCATGGAATAATGCTATCAACAGGAGCGTACCCGTGGAATCCTCCGTCACTGCCGGTACGTCCAAGTAAGATCATAACAAATCAACCGGCCCTCCATTGAGAGACGCGGTGGTATAAAAATACAATACTGGCACAACAAGGCTATCCCACGCAAACATAGGCAAGTTACACACAACTCAAGGTACTTTCATTTTATGTCGACAATACGGGTTTCAAACCCAAAAATAATACCCACTTTCATTCTTTCAAAAAGACCTCTTTTTACGTAAAAGATACTAATACTCGTAGTATCAAAAACACATTTCCTTTTCAAACCAAATTACTTTACTTTCGTAAAAACCTTTACAAGACTTTTAAAATCAAGTACTCTATACTTTTTAAAACAAGTGCCTTTCTTTTAAAACAACATCAAGTATACTCTTTAAAACTCAAATACTTACTCTTTTCAAAACAAGTAACCTATACTTAAATCAAGTTACCATTTTAAAACCAATGATAAAACCATTCTTTTGCTTTCATAAAGTCGTTATAACTAACTTCCCATAAAGTTGTTATAACACTTTATGTTTTAAACCAATTTAAGACAAAACCATGTCTCTCTTTTAAACCAAAAACTCTTCAATTCCTCAAGTCTCTTTTCTTTTAGAAATCAAGTTCCTTTTAAAGACCAAATACTCATTTCTCGCGAATGAGGTTTCACAACTTTCTACACAATTTGAGTTCTTCATATATCATATCAAGTCAAATATAAGTCAAGTCCTTTATCTTTTAAAATCAGTAAACCAACCAAATTCACTTAGAACATGTACGTCTACCGTACTACATAGTTCACAACAATCATGCTAGAAAATATAAGAAGAGGTTCACATACCTCGTGACGATTATCGACAATTAGCAAAATGCTCCAAGTACTACAACCTTGCTAGCCTTTTCCACCCTTCAAGTAGAATACGCTACTCGTAGTACTTCCACCTATACTGGCCATAAAACGTCTATCAACTTCTAGATCTCTTCGTAGAATATTCTAAATACAAGATTCCTTTATTCTACAGAAAATTCGCGAACCTCCCCGCAACCACATAAATCTCCTCCGCTACTCAGGCCCGCTACCAGGCCAACAACTCCCAGGAGGGAGGGTTACACGTCTAACCGGACGTGTACAATTCTATTTCACAATAATACTACAAGTCTCATCAGAATACAATCCAATGTAAATACAGTTCAATCCTTTATAATCATCCTTCCAATAAATCTTATACTCAATTCTAAATTACTACAATATGTAATATCCAATTACAATAGGGGGACATAGATCATTACCTCGATAAGCCCAAAATTATCCAAAATATATGTAGATCCTGAGCAATGTTTAGCTCCAACTCCTTACGCTCCAACCCGCTCCAAGCGACCCTTAGAAGTTTCTAAACAACTTCTCTTAACACTTCAACCAAGCTAGGAAGATATTTCTAGGGTTTCACTTTGCGACTATTGGAATAAAATAGTATTTCCGGGCTCCTAGTATTGAAACAACTTTGGAATACTACTAGCGATACTAGGCCAAGGTAATTGAGATTATACAACAATACACAAAGTATTTTCTACACAAGAGGGGGAGGGGGACGAAACAAGACTAAAGGGGAGGGAGTATTTGCCTTGGAAGACTTAAGTGTGGAATGAATATTATGTCTTGCACTATGGGGTATTTATAGAAGAAACAAGGGCCAAGATCAAGGTAAGTGTATGGTCAAGATCACTACATGTGTGTAACGCCCAACTCCGGCCCACATCGTGCCTTACCCGGGCACCCTAGTGATACAACATCGAGAAAACCAGGAAAATAAAACACGAGTCATGAAACAAGAGATATAATAAATAAACAAAGCAACCAAAACAAGCCTCAAGATATACACAAAACCCAACAGCTTGTCCTTTTACAAACCTCGCCACAACAAGGCATGCACTCTAAGATTTACAACAACTATGACGGACGGGGCCGCCATACCACGAATGTACAAGAACCTACAACTCGGGAAACATACCAAAGATAAGCCTCCAAGGAACGGAGCTTTCCAACACACTAAATGAGATCCTAAGAGCGGGGATCCACGGCCGATGTACCTCTACTGCGGCGTGAACGCACTTCGGGCGAGGTCAAGACAACAGTACCAAGTATGTGAATCACAACATCAGAATGAAATCATAATAGCCTAAAAGCGGGGAGACATGTATGATAACCAAAATACGACGCAACATAAAAGCGATCCAAGTCGTGGACTCACGCCTCAAAGTCACCACTCAAATATAACTATGGGTCTCACGCCCACAACATCCATCATGTTCGTGTCATGGCCGCGTGCCCGAATCTCGTGACGGTAGATATGTCCATGATGCAACAACAATAGCGCCGCATGGCCACATGCCCCTGGAATCAGACGGTAGACATGCCCGTGTAACCTCAATAACAATATATCGGGTGGTCAACCTCGCCGCACGCCACATGCCCCGGAATCTCAGACGGTGTAGACACGCCCATGTTGCGCAATAACCATATATCGGTAATCAACTCCGCACGCCGCGTGCTCCCGAATCTCAGACGGTAGACATGTCCATGTGACATCAACAACAAGACGAGAATCAAAATGGAAACATACCCGTGGAATTCTCCATCACCGCCAAGACGCCCAAGTAAGTTCTCAACAAGTCAACCGCCTCTATCGAGAGACGCCAGAATACGTAAATACCACACTTGCACAACAAAGGCTATCATCACAAGCATAGGCAAGTTTCACAACAACAAGCATAGGCAAGTTTCACAACAACAAGCATAGGCCAGTTTCCCAACAACAAGCATAGGTCAGTTTCACAACAACAAGCATAGGCAAGTTTCACAACAACTCAAAGTACTTTCATTTTATGCCAAAGTCCGGGTTTTTAACCCCAAAGTACTACATACGTTAAGTTCTTTTAAAAGAGATCAATTACTTTTATAAAAGTCACCCGATACCCGTAGTATTAGAATGACCAACCCACATTCCCTTTTCAAAATCAAGTAACAACATTCTTTTCCTAAGTTCCAGTTTGCCTAGTTTCAATTACTCAAGCTTCTCATTTTCAAATGGTTTCATAGTTCCCAAACTTAATCACTTGATTCCTTTTTAGAACAATTGAGTAATATATGTCTCACGTGAGAGTAGGCTATTCTTGTTTACAACATTCTTATTACAAAGACCATGATCTAGAAAATGTATATCATTTTGTCTCATCTTAGTTTCTATGCGGATGGAGGTTTCTACCGGTTTTAATACAATTCATCATTATTCAATACATTTTCCTTTATTAACGCTGCGGTGGTGCTGTCGATACACATTCGATTTCCAAATCAGAAACATTATCCCTTTAAATAAAACCAAGTACTCATTACTCACGAATGAGGTTTCACACAAACATTCACATTAAAACAAATAAGTTAAGTCTCTTATCTTATAAGATCAAGTCTCTTAACTTCTAACATCAAGAAACCATTTTCTTTACCTCTCTTAAGACATTATACCCAACTCCCAAAAAGCTAGTATAACTCTTTTTAAAACCTTTTAAAACCAAGTGTTACTCTCCTTCCAAAACGATTTATAAATCTTTTGAAATACATCAAGTTCTTTATTATAACTAGCCGCTTATAATTCACATCAGTTACCTTTAAAACCACAAAGTATTTTCTTACCTTCATAAAGCTGTTATAACCAACTTCCCATAAAGCCGTTATAACACTTTATGTTTTAAGAACAATCAAACACAGTTAACACATGTACGTCTACCGTACTACATAGTTCACACATATCATGCTAGAAGAGATAGGAAGAGGTTCACATACCTCGCGACGATTTATCGACAAAAGCAAAATGCTCCAAGTACTACAACCTTGCTAGCCCTTTCCACTCGAGTAGAATACGCTACTCTTAGTACTTTCACCTATAAAGGTCACAAACGTCTATTAACCCCAAACCACAAGTTCTAACTTTCTACGTAAAATTGAAGACTCTCCCGCCACAACAGAATCTCCTCCTCTATCGAGGCCGGCGACCAACCCAACCAGGGGGGGGGGGGGTTTACACGTCTAACCGGACGTGCACCATCCTACTCAGTAACTCTACACAAGTCTCATCTGATACACCCTATGTAAATACATTCGATTCTTTTCTTTATTCTTCAGGCTTAAGTCAAAAGACATTGCCGAATACTAAGTATAGTTCCATATATAGTATACTTCAACTATATATTCTAACAAACATGTAATTTCCAATTACAATAGAGGGACAAGATAATTACCTCGATAAGCCCATAATTATCCAAGTTAAATGTCGATCCTTAGCAATGTTTAGCTCCAACTCCGGTGCTCCATCCCGCTCAAACAACCCTAAGTTCTATCCAACTTCTACTTAAATCCTTCAACTAACAATGAAGATTCCTTAGGGTTTCGGTTTGAGACTAAAAGGTAGTATTTGAGCTCTACGTATAGAGGTAACTTTTGGAATACAACAAGGTATAAGGCCAAGGTATTTTGGGCATTATAACAATACTGGAAGACAACTTTCTACCAAGGGGTACCACGAGAACACTCCAACGCGTGGTATGCTCTCGCCACAAGGCCACTGGGGGTAGTACCCTCTCGCCACTAGGCCTCACGGGGGGGGAGGGGAAGCTCACGGCTAGCACAACAAAAAGGGAGGAGAGGGTTTCAAGACTGGAAGTTTTGGATGAATGAAGTCTTCAAGCTTAGGGGGTATTTATAGCAAAACCAAAAGCCAACCAATGGCCAAGATCAAGCCATGTGCAAGGCAAGTGTAAGGCCAAGATCAAGCCAAGTGCACCCACAAAACACTCCACAAAACACTCCACAAAACAAGCCACAAAACAAGGCACAAAAGGAGGGACCAATCGGCCAAGGCCAACCAATCCTCTTGGACGCCCAATCGTCCAAGCCACCCTATTCTCTTCCAATGTGAGGGTGACACATGTCACCCTCCCGTTGGTCCAAAATGTTTCGTCTCTCGGAAAAATCCGCAAAAATTATAAATGACATAGCCGGAATTTTCCCTACGAAAGCTGTGGAAACGTTTCGTCGAAAAACGACTCTATTCGGCACTTGTGCCCAAATTCGGTCCTTTGCCTAACTTAAGGCTCAAATTTTCTCGCACGCCCCACGCATACATACTGGAAATACGGGGTATAACATTCTCCCCTCCTTAGAAACATTCGTCCCGAATGTTCCTTCTCAAGTCTCAACACAAACATGCGCTAGTATAGCCTTCACTGCTATACGCACGAAAACGATCATGCCACACCTGGCCATAAAAATAACAAACGCACCAATACTTAAACCCAAGTCAACGAGGAAACACCTCTAATCATCACAAAAACCCCTTACCTGAGGTCTAAAATATACTCCCTTCGCACCTACATTTCACAAAAGAAACGATCACACACGTTCACTTCTCCCCTATCTCGTCGTACCCTTCTCGAACACTCGAGCTCTTTCTAGTATCCGTACCACACTTCCGTCAACGTTTCTGTTTCCAACCCTTGGAGTTACTACCTCCAAACTTGGTCATCTTACTACCCTCGATTTCCTCTAAGGCCATTCTCGGCCTTCACGAACTGATTCTGGTCGAACATATCTATGAACTCATACGATGGTCATCTAAACTTGGGCCTAGCACCCTCGTGACCCTGCCACCTGGCGGGACCACCCAGAGCTGACCCTTCCTCGAAACGGGACGCGGGTTGGCCCGTAACATGGCCCCAACCCGACCCATCAGAGCGCCAACTTCCGCCTCCGACACGGAACACATCATGAAAGCTACCACTTCCATCTCACACTAACCAGATTTTCAAATCACACTATAGCACAAAGCTATCCGAACATAACACTTAACACATCATTAACATCAATACATACAAGTATCTGAGGTTAAGGATATACTCAAACTAGGCGTTCAAGGACCGCTAAAATCGGAACTTCCACCGCGACCTACCGTGGGCCCGCAATCGCTCTAGTAGTCGTGCTATCCTACCAGCGCTACCTCGGTCGGACAGTCTCTCATCATATGGCCCTGTAGGCCGCAAGAATAACAATCTCACTTGGAACTACGATACTCCCCGAAATGAGGTCTACCACATAGACCACACCGATGTAGGTGATCGTGATCCGCCAACACCCTACTCCCCGAACATTCGAAACACGGAGCCCCGACTGCTCCTCAATATCCTGAGGTCCCGGCGTCGCGGAGGACCACTGCAATGGCGGAGGTACATAACTAGTTCTGCCGAGGCGGTCCGCCAAAGTCGCTAAAATATCCGGCCGTCTTGGCCTTCTTCTGGCGGTCCACCTGTCGATCTTCGCGCCTCGCACTCCAAGTGCATGAGCACGAATGCGGGCACGCCCATGCCGTACCAAGAGAAACACCAACAACTCTCTCGCTAGGTAATCATCCACTCGTAACATATCGGTGCACTCGATCCTCCATACTAGCTACTAATGCGGGAACATACCGCCAATGAGTCGAACCCCACATTGTACTCGAATCAGACGCCTGCTCGCCTCAACATCAAAAATCGTTTACCCGAGCCTCTCATTTGTGGAGGCAAGAAATGTGCCGGAAGGCCCCAAAACTCGTCCCAAACGGCCGAAGTGCATGCTCTCCCGAGAGCTCCCACGAAGTCAAACCAATCGATCGCGTATCACGCGGCCGATGCGAACAAATGTCACAGACTCACGAAGCCTTGATCACCCGCATGATCCTTCAGAATCGACGGATGAACTCCTCGGATCATCCTCCGCCTCGACCAGAAACTCAAAGGGCTACAACTAAGGAAATCCCGTAGCCTCAAACCGTCGCCTTCTGCACTACAGTCTGAACTGAATCGGGCCAGAACGACTGCTCGGGCGCTTTCGTGCCTTATCCCGCACCCTAGTGATACATTCATCGAGAAAACCAGAAAATAAAACTTTAACAAGAAACAAGATATATGAACATAAACAAAGCAACCCAACGGTTACCTTCCAATAACATAAATAAATACAACTCTTTCAAAACGAATAGTTTAATCCTTTTACAACCCCGCCACACAAAGATTACTGCACTCTAAGATTTACAACAACTATGACGGACAGTGGCCCGCCATACCCCTGAATGTACAAGAACCTACAACTCAGGGAACACATACCGAAAGATAAGCCTCCGGAGAAACGGAGCTTCCCAAAACGCTGAACTGAGATCCTAAGAGCGAGGATCCACGACCGATGTACCTCTACTCGCAGATGAACGCAGCTCCGGGCGAGGTCGATAACAGTACCAAGTATGTGAAATCAGAAATATCAGAATGAAATCATACTAGTCTATATAAAGCAGGAGACATGTATGATAACCAAACTACAGTTCACAACATAAAAGCAGTCATATCCAGTCAGGGACTCACGCCCTCAAGCCATCACTCAAATATAACTATGGGTCTCACGCCCACAACATCAATCATGTTCGCATCATGGCCGCATGCCCCCGGAATTCTGCATCGGTGTAGACATGTCCATGATGCAACAATAATACCAATGCCCCATGGCCACATGCCCCCGGAATTCTACCTCGGTGTAGACATGTCCATGTGACATCAACAATAATATACTGGGTGATCAACCCTGCCGCATGGCCACATGCCCCCGGAATTCTACCTCGGTGTAGACATGTCCATGTAACCATAATAACAATATATCGGGTAATCAACCCGACCGCATGGCCGCATGCCCCTGCATCGGTGTAGACATGTCCATGTGACATCAACAACAAGACAGTAATCAAAATGGAAACAAACCCGTGGAATTCTCCATCACCGCCAAAGACGCCCAAGTAAGTTCTCAATAAGTCGACCGCCTCATCGAGAGACGCGGAATACGTAAATACCACACTTGCACAACAAAGGCTATCATCACAAGCATAGGCAAGTTTCACAGCAACAAGCATAGACAAGTTTCACAACAACAAGCATAGGCAAGTTTCACAACAACAAGCATAGGCAAGTTTCACACAACTCAAAGTACTTTCATTTTATGCCAAGGTCCGGGTTTTTAACCCCAAAGTACTACATACGTCAAGTTCTTTTAAAAGAGATCCATTACTTATAAAAGTCACCCGATACCCGTAGTATTAGAATGACCAACCCACATTCCTTTTCAAAATCAAGTAACAACATTCTTTTCCTAAGTTCCAGTTTGCCTAGTTTCAATTACTCAAGCTTCTCATTTTCAAATGGTTTCATAGTTCCCAAACTTAATCACTTGATTCCTTTTTAGAACAATTGAGTAACATATGACATATATGTGAGTAGTTTATTCTTGTTTATAACGATCTTATTACAGCAGCCATGATCTAGAAAATGTAATATCATTTTGTCTCATCTTAGCTTCTATGCAGATGGAGGTTTCTACTGGTTTTAATACAACACATCATTATTCAATACATTTTCCTTTATTAACGCTGCAGTTGGTCCTGTCGATACACATTCCGATTTCCAAATCAAGAAACATTATTCCTTTAAAAACCAAGTACTCATTACTCACGAATGAGGTTTCACACAACATCCACATTAAAACAAATAAGTTAAGTCTCTTATCTTATAAGATCAAGTCTCTTAACTTCTAACATCAGTAAACCATTTTCACCTACATAAGGTCGTTATAACTAACTTCCCATAAAGCTATTATAACACCCTATGTTTTAAACCAACCAAATCACTTAGCACATGTACGCTCACCGTATCACATAGTTCACACATATCATGCTAGAAGAGATAGGAAGAGGTTCACATACCTCGCGACGATTTATCGACAATAAGCAAAATGCTTCAAGTACTACACCCTTGCTAGCCCTTTCCACTCCTCGAGTAGAATACGCTACTCTTAGTACTTTCACCTATAAAGGTCACAAACGTCTATTAACCCCAAAACACAAGTTTTTATCTTTCTACAGAAAATTCGCAAGACCTCCCCGCCACAACAGAATCTCCTCCTCTATCGAGGCCGGCTACCAAGCCAACCAGGGGGGGGTTTACACGTCTAACCGGACGTGTACAATTCTACACAGTAATACAACACAAGTCTACTGCAATACAGTCCTATGTAAATACAGTTCAGTTCTTTATTCTTCAGGCTTAAGTCAAAAGACATTTCCGAATACTAAGTATAGTTCTATATATAGTATACTTCAACTATATATTCTAACAAACATGTAATTTCCAATTACAATAGAGGGACAAGATAATTACCTCGATAAGCCCAAAATTATCCGAGATAAAAGTCGATCCTGAGCAAGGTTTAGCTCCTACTCCGCGCGCTCCAATCCGCTCCAAACAACCCTTAGAAGTTCTAACCAACTTCTACTCAAATACTTCAACCAACTATGAAGATTTCCTTAGGGTTTCGGTTTGAGACTAAAAGGACAAAAGGTAGTATTTCCGGACTCTACGATAGAGGTATCTTGGAAAACTACAAGGTACAAGGCTAAGGTATTTTGGGCATTATAACAATACTAGGAGTATTTCTATACCACAACGAGGGTATTATACGAAACAACTAGCAGTGGGTACCCCACACTGCTAGCACCACAAAGGGAGGGAACCCTCGCCAAAGGCCACACGGAAAGGGGAGGGGAGGCTCTCGCTAAGAGCTCACAAAGGGGAGGAGAGGGTTTCAAGACTTGGAAGTTTTTGAATGGATGAAGTCTTCACACTTAGTGGTATTTATAGCAAAACCAAAGGCCAACCAAGGCCAAGATCCTTCCAAGTGTATAGCAAGTGTAAGGGCAAGATTAAGCCAAGTGCACCCTAACCCCTACTCCACAAAACATGCCACAAAACAATGCACCAAACAAGGCCAAAACAAGGCACAAAACAAGGAGCCAATGGCCAAGAACGTGAACTAATCGCCCAAGCGGTTGCCGCTTGTTTAATGCGAGGTGACACATGTCACCCTCCCGCTGGTCCAAATGTTTCGCCTCTCGGAAAAATCCGCAAAAATACAAAACGACATAGCCGGAATTTTCCTTCGCAAGTTACGCGAAAACGCTTAGCCGAAAACGACTCTAACCGTGTCACTGACAAAGGTAACTTCGCCAAGCCACTTGGCGGGGTGACACGTGTCACCCTCTTATTGGCCCTCAAAAACGTCTTCCAAAAATATCCACAATGGCCAAAATCTCAAAACAAAGTGGCCCTACAAAACAGAATTTCTCCGTGGGCCCCACGTGACCATTTCCAAAATAAAATCTCAAAATTCTAATATAATCTATGAAGTCCAAATACCAAACTGGGAGTCCAATTCCCATTAACGAACCTTTTTCTTCACAAATAACCTAAACTTTTCCACTAAAACTCACATCTTTCTTTCTTTTCAAAATTTCTGCACTCGCACGCACGTCCTCACATACATACCCCGCAACTACGGGTATAACATTCTCCCTTCCTTAGAAACATTCGTCCCGAATGTTCCTTCTCAAGTCGGATAACGATGAAGTTCCTCTAACAAGTTGTCAACGCCACAGCTTGGCCACGAAATAACACACGTTATCTTCCTTCCTTACTCGTTGTACTCTTCTCGAACACTCGAACTCTCCCAGTACGTACCATACTTCAGTCATTACTTCCGTTCCCGAAAAATCTCTGGAGTCACTACCTCCAAACTTGGTCATCTTACTAACCTCAAACTTCCTTAAGGCCATTCCCGGCCTTTACGAACCGCTTCTGGTCGAACGCGTCCACGAACTCATACGATGATCATACAAACTTGGGCCTAGCATCCTCGTGACCCTACCACCTGGCGGGACCACCCAGAACTGACCCCACCCCAAACCGGGTTACGGGTTGACCCGCAAATGGTCCTCAACCCGACCCCCAACCGCGCCAAACTCTTGTTCCCCGATCCGGAACAATCTTACTAATTCACATCATGAAAGCTACCACTTCCATCTCACACTACCCACGGACTTATCACACAAATAAATCCCACGTATACCACTACTCTGATAAGGGTCAAACATAAAATAAATCTTTAACTCAAGACGACCTTACCCCCTAAGGTCTCAGTCGTGACATAGTCTAAGGTTCACACTTACCATGCCCCCATACGTATCCTCCCAACTAAGCATGTTTTCTAACTCATAATTAACACAACGCTATTCGCACATAGCACATAATAATGAGACCATCATAACAAGCATACCAAAACTCTAGAGGGTTAAGGATAAACCTGAAGCTACCGCTCCACTCTAATCATAGGCACTCGCAGGCGATAATCGTAGGGCGATGAACCACCATCGATCCGTAGCCGAGTCGTAACATCCGTGCTACCCTTGGTCGGACAGTTCGCAAATGGCCCCGCTGGCCGCAAAATAACAAGCTCCCCGCACCACGACACTTCCCGAAATGCGGTCTACCACATCGACCACACCGAGGTAGGGTGACCGTGATCCGCCAACACCCTTACTTCCTCGAAACTCAACCTCGAGCCCCGACCGCCCCGAATACTCAAGGTTGTGGAGGACCACTCTGACCGGGCGGAGGTACAAAACTAGTATCTTCTGAGGCGGTCCGCCTCGAAAGTCACCAAAGGACCTCGCTGTTCGCCTCTTCGCTGATCTTCGTCATTCCGCTGACCTCTCCGTGCCTCACATCCCGGTAGATGAGCTCGCACGCGGCAATGTCCATGCCCGCCAAGAGCTACTCCGAACATGCCTCCGACATGTAATCATCGAGCCTCAGAACATATCGGTGCACTCGATCCTCCATACTAGCTACCAACGCTGGACGCACGCCAATGAGTCGAACTCACATTGTACTCCCAACCGCACGCCCGCTTCTGCCTAAGCATCAAAAATTTGTCGCCGCGTTCTCCTCATCTGGAGGCAAGTGCGTGAGGAAAGCCCCAAAACTCATCCCATACTGCTGAGGTGCATGCTCTCCCGAAAGCTCCCATGAATCAAACCAATCGATCGCGGTATCACGCAGCCGACGCGAACTAAAGGTCACGCACTCGGTCTCAAGCCTTGATCACCCGCATGATCCGTCAGAATCGCCGAATGAACTCCTCGCGATCATCCTCGTGCCTTGACCCATAAAACTCGCGGCTACAACTCGTAAAGTCCCGTAGCCTCAAACTATTCGCTTTCGCGCACCACAAAGCCGCTGAACTGAATCGCCGTGATCCAAATTATCTCATATTCGCCACGACCGCCAGAATCGGGCCATCTCCTTGTAACCCATTTCCTCCGCCTGCATCGACTGGAGGCTCGTGTATCGCGTCTCAGCAGCCCACCGCTGCGCTCTAAACTCTGTTGGGCCGGGCGCTACAAAACCCGCTGCTCAAGCACAACTCAAAGCTGTCCCGACTGCGCCAGACTTCTCCTCAGATCTCACTAGCAGCACTCGCCGCTTTGCCCTTCTCTCTGGCTCGTTGCCTTGCGCGAGGCATAATCGTAAAACGAGATACGCTGGAGGGTCCAACTTACAACATGCCTCTAAGGCACGATCTCGTAATGAGAAGAATGGAAACCAATCCTAAATGTCCTATAGCCTCCTCGATTATAGATGTGGTGCACAACACACCGATAATCAAGACTCTACTATACACGGTTCAGACACTTTCCGAGGATTAATCGCTCGATACCACTTTTGTAACGACTGCCCGGCTCGCATCGTGCCTTATCCCGCACCCTAGTGATACATTCATCGAGAAAACCAATGGAAAATAACACTTTAACAAGAAACAAGATATAAGAACATAAAAAAGTCCAACCCAACGGTTACAAGCCAATAACAAAAATAAAAACAACTCTTTCAAACGAATAGCTTAATCCTTTTACAACCCCGCCCACAACAAGATTACATGCACTTAAGATTTACAACAACTATGACGGACAGTGGCCGCCATACCCCTGAATGTACAAGAACCTACAACTCAGGGAACACATACCGAAAGATAAGCCTCCGGAGAAACGGAGCTTCCCAAAACGCTGAACTGAGATCCTAAGAGCGAGGATCCACGACCGATGTACTCTACCGCAGATGAACGCAGCCCTCAAGGAGGTCAAGATAACAGTACCAAGTATGTGAAATCAGAAATATCAGAATGAAATCATACTAGTCTATATAAAGCAGGAGACATGTATGATAACCAAACTACAGTTCACAACATAAAAGCAGTCATATCCAGTCAGGGACTCACGCCCTCAAGCCATCACTCAAATATAACTATGGGTCTCACGCCCACAACATCAATCATGTTCGTGATCACGGCCGCATGCCCTCTAATTCTCAGACGGCAGACATGTCCATGATGCAACAATAATACCAATGCCCCATGGCCACATGCCCCGAATTCTACCTGTGTAGACATGTCCATGTGACATCAACAATAATATACCGTGATCAACTCGCCGCACGCCACATGCCCCGAATTCTACCTCTGTAGACATGTCCATGTAACCATAATAACAATATATCGGTAATCAACCCGACCGCACGGCCGATGCCCCTTAATCGCGACGGTGTAGACATGTCCATGTGACATCAACAACAAGACAAGAATCAAAATGGAAACATACCCGTGGAATTCTCCATCACCGCCAAAGACGCCCAAGTAAGTTCTCAACAAGTCGACCGCTCTATCGAGAGACGCCAGAATACGTAAATACCACACTTGCACAACAAAGGCTATCATCACAAGCATAGGCAAGTTTCACAAAGAACAAGCATAGACAAGTTTCACAACAACAAGCATAGGCAAGTTTCACAACAACAAGCATAGGCAAGTTTCACACAACTCAAAGTACTTTCATTTTATGCCGAGGTCCTGTTTTTAACCCCAAAGTACTACATACGCCAAGTTCTTTTTAAAAGAGATCCATTACTTATAAAAGTCACCCGATACCGTAGTATTAGAATGACCAACCCACATTCCTTTTCAAAATCAAGTAACAACATTCTTTTCCTAAGTTCCAGCTTGCCTAGTTTCAATTACTCAAGCTTCTCATTTTCAAATGGTTTCATAGTTCCCAAACTTAATCACTTGATTCCTTTTAGAACAATTGAGTAACATATGACATATATGTGAGTAGTTTATTCTTGTTTATAACGATCTTATTACAAAGACCATGATCTAGAAAATGTAATATCATTTTGTCTCATCTTAGCTTCTATGCAGATGGAGGTTTCACCGGTTTTAATACAACACATCATTATTCAATACATTTTCCTTTATTAACGCCGCAGTTGGTCCTGTCGATACACATTCTGATTTCCAAATCAAGAAACATTATTCCTTTAAAACCAAGTACTCATTACTCACGAATGAGGTTTCACACAACATCCACATTAAAACAAATAAGTTAAGTCTCTTATCTTATAAGATCAAGTCTCTTAACTTCTAACATCAGTAAACCATTTTCACCTACATAAGGTCGTTATAACTAACTTCCCATAAAGCTATTATAACACCCTATGTTTTAAACCAACCAAATCACTTAGCACATGTACGCTCACCGCACTACATAGTTCACACATATCATGCTGTAAGAGATAGGAAGAGGTTCACATACCTCGCGACGATTTATCGACAATAAGCAAAATGCTTCAAGTACTACACCCTTGCTAGCCCTTTCCACTCCTCGAGTAGAATACGCTACTCTTAGTACTTTCACCTATAAAGGTCACAAACGTCTATTAACCCCAAAACACAAGTTTTTATCTTTCTACAGAAAATTCGGCAAAGACTCTCCTCGCCACAACAGAAATCTCCTCCTCTATCGAGGCCGGGTACCAAGCCAACCAGGGGGGGGGGGGGGGGTTTACACGTCTAACCGGACGTGTACAATTCTACACAGTAATACAACACAAGTCAACTGCAATACACCCCATGTAAATACATCAGCTTCTTATTCTTCAGCTTAAGTCAAAAGACATTGCCGAATACTAAGTATAGTTCCATATATAGTATACTTCAACTATATATTCTAACAAACATGTAATTTCCAATTACAATAGAGGGACAAGATAATTACCTCGATAAGCCCATAATTATCCAAGTTAAATGTCGATCCTTAGCAATGTTTAGCTCCAACTCCGGTGCTCCATCCCGCTCCAAACAACCCTAAGTTCTATCCAACTTCTACTTAAATCCTTCAACTAACAATGAAGATTCCTTGTGTTTCAGTTTGAGACTAAAAGGTAGTATTTCTGCTCTACGATAGAGGTAACTTTTGGAATACAACAAGGTATAAGGCCAAGGTATTTTGGGCATTATAACAATACTGGAAGACAACTTTCTACCGTGGTACCTCACGAGAACACTCCAACGCGTGGTATGCTCTGCCACAAGGCCACTAGGGGTAGTACCTCTCGCCACTAGGCCTCACGAAAAGGGGAGGAGGGGAAGCTCTCGCCAGCACAACAAGAAGGGAGGAGAGGGTTTCAAGACTGGAAGTTTTGACGAATGAAGTCTTCAAGCTTGTGGTATTTATAGCAAAACCAAAAGCCAACCAATGGCCAAGATCGAGCCATGTTCAAGGCAAGTGTAAGGCCAAGATCAAGCCAAGTGCACCCACAAAACACTCCACAAAACACTCCACAAAACAAGCCACAAAACAAGGCACAAAAGAGGGACCAATCGCCAAGGCCAACCAATCCTCTCGACGCCCAATCGCCCAAGCCACCCTATTTCTTCCAATGCAGGGTGACATGTCACCCTCCCGTTGGTCCAAAATGTTTCGCCTCTCGGAAAAATCCGCAAAATTATAAATGACATAGCCGAATTTTCCCTACGAAAGTCGTGGAAACGCTTTAAAAAAACGACTCTATTCGGCACTTGTGCCCAAATTCGGTCCTTTGCCTAACTTAAGGCTCAAATTTTCTACGTACGTCCTTACGTACATACTCTGGAAATACGGGGTATAACAGTGTGTGGGTCCCACCACACCACATGGCCAACGAAATTTAGTGCCAAGTGTTAGGGCCATTCGGCCAAGGGGACAAGTGGCTAGCCACTTGTCCCACCAATTTCGGCCCACATGGCCACTCAAGGGGGTGACACGTGTCGCTCCCTTACTCGCCCAAAATATTTCGTCTTCCGAAAATATCCAAAATACCGAAAATCTCAAAAACAAAGTGGGCCCCACAAAACCGTAATTTCTCCCGTGGGCCCCACGTGACCATTTCCGAAAATAAAATCTCATAATTCTAATATAATCCAAGAAGTCCAAATACCAAATCTGGGAATCCAATTCCCACTAACGAACCTTTTTCCTTCACAAAACCCGGAAACTTTTCCGTCGAAAAAATCACACCTTTCTTTCTTTCCAAAATTTCTGTCGTATTCTCGTACGTACGTCCCCACATACATACCCTGGAACTACGGGGTATAACATTCTTCCCCCCTTAGAAACATTCGTCCCGAATGTTCATTCTAAGTCTCCAAAACATAACTGCGCCGGTATAGTCTTCACTACTATACTTACCAAACCAAACCTGCCACCAATGGCCATAGTATAACATACACGCAACTCTCAATCCAAGCCAACGAGGAATCACCTCTAACGTGCATATAACAACCCAAAACCTCCACCCATGGACCAAAGGATACTTTCTTCCCCTCCTCACTTATAAAAAGGACACTTCCATCATCTTAACACATCTTAGCCTCTTTTCTTACTCGTCGCATCTTCCTCGTACACTCGAAATCTTCCTACAATACATACCATATTTCTGTCATTGCTTCAGTTTCCAAAATCTCGGGGTCACTATCTCTAACTTGGTCATCATACTAGCCTTAAATTTCCTTAAAGCTATTCCCGGCCTTCACGATCCGATTCTGGTCGAACATATCCACAAACTCGTACGATGGTTACCCAAACCTGGGCTTAGCACCCTCGTGACCCTACCACCTAGCGGGACCACCTCGAATAGACCCCACCCCAAACCGGGCTGCGGGTTGACCCGCGAATGGTCCTCAACCCGACCCATAATCGTACCAGACTTTTGTTCCCCGATCCGGAACAACCTTACCTATACTAGTCCTGAAAGCTACCACTTTCATCTTACGCAACCCAAGGAATTATCCCACTAATACACCCCATGTATATAATTCTCTCCGATAAGGATCACCCGCAAAGTCTTTTACTCGAGACGAACTTACATCTAAGGTCTCAACGTGTAATATCCTAAGGTTCGCAATTTTCTCATCCCCAGACTTACCCTTTTCACTAACCAGGCTTCTAAATCACCTTTTAACTCAAAGCTATCCGATTATAACACTTAACACATCATCATAACATCAATACATACTAGTCTCTAGAGGGTTAAGGATATACTCAGAATAAAGGCGGTTCAAAGGACCGCTAAAATCGAACTTCCACCGCGACCTCTGCCGTCACCGCTGCATGAACATCCCGCCTAGCTATGAAAGGTGAAGAACCCGCAATCGATCTCGTAGTCTGCTAATCCACCGCTACCCCTCGGACAGTCTCGCCAAATGGCCCCGCTGGCCGCAAGAATAACAATCTCCCAAATTAGTACGACACTCTCCTTATGAAGTTTTCCACAACGCCACACCGAGACAAGGGTGACCTTATCCGGCGAGCACTTACCTCGAAAGTCAAACTCGAGCCCCGACTGCCTCGAATATCCCGAACGCCCCAAGATGGTGGAGGCCACTGCATCTTGGCGGAGGCGCATAACTAGTTCTTTGCCAGGCGGTCCGCCGAAAGTCGCCAAAATACCTCGCTGCTCGCCTTCGCTGATCCCGGCCATTCCGCCGACCTCCGTGCCTCACGCCCAAGTGCATAAGCTCGCACGCAATGTCCATGCCCGGCTGAAGAGCTACACCCGAGCAAGCCTCTGCCAAGTAGTCATCGAGCCCCGTGATGTAGCGGTGCACTCTGTCCTCCATATTTGCCACTAACGCCGGGACATAACGGGCCAACGAGTCGAACTCCACGTTGTACTCCCGAACCGTACGCCCGTCCTGCCTCAATATCAAAAATTTGTCGGCCCGATCCCTCCTCATCTGTGGGGGCAAGAAGTGTGCAAGAAATGCCCCTGAGAACTCTTCCTATACAGCTGGAAGTGCATGCTCCCCCCGAGACAGTTCCCATGAATCAAAACCACGATCATTGCAGATCACGCAAACGATGCGAACCCAATATCACCGAATCTGCCTCTGAGGCCTTGATAACTCTCATGATCCGTAGAATCGCTTGATAAACTCCCGAGGGTCATCCTCGCCTCGATCCATAGAACACCGTGGATCAGAACTTAAGAAGTCCCGGTCTCCAACTATCGCCCCTGGGTACTCATCGTACCACCGGCCCCGCTCGTACTCAAGTCTCGCCATAAACCTAACTAGTAATCGGGCCATCTCCTTGCAACCCATATCCTCCGCTTCTCGCCGGATCGAGGTTCGATATCGTGGCCTCGTGAGCTACCGCCGTTGCACTAAACTATGTTGGGCCGGGCGATCGTAGAATCCGCCGTCGTAGCACCACCGGTAAAAATCGGGCCTTCGCCGTAACCTCCGTGCTCTACTCCCAGCCTCCTCTCGCCGCTTTGCCCTTCGGGCTCTGGTTGCCTTGCGCGAGGCATAATCGTACAAAAGAGTACGCCGAGGAGTCCAATCGACAACACAGCCTCTAAGGAACGATCTCGAGTTAGAAGAATGGAAACTAATCCTAAATGTCTCTGCAGCCTCGATTATAGATGGTGCACAACACACCGATAATCAAGACTCTACTAGACACGGTTCGTAGACACTTTCCGAGGACTAATCGCCTCGATACCACTTTTGTCACGACTCCGATCCTGCCCGTGATCGTGCCTACCCCGCACTCTAGTGATACAACATCGAGAAAATCAGCGAAATAAAAACTAAAACATGAGACAAGACATAAAGTATGAAACAAGCAACCAAAACGGTCCCCTTCCCGAATATATACATATATATCAACTCAATAGCTTAAATCCTTTTACAAACCCCGCCACAACAAGATTATGCACTTCTAAGAATGTAACCATAACTATGACGGGACAGGGCCCCGCCATACCCCTGAATGTACAAGTAACTACACTGACAGGGGACTATACCAAAGATGAGCCTCCGGAGAAACGGAGCTTCCCAAAACGCTGAACTGTGGTCCTATGAGCCAGGATCCACAAACAATGTACCTCTACCTGCGGCATGAACGCAGCCCCCCGAAGGAGGTCAGTACAACAGGTACCAAGTATGTGAAACTGAGAATACTATAAATGAAATCATAGTAGTCTATAAAAAAAATAGGAGACATATATGATAACCAAATTACGGTACATAATATGTAAGCAGTCACGTCAAGTCAGGGACTCACGCCCTCAAAGTCATCACTCAAATATAACTATGGGTCTCACGCCCACAACATCAATAATGCCCGTGGAATACCTTCCTCACTGCCGGCAGTCTATGATATAGCAACACCAAGGAATACATATGAACACCAGGTCCCACCTGTGTCATAACAACCGTACGGGGCAAGTACGAAGGCTAACTACCAGATACCAAAGCCGCATCATCGACTGACCGGGGTAAGTACGAAAGCCAACTACTAGATACCAAGGCCGTACTAACAATACTATGCAACCAAACCACAAAGCTGACACGGGGCAAGTACGAAAGCCGACTACCAGGTACCAAGGTCGTGTCACGAGTCGATCGGCAAGTACGACGGCTAACTACCTGTGTACCGCGTCGTGTCACGAGACTTCGCCACTAAACCGAACGGGGCAAGTCGCGCTAACTACCAGTGTACCAAGGCTGAATCACCACGAGACGGGCAAGTACGAAAGCCAACCACCGCTACCAAGGCCGAATCAAGAAACCTCATGGAGAGCTAGTCCATGGAATAACGCTATCAATGCGAGCGCACTGCGGAATCCTCCGTCACCGCCGGTGACGCCCAAGTAAGATCATAACAAATCAACCGCCCTCCATTGAGACGCGTGGTATAAAAATACACATCGCACAACAAGGCTATCCCACGCAAACATAGGCAAGTTACACACAACTCAAGGTACTTTCATTTTATGTCGACAATACGGGTTTCAAACCCAAAATAATACCCACTTTCATTCTTTCAAAAGACCTCTTTACGTAAAAGATACTAATACTCGTAGTATCAAAAACACATTTCCTTTTCAAACCAAATTACTTTACTTTCGTAAAAACCTTTACAAGACTTTTAAAATCAAGTACTCTATACTTTTTAAACCAAGTGTCTTTCTTTTAAAACAACATCAAGTATACTCTTTAAAACTCAAATACTTACTCTTTTCAAAACAAGTAACCTATACTTAAATCAAGTTACCATTTTAAAACCAATGATAAAACCATTATTTTGCTTTCGTAAAGTCGTTATAACTAACTTCCCATAAAGTTGTTATAACACTTTATGTTTTAAACCAATTTAAGACAAAACCATGTCTCTCTTTTAAACCAAAAACTCTTCAATTCCTCAAGTCTCTTTTCTTTTAGAAATCAAGTTCCTTTTAAAGACCAAATACTCATTTCTCGCGAATGAGGTTTCACAACTTTCTACACAATTTGAGTTCTTCATATATCATCTCAAGTCAAATATAAGTCAAGTCCTTTATCTTTTAAAATCAGTAAACCAACCAAATTCACTTAGAACATGACGCTCACCGTACTACATAGTTCACAACAATCATGCTAGAAAAGATAGGAAGAGGTTCACATACCTCGCGACGATTATCGACAATTAGCAAAATGCTCCAAGTACTACAACCTTGCTAGCCTTTTCCACCCTTCAAGAGTAATACGCCACTCGTAGTACTTCCACCTATATCGCCATAAACGCCTATCAACTTCTAGATCTCTTCAGAGAATATTCTAAATACAAGATTCCTTTATTCTACGTAAAATTCGCAAGACCTCCCCGCAACCACATAAATCTCTCCGCTACTCGTGCCCACTACTGTGCCAACAACTCCTGGGAGGGTTACACGCCTAACCTGACGTGTACAATTCTATTTCACAATAATACTACACAAGTCATCAGAATACAATCCAATGTAAATACATTCAATCCTTTATAATCATCCTTCCAATAAATCTTATACTCAATTCTAAATTACTACAATATGTAATATCCAATTACAATAGGGGGACATAGATCATTACCTCGATAAGCCCAAAATTATCCAAGATATATGTCGATCCTGAGCAACGTTTAGCTCCAACTCCTTACGCTCCAACCCGCTCCAAGCGACCCTTAGAAGTTTCTAAACAACTTCAACACTTCAACCAAGCTAGGAAGATTTTTCTGTGGTTTCACTTTCATGACTATTGGAATAAAGTAGTATTTCCGGGCTCCTAGTATTGAAACAACTTTGGAATACTACTAGGGATACTAGGCCAAGGTATTTGGGATTATACAACAATACACAAAGTATTTTCTACACAAGAGGGGGAGGGGGACGAAACAAGACTAAAGGGGAGGGAGTATTTGCCTTGGAAGACTTAAGTGTGGAATGAATATTATGTCTTGCACTATGGGGTATTTATAGAAGAAACAAGGGCCAAGATCAAGGTAAGTGTATGGTCAAGATTGGGCCATGTGTGTGTGGGTCCCACCACACCACATGGCCAACGAAATTTAGTGCCAAGTGTTAGGGCCATTCGGCCAAGGGGACAAGTGGGTAGCCATTTGTCCCACCAATTTCGGCCCACATGGCCACTCAAGGGGGTGACACGTGTCTCTCCCTTACTCGCCCAAAATATTTCGTCTTCCGAAAATATCCAAAATACCGAAAATCTCAAAAACAAAGTGGGCCCCACAAAACCGTAATTTCTCCCTTGGGCCCCACGTGACCATTTCCGAAAATAAAATCTCATAATTCTAATATAATCCAAGAAGTCCAAATACCAAATCTGGGAATCCAATTCCCACTAACGAACCCTTTTCCTTCACAAAACCCGGAAATTTTTCCGTCGAAAAAAATCACACCTTTCTTTCTTTCCAAAATTTCTGTCGTATTCTCGTACGTACGTCCCCACATACATACCCTGGAACTACGGGGTATAACATTCTTCCCCCCTTAGAAACATTCGTCCCCGAATGTTCTTAGTCGGTTGTCAAGCTATACAAACTCCGGCATAAACTCTATACTATGCCTATCAATCAATACTCTACAAGACCAACGATGCCATACATGGCCACCACAACATACGTAAACATATCAATGGACCTTCCGTCCGCGACCCCTTCTCACAAAACTCGAAGGTTACAGTCTTATCACAAACAAGATCTTTAGAGGTTACTTTCTTTCCTTACTTGTCATACTTTCTCGTACTTTCAAACTTATTTAGTACACGTACAAAATCAACTAGACTTGGGCCTTGTATCCTCGTGACCCTATCACATAGCGGGACCATATCCAACTGACATCACCCGATCCATACTACCGGTTGACCCGAAATGAGTCCATAACCCGACCCATCGTCACATTTAACTTCTCATTCTTAGTCTGAAATAAATCTTTCTCTTATCTCAAGGTACTTCTTACCCTATCCTCCCTATTCACTAGAGGTTCGTCACATAAGCCAAAGTATTTCTATTGTACATCCTTCCCTATCGGTCTATACACTGTTACGGGATAATTACAACTAGTGAACTCTACACAACTACAGTCTCAGTTCACTTATCATTCTTGTCAACATTCTTAACTTCTCACTTTACTAATCAAAGTATTCCTACCTCTGGGGGTACTATCGCTTACAACTGCTAGTAACACAGGGAAGACATATACGCTAGGGAAAAATCTGAATCTAACAATGCACGTATGATTCAAAAGAATCGAAATATACCTGTAACCCCATGCGATGTCGCCTCCTGATCCTGTCCAGTAGTCACGTCATCTATGCGGTTCGAAGGACCGCCAGAACTATAAACTCCACTCGACTCTACCACGGCCGACATCCGAACACCCTACTCGGGGACGCATACCGCGGAGGAAAGAGAATCAACCATCGCTCATAGTCGAGCCACCCACGCGCTCTTTCTAATCGATATTCTCGCTTCTTGGCCCGACGGCCACAATAATGACAACCATCTGTGTCATAACGGCATTTCCCCGAATGACGCTTACCACATCTGATACATCGAGGAATAGGTGGCCTCGACCGAGAAAGTCCTTCGCTTCCTCGAGAACCTCGACCCACGGGCTTGACCGACTCAAATACTTGTGGGATCAAATCTCCCACCGTGAGCTGCGGGGTATGTACCGGGTAGGCTGGGATGAATATCTCACTCCGAGGCCGCTGGTCCAAAACTCACCGGATAACCAACCGGTCCTAGCCTCTTACGCCGATCTCCGCGTTGCCTCTACCCTCTCAGACACTGCTCTGCATCGCCGAATAACCTCCTGGCGATGAAATCGTAGCACCGCTTATCTTGGTCAATAACATAACTTCTTCCTCGTGACCCTATAGTCTTCTCCTAATCGCTAAACCGAGGCTGGTGCTGGGGTCTCAAAACCTGGCGCAGAAGAACTCGCCGACTGCGGAACAACATCCGGTATACCCTAGGCATAGGCCCTATCAACTCTCTGAGTCTGACTAGTAGCTCCTTCTACTCCCTTGCCTTTCTGGGCGGCTGTTGCCCACTTTGGAGGCATAACTGTAACACAAAATCACGTCAGAGAGGAATTATCTTACTAACACAGCTCTACGACACGATCTTAGAGTGAGAAGAATAGAAACCAACTCCTAAATGTCCTGTAGCCTCCTGTTTATGGGTGTGGCGTGCAACACACCGATAATCAAGACTCTACTAGACACGGTCTGTAGACATTCCGAGGACTGACTGCTCTGATACCACTCTGTCACGCCCAACCCTCAAGCCTGGATCGTGCCCTACCAGGCACCCTTCTAACTTTACAACTAAGTTAACTGCGGAAATTAAATAAAACCCTTTTTTTTTTTAAAACCAACATACGTACAAGGGCAAAGCCGACAAGGGTGCCATATAATATACATGAAAAGGCACTACACTGTATACGAGTCCAATCCACATATGAATACATGCACTTAAGAGTTATATCAACTATGACAGACAAGGCCCCGCTGCACCCATAATCGTAAAAGCCTGCATCAAGGAACTTATACCAAAAAGATAAACTCCAATGTAGGAGCTATCCAAAACTCGAGCAGGTCCTACACTGCCGATCACCAAACAATGTACCTAAACTCGCGGATGAACGCACTTCAAGGAGGTCGACAAGAATGTACCAAGTATGTGAACCAGTAAGTACTGTAATGAAATCACAACAGTCTAAACAAAAGAGGAGACATGTATGATAGCCAACCTACAGTACACAATACATAAGCAGTTATATCAAGTCATGGACGCATGCCCTCAAAGTCACTATTCAAATATAACTATGGGTCTCACGCCCATAATATCAATCATGCCCGTGGAATCCTTCCTCACTGCCGGCAGTCCATGATATAATATAACACCAATAAGCATATCCAAGGAGTATCCCTCGTGGTCGTTTTATACCCCGTATTTTCAGAGTATGTACGTAAGGGCGTACGTACAAAAGTTTAGCCTTAGTTAGGCATAGGGGGGACGAAAAATTGTGCACACCTATCAAAAAGAATCATTTTCCGACGAAACGTTTTCCAAACTTTGCGTAGGGAAAATTCCGGCTATGTCATTTATTATTTTTGCGGATTTTTCCGAGAGATGAAATATTTTGGACCAACGAGAGGGTGACACTTGTCACCCTCAAGTGGACGGCAAAGGACTTTCCTTGGCACATTTTTTGTGCTAAGTTTTTGGTCAAGGAGTTGGTAGGATATTTGTGTAGTAGATGGATAAGGACACTTGCCTAAATCTCCACCTTAAACTTGCCTACCACTTGGCTTCATCTTGGCCCTTGAAGACCCTATAAATTCCCCCCTAAGTTGAAGAAGTTCTTCATCCACAAATTATCTTCCAAGTCTCAAAATCCCCCATCTCCCTTAAGAGCTCTCGTCCAAAGCTCTCTTCCCCCCCCCCCCCTCCAAAAGAGCCTAGCCGAAACACCCTCTCCCTCCCCCTTCCTTGTAGTCTCGGCAAACCTCCCCCCCTCTTGGAAGCCCTAGCCGAAACACTACCCCCCCTATTGGTAGAAATACTCTCCAAGGGTTGTTATTATCCCCAAAAATACCTTAGCCAATCCCTTGTAGTATTTCCAAAGTTACCTCTATACTTAGAGTCCGGAAAATACTACTATACTTCCTTTAGCCACTAAACGAAACCCTAGGAGAAACTTCATTGTTGGTTGAAGTTGTAAGTAGAAGTTGTGTAGAAACTTCTAAGGGTTTCTTGGAGCGGATTGGAGCGTTCAGATTAGGAGCTAAACCTTGCTCAGGATCGACATTTATACTTGGATAATATTGGGCTTATAGATGTAAATAATCTTATCCTTCTACTGTAATTGGAGAATACATACTGTAGAAGTATAGAAATAAGTATAAAACACATAGAAGGATATTAAAGAAGAGAATTGAACTGTAATTACACTGAAGGATAATACAGAAGAGTATTGAACTGAAATCACATCAGAAGTTTAATAAAGAAGAATTAAACTGTACTTACATAGGACTGTATTTACAGTAGACTTGTGTAGCTTGACGGGTAGGGAAGTTGCTGCCCAAATTTCCGTAGAATAAAGAACCCTCTTCTTAGAATAGTCTACAGAGTAGTCTAGACATTGATAGACGTACCTGACTATTATAGGTTGATTCTCTGCGCGCGACATATTCGACTTGGCAAGTGGATTTCGCCGAGGAGGTATGTGATTCTCCCTATACTCTTGAGCATGATATTTTAAAATATATATATAGTACGGTAGACGTACGTGTGTTAACTGGACGTAGTTTTACGGTAATGTCTTTTGACTTAAGCCTGAATAATAAGAATCTTGAAGTCTTTTCAAAAGAATTATAAATCATTTTTGAAAGAAGAAGAATATTTGTTTTTAAAACAAAAAGCTTAAGAGTTATACTAGCTTTATGGGAAGTTAGGTATAACGACTTAAGAAAGATAAAAGGAACAATTTACTTATGTGTTTATGAAAGACTTGTATTGATTCTGGAAAGTATAATAAGATGTTGTGTCGAGTAGATATATTGTGATGCTATGTGTGTTAGTATCTTGTAAACGCTTGTGTAAAGAGGTTATTCTTATTGTGCTTATTTTGTTTAACGATAAGCTGTTATGTTAGTATTATATCACTCACCTCTTGACATGATACCGGGTTGCCGCCTCCGATGCGGGTATAGCTCGCGATGCGTGTGACTATGATTCGAGAATACCTCACGCGGTCCCGGCCTATGCGAGCTACGAGTTCCGGTGTTAGTGTGCGGTCCTTGTGGCCATGCGGTCTATGTGGCCACGCGGACTATGAGTCCAGGGCGATGCCGAGGAGTAGCTACCGATGCGGAATACCTCACGCGCCTACGAGTGGCCTATGCGATCGCGGGAGTCCGAGATTAGGCATGCTTAATGATACTATGGGCGATTGGCCTTGCTTCGATCATTCACACCTAGAAAGAGACTCATAGCTTTATCTCTTATTGCTCTTGTTTGTGATGTGGCACTATGCGCGTTACCTTGTTTGTTTCGTACATATTTGTAAACTGGTTTTAAATTGATATGATTTCATTTAAGTACTTTACGCTTCACATACTTGGTACTGTTATCGACCTCCTTGGGCTGCGTTCATGCCGCAGCTTAAGGAAAGCAGTGCTAGATCCGCATCCTTAGGATCTTTTGCTTTGGTGTCGTGAGCTCCATCTTCTCCGAGGCTCGACTTTTGGGTATGATCTCCCCGTTGTAGATAGTTGTACATTCAGGTATGGCGGGCCCCGTCCCGCCATAGTTGTTTATCTTCTTAGAGGTCTCAGAGTCCTATTGTACGGTTGGGATGTAATCGCGATTTTGGTTTATATATATATATGCCGAAGGCGACATTTTTCTCGAGATAAAATTGTGTCTCATTTTACAATCGCTTTCATGTGTTCTTTTATATTCCGCTGATTTTCTCTCGATGTATGACTACTTGGGTGCCGGGTAGGCACGATCACGCCCCGAACGGGTCGTGACAAAGTGGTATCGAGCGATTAATCCAAAAGTGTCTACGCATCAGATCTAGTAGAGTCTTGATTATCGGTGTTGTGCACCACACCTATAATCGTGAGGCTATAGGATATTTAGGATTGGTTTCCATTCTTCTCACTCGAGATCGTGCCTTAGAGCCGTGTTATAAGTTGGACCTCTAACGTATTCCTTTCTATAACGCTTATGCCCCCACGCAGGCAACCCGCCCGTGGCGGCAAGGCAACAGGAGCTTCTAGTAGACACCGAGAGTCACGAGGGCTCGTGCCCTGCCTATACCCGAGACGGCGAGTTCCATGACGCCGCCGCCCCAAAGAGACCACGCACCCGCACCTCCCGCCCCACACCGCGAGGAGTTAGGGTACAAGGAGATGGCCCGCTTATTGGCCGTGATCGGCTCGACATGAGGATAGGCCGACGCAGCAGCATTCGGCCCAGCAGCACGTGGTTCACCCGAGATCAGATAGTTTGAGGCTACGGGATTTTCTGAGTTGTAGCCCGCCAGAGTTCTACGGGTCGAGGCCTGAGGATGATCCGCATGTGTTCATCCGTCAGTTACAGAGGATCATGCGGGTGATCAAGGCTTCAGAGACCGAGTCCGTGATCTTCGGTTCACATAGGCTGCGTGATACCGCAGTCGATTGGTTTGATTCGTGGGAGTTATCCCGGGGAGAGCACATGTCCCCAGCTACTTGGGACGAGTTCTCAGAGGCCTTTCTCACTCACTTCTTGCCTCCACAGATGAGGAGGGCACGGGCCGACAAATTTTTATTGCTTAGACAGAGAGGACGCACAGTTAGGGAAGTACAACGTTGAGTTCGATTCGTTGGCTCGATATGTCCCTGCGTTGGTAGCAGATATGGAGGACAGGGTGCATCGCTACGTCACCGGGCTAGATGATTATATGGTCGAGTCTTGTGCGGGTGTGGCTATTCAGCTAGGCATGGACATTACCCGCATGCAGGCTCATGCACTTGGATGCGAGGAGCGTAGAGGCCGACGGCCGATGACAGCAGGAAGGCGCCGTGACGGCAGGTCTTTTGGTAGCTATCGGTGGACGGCCTCAACAAAGCGATCTAGATTTGCACCACGCCCACCAGAGCACTCCTACACCGCCCTCGGGATGCCAGATATTCGAGGCGCACCAGGCCCCGGACTTCGCACGCCCGTGGTAGCAGAGGCTAGCCGACGGACCACCTCGGTGTGGCCGATGCGGTAGATCCCATTACGGAATTGTGGTACCGCCCGAGAGTTTGTTAAAGTTGCGCCACGGTCACTTTGCGAGCTGTCCACCGGGCGGCGCAGGGTAGGGGTCACCACTGGTCTTTCACGGTCTTCTTCATCTACTACAGTTACTCGCCCCGGAGGGCAGGGTACTCAGGGGCCAGCAGGTCGCGGCAGAGGTCGTGGTGCGGGTCCCAGTTCTAGAGGTCCTTAGAACCGCATATATGCCTTGTCCAGCCGGCAGGACCAGGAGGCCTCACCTGATGTCGTCACAGGTACTTTATCAGTTTCGTGTTGTGATGTGTATGCCTTGATAGATCCGGGTTCTACTGGCCCTATATATCTCCCTTGTTGCTAGTAGGATAGGGATAGAGCACGAGTCCATAGACCCTTTCGAGGTAGCTACGCCCGAGCAGTGATTCGGTGGTAGCTCGGCGGGTATATGTGGCTTGTCCAAAGGATCTTATGCGATCGTCCGACCTAGCCGACTTCATAGAGCTGGACATGACTGATTTCGACGTGATCATGGGCATGGATTGGCTAGCTTCTTGCTATGCCAATGTAGACTGCAGGGAGAGAGTGGTACGGTTCCGCTCGGGAGCCGTTATTGAGCGTGGGGGAACACCGTGTCGCCGAGGTAGGTTTATTTCTTACCTCAAGGCTAGGAAGATGGTGCGAGGCGGTATATCTACCATCTCGTTCGGGTGTTTGATATCGAGGCCGCAGCGCGATTTTTAGTTAGTCAGCGAGTCGTGAGTTCCCGACGTGTTTCTAGACGACCTCTGTATCCTCCCGAGAGGAGATAGAGTTTTGTATCGATGTCTTTGCCGGACACTCGCCTATTTCCATTCCGCCATACGAATGGCACCCGCCGAGTTGAGAGAGTTGAAGGACCACCGAGAGATTTCTTTGGAGAAGGGCTTCATCAGCCTAGTGTTTCTCCCGGGAGCGCCTGATTGTTCGTGAAGAAGAAGGGCGACGCCGCACATGTGTTGATTACATGTGCGGTGAACAAGGTGACCATTAAGAATGATACCCCTTCCTGTGATTGATGATTTGTTCGATCAGTTGCAGGGTGCGAGATGTTTTTCCAAGATTGATCTGCGATCGGGCTATCATCAGGTGCAAGTCGGAGAGTCGGACATCCCTAGATCGCATTCGGACCAGACGCACTATGAGTTTAGGTTATGTCGTTCGTTTGACCAATGCTCGTGGTATTCATGGATTTGATGAACCGAGTGTTCAAGCCATTTTTGGACACGTTTGTGATAGTGTTCATCGATGACATCTTGGTTTATTCCCGCTCAGAGCAGGAGCATGCGGAGCATTTGAGGACTGTGCTGAGAGTTCTCCAGGACCAGCAGTTGTACGCCAAGTTTTCGAAGTGTGAGTTCTGGTTGACTTCGGTGGCTTTTCTTGGGCATATTGTCGGGGCTGATGGTATTCAGGTGGATACGGCCAAGATCGAGGCGATCGAGTTGGCCTCGACCTACTACTCCGGCTGCAGTGCGCAGCTCGGGCCTTGCGAGTTATTATCGGGCGTTCAGAGAAGTTTGCTTCTATCTCGCCCCATTGACTAGGCCGACTCGGAAAGCGCTAAGTTTCGATGGACTGATGCTTGTGAGCGAGATTTCCATCGAAGGAGAGACTGACGACCGCCCCCGTTCTTACTCTTCCAGAGGGTCCAGACGGCTATGTCGTGTATTGTGATGCGTCAGGCATCGGGTTGGGATGTGTGTTGATGCAGCAGGGCAAGGTTATAGTGTACGCATCCCGACAGCTTAAGAAGCATGAGAGGAACTACCCCACCCATGATTTGGAGTTGGCAGCGGTGATTCACGCCTTGAAGATCTGGAGGCACTATTTGTATGGGGTTCATGTGGATATTTATACAGACCACAAGAGCCTCCAGTATATCTTCAGCCAGAGGGAGCTGAACTTACGACAGAGACGGTGGTTAGAGTTGCTTAAGGATTATGATGTCGATATCCTGTACCACCCGGGGAAGGCCAATGTCAGGCGATGCGCCAGTCGTAGGTCGATGGGTAGCCTATCAGATGTGCAGCCGGAGAGGAGGGGAATGGTTCGCGATTTGCATCAGTTAGCGAGCCTTGGTGTCCGTTTGATTGATTCTGATAGCAGTGGGGTTCGAGTTCGAGAGGTTGTCGAGTCTTCCATCGTCGAGGAGGTGAAGAGGCAACAGTTTAAGGATCCAGTTTTGACGCGGTACCGTGATACGGCTCTTCGTGAGGGGAAGGGTCCTTTTGAGGTTGTTACACCCCGTAATACCAGGGCTACTAATTGAGAACGTGATTAAGGATTTAAGATTTGAATTTTGGAAGGAAAGAATAATTACATTTTCTTAAGGAAAATTTCGAAAAAAAATGTGACGACGGAAAAATTATTAACTTGGAGTATAATACTTCTAATTGGATTTATGGACTTAGTATTGGATTATAAGGTGTTGGAATTGATAATATGAGGTCCGCCGAGAATTTCACAATTTCGCAGGGACCTTCGAAAAATTATAATATTTTGGACCAATCGGAGGGCGACACGTGGCACCCCTCCACTTGTCTTGCTAAGATGACAACAAAATAGATATTTTGAGAGGGGACAAGTGGACATGGGTCCCACTCCACTTGGCTATACATATCCAAGTCTTGCAAGACTTGGATCACTTTACACTTAGACAAAAAAATAAGCTCTCATCTTCTCCCCTTTAGCTCCATAATTTCGAGAGCCCCTTGGCAAAGAACAACCATTGTTGATCAATTTATTTCTCCAAGATTAAGCCCTTAAACCAAGTGCTAATCCTAGTTTATTATTCTACACGTTTTTACTTGTCTTGGCCGAAAGTGGATGCCAAAACCCTAGGGGTTCCGTCGACTTTTTGGAAGTGAGATTCAAAGAGAAGTTGCTCCTAAGGTTTTAGGGGGTACATATATGTGATTAGAACTTGAAGAAGTGGAGCGAAACGAAAACTGCGCACCAATAAATACCGGACTGTTTTGGGGCGTTTTTGGGCAATAAATGAGGTAAAAATCCTTCTTCTTTTAAAGTAATTGGATATTACTTATTGTTATTATGTATGTATGAACTTGTGTTAGAAAATAATGAAGAATAATAAGCGTTTGAGCCATTTTTGGGGCTAAAACCGATTTGGGACAGATTTGGTGCAAATGGAATTCGTTGGTTATTGTCGTTGTTATCTTCACCTATTGCATGTTATAATGGATTAATATTGTTGTTAATATGTTGTTATAACTTATGTAGAAGTTTTGGAACTCGAATTGGAATAAAATGGATTAAGGAACGAGTTATCGGGTTGTAGTTGTTGTGGCCGAGAAACTGACCAAAACTGTTAGACGTTGTTGTGTCGTTTAGTGGACTGTTTTGAGGTATTAAATGCTGGAAATTTAGTTGTTGTTATGCATGTTTAAGTGTAGTAGTTGCTAATTAAAGTCCTAAGGGAATAAGGGTGTGGAAAAGCGTTAAAAGGCCTCACATTTTACCCTCGTTATGGTTGGATTGCGGACTGTTTTTATGGGCTGATTTGTGGATTGTATTGTATAACTGTGGGGCAGAGTTTTACACGTCCAGTTAGGCGTGTAATCCCCTTTGGCTAACTGTTGGTTGTGTCTTAAATGTGGCTTGTTGGTTGATGAATACGGGCCTTGGAAAAGGTGGAAAAGTACGTAGAAACAAAGGAAGTGCTGCCCAATTTTCCATAGAATTAGAGGGCCATTATTTGGTATAAGTCCTACACTTGATAGCTTGTAGTTGATAGAAGTGTTATTGTCATTTTAGGTTGAAGTACTACGTGTAGAACATTCTACTTGGCTTGTGGAATAGCCAATAAGGTTGAAGTACATTGGAGCGTATTGATACTTGTCGTTTGGGTTAGTCGCCAACGAGGTATGTGAACTTCTTCCTTCCTTTGACATGATTATTTGGTAAGTCTATGTGACTAAATTTTAGTGAGTCTATGTGACTTGATTTGGTAAGTCTATGCGACTTAATTCATTTGAAGTAAGTAAGTCCATTTTGGAAATATATGAGTCTTGATTATGAAAGTATGAGTGGCTTAGTCAAAATTGTATAAGTTACGTGAAGTAATTTAAAGTTAAGAGATTTGATTTAAGGTTAAGAGACTTGATTTCTTTACAAGTTATGAGACTTTATTTTTCAAGAAATGGGACTTGATTTCTAAAGTTAAGAGATTTGATTTAAAGTTATGAGACTTGATTTCTTTACAAGTTATGAGACTTTATTTTTCAAGATATGAGACTTGATTTCTAAAGTTAAGAGATTTGATTTAAAGTTATGAGACTTGATTTCTTTACAAGTTATGAGACTTTATTTTTCAAGATATGAGACTTGATTTCTAAAGTTAAGAGATTTGATTTAAAGTTATGAGACTTGATTTCTTTACAAGTTATGAGACTTTATTTTTCAAGATATGGGACTTGATTTCTAAAGTTAAGAGATTTGATTTAAAGTTATGAGACTTGATTTCTTTACAAGTTATGAGACTTTATTTTTCAAGATATGGGTTACTTGATTTACTTCTAAAGTTAAGAGGCTTGATTTCGAAAGAGTATGTGACTTGAGTTTTAAAAGTATACGTTTATTGATTTAAAGAGAAGGAGTTTTATGATTCTTTTTAAGTATGTATGTACGTAGTACTTTTGGGTTTAGTTTCCCCAATGTGATAAGAAATAAAAGTGTCTTAAGTTCTCTAAAATGAAAGGTTGTTATAATAGCTTTATGGGAAGTTGTTATAACGACTTAAGAAGAAGTGAAAGGGTGGTTAAAATGTTATGTAAGGAAAATCACACCGAGCCTACAAATAGGACGGATTATGTTATGAGATACACCGAGCCTACAAATAGGCCGGATTACGCCAAATCACACCGAGCCTACAAATAGGCCGGATTATGTTATGAGATACACCGAGCCTACAAATAGGCCGGATTACGCCATATTACCCCGAGCCTACACATAGGCCGGGTTACGTCATCTTACACCGAGCTCCACAGGCGGGCCGGATTATGCTACATGATTCCACAGTACACCGAGCTCCACAGGCGGGCCGGATTATGCTACATGATTCCACAGTACACCGAGCCCCACAGGCGGGCCGGATTATGCCACATGATTCATCAGTACACCGTGTCCCGCAAATGGGCCGGATTACGTTATCACGTATGGATAATCAAAGTAAGCTCCCAAATAAGAAGTCCCTCCATAAAGGGCCGGATTATGTTATGTAAGATATGTAAGTTATGTGGAAAAACTTGATTGAATTCTTAAGTATGTATGTAAGAATATGATGCTAATTCTTATTGAAAGAAGGAAAATAATGATTAATGTAAGATTGATTTCATGAGTTAAAATGGCACGGTAGGATCTGGTATTTTAATTTTTATACTTGCCCCTGTCATTCTTTTGTACAGTTATGATCTTGTTTAATGTACTTTATTTCCGTTTCATACTTAGTACTTGTTGTACTGACCCCCTTAGGGGGGCTGCGTTCATGTCCGCATGTCTAGGTACACAGTTGTGGATCCGCGAGCTTAGGATCCTTGTTCAGCATTTTGAGATGGCTCCAAGTTCCGGAGTTTGTCATTATGGCTAGGTACATTCAGGGGTACGGCGGGGCCTTGTCCCGTCATAGTTGTTGTCACCTTCTTAGAGGTTTGTATTCATATGTGGGCTGGACTGGTGTAAGTTGTATTTACATTGTTGTATAGCGTAGACCCTTTCGGGTGATTTATATTTATACGGAAGTCTTTCTGGCTTTGCCTTTGTTTAAAAAAAATGAGTGATATTTATCTTCCGCGGTTTATTTATGTTGTATGGGTAGAAGGGTGCCTGTGTAGGGCACCACCACGCCCGGATTTGGGGCGTGATGAGGTAGCACCCGATGGGGTGCTAAGGTTCGAGGCAGTTGTATGTTCGGATATTGCAAGACTTCTGGCAGGTTCTAGGGAAGCACACAACGACGCGTTACTCATCCATCCGGTCAACCAAGATGTACCACGACCTCGATCGTGTATTGGTGGGATGGCTTGAAGAGGACGCCGCAGAGCTGTGGCTCGGCCCGTGTTGTCGCAGTGAAGGTAGAGCACCGAGGCACGGTGGTTTGTTGCGATCGATAGAGATCCCGACCGGAAGTGGGAGGTGATCAACATGGACTTTATCACGTGATTACCTCGCACTCGGAGGAAGCATGATTCTATCCGGTTATCGTCGACAGTCGACGAAATCAGCCCACTTTCTTCCCGTCAGACGACTTTTTCTACCGAGGATTATGCGGACTTTACATCTAAGAGATCGTCGATCGCATGGAGTCCCTATTTCTATCATATCGCATGCAGGAGCCCGATTTACTAACTTCGGAGGTCCTTCCAAGGGTTTAGGGACGCAGTGAGCACGAGTCATCGCATTCCATCCTCGCAGACGGACAAAGTGAGCGCACTATCCGAACTCGAGGATATGCTGCGAGCCTGTGTTATTGACTTCAGAGGTAGCTGGGAGGATCATTTGCCTCTAGTTGAGTTTGCGTATAATAATAGCTACCACTCCAGTATTCAGATGGCGCCTTATGAGGCCTTGTATGGGAGGAAGTGCAGATCGCCGATAGGCTGGTTTGATGTGGGCGAGGTGCAGTTAGTGGGACCTGATTTGGTGCAGCAGGCAGTGGATAAGGTGAAGCTTATCCAGGAGCGTTCTCGACTCGAGTCGGCAAGTCATATGCAGATCATCGTCGTCGGCATCTGGAGTTCGAGGTTGATGATTGGGTTTTCCTGAAGGTGTCACCCATGAAGGGTGTGATGAGGTTCGGGAAGAAGGGGAAACTCAGCCCAAGGTACATTGGGCCCTATCAGATTGTCCGCAGGGTAGGCAAGGTTGCCTACGAGTTGGATCTGCCGTCCGATCTGGAGGCAGTGCATCCGGTGTTTCATGTTTCTATGCTGAGGAGATGTATCGGGGATCCATCTAGAGTGCACCCGATTGACGATGTCCAGGTGACCGAGGGGTTATCGTATGAGGAGATTCCCATAGCGATAATCGATCGTCAGGTTAGGCGTCTGCGGACCAAGGACGTGGCTTCCGTCAAAGTCTTGTGGCGGAACGAGCTCAGGGAGGAGATGACGTGGGAAGCTGAGGAGGACATGAGGCAGAAGTATCCTCACCTATTCCCCACACCTCCAGGTAACTCACTTTCCTACTTGTAAATTTTCATTGTCATATTGCTTAAGTGTTGTATTGTGGCCATGTGTGGCAAACTGTTTAAGTTATGAAGAACCTTATTGTTAACTGTCTTAGGAAGGAACATTCGGGACGAATGTTTCTAAGGAGGGGAGAATGTTATACCCCGTATTTCCAGAGTATGTACGTAAGGGCGTACGTACAAAAGTTTAGCCTTAGTTAGGCATAGGGGGGACGAAAAATTGTGCACACCTATCAAAAAGAATCATTTTCCGACGAAACGTTTTCCAAACTTTGCGTAGGGAAAATTCCGGCTATGTTATTTATTATTTTTGCGGATTTTTCCGAGAGATGAAATATTTTGGACCAACGAGAGGGTGACACTTGTCACCCTCAAGTGGACGGCAAAGGACTTGCCTTGGCACGTTTTTTGTGCTAAGTTTTTGGTCAAGGAGTTGGTAGGATATTTGTGTAGTAGATGGATAAGGACACTTGCCTAAATCTCCACCTTACACTTGCCTACCACTTGGCTTCATCTTGGCCCTTGAAGACCCTATAAATACCCCCCTAAGTTGAAGAAGTTCTTCATCCACAAATTATCTTCCAAGTCTCAAAATCCCCCTTCTCCCTTAAGAGCTCTCGTCCAAAGCTCTCTTTCCCTCCAAAAGAGCCTAGCCGAAACACCCTCTCCCTCCCCTTCCTTGTAGTCTCGGCAAACCTCCCCTCTTGGAAGCCCTAGCCAAACACTACCCCTCTTGGTAGAAATACTCTCAAGGGTTGTTACTATCCCCAAAAATACCTTAGCCAATCCCTTGTAGTATTTCCAAAGTTACCTCTATACTTAGAGTCCTAAAATACTACTATACTTCCTTTAGCCACTAAACAAAACCCTAGGAGAAACTTCATTGTTGGTTGAAGTTGTAAGTAGAAGTTGTGTAGAAACTTCTAAGGGTTTCTTGGAGCGGATGGAGCGTTGATTAGGAGCTAAACCTTGCTCAGGATCGACATTTATACTTGGATAATATTGGGCTTATAGAGGTAAATAATCTTATCCTTCTATTGTAATTGGAGAATACATACTGTAGAAGTATAGAAATAAGTATAAAACACATAGAAGGATATTAAAGAAGAGAATTGAACTGTAATTACACTGAAGGATAATACAGAAGAGTATTGAACTGAAATCACATCAGAAGTTTAATAAAGAAGAATTGAACTGTACTTACATAGGACTGTATTTACAGTAGACTTGTGTAGCTTGACGGGTAGGGAAGTGCTGCCCAAATTTCCGTAGAATAAAGAACCCTCTGCTTAGAATAGTCTACAGAGTAGTCTAGACATTGATAGACGTACCTGACTATTATAGGTTGATTCTCTGCGCGCGACATATTCGACTTGGCAGGTGGATTTCGCCGAGGAGGTATGTGATTCTACCTATACTCTTGAGCATGATATTTTAAAATATATATATAGTACGGTAGACGTACGTGTGTTAACTGGACGTAGTTTTACGGTAATGTCTTTTGACTTAAGCCTGAATAATAAGAATCTTGAAGTCTTTTCAAAAGAATTATAAATCATTTTTGAAAGAAGAAGAATATTTGTTTTTAAAACAAAAAGCTTAAGAGTTATACTAGCTTTATGGAAAGTTAGGTATAACGACTTAAGAAAGATAAAAGGAACAGTTTACTTATGTGTTTATGAAAGACTTGTATTGATTCTGGAAAGTATAATAAGATGGTTTGTTGAGTAGATATATTGTGATGCTATGTGTGTTAGTATCTTGTAAACGTTTGTGTAAAGAGGTTATTCTTATTGTGCTTATGTTGTTTAACGATAAGCTGTTACGTTAGTATTATATCACTCACCTCTTGACATGATACCGGGGGTTAAGCTGCCCTCCGATGCGGGGTATAGCTCAGGCAGTCTGTGTGACTATGATTCGAGAATACCTCATGCGGGTCCCGGGGGCCTATGCGGAGCTACGAGAGTTCCAGGTTAGTGTGCGGTCCTTGTGGCCATGCGGTCTATGTGGCCATGCGGACTACGAGTCCAGGACGATGCCGAGGAGTAGCTACCCTCGATGCGGGGAATACCTCATGCGGGCCTACGTGAGTGGCCTATGCGGACTGCGGGAGTCCAGGATTAGGCATGCTTAATGATACTATGGGCGATTGGCCTTGCTTCGATCATTCGCAGCCTAGAAAGAGACCTGTTACAGTTTACCTCTTATTGCTCTTGTTTGTGATGTGGCACTATGTGCGGTTACCTTGTTTGTTTCGTACATATTTGTAAAACTGGTTTTAAATTGATATGATTTCATTTAAGTACTTTACAGTTTCACATACTTGGTACCTGTTGTACTGACCTCCTTCGGGGGGCTGCGTTCATGCCGCAGGTAAGGGAAAGCAGGTGCTAGATCCGCATCCTTAGGATCTTTTGCTTTGGTGTCAGGAGCTCCATCTTCTCCGGAGGCTCGACTTTTGGGTATGATCTCCCTGTTGTTGTAGATAGTTGTACATTCAGGGTATGGCGGGGCCCTGTCCCGCCATAGTTGTTTATCTTCTTAGAGGTCTGTAGTCCTATTGTACAGTTGGGATGTAACTGCCAGATTTTGGTTTATATATATATATGCCGAAAGGCGACATTTTTCTCAGATAAAACTGTGTCTCATTTTACAACTGTTTCATGTCTTGTTTTTATATTCCGCTGATTTTCTCTGATGTATGACTACTTGGGTGCGCGGTTAAGGCACCAGTCACGGGCCCCAGAACGGGTCGTGAGAGGTCGCATGCCCCGGAATCCCACATCGTATAAGCATGACCATGGGGTATACAAACAAATACGGGAATCAAACCCGCTCCTGGTCACATCCCCCGGAATCCCACATCGTATAAGCATGTCCAAGGAGTATCCCTCGTGGTCGCATGCCCCGACATCCCACATCGTATAAGCATGACCATAGGGTATCCCTCGCGGTCGCATGCCCCGGCATCCCACATCGTATAAGCATGACCATAGGGTATCCCTCGCGGTCGCATGCCCCGGCATCCCACATCGTATAAGCATGACCATAGGGTATCCCTCGCGGTCGCATGCCCCGGCATCCCACATCGTATAAGCATGACCGTAGGGTAACACAAACAATGGAAGCATACCCGTGGAATCCCACCTCACTGTCGGTACGTCCAAGTAAACTTACAACAAGGCAGCCGACCCTCCAACCGAGAGTCGCGGCAACGTAATAAAACATAATACTTGTACTCAAATGCTATCACCAGCACACATTGGCAATTCTCAACTAAATAAGCCAAAGTACTTATCAAGGCACACATAGAATAATTCTCAATTAAACAAGCCAAAGTACTTATCAAGGCATACATAGAATAATTCTCAATTAAACAAGCCAAAGTACTTATCAGGGCACACTTAGACTAATTCTCAATTAATCAAGCCAAAGTACTTATGAAGGCACACTTAGAATAATTCTCAATTAATCAAGCCAAAGTACTACGTACGTACATTCTTTTCAAAAGACTCCTTCTATGTAAAACCCCAACATACTAACACCCGTAGTATCAAGGTGTGTCTATTTTTTTCAAAGTAAGTTACTACACTTTTAGAAACTCATCTCAAAGCTTGAAACCAAGTAACTTCAAATTTTTCACAAACTATGCAAATTATGCCCATTAATCAAAATAGACAACTTTCTTAACCTTCCATAAAGCCGTTATAACCAACTTCCCATAAAGCCGTTATAACCCTTTATGGTTTTAGACATATCCATTCCTTTTATAACCAAGAGACTTATACTTAAAACCAAGTATCAAATACTTATAAATCAAGTTTCTTAACTTTCAAAATACTTCAAGTCTCTTAATATTTAGAAAACAAGTATCTTCTACTTTTAAACCTCAAGTAACTCACACCTTTAAAAAAAGTTACTTCTCTTAAATCATGTCATTTCTCCTCTCTTAAAACAATTAAGTAAATCACTCCTTTGACTCCTCTAAAGTCATTATAACAACCCTTAGGTTTTGGAACTAGGACACTAGCCAAAATATTTGGAAACCACTTCCTTTTCAAGACTCCATGTACTTTAAGTAAAATACTTTCACTTTTAAGAATCCAACTTCACTAAGGCAATGGATTATACAACTTACAATTTAAACATCAAAGTACAATCAAGGAAGTACATAGAACAAATTCTATTTTAGGCAATCCAAATACAACCAAGGAATGGATCATTTAAGGAGTAGGACATACTTTCTTTATCTTAAGGAATCATGCTAGAAGAGGAGATAGTGTCACGACCCGAACCGGGGCCCGTGACTGGTGCCTTACCCCGGGCACCCTAGTGATACAACATCAGAGAAAATCAGCGGAACATAAAGCATAATTATGAAACAAGAGACATGATAAATAAAAGCAAATAGGCCAACCAAAACGGTTGGCTTCCAACATATATATATAAACATTTGAACAGTTACAATCCTTACACCCTGCCCACAACAGTGCTACAGACCTCTAAGATTTATACAACAACTATGACGGGACAGGGCCCCGCCATACCCCTGAACGTACAAGAACTTACAGACTCAGGGTAACATACCAAAGATAAGCCTCCGACGAAACGGAGCTTCCCAAAACGCTGAAATGAGATCCTAAACGCGGGAATCGGCAATGATGTACTTCTGCGGCGATGAACGCAGCCCCGGCGAGGTCAAGATAACAGTACCAAGTATGTGAAATCAGAAATGAAATCATAATAGTCTATAAAAGCAGGAGAGGTATGATAACCAAACTACGATACACACGTAATGCTTATATCAATTCGTGGTCTCACGCCTACAACATCAATCCCGCCGCGTGAGTACCTTCCTCATCACTGGCGTGATATGATAACAACAAGACATCAATCCAAATGGGAGCATACCCAGCGCTTACGCATCGTGTCGGTATGTCCAAAGGGAACAAATAAGACAACATTCCAAATGGAAGCATACCCGCGGCGCTACGATCGTGTCGATGAGTCCAAAGGGAAACAATAAGACAAAGATTCCAAATGGAAGCATACCCGCGCGCACGATCGCGGTCGATGTCCAAAGCGATTAACAAAAGTAACACTATCAACAGAACGCACTGCGGAATTTATCCACACGCTACCACGCCCAAGTAAGTTCTCAACAAGTCAACCGACCCTCCATCGAGAGACGCGGTAGTATAGAAACACAATTCTTGCACAACAAAGGCTATCACAACAACAAGCGTAGGCAAGTTTCACAACAACAAGCATAGGCAAGTTTCACAACAACAAGCTTAGGCTAGTTTCACAACAACAAGCTTAGGCAAGTTTCACAACAACAAGCATAGGCAAGTTTCACAACAACAAGCATAGGCAAGTTTATACACAACTCGAAGTACTTTCATTTTATGCCCAAGTCCGGGTTTTAACCCTAAGTATTACGTACGTTAAATTCCTTTTAAAGAGATCTATTCCTTTTATAAAAGTCACCCGATACCCGTAGTATAAAAATAGAGTGACTTATATCTTTTAAGTAAACCAAAACAACTTCCATACTTTTCCTTTTTAAAACCAAATTAAGGCAATGCCATGCCTTCTTTGTTGGACCAAAATACTTCTCTTTTTAAAGTCAATTTACCACATTAAAACCAATGATAAAAACCATTCTTTTGTTCTCATAAAGTCGTTATAACTAACTTCCCATAAAGCCGTTATAACACTTTATGTTTTAAACCAATTTAAGACAAACAATGCCTTTCTTTTCCCTAGAGTTCCAGTTTGCCTAATTTCAATTTCTCAAGTCTCTTTACTTTAGAAAAGTTTCATAGTTCGATGTCTTAATTCCCTTTAAAACAATTGAGTAACATATGCCATAAAGTAGTAGGTTATTCTTGTTCATAAATCTTATTAAGCAGCCATGATCTAGGAATTGTAATATCATTTTGTCTCATCTTAGCTTCTATGCAGATGGAGGTTTCTACTGGTTTTAATAATACTTAATTATTCAATACATTTTCCTTTATTAACGCTGCAGTGGTTTGTCGATACACATTCTCGATTTCGAATCAAGAAACATTATTCCTTTCAAAAAACCAAGTACTCATTACTCACGAATGAGGTTTCACACAAACATCCATATTAAGTCAAGTCTCTTATCTTTTAAGAATAAGTCTCTTAACTTCTAAACCATTAAACCATTCTTTTTATCTCTCTTAAGACGTTACACCTAACTTCTCATAGAGCTGGTATAACTCTTATGTTTTCAAACCAAGTATACACTTCTTTCAAAAAGGTTTCTTAATCTTTTAGAATACTTCAAGGTTCTTTATTATCACACATCAAGTCGGTTATAAGTCAAATCAGTTATCTTTTAAAAAAAACCACAAAGCATTTCTCACTTACATAGAGCTGTTATAACCAACTTCCCATAAAGCCGTTATAACACTTTATGTTTAAAAACAATCAAATACATTTAACACATGTACGCTCACCGCACTACATAGTTATACACATATCATGCTAGAACAGATAAGAAGAGGTTCACATACCTCGCGACGACATCGACTAATAGCAAAGCGCTCAAGTACCTCAAACCGCTTGCTACACCTTGCCAAGCGCACCACGCCACACGTAGTATTTCAACCTATAGAGGCCACAAGGCGCCTATTAATATCTTTAGATCCCGACGTAGAATATTCTACGTAAAATTCGCGAAGACCTACCCCCGCATGACGGCGTAATTCTCTTCCTCTATCGAGGCCGCTACCAAGCCAACCGGGGTTTACACGCTTAACCGGCGTGTACAATTCTACTTCACAAGAATGCTATACAAGTCTATCTGATACACCTAAGTAATTACGCTCGATTCTCATCTTAAAGTTCAGGCTTAAGTCGCAAGACATTGCCGTAAGTATTATTCAGGCTTAAGTCAAAAGACATTGCCGCACAACTATGTTCAATTCTATATATAGTATACCTTAACTATATATTCCAACAACATGTAATTTCCAATTACAATGTAGGTTAAGAGTGTTTACCTCGATAAGCCCAAAATTATCCGAGTTTATATGTCGATCCTGAGCAAGGTTTAGCTCCTACTCCGTGCGCTCCGACCCGCTCCAACCAACCCTTAGAAGTTCTAACCAACTTCTACTTATAACTTCAACTACGGGTGAAGATTTACTTAGGGTTTCGTTTTTGTGATTGAGGGAAGTATAATAGTATTTTCTGGGCTTTTGTATAAGTGTAACCTTGGGAAAACTACAAGGTATTTGGGCCAAGGTATTTGGGCATTATAACAATACTTGGAGAGTATTTCTATACCACAAAAAGGGGGGTATTTATACGAGACAACTAGGCTAGGGGGGGTACCCCTCGGTTAGGGCACCACAAAGGGGGAGGGGGAGGCTCTCGGCCAAGGGCCTATCTCAAAGGTGGGAGGGGGCTTTGGACGATAGCAAAACAAGAGGGAGGGAGTATTTGAGACTTAGGTAGATTGCTCAAGTTTTGGATGAAGAAAGTCTTCAACAAGGGGAGTATTTATAGGCTAACCAAAGGCCAACCAATGGCCAAGATGAAGACAAGTGTGGTGCAAGTGTAGGGCTAGATTTTAACCATGTGGACCTTATCCATCTACCACACAACTTGCACAAAATATCCTACCTACTCCCTTGACCCCAAATCGTCCAAACCGCCCACTAGCCACGGCCAATGTGAGGGTGACACTTGTCACCCTCCCGTTGGTCCAAAATGTTTCGTCTCTCGGAAAAATCCGCAAAAATTATTATTGACATAGCCGGAATTATCCCTACGAAAGCCGTGGAAACGTTTCGTCGAAAAACGACTCTTTTTGGCACTTGTGTACAAATTTCGAAACTTGTCAATTCTTAAGGCAAAAATTTAATACGTACGCCCGCACGTACATACTCTGGAAATACGGGGTATAACAGATAGTTCACATACCTTTTCGGCTAAATCCACAAGTTAAGCCGAATACGCCGTACGTAGAAGTGTCAACCTATAATGGTCACAACAAGACTATCAACTTCTAGTCTCTAACGTAGAATAATACTAAGTATACGGTCTCTAATTCTACGGAAAATCGGGCAGCACTTCCTTTGTTTCTACTCACTTTGCCACCTTTTTCAAGGTCGAATACAATACCCAACACGCCACATTTAAGGCTCCAAACAACAACCAAAACAAAGGGGATTACACGCCTTACAATACGTGTAAAATTTCGCCCCACAATTCATACCAAGTAGTTTAATACTCACTAGCCATTCTCGGCCAACAATAACCAACAACACTAAGTCTTTTCCAATCCTTTTCCAATTCCAAGTTCTAGGGTCTAACATGTTATATAGTCATAAACAACTACAATTTCCTTCTTTCTACAACATGCGACGACTTAAACTAATAATCAACTTGAATTGTAATCTTAAGGCTAAACATGCTAGTCTTCGGATTAGGGTTCCAATAGCCAATATACTTATCAAACTTCATAACATATAACTCATGCTTGCTAATATCCACAACTACAATGATAAGTAAATCTTAATTACTAAAACGACAAGATTATACCTTACAAGCCCTTAAAAATTCCAAGATTCAAAGTCGCGCCTTAGCAATTCTTAGCTCCTTTCCTTATGCTCAAATCCTCTCCAAGCACTCCTTAGAAGCCTATGAAGAACCCATCTTCAAGTTTTAACTTCAAAGTTGAAGAACTCCTCAAGTTTCCGTCTTGTGACTAATACGAAAACGCCGTTTTTCCGAAATATTTCTATTGAGATATCCTTACAATACCCTTAGGGATCTTGGGTTTAAGTCTTGTGAATAATGGATCACAAACTAAAATTTTTTGTGTGGAAAAGTCATCAAACCCGAGAGCAATCTACAAGAACAAGAAAGAGTGAAATAATTCTAAGTGTTGGAAGACCTTGTCTTGCACTAGTCTAGTATATATAACACAATGGAGGTTCAAGATTATAATAATTGTGTGGCTAGGATGAAGAACACATGGATAGTAGCCAAGTGGACAAGTTGACTTGGTCAACAATCTCAAGCTAGCAAGACTTATCTTCTACCATGGTCAATGACCATTTTACCCTCACCAATTTTCGACCAAGACCAAGTGTGGGGGTGCCACGTGTCGCCCTCTCATTCGTCCATAAAATTCCGTAACCCTCGTGGGCCCCACAAAACGTAAAATTCCTCGGGTGGGCCCCACGTGACCAAATCCGTAAAATAATTTTTCATAATGTTAATAAGTTCCATACTCTTCAAATAATGCATTTTGAGAATCCAATTCTCAACAACGAACATTTTTCCTTTTCGACGCTCGGAAGATTTTCTGTCGGAAAAACAATTCTTCCTTTCGTACAATTTCCAAGTCTCGATTCCTTACGTACTTTCACTTATACATGTCCTGGACTTACGGGGTGTAACAGTTAGTAAGGCACAGTGTACTGTTATTTGAGTTATCATACATGTCTCCAACTTTATTTTAGACTTTATGATTTCATTTCAGTACTTTTAGTCTTACATACTTGGTACATCTGTTGTACTGACCCCCTTTCCTAGGGGGCTGCGTTCATACCGCAGGTAGGGGTAAGAAGGTGGTGGATACTCATTCTTAGGATCACTGATCAGTTGTCATAAGCTTCATTTCTCCGGAGGCTTGTCTTTTGGTACGGTTTCCCTGATGTTGTAGATTTATGTATATTCATGGGTATGGAGGGGTCCTGTCCCGTCACAGTTGTTATTCTTAGAGGTTTGTAGTCATATCTTGTGGATTGGGTTGTAAGAACAGAGATGTAACTATTTTATTTTTGGGGTATGTATATTTCACGGAAGGTGGCCTTATCGGCTAGCCTGTTGATATTTTTACTGTATAAGTATTTTATGAGTTTATGTATGTTCCGCTGCTATTCTCAGATGTATACCTATAAGGGGTGCCCAGGTAGGGCACCAGTCGCGGGCCCGGGGGTCGGATCGTGACAAAAGTGGTATCAAAGCAGTTAGTCCTCGGAAAGTGTCTACAGACCGTGTCTAGTAGAGTCTTGATTATCGGTGTGTTGTGCACCACATCTATAATCAGGAGGTTGCATGACATTTAGGATTGGTTGCCATTCTTCTCTCTCTGAGATCGTGCAGTAGAGCTGTCTTATTAGGTTGAATCCTCTCTGACCTATTCTTATGTATCAGTTATTCCTCCACGGAAGGCGACCAGGGCCCAGAAGGGCAAGGCAGCAGCAGGAGATGCTAGTGGTACGCAGAGGGTTATTAGGACTCAGGCCCAGACTATGCCTGAGGTTGTGGGCCGGTCGGTGAGTTCAGCCACGCCGGCAGTATTAGAGGAGCCGAGAGCGGTCGTAGCTCTAAAGGTTCTGATACATGAGCCTCCAGTTCCACAGCCAGGGGCAGAGTATAGAGATTATGGAGAGCAGATCAGGTCATTGACTAGCATAGTGGCAGGGAAGCGCCGACAAGAGCAGGTAGCTAACCCTATGTCACGACCCGACCCCGGGCCCGCGACTGGTGCCCTACCTGGGCATCCTTACAGGTAAACATCAGAGATAATCTACGGAACATACATGAAACTTATAAAATAAAACAACAGAAGTAAAACAACAGGTTAGCCGATAGGGCTACCTTCCTGGACATATATATATACAACCGAAAGCAGTTGCCTCCTTTCCTTTACAAACTGACCCACAAAATGTGACTACAGACCTCTAAGAGTTTTAACATAACAACTTTGGCGGGACAGGGCCCCACCATACCCCTGAATATACATGAATCTACAACCTCAGGGAAAACCGTACCAAGAGATAAGCCTCCGGAGCAAATGGAGCTTTTTCCCAAAAACTGAACCGAGATCCTAAGAGCAAGGATCACCAACACAGGTACCTAAAACTGCGGCATGAACGCAGCCCGGCGGGGTCGATAACAAAAATCGAATATGGAACAGAAATAAAGTACAGTAAACAGATCATAACTGTACAAAAGAATGACAGGGCAAGTATAAAAGAAGTACATACCAGATCCTGCCGTGTCATTATCACTTATGAACTTAATCGTACCTTATCATCTTTTCCCATTTTCAATAAAGGTTATAGTCACATTCTCACGTACATGATTAGGAAAAATCATTAAGTTCATTACCATATAACTTACTTATCTTTCATAACATAATCCGGCCCTTTATGGAGGGACGCATATACTACCCGGCCCAATCTAGGACGCGATCAAGTCACACAAATATCAAAGCGTGCCCGTGGAATCCCCCATCACTGCCGACAGCTATAAGTGTAAAATATGACCATGTGACGCGCCCGTGGCATCCCACCTCACTGTCGGCGTACACATACACAACACATATATATATCGCCTGTGGAATCCCATCATCCCAGCGGTAGGTGTAACATATAACCACGTGTCGCGCCTGCGGCATCCCACCTCACCGCTTGCGTACATATACAATATATATATATATATATATATATATATATATATAACGTGCCGCATGCCCTAATCCCACATCGTATAAGAATGGCCATAACGTGCCTCGGCGTCCTCATCGTAGTGCGGTCTTCATGGGAGCTAGCCCATGGAGTAATAATATAACATGCCCCTAATCCTCATCGCGGTACATGTCTTCATGGAGCTAGACCATGGAGTAAATATAACATGGTCGCATGCCCTAATCCCACATCGTATAAGCATGGCCATGGAGTAAAAACGCGCGGCATCTAACCCGCATCTCCGGCCGCATGCCCCAAGATCCTCATCGTATAAGCATGGCCAAGATCAATCACAATGGAAGCATACCCGTGGAATCCCCCGTCACTGCCGGTACGTCCAATTAAACTTATAACAAGACAGCCGGCCCTCCAACTGAGAATCACGACAACGTAACATATACTACGTGCACTTAAAGCTATCACAAGCAAACACAGGCAAGTTCATTAAACCTTTAGACTTCCATTTTTATAAACTCATGGCACTTTCGTTTCATACATAAAAATCCGGGAATTTAACCCCAAGTACTACCTGCTTACATTCTTTTCAAAAGATTCCTTTTTCATATAAAACCCCAAGATACTAACACCCGTAGTATCAAGGCTTGTGTACATTTCACATAAGTCACTATACTTTAGAAATACATTTCTCGGCTTCTAAATCAAGTGACCCTTACCTTAAAGCTTTAAGCAAGTGATACCCTTAAATCAAATTGCCCTTCCTTAATTCAAGTTATTTCTTTGATTACTTTATTAGAGAAAACCATTCTCTTAACCTTCCATAAAGCCGTTATAACCAACTTCCCATAAAGCCGTTATAACCCTTTATGGTTTTAGACAAACCCATTCCTGTTATAACCAAGAGACTTATACTTTTTTAAAACCAAGTATTATATATTTTCAAATCAATTCTCTTAACTTTCAAAGTACCATTAGTCTCTTAACCTTTAGAAATCAAGTGACTCCTTTTATTATAAAACCTTAGGCAATTCATGCCTTAAAATCAAGTTGCCTTTTCACTAAAAAATCAAGTCATTTATCTTTCCATAAAGCAAATATAACCAACTCCCCATAAAGTTGTTATATTCACTTTATACCTTAGTCAAGTACAATTTCCTATCCAAGGGACTTATACGTTTAAAACGAAACAAGTATCACATACTTTAAAATTCTTCAAGTCCCTTAACTTAATAAAACTTAAGACATCCTTTATTCTTTCAAGAAGTGAGTTAATCTCCTAACCCACCCGACTTGGTTGTTCATAAAACTAGTAAAGGATATCAAGGTGTCAGACGCTCACCGCACTACACATAATGCAACTAGTCATGCTCAAAAGATAGGAAAAGTTCTACATAGAGTAAATCACACAACTACCTCTTAACTTATAAGAGTAGAAGGAAACATGAAATGATACCACAGGTATATTCCATACATAGAATCATGCCAAAGGAAGGAAGAGGTTCACATACCTCGCGACGATTATCGACAAGTAGCAAAATGCTCCAAAGTACCTCAACCTTGATAGCTATTCCATCCTTCAAGTAGGATACGCTATACTTAGTACTTCAACCTATAATGGTCACAATACGTCCATTAACCTCTCACTTCAAACGTAGAATATTCTAAGTGCTAAGTCACTAAATTCTACGGAAAATCGGACAGCACTTCCTTTGTTTCTACTTACTTTGCCACCTTTTTCAAGGCCGAATACAATAACCAAACACGCCACATTTAAGGCCCAAACAATGCAATCAACAATAGGGGATTACACGCCTACTAGACGTGTAAAATTCCGCCCCACAAAAGATATCAAACTAACACAACTACTAGTCCAATTTTGGCCATATTGAGTACCACAATACCAATTCTTATCCAATTTCCATTTCAATCAAAATTGTTAGCATAACATGATATCAAGTCGCAATCGATTATATCTACTATAATCTTCAAGTAAGTAACATGCGACGATTTCTAATAAACGACCAATTAGTAATCCAACTTCAAGTGGCTAATATAACATTTCGGATTTAAGCTACAAGCAATCCATAATACTTATGAACTTCAACATATCAACTTCATGCTAGCAACATGTAAAGCTAACAACAACAATATATATATAATCTTGTAACACTATTAAGAGACAAGATTATACCTCAACGAATCTCAATCCAACTCCAAATCCGAATTTGTTCCTTAGAAACTTAGAGCCTCTTCAAGACACTTCAATCCGCTACTTGAGACCCTTAGAACAATACCAACAACTTTCCTTCAAACTTCCAATCCAAAACCTAGAAAGCAACTAGGTTTTCACTTTGCGACTATCCCGAAAACTATCTTTTTCTGAGATTTTTCTATTGAGATATGCTTACAATACCCTCATGAATATTGGTTTAAAGTGTGGAGCTAAATGGATAACAAACAAAAAAAAATTGTTGTAGAGAGGGGCAAACCCGAGAGCAATGCTCTTGTGTTCTTCAATTTCTCTTGAAAATTTTCTAAGTGTTGGCATTAGTCTTGCTACTAGTAGTATAATATAGTGCAATGGAGGGTCAAGATGTAAACAAATGGGTGGTTTGGATGAAGTCTTATCAAATATCAAGACTAGTGGACCCCTTTGACCAAGTCAATTATCTCAAGCTCTACTACTTGCAAGACTTGTCTTCCTAACAAGGGTCAAATGACCCTTGTGCCCTTGTGATTTCGTCCAAGACCTCAATGAGGGGGTGACACGTGTCGCCCTCCCATTCGTCACAATATTACGTTTTCCGACAATTCCATAATTCCGATAAATTTTTACAAGTCTCAAATCTTAACACTCGTGAGTTCTTACGTACGTTCTTAAAGCATGTCCTGCAAATACGGGGTGTAACATTCTTCCCCCCTTAGAAACATTCGTCCCCGAATGTTCTTTCGGAGTCAAACTTATAATTAGCGACATAGTTTCCTTTCACAACCCCGACATACCAACAATGCCACACATGGCCCTAATACTCGCAGACACGCATATCCGCTCCATCATAAGCCCAAAAGAGATTATCTTTTCGTACTTCCAACTCCTTCTAACATATACATAGTCTCAACATAATCTGTTCATGACATTTAAACATACCACAACTTTATCATGCCTACAAGTTTCTAAAAGGGCCAAAGACAAACCTGAAATCATATAGGCGGTTCAAAGGACCGCTAAAACTGGGAACTTCCACCACGACCTCTCACACGCCGTGCATAAACATCCCGCTAGCTATGGAAGGCGAAGAACCCGCAATCGATCCAAGAGATCGCGCTATCCCACCAGCCCACCTGCCTGGACAGCTCTCACGAAATGGCCCTGCTGGCCGCAAGCATAACAAGCTGTCGAAGTAGTACGACACTCCCCAAAATGGAATCTACTACAGTGACTACACCGGGGTAAAGGTGGTTTCCCCTGGCTACTATTCTTGGAAATCGGTGAACCTGTAGCCCTGGAGCCCTGACCTGCTCCCGAATATCCCCGGCGACCAAACCTCCGCCGTAAGATCGGGAAGGAGCACTGCGGCTACCGAGATGTAGACCTAGTGCTGTTGAAGGCCGTCCGCCTCGAAGTTATCTGGAACTCGCTGCCCCGCCTTCGGCCGCGGCTCGAGCCCACCGACTCTCTCTCTCTCACATCTATCCTCGCGCATAAGCTTGCATCCTGGCAATATCCATACCGGGATGAAGGGCCACTCCCAGGCATGCAGTAATCATATAATGATCTAGCCCCATCACATAACGGTGAACTCTGTCCGCCATATCAGCCACAATAGTGTGCGAAATACCTGGCCAACGAGTCAAACTCCAGGTTGTATTCCCTGATGGTCCTCCCATTCTGCCTCAATGACAAGAACCTATCAACACGGGCTCTCCTCATTTCAGGAGCCACAAAGTGATCAAGAAAGGCCTCCGTGCACTCATCCCAAACTGCCAGACGAGCACCCACACCCCTCGACAGCTCCCAAGACTCAAACCAGTTCAACGCAATATCGCGTAACCGGTAAGAAGCTAACACAACTGACTCTGTCTCCGAGGCCCTGAGCACCTGCATAGTCCTCTGTAGCTGCCGAACGAACTCTTGAGGATCATCGTCAGATCTGGAACCATAAAACTCGGGTGGACTACAACCCAGAAAATCCCAAATCCTCAAACTGTCGGATCTAGGGTTAGCTACTCGCTTGCCGGCGCGCCTACCACTATGCTAGTCAAAAGCCCGACCGCTTCTCCATAATCTCTAAACTCGCTCGGTGCGGATCAAGGCTCGGGCACGGAACCTTCTGAGCTACCGCGCCTCGGCCTTCTAATACTGGCGTGGCCGAGTTCGCCGATCCGCCTACTACCTCGGGCATAGTCTGCGCCCGAGTCCGGTAACCTTCACAGTACCACTAGCGCCTCCCGCCGCTTTGCCCTTCTGGCCCCAGTCGCCTTCCGCGAGGCATAATCATACATAAGAAGCGGGTCGGAGAGGATTCAACCTACTAGGACAAATCTCATCGCACGATCTCAAAAAGAGAAAATGAAACCAATCCTAAATGTCTCAGAGTCGCTGATTATCGATGTGGTGCACAACACACCGATAATCAAGACTCTACTAGACACGGTCAGACACGCCCGAGGACTAATCGCTTCGATACCACTTTTGTCACGACTCCGACCCTGCTCGCGATCGTGCCCTACCCGCACCCTTGTAAAAATCGAGATAATCAGCGAACATACATGAAACTTATAAAATAAAACAACAGTAAAACAACAAAGTTAGCCGATAGGGCTACCTTCCCGACATATATATATACAACCAAAGCGGTTCTCCTTTCTTTTACAAATCGACCCACAAAATGTGACTACAGACCTCTAAGAGTTTTAACATAACAACTGTGGCGGGACAGGGCCCCGCCATACCCCTGAATATACATGAATCTACAACCTCAGGGAAAACCGTACCAAGAGATAAGCCTCCGGAGCAAATGGAGCTTTTTCCCAAAATCAACCGCATCCTAAGAACAAGGATCACCAACCTGGTACCTAAAACTCGCGGCATGAACGCACTTCGGGCCGGTCGATAATAGGTACCGAATATGGAACAAAAATAAAGTACAGTAAACAGATCATAACTGTACAAAAGAATGACAGGGCAAGTATAAAAGAAGTACATACCAGATCCTGCCGTGTCATTATCACTTATGAACTTAATCGTACCTTATCATCTTTTCCCATTTTCAATAAAGGTTATAGTCACATTCTCACGTACATGATTAGGAAAAATCATTAAGTTCATTACCATATAACTTACTTATCTTTCATAACATAATCCGACCCTTTATGGAGGGACGATATACTACCCTACCAATCCCAGACGCGATCAAGTCACACAAATATCAAAGCGTGCCCGTGGAATCCCCCATCACTGCCGACAGCTATAAGTGTAAAATATGACCATGTGACGCGCCCGTGGCATCCCACCTCACTGTCGGCGTACACATACACAACACATATATATATCTCCTGCCCGTGGAATCCCACATCACTGCCGACAGCCGTAGGTGTAACATATAACCATGTGTCGCGCCCGTGGCATCCCACCTCACTGTCGGCGTACACATATACAACACACATATATATATATATATAACGCGGCCGCATGCCCCGGAATCCCACATCGTATAAGCATGGCCATAACGTGCCCTCGGCATCCCTCATCGTAGCGCAGTCTTCGCCGGAGCTAGCCCATGGAGTAATAATATAACATGCCCCCGGAATCCCTCATCGTGGGTACATGTCTTCATGGGGAGCTAGCCCATGGAGTAAAATATAACATGGTCGCATGCCCCAGAATCCCACATCGTATAAGCATGGCCATGGAGTAATAAAACTCGCGGGCATCTAACCCGCATCCTGGCTGCATGCCCCGGCATCCCTCATCGTATAAGCATGGCCAAGATCAATCACAATGGAAGCATACCCGTGGAATCCCCCGTCACTGCCGGTACGTCCAATTAAACTTATAACAAGACAGTCGGCCCTCCAACTGAGAGTCACGACAACGTAACATATACTACTTGCACTTAAAGCTATCACAAGCAAACTGTTACACCCCGTATTTACATGACATGTTTTAAGAACGTACGTAAGAACTCACAAGTGTTAAGATTTGAAACTTGTAAAAATTTATCGGAATTATGGAATTGTCGGAAAATAAATTATTGTGACGAATGGGAGGGCGACACGTGTCACCCCCCCTTAGGTGAGCTTGGAATATTTCAACATGGACACAAGGGTCATTTGACCCTTGTTAGGAAGACAAGTCTTGCAATGTAGTGAGCTTGACATAATTGACTTGGTCAATGGGCCCACAAAGTCTTGATATTTAGTAAGACTTCATCCTAACCACCCAATTGTTCACACCTTGACCCTCCATGTTGCTATTTAATACTAGTAGTGCAAGACAAGCTTAACACTTAGCCAATTTTCACAAAAATTTGAAGAACACACAAGGCATGCTCTCGGGTTTGGCTAGCTCTCTCTACAAAAAATTTTGTTTGTTGTCCATTAAGCTCCACACTTTAAAGCAAGGTTCTAGAGGGTATTTTAAACATATCTCAATAGAAAAATCTTGGAAAAAGATAGTTTACGGGTTAGTCGCAAAACGAAAACCTAGTTGTCTTTCTAGGTTTTGCTTGGAGATTTGAAGGATATTTGTTGGTGTTGTTCTAAGGGTCTCAACAAGCGGTTTGAAGTGTCTTGGGGATGCTCTAAACTACTAAGGAGCGACTTCGGATTGGAGTTGGATTAAGTTTCATTGAGGTATAATCTTGTCTTTTATAGGTGTTACAAGATTGTATAGTTATGTTGTTGTTGTTAGCTTTACGTGTTGCTAGCATGAAGTTGATATGTTGAAGTTCATAAGTATTATGGATTGCTTGTAGCTTAAATCCGAAATGTTATATTAGCCACTTGGAGTTGGATTACTAATTGGTCGTTTATTAGAAATCGTCGCATGTTGTTTACTTGAGGATTATAGTGGTTATAATCAATTGCGACTTGATATCATGTTAGACTTATAAATTGGATAGAAATGGAAATTGGATAAGAATTGATGTTGTAGTACTTCAAGTTGGCCGAAAATGGGCTAGTAGTTGTGGTAGTTTGTTATCTATTGTGGGGCAGAATTTTACACGTCTAGTAGGCGTGTAATCCCCTATTGTTGGTTGCATTGTTTGGGCCTTAAATGTGGCGTGTTTGGTTATTGTATTCGGCCTTGAAAAAGGTGGCATAGTAGTAGAAACAAAGGAGGTGCTGTCCGATTTTCCGTAGAATTTGGCGACTTAGCACTTAGAATATTCTACGTTTGAAGTAAGAGGTTAATGGACGTATTGTGACCATGATAGGTTGAAGAACTAAGTGTTATACCCCGTATTTCCAGAGTATGTACGCAGGGACGTACGTAGGAAATTTCGAACTTCAAGTAGGCTTGGCCGATTTAATTTTGTGCACAACACCCGGTTAGAGTCGTTTTGGCTAAACGCTTCCACCGTCGTAGGGAATTTCCGCTATGCCATATTTTATTTTTTGGCGGATTTTTCCGAGAGACGAAACATTTTGGATCAACAAGAGGGCGACACTTGTCACCCTCTCATTGGAACACCTCGACGCATTATGGACGATTTGGGCTTAGGGAGTAGGTAGGATATTTTGTGTTGGTTGGTGTGGTAGATGGATAAGGTGTACTGGGTGAATCTTGCCTTACACTTGTGTAGCACTTGGCTCAATCTTGGCCATTGGTTGGCCTTCACTTGGCCTATAAATACCCATCCCTTTGAAGACTTATTCATCCATTCCTAAATGTTCCTAAGTGTTAAATCTTCTCCCTCCCTTTGTGTTGAGTTCGCCAAGAGGCCTCCCTCTCCTGAGGCCTTGGCCGAGGTATACCCCCTCCTAGTAGTGTGGCCGTGGGTACCCCCAGCCTAGTTGCTTTCGTATATACCCTCTCTTGGTAGAAATACTCTCAAAAGTATTGTTATAATGCCCAAATTACCTTAGTGGTAGACCTTGTAGTATTCTAAGGTTAGACCTATACGAAACGCCCAGACATACTCTTATACTTCCAGTCTGTCACAACACCGAAACCCTAGGAAAATCTCCATCGTCCGTTGGAGTATTGTGTAGAAGTTGGTTAGAACTACTAAGGGTGGTTTAGAGCGGGTTGAGCGCCTTCGAGTCGAGCTAAACGATTGCCCAGGATCGACTTTATACTTGGATAATTATGGGCTTATCGAGGTAAATATCTTGTCCCTCTATTGTAATTGGAAATTACATGTTGTTAGATTATATAGTTGTAGTATGCTATATATAGTATCGAACATAGTTATCGGCAATGTCTTGCGACTTAAGCCCGAATAAAACTTACGCAATGTCTTGCGACTTAAGCCTGAATTTAAAGAAGAATCTTGAATCGTAATTACATAGGGTCAGACATGAGACTTGTGTAGTAGCGTGAAGTAGAATTTTACCCGTTAGGGTTAGAGGTATAACCCCCCCCCCCCGGTTGGCTTGGTAGCCTCGATAGAGGAGAGATTTACGCTGTCATGTGCGGAGGAACTTAGAATTTTCAGTAGAATATTCTACGATTAGACCTAAATGTTAATAAGCGCCTTGTGGCCTTATAGGTTGAAGTACTACGTGTGGCGCGATCTACTTGGCTTAAGGAGTAGCCGACGTTTGGAAGTACTTGAGCGCTTTGCTATTAGTCGATACTGTCGCGAGGTATGTGAACCTCTTCCTATCTCTTCTAGCATGATATGTGTGAACTATGTAGTACCGGTAGACGCATACGTGCTAAATGTATTTGATTGGTTTAAAACATAAAGTGTTATAACGACTTTACGGGAAGCCTGCTATAAACACTTTATGTTGGTAAGAAAATACTGTGGTTTTTAAAAGGTAATCGATTTGAACTATAAGCGGCTTGTTATGTGTTAATAGAGAACTTGAAGTAATACTTGGTTTTGAAAACTTAAGAGTTATACTAGCTTTATGGGAAGTTAGGTATAACGGCTTAAGAATGTTTTATCGATTTCGAAATCGAATGTGTATCGACAAACCATCGCAGTTAATAAAAGGAAAATGTTTTGAATAATTAAGTATTATTAAAACCAAGAGAAACTTCAACTGCATAAGCTAAGATGAGACAAAATGATATTTCCTAGATCATGGTCATTGTAATAAGATTGTTATAAACAAGAATATCCTTCTCACATATAAGGCTTATGTTTCTCAGATAGTTTAAAAGAGAATTATATTCTTAAATGAATAAGACTATGAACTACAAAACCTTCTAAGATAAGAAACGTGAACATTGGAAATTAGGCAAACTTGAACATTGGAAAAGAATGTTACTACTTGATATTACAAAGAGAAGTAATTGATTTACTTAAAAAGATAGTCACTCTATTTTAATACTACGGGTATTGTGTGACATTGTGAAAGTAACGATCTTTTAAAGAGTTAATGTATGAAGTATTTTGGGATAAACCCGAACTTGTGGGCATATAATAGAAAGTACCTTGTGTATATAACTTGATTGTGTTGGTTTGTGATAGCCTTGTAATACTTTCTTGTTGATTGATAAGTAAACATGCTAGGATGCTACGTGTGTTAGTATCTTGTGATGTTTGTGTAAAGGGGTTTTTCCTTTGTTGTGCTTATGTTGTTTAACGATAAGTCGTTATGTTAGTATTTTACATCACTCATCTCGAGATGATTCCGGTTAAGCGCCTCCGACGCGGTAGACTCAGCGGTCGATGGACCTATGATTCGAGAATACCTCACGCAGTCCCGTGGGCCGCGCGAGCTACGAGTTCCGTGTTAGTGCGCCCTTTACGGGCACGCGTCCACGCGCCACGCGATCGCGGTCCGTGACGATGCCGGAGTAGCTACCCCCGACGCGGGAATACCTCATCCGGCCGATGAGATTGGCCTATGCGAGTCGCGGAAGTTCGGACTAGACGCGCATTAGATATCGCGCAAGTGGCCGCTTTGATCATGTGACGGCCTGCAGATCTTATGATACGATTCATGACCTTGTTGGTACCGCTGGTGTTAGTAGTCGGCTATGCCTTCGCATTTACCCCGCACGGTGTTATTATGGCACGTGGGACCCGTGTTCATGTGTGTTCCTTGGTGCTTTTATATCATAAATCCGGCAGCTGGCGAAGGTATTCCACGCATGATTGATGTTGTGGCGTGAGACCCATTGTTATGTTGAGTGATGACTTTGAGGCGTGAGTCCTCGACTTGATATGATCGCTTGTTTATCAGGAATCGTGGTTTTGTTATCATACATGTCTCCCGCTTTATATAGACTACTATGATTCCATTTACGTGATTTTCGGCCATACTCTGCACTGTTGTCGACCTCCTTCGGCCGCTCATGCCGCAGTCGAGGTACACCCGCCGTTGATCCTAGCTCGTGGTCAGCGTTAGGAAGCTCCGTTTCTCCGAGGCTTATCACGTATAGTCCCCGTCGTAGTAAGTGTTTACATTCGTGGTTTGGGCCCCGCCCCGCCACGGTTGTCATATCATTCGTAGAGGTCTGTAGTACCGCAAGCGTGGTTTGTAAAAAGGATTAAACTGTTCATGTAGAAAAAGTTGTCATTTATATATATTCAGAAAGGCAAGTTTTTCTCAGATTATTGTTTCATAATTCATAATATGTCTTGTATAGTTTTATGTTCCACCTGACACTGATGTCAGATCACTAGGGTGCCCGGGGTAAGGCACCAGTCATGGGCCCGGAATCGGGTCGTGACACTAAGTATAGTGTATCCTACTTGAAGAACGGAATAGCTCAAGGTTGAAGTACTTTGGAGCATTTTGCTACTTGTCGACAATCGTCGCGAGGTATGTGAACCTCTTCCTTCCTTTGGCATGATTCTATGTATGGAATATACTTATGGTATCATTTCATGTTTCCTTCTACTCTTAGAAGTTAAGAGGTAGTGGTGTGATTTACTCTTTGTAGAACTTTTCCTATCCTTTGAGCATGAATAGTTGCACGAATGTAGTACGGTAGACGTACAAGACCTTGTTATCCTTTACTAGTTTTATGAATAGCCAAGTCGGGTGAGTTAGGAGATTAACTCATTTCTTTGAGAATATTAAGGATGTCTAATGTTTTATTAAAGTTAAGGGACTTGAAGAGTTTTAAAGTATTTGATACTTGTTTCGTTTTAAACGTATAAGTCCCTTGGATAGGAAATTGTATTTAGCTAAGGCATAAAGTGAATATAACGACTTTATGGGGAGTTGGTTATATTTGTTTTATGGAAAGATAAATGACTTGATTTTAGTGAAAAAGGCAACTTGATTTTTTAAGGCATCAATTGCCTAAGGTTGTATAATAAAAAAAGTCACTTGATTTCTAAAGGTTAAGAGACTAATTTGTATTTTTGAAAGTTAAGTGAATTGATTTGAAAGTATTTAATACTTGGTTTCAAAAAGTAGAAGTCTCTTGGTTAGAAAAGGAATGAGTTTTGTCTGAAATCATAAAGGGTTATAACGGCTTTATGGGAAGTTGGTTATGACGGCTTTATGGAAGGTTAAGAGAATGGTTTTCTCTAATAATGTAATAAAAGAAATAACTTGTATTAAGGAAAGGCAATGTGATTTAAAGGTATCACTTGCTTAAAGCTTTTAAGTAAGAAGTCACGTAATTTAGAAGCCGGTTATTGAATTTCTAAAAGGGTAATGTGACTTGTCTTAAAAAAGGTAGAGATGACTTGATAATCGTGGTTGTCGTGTCTTGAAGTTTTATTTGAAAAGAGTCCTTCTAAAGAAGTAGAGGCGTAGTACGTTGGGTTAAATTCTGATTTTTATATGACATTATCGACCCGAGATGGGTCGGCAAGATACCCTCACGCGCACTATATGACATTATCGACCCGCAGATGGGTCGGGCAAGATACCCACGCGCACTATATGACATTATCGACCCGCAGACGGGCCGCAAGATACCTTACGCGCACTATATGACATTATCGACCCGCAGACGGGCCGCAAAGATACCTACGCGCACTATATGACATTATCGACCCGCAGACGGGCCAGCAAGATACCTTCACGCGCACGATATGACATTATCGACCCGCAGACGGGCCGCAAGATACCCACGCGCAGACTATATGACATTATCGACCCGCAGACGGGTCGGCAAGATACCTTTACGCGCACTATAGGACATTATCGCGTCCCGCAGACGGGCCGGACAAGATACCTTGTGGCGCACTATGTGACTTTATCGCGTCAAGGTCATGGCAAGATAGTGTCCCTCCGTAGGGCCTGACTAGGTTGTGTAAGGTAAGTAGGTTATATAGTAGTGAACTTGATGATTTTCTCAAGTAAGACGTAGGAAGTGACTATAACCTTTATTGAGAAATGGGAAAAGATAATAAGGTACGATTAAGTTCACGGCGGGTAATGACATGATAGGCTCGTGTATTTACTTCTTTTACACTTACCCCGTCATGCTTTTATATCGATATGTTTTAATTGATATACCTTATTTCCGCTCCATATTCTGCACTGTTAGATCGACTTCTTCTGGGCCGCTCATTCCCGCAGTTTTAGGTACCTGTGTTGGTGATCCTTGCTCTTAGGATCTCGGTTCAGCTTTTGGGAGAAAGCTCCATTTGCTCCGAGGCTTATCTCTCGCACGGTTTTTCCTCGAGGTAGTAGTTTCATGTATATTCGTGGTATGGCGGGCCCTGTCCCGCCACGCTTGTTATGATAAAAACTCTAGAGGTCTGTAGTCACATATTTGTGGTCAGCTTTGTAAAGAAATGAGGCAATCGCTTTGGCCTGTATATATTTATGTCTGCGAAGGTAGCCCTATCGGCTAACTCGTTGTTTTAATTCGTTGTTTATTTTATAAGTTTCATGTATGTTCCACGATTATCTCGATGTTTACCGTAGCGGTGCCTGTAGGGCACCGCCGCGTGCCGGGTCGGTCGTGACAAAAGTGGTATCGAGCGCTTAGTCCTGGAAAGTGCTCACGCATCGTGTCTAGTAGAGTCTTGATTATCGGTGTGTCAGGCACCACGCCTATAATCGTGAGGTCGCAGGACATTTAGGATTGGTTTCATTCTTCTCTCTCGAGATCGCAAGAGAGTCGCCTTATTAGGTTGAATCCTCTCGACCTAGTCTTATGAACAGATATGCCTCCACTGGCGCACTGAGCCCGTAGGGCAAGGCAGCAGCAGGAGTTGCTAGAGGTACGCAGAGGGTTACCAGGACTCGGGCACAGATTATGCCTGGGGTAGTAGGCGGGGAAGCGAGTTCAGCCACGCCGGCAAGACAGAGGAGCCGAGAGCGGTAGCTCCAGAGGTTCCGCACCGGCCTCCAGCCCGCAGCCAAAAGGCAGTACAGAGATTATGGAGAATGATCGACTATTGACCGACATAGTGGTAGGCGCACGGCGGTGAGCAGTAGCTAACCTTAGAGCCGGCGCTTATGGATCCGGATTTTCGGTTATCATCCGCCCGAGTTTTATGGTTCGAGGTCCGGCGAGGATCCGCAGGAGTTCATTCGGCAGCTACAATGACCATGCGAGTTCTTAGGGCTTCAGAGACGTAGTTCATTACGATAGCCTCTACCGGTTGCGCGATATCGCGTTGAACTGGTTTGAGTCGTGGTTGCTTTCAAGGGGTGATGATGCTCTTCCACTGTTTGGGAGGAGTTTACAGAGGCCTTCATGGATCACTTTTTGCCTCCCGAGATGAGAGAGCCGGGCAGACAGATTCTTAACCTCGAGGCGTAACGGAGGACTGTCAGGAGTATAGCTGAGTTTGACTCCTTGGCCGCATGCGCATACTATTGTAGCCGACATGGCGGATAGGGTTCATCGTTATGTGATGGGGCTTGACCGGCCATATGATTACCGTGATGCAGCGTGGCTCTTCACCCAGATGGACATCGCCCGATGACGAGCCTATGCGCAGGGATAGAGGATAGAGAGAGAGGACCAGATTGACTCAAAGCCAGCCAAGAGGCGTGACATCGTGGTCTCAGGCGCTTTTAGAGGCGACATCCTCGGCAGCAGACTAGGTCTACATTGCAGCCAAGACCGAGTGCTCCTCCACGCTTTTCCGGAGGGTTTTACAACCCCGGAATGCAGGGCCGGCCAGTCTCTAGAGCTGAGCCTCAGTGCGGGGGTTCCGGGCGACGAGGCCATCCAGGCCTCAACGCGCCCATGTGGTAGGTTACATTCTGGTATGTCGCCGGCAGACGGTGCTTGTTTTTCTTGTGGTCGTCTAGGCCATATGTTAAGAGAGTGTCCTTATAGAGGGGGTCCTGGTGGGACAACATCGTCTACTGGATCAGTTGTGGGTTCTTATCCTTCAATAGCTAGGCAGGGGGTTCATGCACCGACAGGCCGTGGCAGAGGTCGTGGTGGGAGTTCCCAGTTTTAGCGGTCCTTGAACCGCCTATATGATTTCAGGTATGTCTTTGGCCTTTAGAAACTAGTATGCATGATGAAGTTGTGGTATGTTTAAGTTTTATGAACAGATTATATTGAGATTATGTATATGTTAGAAGGAGTTGGAAGTACGAAAAGATAATCCCTTTTTGGGCTTATGATGGACAGATATGCGTGTGCGTGGTATTAGGGCCATGTGTGGCATTTTTTGTATGTCGGGGTTGTGAAAGGAAACTATGTCGCTAATGGTAAGTTTGACTCCGAAAGAACATTCGGGGACGAATGTTTCTAAGGGGGGAAGAATGTTACACCCCGTATTTACAGGACATGTTTTAAGAACGTACATAAGAACTCACAAGTGTTAAGATTTGAGACTTGTAAAAATTTATCGGAATTATGGAATTGTCGGAAAATAAACTATTGTGACGAATGGGAGGGCGACACGTGTCACCCCCCTTAGGTGAGCTTGGACGATTTCAACATGGACACAAGGGTCATTTGACCCTTGTTAGGAAGACAAGTCTTGCAATGTAGTGAGCTTGACATAATTGACTTGGTCAATGGGCCCACAAAGTCTTGATATTTAGTAAGACTTCATCCTAACCACCCAATTGTTCACACCTTGACCCTCCATGTTGCTATTTAATACTAGTAGTGCAAGACAAGCTTAACACTTAGCCAATTTTCACAAAAATTTGAAGAACACACAAGGCATGCTCTCGGGTTTGGCTAGCTCTCTCTACAAAAAATTTTGTTTGTTGTCCATTAAGCTCCACACTTTAAAGCAAGGTTCTAGAGGGTATTGTAAACATATCTCAATAGAAAAATCTTGGAAAAAGATAGTTTACGGGTTAGTCGCAAAACGAAAACCTAGTTGTCTTTCTAGGTTTTGCTTGGAGATTTGAAGGATATTTGTTGGTGTTGTTCTAAGGGTCTCAACAAGCGGATTGAAGTGTCTTGGGGAGGCTCTAAACTACTAAGGAGCGACTTCGGATTGGAGTTGGATTAAGTTTCATTGAGGTATAATCTTGTCTTTTATAGGTGTTACAAGATTGTATAGTTATGTTGTTGTTGTTAGCTTTACGTGTTGCTAGCATGAAGTTGATATGTTGAAGTTCATAAGTATTATGGATTGCTTGTAGCTTAAATCCGAAATGTTATATTAGCCATGTCACGACCCGAACCTGGGCCCGTGACTGGTGCCTTACCCCGGGCACCCTAGTGATACAACATCAGAGTAATCAGCGGAACATAAAACACATACATGAAAAAATGAAGTACAAAACAGTAATCTGAGGAAAACTTGCCTTTCGACATATATATAAATAACAACTCTTACAAATGAACAGTTTAATCCCTTTTACAAACCCTGCCACAACAAGATTACAGCACCTCTAAGAAATTATACAACAACAATGGCGGGACAGGGCCCCGCCATACCCCTGAATGTAAACACCTACAACAACAGGGGACTATACCACTGCTAAGCCTCCGGAGAAACGGAGCTTTCCCAAACGCTGAACTGTGACCCTAAGAGCGAGGATCAATGACTGGTGTACCTTTACTGCAGATGAACGCAGCCTCAAGGAGGTCGACAAAAATGTGCCGAGTATGTGAAATCAAAATAAATCGTAAATGAAATCATAGTAGTCTATACAAAGCAGAGACATGTATGATAACCAAACTACGCTTTAAAATAAATAAGCGATATGTCAAGCCGAGGACTCACGCCCTCAAAGTCATCACTCAATAATAACTATGGGTCTCACGCCCACAACATCAATCATGCCCGTGGAATATCTTCCTCACTGCCGACAGTTTATGATATAAAAGCACCAAGGAACACACATGAACACCAGGTCCCACCTGTGCCATAATAACACCGCATGGTAAGACGAAGGCATAGCCGACTACTAACACCTACGCATCAACAAGGTCATGAATCAGATCATAAGATCTGTCTTGACCGCCACATGATCAAAGCCGCCACTTGCCCGCAGTATCTAATGCGCGCTAGCCCTCGAACTTTCCGCACTCGCATAGGCCAATCTCATCGCCCGCATGAGGTATAACCCCGCATCGAGGGTAGCTACTCCCGCATCGCCCCGACTCGCACCGCATGGCCACATGCACCGCATGACCATAAAGGCCGCACACTAACTCGAACTCGTAGCTCCGCATAGCCCTCAGACCCGCATGAGGTATTCTCGAATCATGGTCCTGCATCACTGAGTCTACCCCAGACGGAGGCGCCTTAACCCCCGGAAACACGGTGAGTGGTATAATACCAACATAACAGTTTAACGTTTAAACAACATAAGCACAATCAAGGGAAAACCCCTTTACACAAACATCACAGAATACTAACACACGTAGCATCCTAATATGATTACTTATCAAATCAACACGAAGGTATTACAAGGCTATCACAAACCAATACAATCAAGTTATTCACACATAAGGTACTTTCTACTATGTGTCAACATGTTCGGGTTTCTATCCCCAAAGTACTTCATACATTAACTTTTTAAAAGATACGTTACTTTCACAAAAGTCACACAATACCCGTAGTATATGAAAATAGAGTGATTATCTTTTGAAGTGAATCAAAACACTTATCTTTGTAAAATCAAGTAACAACATTATTATCCAAACGTCCAAGTTTGCCTAATTTCAAATGTTCACGTTTCTTATTTTAGAAAGGTTTCGTAGTTCATAGTCTTATTCATTTAAGAATATAATTCTCTCTTTTAAACTATCTGAGAACATAAGCCTTATATGTGAGTAGGATATTCTCGTTTATAACAATCTTATTACAGCAGCCATGATCTAGGAAATATCATTTTGTCTCATCTTAGCTTCTATGCAGATGGAAGTTTCTACTGGTTTTAATAATACTTAATCTGTTAAAACATTTCCTTTTATTAACGCTGCAGTGGTTTGTCGATACACATTCTGATTTCCGAATCAGTAAAACATTCTTAAGCCGTTATACCTAACTTCCCATAAAGCTAGTATAACTCTTAAGTTTTCAAAAACCAAGTATTACTTCTTCTTTCAAAATGATTCAAAAATCTTTTGAAATACTTCAAGTTCTTTATTAACACATAACAAGCCAGTTATAGTTCAAACCAGTTACCTTAAAAAAAAACCACATGTATTTTCTTACCAACATAAAGCTGTTATAACCAACTTCCCATAAAGCCGTTATAACACTTTATGTTTTACACCAATCAAATACATTTAGCACATGTACGTCTACCGTACTACATAGTTCACACATATCATGCTAGAAGAGATAGGAAGAGGTTCACATACCTCGCGACGAGTATCGACTAATAGCAAAACGCTCCAAGTACTTCAAACCGTCGGCTACTCCTTAGCCAGTAGATCGCGCCATACGTAGTACTTCAACCTATAAGGCCACAAGGCGCATATTAACATTTAGATCCCTTCGTAGAACATTCTACGTAAAATTCGCAAAGACTCTCCCCGCAATGACAGAAATCTCTCTCTATCGGCCGCTATCAAGCCAACCAGGGGGGGGTTCATACAACGAACCGGACGGCCACAATTCAACCTCACAGAAAAGCTACACAAGTCTCATCTGATACGCCCTATGTAAAACAAGCTCAAGATTTTCTTTCGAAAAGGTTTCTTATTATTCAGCTTAAGTCAAAAGACATTGCGATAACAACGTTGATTCTATATATAGTATACTTCAACTATAGTCTAACAATCATGTAATTTCCAATTACAATAGAGGACAAGATATTTACCTCGATAAGCCCATAATTATCCAAGTATAAAGTCGATCCCGGCAATCGTTTAGCTCGACTCCGGCGCCCAACCCGCTCTAAACCACCCTTAGAAGTTCTAACCAACTTACACAATACTCCAACGGACTATGGAGATTTTCCTAGGGTTTCGGTTTGGATCGACGGAAGTATAATAGTATTTCGGCTTTTCAGATAAGTATAACCTTAGAATACTACAAGGTATACTAAGGTAATTTGGGCATTATAACAATACTTTTGAGAGTATTTCTACACCACAAAGGGGGTATTATACGAAAGCAACTAGGCTAGGGGGTTCTCACGACCACTAGGAGGGGGAAGAGGGCTCTCGCCAAGGGGCCTTTCAAAGGGGGAGAGGGCTCTTGGACGAGAGTCAACAAGAGGAGAGGAGGGATTTTAACACTTAGAAGATTTGTGGAAAGGATGAAGAATTCATCAAAGGGAGAGTGGTATTTATAGCAAGCCAAGGCCAACCAATGGCCAAGATCTTGCCAAGTGCATAGCAAGTGTAGGCCAAGATCAAGCCATGTGCAGCCTAACCCTACTCCACAAAACACTCCACAAAACAAGGCACAAAACAAGGCACAAATCAAGGCCATAAAGTAGCCCACCCGCCAAGGGTTGCCGCCTCGCTTCCAATGTGAGGTGACACATGTCACCCTCCCGTTGGTCCAAAATGTTTCGCCTCTCGGAAAAATCCGCAAAATTAAAAATGACATAGCGGAAATTCCCTACGAAAGTCGTGGAAACGCTTTCAAAAACGACTCAAATCGGGTGTCAGGAACAAAAGAATTCGCCAAGCCTAAATCACAAGTTCAAATTTCTACGCACGCCCCACGCATATACCGAAATACGGTATAACATTCTCCTCCTTAGAAACATTCGTCCAATGTTCCTTCTAAGTCTCAAAACAACGCGCGCCAAGATAGTCTTCACTACTATACTTACGAGAACCAACCTGCCACATCTGGCCACAGAAACACCCGCGCACATAAAAACTTACATCCAAGTCCACGAGGAAACACCTCTAACATCACCAAAATGATACCACTTTTGTCACTTTGTCGCGAGCCTTGCTCCGACGACCCAACAAATGGTACCGCCGCATGCGATCACCGGCCGCCGTGACACTCGAACCCTCACCACATTTACGATCGCTTTAGTTTCCAAAACTCGGGGTTACTATCTCTTTACGTGGGCATCATTAACTGGGAACATTCTGGATGGATCTTCGATACCTTCCCGAATCATAACAATACGAAAGACCGGACGTCCTGCCTCCTAAGTCGGACGGCAAATGCTAACATATAGGCAACCTGGCCTATTCTTCACATGAACTCTCAAAGGCCCAAAGTAACTCGGGCTAAGTTTCTCGCTTTCCAAAGCTCGTCACACCCTGTCCGGGGTGGTACTTTCAAGAAGACCGACCGTCAACCTGAACTCTAAGCGTCGTCGCCGATAATCCGCACGATTCCTCTGCTGCCAAAACCTCTTCTAGATAAGCTTCGCCCTATCCACAGCCTGTTGGAACAAACCTGAACCAACTATCTGAACCTTGCCAACATCGAACCAATCGACCGGCAACTTACACTTCCGCCCCTACAAGGCTTCATAAGGAGACATCCGAACACTGAAATGGTAGCTAACAACACTTCCTTCAACAGGAGACAACAAACCTTGCAACTACCCCTGAAATCCAAACACTGGCCCGAGGGCGAATGTGATTCTGAGACTCACCTGAGTTCTTAACACATGTTTGGTAAAACTTCCAGAAACAAAAACAGCCGTACCCTGGGCTCCACTGTCTGCCATAAGGTGAAGGTAGGCACCCCGTGCAGCCTTACAACCTTTCTGTTAAAACAACACTGCCGAGTGAACGGTCCCGACCGAAGAACACGATGGGCTGCCCCCATCGGCCCAACCACTGGTCGAACGCATCCACGAACTCGTACGCTGGTCAACTAAACTTGGGCCTAACACCCTCGTGACCCTAACACAAGACGGGACCACCACAAACTGACCCCACCACCAAACCTGCCGCGGGTTGACCCGCAACGTGGCCTCAACCCGACCCAACGCCGCACAATGCTAGCTCCACGAAGGAAAACTCACTAATCACGCCACGAAAACCTAGAGGTCTTCTTAGCTCAACTACCCCCTTTCATTCCACACTACTTAGGACCTATCCCAAACGTAGCTCACGCGGCACTATGCACTTCCGATACTGATCAAACATAACACTACACCTTTCTCGAGATGGCCTCACCTCTAAGGTCTCTACGTATAAAACTCTAAGGCTCACACCTTCTCTATCCCCCAAATCTTACTGGTTAACTAACCAAGATTTCTAATCACAATATTAACATACTGCTATCAAAACATAGCACTTATGATATACCCATCTTATCACACATACTGAACTCTAGAGGGTTAAGGATATGCCCGACCCATCGCTTCACTCCCTAGTCGTTCTAATCAAACTCGCCTGAGGGCGATAGCTAAGGAAGGTGATGAACTACCCACCGATCCTGAAGTCTAAGTCCTTCTACCAGGACACTCTTTCGACATCAGACCCTGACGGTCATAGGTACAACAAGTACCAACTAAAAGACGACATTCCCCGGGATGACGTCTGTCAAACTGTGAACCGGAAGCCCTGGAGTTCTAACCAACTCCTGCATACCCCGAACGCCCCGAATCCGTGGAAGACCACTCGCACCGTGGATGTGCAAATCTAATCTGTTGGCGAGGCGACTCGCCGAAGTTACCAAAGGACCTTGCTGCTCGCCTCTTCTACCGCCCGTTAACCCGTCGATCTCTACATCGTCTCGGCTCACGCGCAAAGCCCGCATACGTGCCATGATCGCCTAATCAAGAACTTACTCTTGCACAACCTTTTCGCTGATATTCATCAAGACTCGCGACAACGGTATACTCTCTGGTAGTCAAATCCATAGTTAGTAACAGGGTCGCCTCCTTGAAATCTATATTCTCTGTTCCCGGTCGTGGAACTGAAGGTTCACATATCATGGCCGCAGTAGGAACTGCCGTCGCCGTGCTTAAACTCTGCTGGGGCTAGTGACGTCGCAGAAATCCCCGAATGAAGCATTACCCTAGGTAATGATTGGGCCTGTGCCCACGTAACCCTCTGAACTCTACTCGCAGCTCCCTCGATCGCCTTGCCCTTCGCCCGGCCGTTGCCTACGCGGAGGCATAACGGTAAGGGAAAGAAATACGTGAGAGGGTCCAACTTACAACACAGCTCTAAGGCACGATCTCAGAGTGAGAAGAATAGAAACCAATCCTAAATATCCTATAGCCTCCTGATTATTGGTGTGGTGCACAACACACCGATAATCAAGACTTCATCGGATACGGTTCAGACACTTTCCGAGGATTAATCGCTCGATACCACTTTTGTCACGACCAACTCGCCCGGATCGTGCCTTACCCCGGGCACCCTAGTGATACAACATCAGAGTAATCAGCGGAACATAAAACACATACATGAAACAAATGAAGTACAAAACAGTAATCTGAGGAAAACTTGCCTTTCGACATATATATAAATAACAACTCTTACAAATGAACAGTTTAATCCCTTTTACAAACCCTGCCCACAACAGTACTACAGACCTCTAAGAAATTATACAACAACAAAGGCTGTACAGGCCCCGCCATACCCCTGAATGTAAACACCTACAACAACAGGGGACTATACCACTGCTAAGCCTCCGAGAAAGCGAGCTTTCCCAAACGCTGAATCATGACCCTAAGAGCGAGGATCAATGACGGGTGTACCTTTACCTGCGGCATGAACGCAGCCCCAAGGAGGTCGAAGCCAGTTTAGTATGTGAAATCAAAATAAATCAGAATGAAATCATAGTAGTCTATACAAAGCAGGAGACATGTATGATAACCAAACTACAGTTTAAAATAAATAAGCAGTCATGTCAAGCCAGGGACTCACGCCCTCAAAGTCATCACTCAATAATAACTATGGGTCTCACGCCCACAACATCAATCATGCCCGTGGAATACCTTCCCTCACTGCCGGAAGTTTATGATATAAAAGCACCAAAGAACACACATGAACACCAGGTCCCACCTGGGCCATAATAACACCGTACAGGGTAAGTACGAAGGCATAGCCGACTACTAACACCCACAGTACCAACAAGGTCATGAATCAGATTATAAGATCTGTCTGCACCGTCACATGATCAAAGCCGCCACTTGCCCGCAGATCTAATGTCGCGCTGCCTAGCCTGGAACTTTCCGCAGCTCGCATAGGCCAATCTCATCGCCCGCATGAGGTATAACCCCGCGTCGAGGGTAGCTACTCCCGCATCGCCCCGACTCGCATCCGCATGGCCACATGTAATCGCATGACCATAAAGGCCGCACACTAACTCGGAACTCTCGTAGCTCCGCATAGGCCCTCAGACCCGCATGAGGTATTCTCGAATCATGGTCCTGCATCACTGAGTCTACCGCGTCGGAGGGCGCTTAACCCCGGAAACACGGTGAGTGGTATAATACCAACATAACGGTTTAACGTTTAAACAACATAAGCACAATCAAGGAAAACCCTTTACACAAACATCACGTATCACTAACACACGTGGCATCCTAATATGATTACTTATCAAATCAACACGAAGGTATTACAAGGCTATCACAAACCAATACAATCAAGTTATTCACACATAAGGTACTTTCTACTATGTGTCAACATGTTCGGTTTCTATCCCCAAAGTACTTCATACATTAACTTTTTTAAAAGATACGTTACTTTCACAAAAGTCACACAATACCCGTAGTATATGAAAATAGAGTGATTATCTTTTGAAGTGAATCAAAACACTTATCTTTCTAAAATCAAGTAACAACATTATTATCCAAACGTCCAAGTTTGCCTAATTTCAAATGTTCACGTTTCTTATTTTAGAAAGGTTTCGTAGTTCATAGTCTTATTCATTTAAGAATATAATTCTCTCTTTTAAACTATCTGAGAACATAAGCCTTATATGTGAGTAGGATATTCTCGTTTATAACAATCTTATTACAAAGACCATGATCTAGAAATATCATTTTGTCTCATCTTAGCTTCTATGCGGATGGAAGTTTCTCTGGTTTTAATAATACTTAATGTTAAAACATTTCCTTTATTAACGCCGATGGTTTGTCGATACACATTACGATTTCCAAATCGATAAAACATTCTTAAGCCGTTATACCTAACTTCCCATAAAGCTAGTATAACTCTTAAGTTTTCAAAACCAAGTATTACTTCTTCTTTCAAAATGATTCAAAAATCTTTTGAAATACTTCAAGTTCTTTATTAACACATAACAAGCCGATTATAGTTCAAACCATTACCTTAAAAAAACCACATGTATTTTCTACCAACATAAAGTCGTTATAACCAACTTCCCATAAAGCCGTTATAACACTTTATGTTTTACACCAATCAAATACATTTAGCACGTATCGTCTACCGTACTACATAGTTCACACATATCATGCTAGAAGAGATAGGAAGAGGTTCACATACCTCGCGACGAGTATCGACTAATAGCAAAACGCTCCAAGTACTTTCAAACCGTCGCTACTCCTTAGCCAGAGATCGCGCCATACGTAGTACTTCAACCTATAAGGCCACAAGGCGCTTATTAACATTTAGATCCCTTCAGAGAACATTCTACGTAAAATTGGCAAAGACTCTCCCGCAACAGCAGAAATCTCCTCCTCTATCGGGCCGGCCATCAAGCCAACCGGGGAGGGTTCATACATCTAACCGGACGTGCACAATTCTACCTCACGTAAAAGCTACACAAGTCTCATCAGAATACACCCCTATGTAAAAACAAGCCAAGATTCTTCTTTCGAAAAAGTTTCTTATTATTCAGCTTAAGTCAAAAGACATCCGATAACAACGTTCGATTCTATATATAGTATACTTCAACTATAGTCTAACAATCATGTAATTTCCAATTATAATAGAGGACAAGATATTTACCTCGATAAGCCCATAATTATCCAAGTATAAAGTCGATCCCGGCAATCGCTTAGCTCGACTCCGAGCGCTCAACCCGCTCTAAACCACCCTTAGAAGTTCTAACCAACTTCTACACAATACTCCAACGGACTATGGAGATTTTCCTAGGTTTTGGTTTTGTGGACCGACGGAAGTATAATAGTATTTCGGCTTTTCAGATAAGTATAACCTTAGAATACTACAAGGTATACGGCTAAGGTAATTTGGGCATTATAACAATACTTTTGAGAGTATTTCTACACCACAAAGGGGTATTATACGAAAGCAACTAGCATGGGGGGTTCTCACACCACTGTGAGGGGGAAGAGGGCTCGCCAAGGGGCCTTTCAAAGGGGGAGAGGGGCTCTTGGACGAGAGTCAACAAGAGGGGAGAGGGAGGGATTATAACACTTAGAAGATTTGTGGAAAGGATGAAGAATTCATCAAAGGGAGAGGGGTATTTATAGCACAAGCCAAGGCCAACCAATGGCCAAGATCTTGCCAAGTGCATAGCAAGTGTAGGGCCAAGATCAAGCCATGTGCACCCTAACCCTACTCCACAAAACACTCCACAAAACAAGGCACAAAACAAGGCACAAATCAAGGCCATAAAGTAGCCCAATTCGGCCAAGGGTTGCCGCCCCTTGCTTCCAATGTGAGGGTGACACATGTCACCCTCCCGTTGGTCCAAAATGTTTCGTCTCTCGGAAAAATCCACAAAAATTAAAAATGACATAGCCGGAAATTCCCCTACGAAAGTTGTGGAAACGTTTCGTCGAAAAACGACTCAAATCGGGTGTTGTGAACAAAAAGAATTCGGCCAAGCCTAAATCACAAGTTCAAATTTCTACGTACGTCCTTACGTACATACTCTGGAAATACGGGGTATAACAAGCCACTTGGAGTTGGATTACTAATTGGTCGTTTATTAGAAATCGTCGCATGTTGTTTACTTGAGGATTATAGTGGTTATAATCAATTGCGACTTGATATCATGTTAGACTTATAAATTGGATAGAAATGGAAATTGGATAAGAATTGATGTTGTAGTACTTCAAGTTGGCCGAAAATGGGCTAGTAGTTGTGGTAGTTTGTTATCTATTATGGGGCGGAATTTTACACATCTAGTAGGCGTGTAATCCCCTATTGTTGGTTGCATTGTTTGGGCCTTAAATGTGGCGTGTTTGGTTATTGTATTCGGCCTTGAAAAAGGTGGCATAGTAGTAGAAACAAAGGAGGTGCTGTTCGATTTTCCGTAGAATTTGGCGACTTAGCACTTAGAATATTCTACGTTTGAAGTAAGAGGTTAATGGACGTATTGTGACCATGATAGGTTGAAGAACTAAGTATAGTGTATCCTACTTGAAGAATGGAATAGCTCAAGGTTGAAGTACTTTGGAGCATTTTGCTACTTGTCGACAATCGTCGCGAGGTATGTGAACCTCTTCCTTCCTTTGGCATGATTCTATGTATGGAATATACTTATGGTATCATTTCATGTTTCCTTCTACTCTTAGAAGTTAAGAGGTAGTGGTGTGATTTACTCTTTGTAGAACTTTTCCTATCCTTTGAGCATGAATAGTTGCACGAATGTAGTACGGTAGACGTACAAGACCTTGATATCCTTTACTAGTTTTATGAATAGCCAAGTCGGGTGAGTTAGGAGATTAACTCATTTCTTTGAGAATATTAAGAATGTCTAATGTTTTATTAAAGTTAAGGGACTTGAAGAGTTTTAAAGTATTTGATACTTGTTTCGTTTTAAACGTATAAGTCCCTTGGATAGGAAATTGTATTTAGCTAAGGCATAAAGTGAATATAAAGACTTTATGGGGAGTTGGTTATATTTGTTTTATGGAAAGATAAATGACTTGATTTTAGTGAAAAAGGCAACTTGATTTTTTAAGGCATCAATTGCCTAAGGTTGTATAATAAAAAGAGTCACTTGATTTCTAAAGGTTAAGAGACTAATTTGTATTTTTGAAAGTTAAGTGAATTGATTTGAAAGTATTTAATACTTGGTTTCAAAAAGTAGAAGTCTCTTGGTTAGAAAAGGAATGAGTTTTGTCTGAAACCATAAAGGGTTATAACGGCTTTATGGGAAGTTGGTTATGACGGCTTTATGGAAGGTTAAGAGAATGGTTTTCTAATAATGTAATAAAAGAAATAACTTGTATTAAGGAAAGGCAATGTGATTTAAAGGTATCACTTGCTTAAAGCTTTTAAGTAAGAAGTCACGTAATTTAGAAGTTCTGTTATTGAATTTCTAAAAGGGTAATGTGACTTGTCTTAAAAAGGTAGAGATGACTTGATATCGCGTTGTCGTTGTCTTGGAAGTTTTATTTGAAAAGATTCCTTCTAAAGAAGTAGAGGTGCGTAGTACGGGTTAAATTCGGATTTTTATATGACATTATCGACCCGTAGATGGGTCGGCAAGATACCCACGCGCACTATATGACATTATCGATACGTAGACGGGCCGGACAAAGATACCCACGCGCACTATATGACATTATCGACCCGAGACGGGCCGGGCAAGATACCTTTACGGAAGACTATATGACATTATCGACCCGAGATGGGCCGCGGCAAGATACCTTACGCGAACTATATGACATTATCGACCCGAGATGGGCCGGCAAGATACCTTTACGCGCACTATATGACATTATCGACCCGCAGATGGGCCGGCGAGATACCTTACGCGACTATATGACATAATCGACCCAGAGATGGGCCGGGCAAGATACCTTACGCGCACTATAGGACATTATCGCCCCGCAGATGGGCCGACAAGATACCTTTGTGGCGACTATGTGACTTTATCGCGTCCCGTGTTGGGCCGGCAAGATGTGTCCCTCCGTAAAGGGCCGGACTAGGTTGTGTAAGGTAAGTAGGTTATATGGTAGTGAACTTGATGATTTTCTGAAGTAAGTACGTAAGGAAGTGACTATAACCTTTATTGAGAAATGGGAAAAGATAATAAGGTACGATTAAGTTCACGAGGGGGTAATGACATGATAGGCTCAGGTATTTACTTCTTTTACACTTACCCCTGTCATGCTTTTATACTGATATGTTTTAATTGTTGTACCTTATTTCCGTTCCATATTCGGTACCTGTTGTACTGACCCCCTTCGGGGGGCTGCGTTCATGCCCGCAGGTTTTAGGTACCCAGGTTGGTGATCCTTGCTCTTAGGATCTCGGTTCAGTTTTTGGGAGAAAGCTCCATTTGCTCCGGAGGCTTATCTCTTGGTACGGTTTTTCCCTGAGGTAGTAGTTTCATGTATATTCAGGGGTATGGCGGGGCCCTGTCCCGCCACAGTTGTTATGATAAAAACTCTTAGAGGTCTGTAGTCACATATTTGTGGGTCAGTTTGTAAAGAAATGAGGCAACTGCTTCGGTTGTATATATTTATGTCCAGGAAGGTAGCCCTATCGGCTAACCTGTTGTTTTACTTCTGTTGTTTATTTTATAAGTTTCATGTATGTTCCGCTGATTATCTCTGATGTTTACCTGTAAGGGTGCCCAGGTAGGGCACCAGTCGCGGTCCCGGGGTCGGGTCGTGACACAAACACAGGCAAGTTCATTAAACCTTTAGACTTCCATTTTTATAAACTCATGGCACTTCCGTTTCACACATAAAAATCCGAGAATTTAACCCCAAGTACTACCTGCTTACATTCTTTTCAAAAGATTCCTTTTTCATATAAAACCCCAAGATACTAACACCCGTAGTATCAAGGCTTGTGTACATTTCACATAAGTCACTATACTTTAGAAATACATTTCTCGGCTTCTAAATCAAGTGACCCTTACCTTAAAGATTTAAGCAAGTGATACCCTTAAATCAAATTGCCCTTCCTTAATTCAAGTTATTTCTTTGATTACTTTATTAGAGAAAACCATTCTCTTAACCTTCCATAAAGACGTTATAACCAACTTCCCATAAAGCCGTTATAACCCTTTATGGTTTTAGACAAACCCATTCCTGTTATAACCAAGAGACTTATATTTTTTTAAAACCAAGTATTATATATTTTCAAATCAATTCTCTTAACTTTCAAAGTACCATTAGTCTCTTAACCTTTAGAAATCAAGTGACTCCTTTTATTATAAAACCTTAGGCAATTCATGCCTTAAAATCAAGTTGCCTTTTCACTAAAAAATCAAGTCATTTATCTTTCCATAAAGCAAATATAACCAACTCCCCATAAAGTCGTTATATTCACTTTATACCTTAGTCAAGTATAATTTCCTATCCAAGGGACTTATACGTTTAAAACGAAACAAGTATCACATACTTTAAAATTCTTCAAGTCCCTTAACTTAATAAAACTTAAGACATCCTTTATTATTTCAAGAAGTGAGTTAATCTCCTAACCCACCCGACTTGGCTGTTCATAAAACTAGTAAAGGATATCAAGGTGTTGTACGTCTACCGTACTACATACGTGCAACTAGTCATGCTCAAAAGATAGGAAAAGTTCTACATAGAGTAAATCACACAACTACCTCTTAACTTCTAAGAGTAGAAGGAAACATGAAATGATACCACAGGTATATTCCATACATAGAATCATGCCAAAGGAAGGAAGAGGTTCACATACCTCGCGACGATTATCGACAAGTAGCAAAATGCTCCAAAGTACCTCAACCTTGATAGCTATTCCATCCTTCAAGTAGGATACGCTATACTTAGTACTTCAACCTATAATGGTCACAATACGTCCATTAACCTCTCACTTCAAACGTAGAATATTCTAAGTGCTAAGTCACTAAATTCTACGGAAAATCGGACAGCACTTCCTTTGTTTCTACTTACTTTGCCACCTTTTTCAATGCCGAATACAATAACCAAACACGCCACATTTAAGGCCCAAACAATGCAATCAACAATAGGGGATTACACGCCTACTAGACGTGTAAAATTCCGCCCCACAAAAGATATCAAACTAACACAACTACTAGTCCAATTTCGGCCATATTGAGTACCACAATACCAATTCTTATCCAATTTCCATTTCAATCAAAATTGTTAGCATAACATGATATCAAGTCGCAATCGATTATATCTACTATAATCTTCAAGTAAGTAACATGCGACGATTTCTAATAAACGACCAATTAGTAATCCAACTTCAAGTGGCTAATATAACATTTCGGATTTAAGCTACAAGCAATCCATAATACTTATGAACTTCAACATATCAACTTCATGCTAGCAACATGTAAAGCTAACAACAACAATATATATATAATCTTGTAACACTATTAAGAGACAAGATTATACCTCAACGAATCTCAATCCAACTCCAAATCCGAATTTGCTCCTTAGCAACTTAGAGCCTCTTCAAGACACTTCAATCCGCTACTTGAGACCCTTAGAACAATACCAACAACTTTCCTTCAAACTTCCAATCCAAAACCTAGAAAGCAACTAGGTTTTCACTTTGCGACTATCTCGAAAACTATCTTTTTCCGAGATTTTTCTATTGAGATATGCTTACAATACCCTCATGAATCTTGGTTTAAAGTGTGGAGCTAAATGGATAACAAACAAAAAAAAAATTGTTGTAGAGAGGGGCAAACCCGAGAGCAATGCTCTTGTGTTCTTCAATTTCTCTTGAAAATTTTCTAAGTGTTGGCATTAGTCTTGCTACTAGTAGTATAATATAGTGCAATGGAGGGTCAAGATGTAAACAAATGGGTGGTTTGGATGAAGTCTTATCAAATATCAAGACTAGTGGACCCCTTTGACCAAGTCAATTATCTCAAGCTCTACTACTTGCAAGACTTGTCTTCCTAACAAGGGTCAAATGACCCTTGTGCCCTTGTGATTTCGTCCAATATCTCAATGAGGGGGGGTGACACGTGTCACCATCCCATTCGTCACAATATTACGTTTTCCGACAATTCCATAATTCCGATAAATTTTTACAAGTCTCAAATCTTAACACTCGTGAGTTCTTACGTACGTTCTTAAAGCATGTCCTGCAAATACGGGGTGTAACACCCAAGAGCCGACAAATGGATTCGGGATTTTCTGGATGCAATCCACCCTAGCTCTATGGTTCGAGATCTGAGGAGGATCCTCAGGAGTTTATTCGGCAGATACAACGGACTATGCAGGTGCTTAGGGCCTCGGAGACAGAGTCAGTTGTGTTATCTTCTTACCGGTTACGCGATATTGCGTTGAACTGGTTTGAGTTATGGGAGCTGTCTAGAGGTGTGAGAGCTCTTCCAGCTGTTTGGGATGAGTTCACAGAGGCCTTCCTTGATCACTTTTTACCTCCTGAGATGAGGAGAGCCCGCGTGGATAGATTCTTGATATTGAGACAGAATGGGAGGACTATCAGAGAGTACAACCTGGAGTTTGACTCATTGGCCAGGTATGCGCTCACCATTGTGGCTGACATGGCGGATAGAGTTCATCGCTATGTGATGGGGCTAGACCGTTATATGATTACTGCATGTCTGGGAGTGGCCTTTCAGCCAGGTATGGATATTGCCAGGATGCAGGCTTATGCACAGGGGATATAGGACAGAGAGAGAGAGGATCAACCAGACCCAGGCCAACCCAAGAGGGCCAGGACAGCAGGGTTTCAGGGTAATTTTCGAGGCGACAAATTTCAAAGAAAGCTAGGTCCACATTTCAGCCGGCACAGAGTGCTCCTTCTCGGTTTTCTGGCAGGAGGTTTGATCGGCCGGGTTATTCAGGAGCAGGTCAGGGCTTCGGGTTCCTAGGGGAACCAGGGTCCCAGTCAGATGAGGCCACCTTTACCTCGGTGTGGTCGATGTGGTAGTTCGCATCGTGGGGGGTGTCGTATTTGTCACGCCCCGAACCCTGGGCCCATGACTGGTGCCCTACCTGGGCACCCTTCTACTTAATTGACACAAGTAAATCGTGGAACTAAATAACACCTCTTTTTTTTAAAAAAAATCAGCGAACGTGCAAAGGAAAAGTCGACGAGGCTATCATATAATATACATAATCAAAAAGTACTACACTGTACATGAGTCCAATCCCACTTATGAATATAGACCTCTAAGAGTTTTACTGAACTATGATGGGACAAGGCCCCGCCGTACCCATAACTGTACAAAAGCCTGTACTGAAGGATCTATACCAAAATGATAAACTCCTGAACATATAGAGCTATCCAAAACTCGGAGCAGGGTCCTACACCTGCCGATCACCAAACTGCGTACCTAAACATGCGGCATGAACACATCCCCCCGAAGGAGGTCAGTACGAAGAATGTACCAAGTATGTGAAACTGAAAATATTGTAATGAAATCATAACAGTCTATACAAAACAGGAGACATGTATTGTTATACCCCGTATTTCCAGAGTATGTACGTGAGGACGTACGTACGAAAGTTTAAGCCTTAAGTTAGGCAAGGGTCAAAATTTGTGCACAACCCCCGAAAAGAAATTGTTTTTCGACGAAACGTTTTCCGGAACTTGCGAAGAGAAAATTACGGTTGCGACTTTAATAATTTTTGCGGATTTTTCCGAGAGATAGAAATATTTTGGACCAACGAGAGGGCGACACTTGTCACCCTCAAGTGGGCGGTCTTGTGGCCGATGGTGTGCACGTTTTGTGCCATGTTTTGTGGCCTAAACCATGGGTCAATGTTTGGAGTGAATTGAGGAGTAGATGGCTAGGGGGCACTTGGGCAAATCCTCACCCTCCAATTGCCCACCACTTGTCTTGATCTTGGCCATTGATTTCCCTATAAATACCCCCCCTTTGTTGAAGACTTCTTCATCCACAAACATTTTCTAAGTCTTGAAAAGCCCTCTCCCCCTTAGTGTAGCTCTCGTCCAAAGAGCTCCCCCTCCCCCTTGAGAAGGCCTTGGCCGAAACAACCCCCCCTTGCCTAGTTGTTCTCGTAAAATACCCCCCTTGGTAGAAAAATACTCTCCAAGTATTGTTACTATTCCAAAATACCTTGGCCCAAATACCTTGTAGTATTCCAAGGTTACCCCTATACTAAAAGCCCAAAAATACTATTATACTTCCCTTCAGTCACAAAACAAAACCCTAAGGAAAATCTTCACAGTTGGTTGAAGTATTAAGAAGAAGTTGTGTAGAACTTCTAAGGGTTGTTTGGAGCGGGTTGGAGCGCTCAGAGTAGGAGCTAAACGTTGCTCAGGATCGACATTTAAACTTGGATAATTTTGGGCTTATCGAGGTAAATACTCCTGTCCTTATATTGTAATTGGAAATTACATACTGTAGTAGTATAGAAATGAATATAAGACTCATAGAAGGATATTACAGAAAAGAATTGAACTGAAATCACGTCAGAAGAATATTAAAGAAGTTTGAACTGTACTTACATAGGACTGTATTTACAGTAGACTTGTGTAGTTTAACGGGTAGGGAAGTGCTGCCCGATTTTCCGTAGAATAGTGAACCCTCTGCTTAGAATATTCTACAGAGTAGTCTAGACATTGATAGACTTGTATAACCGTTATAGGTTGAAGTTCTGCGAGTAGCATGTTATACTTGAAAGGTGGACAAAGCTAGCCGGGTTATAGCGGTGGAGCATTTTGCTAATAGTCGATAATCGTCGCGAGGTATGTGATTCTTCCTATCCTCTTGAGCATGATATTTTAAAAGAATATATATAGTACGGTAGACGTACGTTTGTTAACTGAACGTGGTTTTACTGCGATGTCTTTTGACTTGAGTCTAATAATAAGAATCTTGAAGTATTTCAAAAGAATTAAGAATCGTTTTTTTTGAAAGAAGAGTAATACTTGGTTTTAAAAGCTTAAGAGTTATACTAGCTTTATGGGAAGTTAGGTATAACGACTTAAGAGAGATAAAAAGAATGGTTTATTGATTTTATAAGTTAAGAGACTTGATCTTAAAAGATAAGAGACTTGACTTAATTAAATTAATATGAATTTTGTTAAAAAGTGTGAAACCTCATTCGTGAGTAATGAGTACTTGGTTTTTAAAAGGAATAATGTTTTACTGATTTCGGAAATCAGAATAAGTATCGAACGAACCACTGCAGCGTTAATGAAGGGAAATGTATTGACTAATTAAGTATTATAAAAACCAGTAGAAACCTCCATCTGCATAGAAGCTAAGATGAGACAAAATGATATTACATTTCCTAGATCAAGGCTGCTTTAATAAGATTGTTATGAACAAGAATAACCTACTCACACATAAGGCATATGTTTCTCAAATTGTTTTAAAAGAGAATTATATTCTTAAGTGATTAAGACTATGAACTACGAAACCTTTCGAAAATGAGGAACTTGAGCATTTGAAAATAGGCAAACTTGTACGTTGGAAAAGAATGTTGTTACTTGATTTTACAAAGGGAAGTGTTTTGGTTTACTTAAAAAGATAGTCACTCTATTTTTAATACTACGGGTATCGTGTGACTCTTGTGAAAGAAACAGAATATTTTTAAAGAGATAATGTATGAATTACCTTGTGTGAATAACTTGACTATGTTGGTTTGTGATAGCCTTGTAATACTTTCTTGTTGATTTGATAAGTAAACATGTTAGGATGCTACGAGTGTTAGTGTCTTATGGTGTTTGTGTAAAGGGGTTTCCCTTGTTGTGTTTATGTTGTTTAACGGTAAGCCGTTATGTTAGTATTGCACCACTCACCCCTTGACATGACAGGGGTTAAGTCGCCTCCGACGCGGTATACCTCGAGCGATGCAGGACTATGATTCGAGAATACCTCATGCGGGTCCAGGGGACCTATGCGGAGCTACGAGAGTTCCAGGTTAGTGTGCGGTCTATATGGCCATGCGGTCTATGTGGCCATGCGGACTGCGAGTCCAGGACGATGTCGGGGAGTAGCTACCCTCGATGCGGGGAATACCTCATGCGGGCCTATGTGTGTGGCCTATGCGGAGCTGCGGGAAGTTCCAGGATTAGACGCGCCCATTTGATATTGCGGGCGAGTGGCCATCTTCGATCATATGGCGGTCTAGAAAGACCTCGTGATATAGTTTATGACTTTATTGGTACTGTGGGTGTTAGTAGTCGGCTATACCTTCGTACTTACCCCGTACGGTTTTATTATGACACAGGTGGTACCTGGTGTTCATGTGTATTCCTTGGTGTTTTTATATCATAGACTGCCGGCAGTGAGGAAGGTATTCCACGGGCATGATTGATGTTGTGGGCGTGAGACCCATAGTTATATTTGAGTGATGACTTTGAAGGCGTGAGTCCCTGACTTGACATGACTGCTTATTTATTGTGAACTGTAGTTTGGTTATCATACATGTCTCCTGCTTTATATAGACTACTATGATTTCATTTACGATTTTCGCCACATACTTGGTACTGTTATCGACCTCCTTCGGGGATGAGTTCATGCCGCAGTAGAGGTACACCGCCGTTGATCCTCGCTCATGTGGTCACAGTCAGCGTTGGGAAGCTCCGCTTTCCGAGGCTTATCTTGGTATAGTCCTGTCGTTGTAGGTACTTACATTCGTGGTATGGCGGGGCCCTGGCCCGCCATTGTTGTCATATCATTCTTAGAGGTCCGTAGTAATCTGTATGGGCGAGTTTGTAAAAGGGATGTAACTGTTCGGATTTAAGTTTTTATATATATATGCCGAAAGGCAACTTTTCTCAGATAACTGTTTCACACTTCATGTTATTTCATGTCTTGTTTCATATTCCGCTGATTACTCTGATGTTGTATCACTAGGGTGTCCGGGGTAAGGCACCAGTCACGGGCCCGGGTTCGGGTCGTGACATGTATGATATCCAAACTACAGTACGCAATACATAAGAATTCATGTCAAATCAGGGACGCATGCCCTCAAAGTCATTACTCAATATAACCATGGGTCTCACGCCCATAACATCAATCATGCCCGTGGAATCCTTCCTCATTGTCGGCATTCCATGATATAATATAATATCAATAAACACACTGAACCTTGCATTCATGAGAGTAATGCAATCATTTTACCTTTTCATGTTATGCCTTTAACAATGAGAATTAATGTTCCACTTTAAGTCATAAACACAATGCACCCTTTCATTAATGAAATCACTACCGTTTCAAAACATGAAGGTCGTGCCAGTGCCAGGGTCAACCACCCTCTGTGTTATAATGCAACCTATCATAGGACTATTTCACCCGCAAGGGACTATTACCCGCATATGTCATGTGGACTCGCAATGAGTCATCGGTACATGATACTCACATCACGGATAGCTAATCAATGGCTTATATATCCCAGGACTTTAACCCGCCCGAGTCAAATACCGACCCGCCGTGAGTGTGTACCACTCACCCCCATGGGGATCTACCCCATGGTATCTTTTGAACCAAGTTGCCGGCCCTTTATGGAGGGACGCGGAGATGTGGAAATATGACTTGCACGAATGTCTATATGAGCAACCCATATGCAAGCAAACCATTCTTGACCTTTATTTATAAAATGACTAACCATCATTTTAGCAAACCAAGACAACACCATGCCTTTCTTTTTTACATAAACCAAGACAATACCATGCCTTTACACAAACCAAGACAATTACCATGTCTTTCCTTTTTACATAAACCAAGACAATTATCATGCCTTCCTTTTACATAAACCAAGACAACTACCATGCCTTCTTTTTACATAAACCAAGAGAATCCTTATTTAAGCAAGCCAAAGTACTTATCAAGGCACACATAGAATAATTCTCAATTAAACAAATCAAAGTACTATCAAGGCACAAATAGAATAATTCTCTTTTAACAAGCCAAAGTACTACGTACGTCCATTCTTTTCAAAAGGCTCCTTTTTATATAAAACCCCAAGATACTAACACCTGTAGTATCAAGGCATGTCTATTTTTCAAAATAAGTTACTACACCTTTAGAAATTCATTTCAAGACTTTGAAACTAAGTAACTTCTAATTTTCACAATCTAGCCAACTTATGCCAATCAATCAAAAATAGACAACTCTCTTAACCTTCCATAAAGCCGTTATAACCAACTTCCCATAAAGCCGTTATAACCCTTTATGGTTTTAGAAAAATTCATTCTTCTTATAACCAATAGACTTATACTTTTAAAACCAAGTATCATATACTTTCAAATCAAGTTACATATACTTCAAGTCTCTTAACTTTAGAAATCAAGTTTCTTCTACTTTTAAATCTCAAGTAACTCACACCTTTAAAACAAGTTACTTCTCTTTAAGTCATGTCATTTCTCCTCTTTTAAATCAATTAAGTAAATCACTCATTTGACTCCCCTAAAGCCGTTATAACAACCTTTAGGTTTTCGAACTAAGGCACTATCCAAAAGATTTGGAAACTACTTCCTTTTCAAGACTCTATGTACTTCAAGTAAAATACTTTCACTTTTGAAAATCCAACTTCATCAAGGTAATGGATTATAACAACTTCCAATTTAAGCATCCAAAGTACAATCAAGGAAGTATATAGAGCAACTTCTATATTAGGCAATCCAAGTACAATCAAGGAATGGATCATTTAAGGAGTAGGATTTACTTACTTTACCATAAGGAATCATGCTAGAAGAAGAGGAGATGGTTCACATACCTTTTCGGCTTAATCCACAAGCTAATTCGAATACGCCACACGTAGAATTGTCAACCTATAATGGCCACAACACGACTATCAATTTCTAGTTTCTAACGTAGAATGATACTAAGTATACGATCTCTTATTCTACAGAAAATTGGGTAGCACCTCCTTTGTTTCTACGTACTTTTCCACCTTTTTCAAGGCCCGAAAATCAATAATCAACATGCCACATTTAAGGCTCAATACATCAACCAATCAAAGGGGATTACACGCCTTACAATACGTGTAAAATTCTGCCCCACAATTCATATAAAACAATCCAACACTTATAAGGGCATTCGTCCACCAATATAACAACTCCTAAGTCATTTCCAATTCTTTTTCAATCCAAGTTGTTAAGTCTAACATGTTATATAGTCGTAAACAACTTCAACAACTACAATTCCTTTCTTTAATAACATGCGACGACTAAACTAATAACCAAATTGAATTGTAATCTCAAAGGCTAAACATGCTAGTTTCGGATTAGGGTTCCAATATCCATAACACTTATCAAACTTCAATATATATATCTCATGCTTGCTAATATCCATAACTCCAACAATAAGTAATCTTTCATTACTAAAACGACAAGATTGTTACCTTGATATAGCCCTAATAAATTCCAAGATTCAAAGTCGCTCCTTAGCAATTCTTAGCTCCTTTCCTTTACGCTCCAATCCTCTATTTGAAGCCCTTAGAAGTTCACAAACAACTTATCTTCCATTTCCAATCCAAAACTTATGAAAACGACTTAGGTTTTCGCCTTGCGACTAACGTGAAAACGTCATTTTTCCGAGATCTTTATATTGAGATATCCTTACAATACCCTTAGGAACCTTGAGTTAAAGTCTTGTGAATAATGAACCAAAATTGCAATTTTTTTGTGTGGGAATAGTGATGAACCCGAGAGCAACTTAAGGAAGAACAAGGTTCTCTAATTTTTTCTAAGTGTTGAAGACTTGGTCTTGCATCTAGTGTGTATATATAACACAATGGAGGGCTTAGATTACAACATATGTGTGGCTAGGATGAAGAATAATTAATGTCTACACAAGTGGACAAGTTGACTTGGTCAATTATCTCAAGCTTGAAGACTTGATCATATACATAGGTCAATGACCATCTTACCCTTGCCCAATTTTGTCCAAGACCATGTGGGGGTGACACGTGTCGTCCTCCCATTCGTCCATAAAATTTCGTAACCCTCGTGGGCCCCATAAAACGTAAAATTTCTCGGGTGGGCCCTACGTGACCAAATCCGTAAAAATAAACTTCCACAATGTTAATAAGTTCCATACTCCTCAAATAATGTATTTTGAGAATCCAATTCTCATCAACGAACATTTTTCCTTTCCGACGTTCAGAAGATTTTCCTTCGGAAAAACAATTCTTTCTTTCGTACCAATTTTTCAAGTCTTGTGTTCTCGCGTCCATTCTCTTATACATGTCCTGGAATTACGGGGTGTAAGATTCTTCCCCCCTTAGAAACATTCGTCCCCGAATATTCTTAGTCGGTTTTCAAGCTATACAAACTCCGGCATAGTCTTTTTACTATGCCTATCAATCAATTATCCACAAGACCAACGATGCCACGCATGTCCACCATATAACATACGTAAACATATCAATGGACCTTCCGTCTGTGGTCCCTTCTCACAAAACTCGAAGGTTACAGTCTTCAAAACGGGATCCTTAGAGGTTCCTTTCTTTTTCCCGTATAAAGGGATGGCCTTGTCGTATTCTAAGTCATGGGACTAACACTATCTGAATCCTTCAGTCGTACTCCCACTCAGCTAACTGATATGTTCCCTCATGTTACTTCCCTTCTCTGTCTCACTTAGTCACCCAACTAGTTGGGACATGAACCCATAATCTGCCTAGATTAGTTTACCAACCGGTGTAAACTCTAATACTAGTAGCATCTCAAACACGAGCACCTATGGACAGTGTTACTGAACCTAATGTCACGACCCGATCCCGGGCCCGTGACTGGTGCCTTACCCCGGGCACCCTAGTGATACAACATCAGAGAAAATCAGCGGAAATAAAAACTTAAACATGAAACAAGAGATATGATAATAAAACAGGCCAACCAAACGGTTACCTTCTTGTATATATAACTAAAAACTTGAACAATTACATCCTTACAAACCCTGCCCACAACAGTACTACAGACCTCTAAGAGTTTTTATACAACATGACGGGACAGGGCCCCGCCATACCCCTGAATGTACAAGTACTGTTACACCCCGTAAGTCCAGGACATGTATAAGAGAATGTACGTAAGGAAACAAGACTTGGAAATTAGTACGAAAGGAAGAATTGTTTTTCCGACGGAAAGATCTTCCGGACGACGGAAAGGAAAAATGTTCGTTGTTGAGAGTTGGATTCTCAAAAGGCATTATTTGAAGATTATGGAACTTATTAAAATTCTGGAAATTTATTTTTACGGATTTGGTCACGTGGGGCCCACCCGAGGAATTTTACATTTTTGTGGGGCCCACGAGGGTTACGAAATTTTATGGACGAATGGGAGGGCGACACGTGGCACCTCCCCCACTTGATGTTGGACGAAATTTGCAAGGTTAGGATGGTCATTTGACCTATGTAGATAATAAGTCTTCTAAGCTTGATATTGTTGACAAGTCAACTTGCCACATGGGCTTGATCCTAGTGAAATTCATCCTAACCACTCATGTGTTGCAATCTAAACCCTCCAATATGTTATATATATCATGCTAGTGCAAGACTTGGCTTTTTACACTTAGAAAAAATTAGAGAAACTTGTTCTTGTTCATCATAGCTCTCGGGTTCACTATAAGTCCCACACAAATTTTTTATAGTTTTGATCCATTAGCCACAAGACTTTAACCCAATGTCCCTAAGGGTGTTGTAAGGGTATCTCAATAGAAAGATTTCGGAAAAACGGAGTTTTCACGTTAGTCGCAAGGCGGAAACTAAAGGAGTTCTTCAACTTTGAAGTTGGAACTTGAAGATGGGTTCTTCATAGGCCTCTAAGGAGTGCTTGGAGCGGATTGGAGCTTAAGGAAAGGAGCTAAGAATTGCTAAGGCGCGACTTTGAATCTTGGAAATTTTTAAGGGCTTTGAAAGGTATAATCTTGTCGTTTTAGTAATTAAGTTTACTTATCATTGTAGCTATGGATATTAGCAAGCATGAGTTATATATTATGTAGTTGGATTAGTGTATTGACTATTGGAACCCTAATCCGAAAAACTAGCATGTTAGCCTTAAGACTACAATTCAAGTTGATTATTCGTTTAAGTCGTCGCATGTTGTGTATGAAGGAAATTGTAGTTGTTGAAGTTGTTTATATCTATATAACATGTTAGACCTTAGAACTTGGAATTGGAAAAGGATTGGAAAAGATTTTGAATTGTTGGTTGTAGTTGGCCGAGAATGGCTTGGAGTTTTAAACTACTTGGTATGAATTGTGGGGCGGAATTTTACACGTATTGTAAGGCGTGTAATCCCCTTTGGTTGGTTGTTGTTTGGAGCCTTAAATGTGGCATGTTTGGTTATTGTATTCGGCCTTGAAAAAGGTGGCAAAGTGAGTAGAAACAAAGGAAGTGCTGCCCGATTTTCCGTAGAATTAGAGATCGTATACTTAGTATTATTCTACGTTAGAGGCTAGAAGTTGATAGTCTTGTTGTGACCATTATAGGTTGACACTTCTATGTACGGCGTATTCGGCTTAGCTTGTGGATTTAGCCGAAAAGGTATGTGAACTATCTCCTCTTCTAGCATGATTCCTTAAGATTAAGAAAGTATGTTATACTCCTTAAATGATCCATTCCTTGGTTGTATTTGGATTGCCTAGAATAGAATTTGTTCTATGTACTTCCTTGATTGTACTTTGATGATTAAATTGTAAGTTGTAAAATCCATTTTCTTAGTGAAGTTTGGATTCTTAAAAGTGAAAGTATTTTACTTAAAGTACATAGAGTCTTGAAAAGGAAGTGGTTTCCAAATCTTTTGTGCTAGTGCCTTAGTCCCAAAATCCTAAAGGTCATTATAATGACTTTAGGGGAGTCAAAGGAGTGATTTACTTAATTGTTTTACAAGAGGAGAAATGACATGATTTAAGAGAAGTAACTTGTTTTAAAGGAGTGAGTTACTTGAGGTTTAAAAGTAGAAGAAACTTGTTTTCTATATATTAAGAGACTTGAAGTGTTTTGAAATTTAAGAACTTGATTTGTAAGTATGTGATACTTGGTTTTAATAGTATAAGTCTCTTGGTTATAAAAGGAATGGATATGTCTAAAACCATAAAGGGTTATAACGGCTTTATGGGAAGTTGGTTATAACGGCTTTATGGAAGGTTTAGAAAGTTGTCTATTTTGATTAAAGGGCATAAGTTGCCTAGATAATGAAAATTTGAAGTTACTTGATTTCAAGCCTTGAAATGAGTTTTCTAAACGTGTAGTAACTTACTTTGAAAAATAGACATGCCTTGATACTACGGGTGTTAGTATCTTGGGATTTTACATAAAAAGGAGTCTTTTGAAAAGAATGTACGTACGTAGTACTTTGGCCTGTTTAATTGAGAATAATTCTATGTGATGCCTTGATTAGTACTTTGGCTTGATAAATTGAGAATTTGTCTAAGAGTGCCCTGATAAGTACTTTGGCTTGTTAAATGAGAATTATTCTATTTGTGCCCTGATAAGTACTTTGGCTTGTTAAATGAGAATTATTCTATTTGTGCCCTGATAAGTACTTTGGCCTGATAAATTGAGAATTATTCCATGTGTGCCTTGATAAGTACTTGGCCTGATTAGTTGAGAATTGCCTATGTGTGCTGGAAATAGCGGGTTGTGTGCTATTGGTATATCAGTTGTTTCGGGGTCATTCCCCGGGTTTATGGCATTTGCAGATTCCGTGGAATTGCTACCCACGATGCGAGGAATACCTCATGCGGGTCCGTAAGGACTTATGCGGGTGAAATAGTCCCATGCGGGCGGGTCCAGCCTATGCAAGGAATACCTCATGCGAGTCCGTAAGGGCTTATGCGGGTGAAATAGTCCCATGCGAGGAATACCTCACGCGGGTCCACGTGACCTATGTGGGTGAAATAGTCCCAGGAGAAGGATTGCTAAATGACATCGCGCGGGTGGTCCTGCTTTGATCGTGAGGTTCCTATTTTATATTGTAAGGATACTACTGTTTACTCTCATTGTTAGTAAGGCACAGTGTGTTGTAATTTGATTATCATATATGTCCCCGGATTTGTTTGTGTCACCCTATGGTCATGCTTTTACGATGTGGGATTCCGGGGCATGAGACCACGAGGTATTTAGGACACAGGTGGGACTTGGTGTTCATGTATCCTTATTGGTGTTATTATATCATGGACTGCCGACAGTGAGGAAGGATTCCACGGGCATGATTGATATTATGGGCGTGAGACCCATAGTTATATTTGAGTAGTGACTTTGAGGGCCTGCGTCCCTGACTTGATATGACTGCTTATGTGTTATGTACTGTAGGTTGGCTATCATACATGTCTCCTGTTTTGTTTAGACTGTTATGATTTTATTACAGTACTTATTGTTCACATACTTGGTACATTCTTCGTACTGACCTCCTTCGGGGGGCTGCGTTCATGCCGCAGGTTTAGGTACGCTGTTTGGTGATCGGCAGGTGTAGGACCCTGCTCAGAGTTTTTGGATAGCTCCTTCTGTTCGGGAGTTATCTTTTTGGTATAAGTTCTTTCAGTACAGGCTTTTGTACAGTTTTGGGTACGGCGGGGCCTTGTCCCGTCATATTTCAGTTAAACTCCTAGAGGTCTGTATTCATATGTGGGATTGGACTCATGTACGGTGTAGTGTCTTTTGTTTATGTATATATGGCAGCCTTGTCGGCTTTGCCCTTGCACGTACGGTTGCTTTAAAAGAAAAAAAAGAGGTGTTATTTAATTTCCGCAGTTTACTTGTATTGCTAAGGTATGGTGCCTGTGTAGGCACCATCCACGCCCGGTTCGGGGCGTGTGACAAGTACTTACGATGTGAGGACTATACTAAAAGATAAGCCTCCGAGAAACGGAGCTTCCCAACGCTGAATCACGATCCTATGAACGAGGATCAACAATCGTGTACCTCACCGCGGCATGAACGCACTTCAAGGAGGTCGACAACAGTACCAAGTATGTGAAACTGAAAATATCAGAATGAAATCATAGTAGTCTATATAAAGCAGGAGACATGTATGATAACCAAACTACAGTCCACAATAAATAAGCAGTCATGTCACGTCAGGGACTCACACCCTCAAGGTCATCACTCAAATATAACTATGGGTCTCACGCCCACAACATCAATCATGCCCGTGGAATACCTTCCTCACTGCCGGCAGTCTATGATATAATAACACCAAGGAGTACACATGAACACCAGGTCCCACCTGTGTCATAAAATCGTACGGGGCAAGTACGAAGGCTAACTACCAGATACCAAAGCCGCATCATCAACTGACCGGGGCAAGTACGAAAGCCAACTACCAGATACCAAAGCCGTACTAACAATACTATACAACCAAACCACGAAGCTGACACGGGGCAAGTACGAAAGCCAACTACCAGATACCAAAGCCGTGTCACGTAGCTGACCGGGGCAAGTACGAGGGCTAACTACCAGATACCAAAGCCGTAATCACGAGACTTCGCCACTAAACTGAACGGGGCAAGTACGAAGGCTAACTACCAGATACCAAAGCCGAATCAGCCACGACCCGGGGCAAGTACGAGAGCCAACTACCAGATACCAAAGCCGAATCAGTAAAACCTCATGGAGAGCTAGTCCATGGAATAACACTATCAACGTAGCGCAGTGGAATCCTCCGCCACCGCCAGACGCCCAAGTAAGATCATAACAAATCAGCCGGCCCTCCATTGAGAGACGCGGTGGTATAGAAATACAATACTAGCACGACAAGGCTATCACACGCAAACATAGGCAAGTTACACACAACTCAAGGTACTTTCATTTTATGCCAAAGTCCAGGTTTTAACCCCAAAGTACTACGTACATTAAATTCTTTTTAAAAAGGGTCCATTTCTTTTACAAAGGTTACCCGATACCCGTAGTATTAAAATAGAGGGACTAACATTTTTAAGTAAACCAACACACTTTCCTTTTATTAAAATCAAGTAACAACATTCTTTTCCAAAGTTCAAGTTTGCCTAATTTCAAATATTCAAGTCTCTTATTTTCGAAATATTTCATAGTTCATAGTCTTAATCACTTAATAACGTAATATCTTTTAAATCAATTTGAGTAACATATGCCTTACTTGTGAGTAGGTTAATCTTGTTTATAACAATCTTATTAAAGCAGCCATGATCTAGGAAATGTAATACAATTTTGTCTTATCTTAGCTTCTATGCAGATGGAGGTTTCTACCGTTTTAATATAATTACTTATTTGTCAATACATTTTCCTTTATTAACGCCGCAGTTGGTTCGCTCGATACTTATTCTCATTTCAAATCAAGAAACATTATTCTTTAAAACCAAGTACTCATTACTCACGAATGAGGTTTCACACTTTTAACAAAATTCATATCAATTCAATTAAGTCAAGTCTCTTATCTTTTAAGATCAAGTCTCTTAACTTCTAAAATCAATAAACCATTCTTTTTATCTCTCTTAAGTCGTTATACCTAACTTCCCATAAAGCTAGTATAACTCTTAAGCTTTCAAAACCAACTATTACTCTTCTTTTAAAAACGATTCTTAATTCTTTTGAAATACTTCAAGATTCTTATCATTTAAAACTCAAGTCAAAAGACATCAAGTAAAACCACGCTCGATTAACACCCGTCGCTCACCGTACTATATATATTCTTTTAAAATATCATGCTCAAGAGGATAGGAAGAATCACATACCGCGACGACATCGATAATTAGCAAAACGCCCAAAGCATCAGTAATCCTGCTAGCCTTTTCCACCCTTCGAGTAGAATACGCTACTCACAGTACTTCAACCTATAACGGTCATATAAGTCTATCAACGTCTAGACTACTCTGTAGAATAATTCTAGATACAAGATTCTTTATTCTATGGAAAAATTGGGCAGCACTTTCCTACCCGCCAAACTACACAAGTCTATTGTAAATACAGTCCTATGTAAGTACAGTTCAGTTCTCTTCTTTTATACCATCCTTATACACGTCTAATACTCATTTCTATACTACTACAGTATGTAATTTCCAATTACAATAGAAGGACAATATGTTTACCTCGAAAAGCCCAAAATTATTCAAGTTTAAAAGTCGATCCTGAGCAAGGTTTAGCTCATATTCTGAACGCTCCAATTCGCTCCTAGAAACCCTTAGAAGTTCTACACAACTTCTACTTAATACTTCAACCAACTATGAAGATTTTTCCCTAGGGTTTCGTTTAGTGACTAAAGGAAGTACAGTAGTATTTTCCGGGCTTTTAGTATAGAGGTAACTTTGGGAATACTACAAGGTATTTGGGCCAAGGTATTTTGGAATAGTAACAACACTTGGAGAATACTTTTCTACCAAGGGGGGGAGGGGTGTGTGTTTCGGCTAGCACACAAGGAGTGGGGGGGGAGGTGTTAGGACGAGAGCTTCACTAAGGGGGAGAGGGATTTTGCCTTGGAATTTATCAAGTGAGGATGAAGAATAAGTCTTGCACTTATGGGGTATTTATAGGGAAACCAATGGCCAAGATCAAAGCAAGTGGAGGGAGGAGATTTGGACAAGTGTGTGTGGGTCCCACCTTATCCATCTACCCACAAAATATCTTACCAAACATTGACCAAATGTTTTAGGCCACAAAAATGAAAAAAACGTGCACTCCATTCGTCCACCAACCCGCCCACTTGAGGGTGACAAGTGTCGCCCTCTCGTTGGTCCAAAATATTTCATCTCTCGGAAAAATCCGTAAAAATTATAAATGTCGCAACCGTAATTTTCCCTTCGCAAAGTCCGGAAAACGTTTCGTCGGAAAACAATTCTTTTCGCTAGTTGAGAACAAATTTCGTCCCTCATGCCTACTTAAGGCTTAAACTTTTGACGCACGCCTCACGCATATACTGAAATACGGTATAACATTCTCCTCCTTAGAAACATTCGTCCCGAATGTTCCTTCTCAAGACGGATAACGATAAAGTCCCTCTTAACTTAAACAAGTTGCCAATGCCACACCTGGCCACAGAATAACACACGCGCAAATACTTTATCCAAGTCAACGAGGAATCACTCCTACATCACAAAAATCTTCCACTCTGGTCTAAAGGATACTCCCTTCGCATCTTCACTTCACAACAAAATGATCTCTTTTATTCTGCTAACTCATGTTCGCTTCCTTTTCTTACTCGTCGCACTTTCTCGTACACCGAACTCTTTCTACTACACGCACCACACTTCATCACCGCTCAGCTTTCCAAAACTTTGGAGTCACTACCTCCAAACTTGGTCATCTTACTAGCCTCAATTTCCTTCAAGGCCATTCCCGGCCTTCACGATCCGATTCTGGTCGAACATATCCAGGAACTCATACGATGGTTACCTAAACCTGGGCCTAGCACCCTCGTGACCCTACCACCCGGCGGGACCACCTCGAACTGACCCCACCCCAAACCGGGCTGCGGTTCGACCCACGAATGGTCCTCAACCCGACCCATAATCGCGCCAAACTCTTGTTCCCCGATCCGGAACAATCTTACCTATTCAAGTCCTGAAAACTACCACTTTCATTTTACACAACCCATGAAATTATCCCACAATACATTTTTACGCATACCAAGTATTTTGACAAAGACTAACCGTAAAATCTTTTATTCAAGACGGCATTACATCTAAGGTCTCAACGTGTAGTATCCTAAGGTTCATACCTTCCCTGTCCCCATACTTATCCTTTCAACTAACCATGTCTCTAAACCACAATATACACAACGCTATCTGTACATAGTACTCAACATATAATCATCGTATCACGCATGCTAATCTCTAGAGGGTTAAGGATATACCTGGAAAAAAATAGGTGGTTCAAAGGACCGCTAAAACTGGGAACTTCCACCGCGACCTCTGCCGTGGCCTGCCGGTATATGAACATCCTGCCTAGCTATGGAAGGTGAAGAACCCGCAACTGATCTCGTAGTCTGTGCTATCCCACCGCTACTGGCCTGACGATCGCCAAATGGCCCTGTTGGCCGCAAGCATAACAATCTCCCAAATTAGTACGACACTCACCCTTATGAATTTTTCCACAACGGCCACACTGAGACAAGGGTGGCCTCATCCGGCGAGCACTCCTACTCCCCTGAAAATCTGAAACACAGGAGCCCGACTGCTCCCGAATACCCGAACGCCCCAAGATCGTGGAGGACCGCTCTGATCTTGGCGAGGTACATAACTAGCTTCTTGCCAGGCGTCCGCCTCGAAAGTCGCCAAAAGACCCTGTTGTCCTGGCCCTCTTCTGTTGATCCCGGTCATTCCGCCGACCTCTCCGCTCCTCACACCCAAGTGCATAAGCCTGCATGCGGGCAATGTCCATGCCCGGCTGAAGAGCTACACCAACAAGCCTCGCCAAGTAGTCATCGAGCCGGTGACGTGGCGGTGCACTCGTCCCCATGTCGGCTACTAACGCGGGACGCATCGAGCTAGTGAGCCAAACTCCACATTGTACTCCCGAACCGCACGCCTGCCCCGCCACAATATCAAAAATTTGTCGCCCGCGTCTCCTCATCTCGCGAGGCAAGAAGTGGCCGAGAAATGCCTCCGAGAACTCGCCCCAAATACCGGAGGCGCATGCTCCCGACAGCTCCCACGAATCAAACTACCGATCGCGGTATCACGCAGCCGATGTGAACCTAAGACCACCGACTCGGTCTCGAAGCCTTGATCACTCTACGATCCGTCAGAATCGCCGGATGAACTCTGCGAGCATCCTCGTGCCTCGATCCATAAAACATCGCGGGTCGCAACTCGTAAAGTCCCGCAGCCTCAAACTATCCGCCTCGGGTGAACTACGGTACTACCGGCACGGAATTGTCAGATCCTTATCCTCGTGCCTTGCCACTATCCCGCCAATAATCGGGCCATCTCTTTGTACCCCAACTCTCTGCTCCAGCCGGGACTAAAGGCTCGGTATTGTGGTCTCAGCAGCCATCGCTGCGTTCTAAACTCATTGGCCGGGCGGCGTCGCAAAACTCGTCGTCAAGTGCTATCTCAGTAATGGCCGGCTCGCGCTCGTACTACTCAGATCCTACTAGCGACTTCTCGCCGCTTGCCCATCTGGGCCGGGTTGCCTGCGAGGAATAATCGTGAAAATGAAATATGTCGAGGGGTCCAACTTATAACACGGCTCTAAGGCACGATCTCGTAATGAGAAGAATGGAAACCAACCCTAAATGTCTGCAGCCTCACGATTATAGATGTGGTGCACAACACATCGATAATCAAGACTCTACTAGACACGGTCGTAGACACTTTCCGAGGATTAATCGCTCGATACCACTTTTGTCACGACCCGATCCTGCCCGTGGATCGTGCCTTACCGGGCACCCTAGTGATACAACATCAAAGAAAATCAGCAGAAATAAAAACTTAAACATGAAACAAGAGATATGATACTAAAACAAGCCAACCAAACGGTTACCTTCTTGTATATATAACTAAAAACTTGAACAGTTACATCCTTACAAACCCTGCCCACAACAAGCATTTCACAGCACCTCTAAGAGTTTTTATACAACATGACGGGACAGGGCCCCGCCATACCCCTGAATGTACAAGTACCTAGGGGACTATACCAAAAGATAAGCCTCCGGAGAAACGGAGCTTCCCAAACGCTGAACTGCGATCCTATGAACGAGGATCAACAATCGCGTACCTCTACCGCGGCGTTAACGCAGCCTCCGGGCGAGGTCGATAACAGTACCAAGTATGTGAAATCAAAATATCAGAAATGAAATCATAGTAGTCTATATAAAGCAGGAGACATGTATGATAACCAAACTACAGTCCACAATAAATTAGCAGTCATGTCACGTCATGGACTCACGCCCTCAAGGTCATCACTCAAATATAACTATGGGTCTCACGCCCACAACATCAATCATGCCCGTGGAATACCTTCCTCACTGTCGGCAGTCTATGATATAATAACACCAAGGAGTACACATGAACACCAGGTCCCACCTGTGTCATAAAACCGTACGGGGCAAGTACGAAGGCTAACTACCAGATACCAAAGCCGCATCATCAACTGACCGGGGCAAGTACGAAAGCCAACTACCAGATACCAAAGCCGTACTAACAATACTATACAACCAAACCACGAAGCTGACACGGGGCAAGTTCAAAAGCCAACTACCAGATACCAAAGCCGTGTCACGTAGTTGACCGGGGCAAGTACGAGGGCTAACTACCAGATACCAAAGCCGTAATCACGAGACTTCGCCCCTAAACTGAATGGGGCAAGTACGAAGGCTAACTAACAGATACCAAAGCCGAATCAGCCACGACCCGGAGCAAGTACGAGAGCCAACTACCAGATACCAAAGCCGAATCAGTAAAACCTCATGGAGAGCTAGTCCATGGAATAACACTATCAATAGGCGTGCGGTGGAATCCTCCACACCGCTGCACGTCCAAGTAAGATCATAACAAATCAGCCGCCCATCGAGAGACGCGGTGGTATAGAAATACAATACTAGCACGACAAGGCTATCACACACAAACATAGGCAAGTTACACACAACTCAAGGTACTTTCATTTTATGCCAAAGTCCAGGTTTTAACCCCAAAGTACTACGTACATTAAATTCTTTTTAAAAAGGGTCCATTTCTTTTACAAAGGTTACCCGATACCCGTAGTATTAAAATAGAGGGACTAACATTTTTAAGTAAACCAACACACTTTCCTTTTATTAAAATCAAGTAACAACATTTTTTCCAAAGTTCAAGTTTGCCTAATTTCAAATATTCAAGTCTCTTATTTTCGAAAGATTTCATAGTTCATAGTCTTAATCACTTAATAACGTAATCTCTTTTAAATCAATTTGAGTAACATATGCCTTATTTGTGAGTAGGTTAATCTTGTTTATAACAATCTTATTAAAGCAGCCATGATCTAGGAAATGTAATACAATTTTGTCTTATATTAGCTTCTATGCAGATGGAGGTTTATACTGGTTTTAATATAATTACTTATTTGTCAATACGTTTTCCTTTATTAACGCTGCAGTGGTTCGTTCGATACTTATTCTCATTTCCGAAATCAGTAAAACATTATTCTTTAAAAACCAAGTACTCATTACTCACGAATGAGGTTTCACACTTTTTAACAAAATTCATATCAATTCAATTAAGTCAAGTCTCTTATCTTTTAAGATCAAGTCTCTTAACTTCTAAAATCAATAAACCATTCTTTTTATCTCTCTTAAGTCGTTATACCTAACTTCCCATAAAGCTAGTATAACTCTTAAGCTTTCAAAACCAAGTATTACTCTTCTTTTAAAAACGATTCTTAATTCTTTTGAAATACTTCAAGATTCTTATCATTTAAAACTCAAGTCAAAAGACATCGAAGTAAAACCACGTTCAGTTAACACCCGTACGTCTACCGTACTATATATATTCTTTTAAAATATCATGCTCAATAGGATAGGAAGAATCACATACCTCGCGACGATTACCGACAATTAGCAAAACGCTCCAGCATCAGAATCCTGCTAGCCTTTTCCACCCTTCGAGTAGAATACGCTACTCACAGTACTTCAACCTATAACGGTCATATAAGTCTATCAACGTCTAGACTACTCTGTAGAATAATTCTAGATACAAGATTTTTTATTCTATGGAAAAATTGGGCAGCACTTTCCTACCCGCCAAACTACACAAGTCTACTGTAAATACAGTCCTATGTAAGTAAAGTTCAGTTCTCTTCTTTTATACCATCCTTATACACGTCTAATACTCATTTCTATACTACTACAGTATGTAATTTCCAATTACAATAGAAGGACAATATGTTTACCTCGAAAACCCCAAAATTATTCAAGTTTAAAAGTCGATCCTGAGCAAGGTTTAGCTCCTATTCTGAACGCTCCAATTCGCTCCTAGAAACCCTTAGAAGTTCTACACAACTTCTACTTAATACTTCAACCAACTATGAAGATTTTTCCCTAGGGTTTCGTTTAGTGACTAAAGGAAGTACAGTAGTATTTTCCGGGCTTTTAGTATAGAGGTAACTTTGGGAATACTACAAGGTATTTGGGCCAAGGTATTTTGAAATAGTAACAACACTTGGAGAATACTTTTCTACCAAGGGGGGGGGGTGTGTTTCGGCTAGCACACAAGGAGGGGGGGAGGTGTTAGGACGAGAGCTTCACTAAGGGGGAGAGGGATTTTGCTTTGGAATTTATCAAGTGAGGATGAAGAATAAGTCTTGCACTTATGGGGTATTTATAGGGAAACCAATGGCCAAGATCAAAGCAAGTGGAGGGAGGAGATTTGGACAAGTGTGTGTGGGTCCCACCTTATCCATCTACCCACAAAATATCTTACCAAACATTGACCAAATGTTTTAGGCCACAAAAATGAAAAAAACGTGCACTCCATTCGTCCACCAACTCCGCCACTGAGGTGACAAGTGTCGCCCTCTCGTTGGTCCAAAATATTTCATCTCTCGGAAAAATCCGTAAAAATTATAAATGCCGCAACCGTAATTTTCCCTTCGCAAAGTCCGGAAAACGTTTCGTCGGAAAACAATTCTTTTCGCTAGTTGAGAACAAATTTCGTCCCTTATGCCTACTTAAGGCTTAAACTTTTGTACGTACGCCCTCACGTACATACTTTGGAAATACGGGGTATAACACCTAAGGCGTGTCCATCATCACAATTAACCTCCACTCATGGCCTAAAAGGAATTTTCTCTACGTGTCTTCATTACTCATAACTATAATCACTATAGTTCTTTTAACCCTTGTTCCTTCCTTTTCTTACTTGTCATACTTTCTCGTACTTCCAAACTTATTTTAGTACATGTACAAAATTTTAAATATTGTTTCTGTTCTCCAATCCTTTGGAGTTACTATCCAAACTTGGCCATTATGCTACTTGCATTTCCGTTAAGGGCCTTTTCGGCCCTCACGACCTGGTTCCGATGGAACGCGTCCACGAACTCGTACAACGATTAACTAGACTTGGGCCTTGCATCCTCGTGACCCTATCACATAGTGGGACCATATCCAACTGACATCACCCCATTTCATACTACCGGTTGACCCGAAATGAGTCCATAACCCGACCCATCATCACACTTAACTTCTTATTCTTAGTCTGAAATAATTTCTCCCCTATCTCAAGGTACTTCTTACCCTATCCTCCCATTCACTAGAGGTTCGTCACATAGGCCGAAGTATTTCTACTGTACATCCTTCCCTATCGGTCTCAGTTCACTTTATCATTCTTGTTAACATTCTTCACTTTTCACTTTACTAATCAAAGTATCCCTACCTCTGGGGGAGCTATCAATTACAACTACTAGCAACAAGGGAAAACATATATGCTAGGGCGAAATCTGAATCTATCAATGCACGTATGATTCAAAAGAATCGAAATATACCTGTAACCCCATGCGATGTTGCCTCTTGATCCTGCCTATTAGCCACGTCATCTATGCGGTTCGAAGTACCGCCAGAACTATAAACTCCACCGACTCTACCACGCTGATCGACATCCAACACTCGCCGTGGGACGACACCGCGAGGAAAGGGAACCAACCACCAGCCTCATAGGCTGAGCCACCACACTAGTGCTCTATCTAAAAGGACATACCCTTAATATATGGCCCGGACGGCCACAATAAAAACAAACACCTGTGCCATAACGGCATTTCCCCATATGACGCTTACTACATCGGAAACACTGAGGAATAAGTGGCCTCGACTGAGAAAATCCTCTGCTCCTCTGAGAACTTCGAACCCTGGAGCTTGGACCGGCTCCTAAATACCTTGTGGGGTACAATATCCCACCTGTGAGCTGCGGGGGTATGTACTGGGTAGGCTGGGATGAATATCTCACTCTCTGATGAGGCTGCTCGTCCAAAAACTCACCGGGATATCCAACCGGTCTAGCCCTCTTACACTGATTTCCGCGTTGGCCCTCTACCATCTGTACACCTATCTTTACTAGCCGAGTAAACTTCTGCTAATGCAACTGTAGCACCACTATCTTGGTCAATAACATAACTGTTTCCCTTATGACCCTATAGTCTTCCCCTAACTGAGACACTGGAGGCTCTGGTGCTGGGGCCTCAAAACTCGCATGTAAGAACTCGCCGATCGCGGACAACATCCAGATACCGGCATGAGCCCTATCAACTCTCTGAGTCTGACTGGTAGCTCTTGCAACTGTTTTGCCCTTCTGGGCGACTGTTGCCCTCCTTGGAGGCATAGCTGTGACACAAAAATACGTCAGAGAGGGATTATATTAATAACACAGCTCTATGGGACGATCTCAGAGTGAGAAGAATAGAAACCAACTCCTAACTGTCCTGTAGCCTCCTGTTTATGGGTGTGGCGCGCAACACACCGATAATCAAGACTCTACTAGACACGGTCTGTAGACATTCCGAGGACTGACTGCTCTGATACCACTCTGTCACGTCCCGAACCCCGGGCCCATGACTGGTGCCCTACATGGGCACCCTTCTACTTAACTGACACAAGTAAATCGCGGAACTAAATAACACCTCGTTTTTAAAAAAAAAACAGCGAACGTGCAAAGGCAAAGCCGACGAGGCTGCCATATAATTTACATAATCAAAAAGTACTACATTGTACATGAGTCCAATCCCACATATGAATACAGACCTCTAAGAGTTTTACTGAACTATGACGGGACAAGGCCCCGCCGTACCCATAACTGTACAAAAGCTTGTACTGAAGGATCTATACCAAAATGATAAACTCCTGAACAGATGGAGCTATACAAAACTCGGAGTAGGGTCCTACACCTGCCGATCACCAAACTGCGTACCTAAATCTGCGGCATGAACGCAGCCCCCCGAAGGAGGTCAGTATGAAGAATGTACCAATTATGTGAAACTGAAAATACTGTAATGAAATCATAACAGTCTATACAAAACAGGAGACATATATGATATCCAAACTACAGTACACAATACATAAGCAGTCATGTCAAATCAGGGACGCATGCCCTCAAAGTCATTACTCTATATAACCATGGGTCTCACGCCCATAACATCAATCATGCCCGTGGAATCCTTCCTCACTGTCGGCGGTCAATGATATAATATAACATCAATAAGCACACTGAACCTTGCAATCATGAGAGTAATGCAATCATTTTACCTTTTCATGTTATGCCTTTAACAATGAGAATTATTGTTCCACTTTAAGTCATAAACACAATGCACCCTTTCATTAATGAAATCACTACCGTTTCAAAACATGAAGGTCGTGCCAGTGCCAGGGTCAACCACCCTATGTGTTATAATCCAACCTATCATCGGACTATTTCACCCGCAAGGGAGTATTTCACCCGCATATGTCATGTGGACTCGCAATGAGTCATCGGTACACGATACTCACATCACGGATAGCTAATCCATGGCTTATATATCCCAGGACTTTAATCCGCCCGAGTCAAATACCGACCCGCCGTGAGTGTGTACCACTCACCCCCATGGGGAGCTACCCCATGGTATCTTTTGAACCAAGTTGTCGGCCCTTTATGGAGGGACGCGGAGATGTGGAAATATGACTTGCACGAATGTCTATATGAGCAACTCATATGCAAGCAAACCATTCTTGACCTTTATTTATAAAATGAATAACCATCATTTTAGCAAACCAAGACAACACCATGCCTTTCTTTTTTACATACAAAGACAATACCATGCCTTTACACAAACCAAGATAATTACCATGCCTTTCCTTTTTACATAAACCAAGACAATTACCATGCCTTCTTTTTACATAAACCAAGACAACTACCATGCCTTCTTTTTACATAAACCAAGAGAATCCTTATTTAAGCAAGCCAAAGTACTTATCAAGGCACACATAGAATAATTCTCAATTAAACAAGCCAAAGTACTATCAAGGCACAAATAGAATAATTCTCTTTTAATAAGCCAAAGTACTACGTACGTACATTCTTTTCAAAAGATTCATTTTTATGCAAAACCCCAAGATACTAAAACCCGTAGTATCAAGGCGTGTCTATTTTTCAAAGTAAGTTACTACACTTTTAGAAAACTCATTTCAAAGCTTGAAACCAAGTAACTTCAAATTTTCACAATCTAGGCAACTCATGCCCATTAATCAAAATAGACAACTTTCTTAACCTTCCATAAAGCCGTTATAACCAACTTCCCATAAAGCCGTTATAACCCTTTATGGTTTTAGACATATTCATTCCTTTTATAACCAAGAGACTTATACTTTTAAAACCAAGTATCACATACTTACAAATCAAGTTTCTTAACTTTCAAAATACTTCAAGTCTCTTAATCTTTAGAAATCAAGTTTCTTCTACTTTTAAACCTCAAGTAACTCACACCTTTAAAACAAGTTACTTCTCTTAAATCATGTCATTTCTCCTCTTTTAAAACAATTAAGTAAATCACTCATTTGACTCCCCTAAAGTCATTATAACGACCTTTAGGTTTTGGAACTAAGGCACTAGCCAACAGATTTGGAAACCACTTCCTTTTCAAGACTCTATGTACTTTAACAAAAATACTTCCACCTTTGAGAATCCAAACTTCATTAAGGAAATGGATTATAACAACTTACAATTTAATCATCCAAAGTACAATCAAGGAAGTATATAGAACAAATTTTACATTAGGCAATCCAAGTACAACCAAGGAATGGATCATTTAAGGAGTAGGACTTACTTCATTTATCTTAAGGAATTATGCTAGAAGAAGAGGAGATGGTTCACATACCTTTTCGGCTAAATCCACAAGCTAAGCCGAATACGCCGCACGTAGAATTGTCAACCTATAATGGCCACAACATGACTATCAATTTCTAATTTCTAGCGTAGAATAATACTGTCACGACCCATTCCGGGGCCCATGACTGGTGCCTTACCGGGGCACCCAAGTAGTCATACATCAGAGTAATCAGCGGAAATATAAAACAAGACATGAAACAGTTTATAAAATAAGACACAGTTTAAGTGAGAAAACATCGCCTTTCGGCATATATATATAAACATGGTTTAGCGGTTACATCCGATCATCGCATAACATGACTACTGCACTTAAGGAAATATACAACTATGGCGGGACGGGGCCCGCCATACCCCGATCAGCATAAAACTATCTACAACAGGAGATCATACCCAAAAGTAGAGCCTCCGAAAGGATGGAGCTCCCGACACCAACGTAGATCCTAAGAATGTGGATCTAGCACTGCCGCTCTTACCGCGGCAGATTGAACGCAAACGCCCGGAGGTCGATAACAGTACTAAGTATATGAAATCAGAAATACTTAAATGAAAACATATCATTTTAAAATCAGTTTTACAAGTATGTATGAAACAACCAAGGGACCGCATAGTGCCACATCATAAACAAGAGCAACAATAGGTAAATCAGAATGTGTCTTTTCTAGGCTGCGAATGATCGGGCAGGCCAATTGCCCGTAGTATCACCATGCAAGCCTAATCCGACTCGTAGTTCGCATAGGCCACTCACATAGGCCCGCATAGGTACATAACCCCGCATCGAGGGTAGCTACTCGGCGTCGCCCCGACTCGTAGTCCGCATGGCCACATAGACCGCATGAGGTATAACCCCGCATCACTAACACGGAACTCCCGTAGCTCCGCATAGGTCCTTGGACCCGCATGAGGTATTCTCGAATCATGGTCCTGCATCGCTGAGTCTACCCGCGACGGAGGCGCTTAACCCCGTGATATGTCAAGAGGTGAGTGATAGTACACTAACATAACAACTTATCTTTAAACAACATAAGCACAACAAGAATACTCTCCTATACAAACGTTACAAGACACTAACACACATAGCATCATATCATGTCTACTTATCAAACCATCTTATTATTCTTTTCACAATTCAATATAAGTTTGTTATAAACACATAGGCAAACTGTTTCTTTTATCATTCTTAAGTGGATATACTTAACTTCCCATAAAGCTAGTATAACTCTTAAGCTTCTGTTTTAAAAACCAATTAGTTCTCTTATGTAAAAAAAATGATCCAAAGATTCTTTGAAATGCTTTCGATTCTTTATTATTCAGGCTTAAGCCGTGAGGCATTCTGTAAGTATTATTCAAAGCTTAAGCCAGGCATTGCCGTAAGTATTATTCAGCTTAAGTCAAAGACATTGCCGTAGTTATTATTCGATTAACACATGTACGTCTACCGCACTATATATATATTGTAAAATATCATGCTTTAGGAAGAATCACATACCTTCTCAATAAAACCACCTGCCAAGTTGAATATGTCGCGCGTAGAGAATCAGCCTATAATAGTCAGACACGTCTATCAACGTTCAGACTACTTTGTAAACAGTTCTAAACAGAGGGTTCTATATCATACGGAAATTTGGGAAGTACTTCCCTACCCGGTGAGCTACTCAAGTCTACTGTGAAAACAGTCCTATGTAAGTACAGTTTGATTATTCTTCTTTTAAACCCTTCTCGTGATAATTCAATTCTATTCTGCAATATTCTTCTAAGTATCTAATACTTATTCTTATACTACTACAGTATGTATTCTCTAATTCAAAAGAGGGTTAGGATTAGTTACCTCGGTAAGCCCAATAATATCCTAGATAAAGTCGCGCCTGAGCAAGGTTTTGCTCCTAAGTTGTATGCTCCAAGGAAACCTTAGAAGTTCTTCACAACTTCTACTAAGTACTAAGGGATTTGGGCTAGGGTATTTTGGGCATTATAACAATACAAGAAGGCAACCTTTCTACCAAGGGAGGGGGGTAGATTTCGGCTAGGCTAGGGGGGGCCCTCGGCCAAACTTCAAAAGGGGAGGGGGGGTAGGAGGCTTTGGACGAAAAGCTTTAGAGAGAGGGGGAGGGATTTTTCAAGACTTGGAAATTTATTTGTGGATGAAGAACTCTTCATCCAAAGGGGGGTATTTATAGGTCAAGACATGGCCAACCAAGGGACAAGATTTAGCCAAGTGCTAGGCAAGTGTAAGGTCAAGATTAGGGCAAGTGTCCTTGGCCAACTTGCACACAAAATATCCTACCTAATCATTGACTTGTGCAAAGGCACAAAAAACGTGCACTTCATTGTCCAATTCGTCCAAATGGACGATTTCAAGTCCACCAATTGGAGGGTGCCAAGTGTCGCCCTCCCGTTGGTCCAAAATGTTTCGTCTCTCGGAAAAATCCGCAAAAATTAGAAATGGCATAGCCGGAATTTACCCTACGAAGTCGTGGAAACGCTTTCGCCGAAACTATTCGTTTTGTGAGTTGTGCCCAAAAAAACGTTTTGTGCCTAAACTTTAAGGCTAGACTTTTGTACGTATTCCCTTACGTACATACTCTGGAAATACGGGGTATAACATTCTCCCCTCCTTAGAAACATTCGTCCCGAATGTTCCTTTCCAAGACAGTTAACGATAAGATTCTTCATAACTTAAACAGTTGCAAATGCCACACACGGCCACAGAACAACACTTAGGCATAAACGATAATGAAGATTTACCAAAGAGGAAAATGAATTACCGGAGGTGTGGGGAATAGGTGAGGATACTTCTGCCTCATGTCTTCCTCGGCTTCCCAAGTTATCTCCTCTCTGAGCTCGTTCCGCCACAAGACTTTGACGGAAGCCACGTCCTTGGTCCGCAGACGCCTAACCTGACGATCGATTATCGCTATGGGAACCTCCTCATACGATAACCCCTGGTCACTGGACATCGTCAATCGGTGTACCTAGATGGATCCCCGATACATCTCCTCAAAGATAGATACGTGAAAACCGGATGCATCGCTTCCGATCGGACGGCAGATCCAACTCATAGGCAACCTTTCCTACCTGCGGACAATGCGAAACGCCCAATGTACCTGGGCCGAGTTTCTTCTTCCCGAATCTCATCACACCCTTCATGGGTGACACCTTTAGAAAACCCAATCATGAATCGCGAACTCCGGATGCCGACGACGATGATCCTGATACGACTTGCCGACTCGAGCCGTCAATAGCCGCTCTCGGATAAGCTTCACCTTATCCATCGCCGCACCAAATCTGGTCCCACTAGCCGCACTCGCCCACATCGAACCAACCTATCGGCGATCTGCACTTCCTCCCATACAAGGCCTCATAAGGCGCCATCTGAATAATGGAGTGGTAGCTATTATTGTACGCGAACTAAACTAGAGGCAAATGATGCTCCCAGCTACCCTCGGTCGATAACAAAGCTCGCAAAGATATCCTCAAGAGTCCGATAGTGCGCTCGCCCGTCGTCTGCTCGTGGATGGAATGCGATTTGTGCTCACCGCGCCCCTAAACCTCTTCAAAGGACCTCCGAGTTAGCCGTAAATCGGGCTCTTCTGCTCGATATGATCGAAATAGGGACTCATGCGATCGAAGATCTCTGATGTAAAGTCCGCATAATCCTCACTAAAAAGTCGTCCGACGGAAGAAAGTGGGCTAATTTCGTCACCGTCGACGATAACCCATATAGAATCATGTCTCTCCGAGTGCGAGGTAATCCCGTGATAAAGTCCATGTTGATTACCTCCCACTTCCGTGTCGGGATCTCAATCGTCAGAACAAACCACCGTGCCTCTGGTGCTCTACCTTCACTGCCGACAACACGCACCGAGCTACGAACTCGCAACGTCCTCTTCAAGCCATCCCACCAATACACGATCTAAGGTCGTGGTACATCTTGGTCGACCGGATGGATAGAGTAACGCGCCGCTGCGTGCTTCCCCAAGAACTCGCGAAGTCCTCAAACATCCGGAACACACAACTCGCCTCAAACCTTAGCACCCCATCGATGCTACCTCAAAGGACCCTTGCCCTCACGAAGAGTTGTATCACGATATCGAATCAAAGTCGATCCTCGAATCGCCTCTTCACCTCGACGATGGAAGACTCGCAACCTCACGAACTCTAACCCCATCGCTATCGTAATCAATCAAACGGACACCAAGGCTCGCTAACCGATGCAAATCACGAACCATGTCCTCCTCTCTAGCTGCACATCCGATAGGCTCCCATCGATCTACGACAAGAGCATCTGCCACAACATGGCCTTCCCGGGTGGTACAGATATCAACATCGTAATCCTTAAGCAACTCTAACCACCGTCTCGCCGTAAGTTCGGCTCCTCTGGTGAAGATATCTGAGGCTCTTGTGGTCAGTAAAAATATCCACGTGAACCCCATACAAATAGTGCCTCCGGATCTTCAAAGCGTGAATCACGTACCGCCAACTCCAAATCATGGGTGGGGTAGTTCCTCTCGTGTTTCTTCAGCTGTCGGGATGCATATGCTATAACCCTGCCATGCTGCATCAACACACATCCCAACCCGATGCATGACGCATCGCAATACACAACATAACCGTCTGGACCCTCTGGAAGAGTAAGAACGGGGGCGGTCGTCGCTTCTCTTTCAAGAATCGAAACCCCGCCACAAGCATCACCATCGAAACTTGGCCGCCTCGAGTCACCTAGTCAATGGTGCGAGATAGAAGCAAACTTCTCCACGAACCGCCGATAATATCCTGCAAGGCCCGAAATCGCGAACCTCTCGGAGTAGTAGGTCTAGGCCAAGTCCCGATCGCCTCGATCTTGCCGTATCCACTCGAATGCCATCACCCGATAATATGCCCAAGAAACGCCATCAAGTCAACCAAAACTCACATTTGGAAAACTTGGCGTATAATCGCTGGTCTGGAGAATCACAAGACAGCCTCAAATGCTCGCGTGCTCCCGCTCGAGCGAGAATAAACCAAGATATCATCAATGAACACTATCACAAACGTGTCCAAAAATGGTTTGAACACTCGGTTCATCAAATCCATGAATACCGCCGGAGCATTGGTCAACCCAAAAGACATGACCCTGAACTCATAATGCCCGCACGGTCTGAATGCGATCCCTAGGGACATCCACCTCTCGACTCGCACTGATGATAGCCCGACCAGATCAATCTTGGAGAAGCATCTCGCACTCCAAAGAATCGTCGAACAAATCATCAATCCCGGGAAGGGTATCTGTTCTTAATGGTCACCTTGTTCACCGCTCAGATCAACACACATGCAGCGTCCCGTCCTTCTTCTTCACTAAAAAAACCGGCGCTCCCCAGGGAGAAACACTAGGCCTGATGAAGCCCTTCTCCAGCAAATCTCTAAGCTGATCCATCAACTCTCTCAACTCGGCAGGTGCCATTCTGTATGGCGGAATGGAAATAGGCCGAGTGTCTGGCAATATGTCAATACAAAACTCAATCTCTCTCGTGAGGATACCCGAGGTCGTCTGAAACACGCCCGGGAACTCTGCGACTCATCGAATCGACGGAAAATCTGGTACCGCAGCCTTCAAGATCAAACACCCAACGAGATGGTAGATATACCCTTCGCACCATCTTCCTAGCCTCGAGGTAGGAAATAAACCTACCTCGCGATACCGCGTGCTCTCCCACTCAACAACCGGCTCCTCAGGAAACTGGAACCGTACTACTCTCTCTCTGCAGTCTACATTGGCGTAGCAAGAAGCTAGTCAATCCATCCCCATGATCACGTCGAAGTCAATCATCTCCAACTCTATCAAGTCGGCTAGGGTCCGACGACTGTAAATGGTCACAGGACAAGCTCTATATACCCGCCGAGCTACCACCGAATCACCCACTGGCGTAGCTACCTCGAAAGGGTCTATGGACTCAGGCTCTATCCCTATCCTACTAGCAACAAGGGGATATATATAGGACAGAGTAGAACCCGGATCTATCAAGGCATAAACATCAAACCCGAACCGATAAGGTACTGGCGACATCGGTGAGGCCTCCCGATCCCGCTTACCGGACAAAGCATAAATGCGGTTCGAGGACCGCTAGAATCGACCCGCCACGACCTGCCGCGACTGGCTGGTCCATGAGTACCTTGCCTCCGTGGCGAGTAGTCGCTGGGATGAAGAAGACCCGGCGAAAGAACTCGTAGTCGACTTACCATCAAGATCGCTTGGTCGGACAGCTCGCATAGTGACCCTGCCGCCACAATCAAACAAACTCGTAGCACCACAACTCCCGGTGGGATCTACCGACGGCCACACCGAGGGGGTGGTCCCGATCGCCGCACTTCGCCGCCTCGACGCTCAAGTCCCGGGCCCCGGCCCGCTCGAATGTCCGGCCGTGGCCGGTGACGCGCAGGAGTGCTCAGCCGGCCGTGGTGCACCCAGATCGCTGCCGAGGCCGCCACCACGATAGCCACCAAAAGACCTGCCGCCCCGGCCTTCTTCTCGCCGTCAACCCGCCGATCTCTACGCCTCACATCCAAGAGCATGAGCTCGCACGCGGTAATGTCCATACCCGGTGAAGAGAAACACCCGCATACGACTCGCCATATAATACCCAGCCTGTGGCGTAACGGTGCACCCTATCCTCCATATCCGCTACCAATGCCGGGACGACGAGCCAATGAATCAAACTCGACATTGTACTCCCGACAAGGCCCTCTCTCGCCAAAGAAGAAAATCTATCACCGCGCCTCCTCATCCGCGTGGAGGCAAGAAGTGAGTGAGGAAAGCCTCGAGAACTCATCCCAAGTAGCTGGGACGCGTGCTCTCCCGATAACTCCCATGAATCAAACCAATCGATCGCGGTATCACGCAGCCGACGCGAACCGGCGTCACAGACTGCCTCGAGGCTTGATCACCCGTGATGATCCTTCAGAATGACGGATGAACTCCTCGGATCATCCTCCCGCCGACCAGTAAAACTCGCGGCTACAACTCAAGAAATCTCGTAGCCTCAAACTATTCGCCTCGGGTGCACCACGCGCGACCGAGCCGAGCTGAATCGAATCGCCAGATTCAAATATCCTCGATTCGCCACAACTCTAGCCAATAGCCGGGCCATCTCTTGTACCCTAACTCTCCGCCTGTGCCGTGGGACGAGGTGGGTACTGTGGTCTCGCTGGGCCGGGCGCGTCATAGAACTCGCCGTCTGCGGTATAGACTGGGCCTGAGCCCTCGTAACTCTCGGTGTCCGACTGGCAGCTCCCTCGGCTGCCTTGCCCTTCTGGGCCCGGGTTGCCTTACGTGGAGGCATAATCATGTAAAAGGAATACGTTAGAGGGTCCAACTTTAACACTCTCTAAAGCACGATCTCGAGTAAGAAGAGTGGAAACCAATCCTAAATATCCTATAGCCTCCTGATTATTGGTGTGGTGCACAACACACCGATAATCAAGACTCTACTAGATACGGTCTGTAGACACTTTCCGAGGATTAACTGCTCTGATACCACTTTTGTCACTTTGCCGCGAGTCTCACTCCGGAGACCCAACAAATGGTACCGGGCTGCTTGCGATCCCATACACAGCGGACGTGCCATACGGAGAGCCACGGTTCGGTGCATCAGTGGTAGAGGCTCGCCTCTTTATACGCCACCACCAAGGAGGTCGATAACAGTACTAAGTATATGAAATCAGAAATACTTAAATGAAAACATATCATTTTAAAATCAGTTTTACAAGTATGTATGAAACAACCAAGGGGACCGCACATAGTGCCACATCATAAACAAGAGCAACAATAGGTAAATCAGAATGTGTCTTTTCTAGGCCGCGAATGATCGCAGGCCAATTGCCCGTAGTATCACCATGCAAGCATAATCACGACTCGTAGTCCGCATAGGCCACTCACATAGGCCCGCATAGGTACATAACCCCGCGTCGAGGGTAGCTACTCCTCGGCATCGCCCCGACTCGTAGTCCGCATGGCCATATAGACCGCATGAGGTATAACCCCGCATCACTAACCGGAACTCCGTAGCTCCGCATAGGTCCCTTGGACCCGCATGAGGTATTCTCGAATCATGGTCCTGCATCACCTGAGTCTACCCCGCACGGAGGCGACTTAACCCCGAGAATATGTCAAGAGGTGAGTGATAGTACACTAACATAACAGCTTATCTTTAAACAACATAAGCACAACAAGAATACTCTCCTATACAAACGTTACAAGACACTAACACACATAGCATCATATCATGTCTACTTATCAAACCATCTTATTATTCTTTTCACAATTCAATATAAGTCTGTTATAAACACATAGGCAAACTGTTTCTTTTATCATTCTTAAGTGGATATACTTAACTTCCCATAAAGCTAGTATAACTCTTAAGCTTCTGTTTTAAAAACCAATTAGTTCTCTTCTGTTAAAAAAAATGATCCAGTATTCTTTTGAAATGCTTTCGATTCTTATTATTCAAAGCTTAAGCGTGAGGCATCGCTGTAAGTATTATTCAGCTTAAGCCGTGAGGCATTGCCGTAAGTATTATTCAGCTTAAGTCAAAGACATTGCCGTAGTTATTATTCGCTTAACGCATGTACGCTCACCGTACTACATATATATTGTAAAATATCATGCTTTAGGAAGAATCACATACCTTCTCAGCGAAAACCACCTGCCAAGTTGAATATGTCGCGCGTAGAGAATCAGCCTATAATAGTCAGACACGTCTATCAACGTTCAGACTACTTTGTAAACAGTTCTAAACAGAGGGTTCTATATCCTACGGAAAATTGGGCAGTACTTCCCTACCCGGTGAGCTACTCAAGTTCATCAGGAAAACATCCATGTAAGTACAGTTTGATTATTCTTCTTTTAAACCCTTCTACTGTGATAACAGTTCAATTCTATTATGCAATATTCTTCTAAGTATCTAATACTTATTCTTATACTACTACAGTAAGTATTCTCTAATTCAAAAGAGGGTTAGGATTAGTTACCTCGGTAAGCCCAATAATATCCTAGATAAAGTCGCGCCTGAGCAAGGTTTTGCTCCTAAGTTGTATGCTCCAAGGAAACCTTAGAAGTTCTTCACAACTTCTACTAAGTACTAAGGGATTTGGGCTAGGGTATTTTGGGCATTATAACAATACAAGAAGGCAACCTTTCTACCAAGGGAGGGGGGTAGATTTCGGCTAGGCTAGAGGGGGGGGGGGGGTAGGAGGCTTTGGACGAAAAGCTTTAGAGAGAGGGGGAGGGATTTTTCAAGACTTGGAAATTGATTTGTGGATGAAGAACTCTTCATCCAAAGGGGGGTATTTATAGGTCAAGACATGGCCAACCAAGGGCCAAGATTTAGCCAAGTGCTAGGCAAGTGTAAGGTCAAGATTAGGGCAAGTGTCCTTGGCCAACTTGCACACAAAATATCCTACCTAATCCTTGACTTGTGCAAAGGCACAAAAAACGTGCACTTCATTGTCCAATTCGTCCAAATGGACGATTTCAAGTCCACCAATTGGAGGGTGCCAAGTGTCGCCCTCCCGTTGGTCCAAAATGTTTCGTCTCTCGGAAAAATCCGCAAAAATTAGAAATGGCATAGCCGGAATTTACCCTACGAAAGCTGTGGAAACGTTTCGTCGGAAAACTATTCGTTTTGTGAGTTGTGCCAAAAAAAAAACGTTTTGTGCCTAAACTTTAAGGCTAGACTTTTGTACGTATTCCCTTACGTACATACTCTGGAAATACGGGGTATAACAAATACTAAGTATACGGTCTCTTATTCTACGAAAAATCGGGCAGCACCTCCTTTGTTTCTACATACTTTGCCACCTTTTTCAAGGCCGAATTCAATAACCAACATGCCACATTTAAGGCTCAAAACAACAACCAACCAAAGGGGATTACACGCCTTACAATACGTGTAAAATTCTGCCCCACAATTCATACGAAGTAGTTTAATATCCAGAGTCATTTCTCGGCTAACTTTATACAACAACACAAGTCCTTTCCAAATTCTTTTCCAATCCAAGTTCTTAGGTCTAACATATTATATAGTCATAGGCAACTTTAACAACTATAATTTCTTCTTTATATAACATAGGACGACTTATACTAATAATCAACTTGAATTGTAATCTTAAGGGCTAAACATGCTAGTTTCAGATTAGGGTTCCAATATCCAATACACTTATCAAACTTCATACTATATAACTCATGCTTGCTAATATCCATAGCTACAACAATAAGTAAACTTTAATTGCTAAAACGACAAGATTTATACCTTTACAAGCCCTTAAAAATTCCAAGATTCAAAGTCGCTCCTTAGCAATTCTTAGCTCCTTTCCTTTATGCTCCAATCCGCTATTTGAAGCCTTTAGAAGTTCACAACCAACTTCTCTTCTATTTCCAATCAAAACCTATGAAAATGCCTTCGGTTTTCGCCTTGCGACTAACGTGAAAACGTCATTTTTCCGAGATCTTTCTATTGAGATATCCTTACAATACCCTTAGGGACCTTGGGTTAAAGTCTTGTGAATAATGGAACAAAATTACAAAATTTTCTTGTGGGAATGACCTTGAACCCGAGAGCTATTCCTCAAGCACAACAATGTGTGAAATAATTCTAAGTGTTGAAGAGCTAGTATTGCACTAGTGTGGTATATATAACACAATGAAGGGTCAAGATTATAACAAATGTGTGACTTGGATGAAGTACACTTGGATAACTACACAAGTGGCAAGTTGACTTGGTCAATATTATCAAGCTAGCAAGACTTATCATCCACAATGGTCAAATGACCATTCTAACCTTGTATTTTTCGTCCAATACCAAGTGGGGGAGGTGCCACATGTCTCCCTCTCATTCATCCATAAAATTCCGTAACCCTCGTGGGCCCCACAAAACGTAAAATTCCTCGGGTGGGCCCTACATGACAAATCCGTAAAAATAAATTTCCATAATGTTAATAAGTTCCATACTCTTCAAATAATGCATTTTTGAGAATCCAATTCTCATCAACGAACATTTTTCCTTTCCGTCGTTCGGAAGATTTTCCGTTGGAAAAACAATTCTTCCTTTCGTACCAATTTTCAAGTCTTGTGTTCCTCACGTACACTCTCTTATACATGTCCTGGACTTACGGGGTGTAACATCATCCTTGGGCTGTGACCCGGAGAACTCTGGAGGATGGAAATTCAAGAAATCCCGAACCCTTAAACTATCTGCTCTGGGGTCAACTACCAGAGCCTGTCTGTAATTTTGTCCTGCTACTAGTCTAGTCGCACTGGATCAGTATCCTCACGGCCCTATCCTCTCGCCTCGCCGAGGAACCGAGGCTCAGTGTCTGAGCCTCGAGTCGCTGCCGCCTAAGCTCTCTAGTGATGGCGAGAATGTAACTAGCCAAATGACACACACCCTCAGGCATTTATGCCTTGGATAGTAGACACGATTTGACCTTCTGGGCCACTGTAGCTTTCCGTGGAGGCATATCTGAAAGCACAATAATACGTCAGAGAGGGATCATGCTAATAACACAGCTCTACTGCACGATCTCAGAGTGAGAAGAAATAGAAACCAAGTCATAAATATCCTGTAGCCTCCTGTGTATAAGTATGGTGTACACATACCTATACCCAAGACTCTACTAGACACGGTTTGTAGATATTTCGAGGACTAACTGCTCTAATACCACTTTGTCACGACCCGAACCCTGGGCACGTGACTGGTGCCCTACCTGGGCACCCCCCTCTTATGCCCTCACATCCCATATAACACATATGCCAAATAATAGATGGAAAACTGTATATGTAAAAACAAGGCAAGCCGATGAGGCTGCCGCTATATATATATAAATGGGAACATCCCGACAATACAATAGTACAACTGGCCAACAATATATACAACTCCTGCAAGTCCAACCCACATATGAATACAGACCTCTAGTAGTTTGGACAGTAAACTATGACGGGACAGGGCCCCGCCGTACCCCTGAATGTACATAAGCCTACAATACAAGGGTCCGTACCAAAATGACAAGCCTCTGAAATAATGGAGCTTTCCCAAAAACTGAGTAGAGATCCTAAGAGCGAGGATCACCAAACTGTGTACCTACACCTGCGGCATGAAACGCAGCCCCCCGAGGAAAGGGGGTCAGTACGAAAGATGTACCAAGTATGTGAAATAATAAGTACTGTAAATGAGATCATAACAGTCCAAAAGATAACGGGAGACAAGTGTCATAATCAAACTACCAGTACAAATGTGCCTTGTAAAAATGAGAGTAATGAGAATCAGCTTACCTTTTCAAAAAACTATTCCAACATATGAAATCAACTGTACCATTTTATCATATGAAAAGTCATGTCAAAATCAGCGACACCTACCCTCAGAATCATTATGAAATCCTAATCATGGGACTCGAACCCGCATTACAAAAGCATGCCCATCGAATTCCAATATCACGGAAGTATGTCATCATGGAGAGCTAGTCCATGGAATAATATAACGGAAGCATACCCATGGAATTCCAACATCACGATAGCATGTCCATGAAATAATATAACGGAAGCATGCCCATGGAATTCCAACATCACGGTTGTGTCACGACCAGAACCCCGGGCCCGTGACTGGTGCCCTACCTGGGCACCCTTCTACCTAAATGACACAAGTAAACCGCGAAACTGAATAACACCTCATCCCTTTTTTTTAAACCCAACGAACATGCAAAGGAAAAGCCGACAAGGCTGCCATATATATATATAATAAAAAAGCACTACACTGTACACAAGTCCAATCCCACATATGAATACAGACCTCTAATAGTTTTACTGAACTATGACGGGACAAGGCCCCGCCGTACCCATAATTGTACAAAAGCCTGTAATGAAGTATCTATACCAAAATGATAAGCTCCCGAACAAATGGAGCTGTCCAAAAACTCTGAGCAAGAGTCTGTCACTTGCAGATCACCAAATCACAGACCTAAACTGCGGCATTTAACGCATTTCTGAGAAAAGGGGTCAGTACGAAGAATGTACCAAGTATATGAAATAATAAGTACTGTAAAGGAGATCACACAGTCCAAATATAATAGGAAGCAAGTATGATAACTCAAAACAACAGCACACTGAACCTTGCCAACATGAGAGTAATGCAATCATCTTTACCTTTTAAGTTATGTATTTAACAATGAGACTAACTGTTCCACTTTAAGTCATGAACACACTGCACCCTTTCATTAATGAAATCACTATCGTTTCAAAACATGAAGGTCGTGCCAGTGTCAGGGTCATCCACCCTCTGAATTATTATGCAATCTATCATAGGACTATTTCACCCGCAAGAGACTATTTCACCCGCATAGGTCATGTGGACCCGCAATGAGTCATCGGTACACGATACTCGCATCACGGATAGCTAGTCCATGGATTATATCCCGGGATTTGAACCCTCCCGAGTCTTACCGACCCGCCGTGAGTGTGTACCACTCACACCATGGGAGCTACTCCATGATATCTCTTGAACTATGTTGCCGGCCCTTTATGGAGGGACACGGAGATATGGAAATACGACACTTGCACGAATGTCTATATGAGCAACCCATATGCAAGCAAACCATTCTTGACCTTTATTTATAAAGTGAATAAACCATCATTTTTAGCAAACCAAGACAATACCATGCCTTTCCTTTTTACACAAACCAAGACAATACCATGACTTTCCTTTTTACACAAACCAAGACAATACCATGCCTTTCCTTTTTACACAAACCAAGAAAATTACCATGCCTTCCTTTTTAACAAACTAAGAGTAATTCTCATTTAAGCAAGTCAAAGTACTATCAAGGCACAAATAGAATAATTCTCATTTAAGCAAGCCAAAGTACTATCAAGGCATAAATAGAATAATTCTCAATTAAGCAAGCCAAAGTACTATCAAGGCACAAATAGAATAATTCTCATTTAAGCAAGCCAAAGTACTATCAAGGCACAAATAGAATAATTCTCAATTAAGCAAGCCAAAGTACTATCAAGGCACAAATAGAATAATTCTCATTTAAGCAAGCCAAAGTACTACGTACGTCCGCCGCACATTTTTTACCTTTTTCATAAAATCCCAAGGCCCTAGCCTTGCAACATCAAGTTACATATTCTTCAAATTAAGTGGCTTACACTCTTTATACTCTAGTCATTTCTTTTATGTACTACAATGAAGCCAAATTCATTTATGACCCTTAATACACTAACACTCGTAGTATCAAGCCACTTCTATTTTTCAAATCAAACTACACTTTTAAAACTTCAATTCATGGTTATGAAATCAAGTAGCTTCTACTTTTAAATCCCAAGTAACTCACACCTTTAAAATAAGTTACTTCTCTTTAAATCATGTCATTTCTCCTCTTTTAAATCAATTAAGTAAATCACTCCTTTGACTCCCCTAAAGCCGTTATAACTAACTTCTCATAAAGCCATTATAACAAACTTTAGGTTTTGGAAATAAGGAACTATCTAAGAGATTAGGAACCACTTCCTTTTTAAGACTCTAAGTACTTCAAGTAAAACAACTTTCACTTTTGAAAATCCAAATATTATCAAGGGAATGGATTATAACAATTTCTAATTTAAACATCCAAAGTACAATCAAGGAAGTATATAGCACAACTTCTATATTAGGTGTAACGACCCGTCCCGGTTCAAGCATCGTGCCTTATCCTGCACCCTAGTGACACAACATCGAGAAAACCAATGGAAAATAAAACTTTAAACAAGAAACAAGATATATGATCATAAAACAAAGCAACCCAACTGCTACCTTCCAATAACATATATAAATACAACTCTTTCAAAACGAATGCTTAATCCTTTTTACAAACCCCGCCACAACAGATTTCATGCACTCTAAGATTTACAACAACTATGACGGACAGTGGCTTCGCCATACCACAATGTACAAGAACCTACAACTCGTGGAACACATACCAAAAGATAAGCCTCCGAGAAACGGAGCTTCCCAAAACGCCGAACTGAGATCCTAAGAGCGAGGATCCACGATCGATGTACCTCTACCGCGGCATGAACGCAGCCTCAAGGAGGTCGATAACAGTACCAAGTATGTGAAATCAGAAAATATCAGAATGAAATCATACTAGTCTATATAAAGCAGAGACATGTATGATAACCAAACTACAGCTCACAACATAAAAGCGATCATGTCGATGTGGACTCACGCCTCAAGTCATCACTCAAATATAACTATGGGTCTCACGCCCACAACATCAATCATGTTCGCGTCACGGCCGCATGCCCCTAATTCGTGACGGTAGACATGTCCATGATGCAACAATAATACCAATGCCCCACGGCCACATGCCCCGAATTCTACCTCGGTGTGACACGCCCACGTGACATCAACAATAATATCTGGTGATCAACCTCGCCGCACGCCACATGCCCCGAATTCTACCTCGGTGTAGACATGTCCATGTAACCACAATAACAATATATCGTAATCAACCCTACCGCACGGGTCGCGTGCGCCCGAATCCGTGACGGTAGACATGTCCATGTGACATCAACAACAAGACAAGAATCAAAATGGAAACATACCCGTGGAATTCTCCATCACCGCCAAAGACGCCCAAGTAAGTTCTCAATAAGTCGACCGCCTCTATCGAGAGACGCCAGAATACGTAAATACCACACTTGCACAACAAAGGCTATCATCACAAGCATAGGCAAGTTTCACAGCAACAAGCATAGGCAAGTTTCACAACAACAAGCATAGGCAAGTTTCACAACAACAAGCATAGGCAAGTTTCACACAACTCAAAGTACTTTCATTTTATGCCAAAGTCCGTTTTAACCCCAAAGTACTACATACGTTAAGTTCTTTTAAAAGAGATCCATTACTTTTATAAAAGTCACCCTATACCCGTAGTATTAAAATGACCAACCCACATTCCTTTTCAAAATCAAGTAACAACATTCTTTCCTAAGTTCCAGGTTGCCTAGTTTCAATTACTCAAGCTTCTCATTTTCAAATGCTCAAGTCACTTATTTTAGAAAGGTTTCATAACTCATAGTCTTAATCTCTTTAAAACAATTGAGTAACATATGTCATATATGTGAGTAGTTTATTCTTGTTTATAACGATCTTATTACAAAGACCATGATCTAGAAAATGTAATATCATTTTGTCTTATCTTAGCTTCTATGCAGATGGAGGTTTCTACCGTTTTAATACAACACATCATTATTCAATACATTTTCCTTTATTAACGCTGCAATGGTCTGTCGATACACATTACGATTCTCAAATCAAGAAACATTATCCCTTTAAAAACCAAGTACTCATTACTCACGAATGAGGTTTCACACAAACATCCACATTAAAACAAATAAGTTAAGTCTCTTATCTTATAAGATCAAGTCTCTTAACTTCTAACATCAGTAAACCATTTTCACTACATAAGGTCGTTATAACTAACTTCCCATAAAGCTATTATAACACCCTATGTTTTAAACCAACCAAATCACTTAGCACATGTACGCTCACCGCACTACATAGTTCACAACAATCATGCTAGAAAAGATAGGAAGAGGTTCACATACCTCGCGACGATTTATCGACAATAAGCAAAATGCTCCAAGTACTACAACCTTGCTAGCCCTTTCCACTCCTCGAGTAAAATACGCTACTCTTAGTACTTTCACCTATAAAGGTCACAAACGTCTATTAACCCCAAAACACAAGTTTCTATCTTTCTACGTAAAATTCAAGAAGACATTTCCCGCAACAGCGTAAATCTCCTCCTCTATCGAGGCCGGCTACCAAGCCAACCAGGGGGGGGGGGGTTTACACGTCTAACCGGACGTGTACAATTCTACTCAGCAATACTACACAAGTCTACTGCAATACAGTCCTATGTAAATACAGTTCAGTTCAGTTCTTTATTCTTCAGGCTTAAGTCAAAGACATTGCCGAATACTAAGTATAGTTCCATATATAGTATACCTCAACTATATATTCTAACAAACATGTAATTTCCAATTACAATAGAGGGACAAGATAATTACCTCGATAAGCCCAAAATTATCCAAGTTATAATGTCGATCCTGAGCAAGGTTTAGCTCCTACTCCGTGCGCTCCAAACAACCCTTAGAAGTTCTAACCAACTTCTACTCAAATACTTCAACCAACTATGAAGATTTCCTTAGGGTTTCGGTTTGAGACTAAAAAGGACAAAAGGTAGTATTTCCGGACTCTACGTATAGAGGTATCTTTGGAATACTACAAGGTACAAGGCTAAGGTATTTTGGGCATTATAACAATACTAGGAGAAGTATTTCAATACCACGAGGAGGGTATTATACGAAAAAACTAGGCTAGTGGTACCCCACCTAGCACCACAAAGGGGAGGGAACCCTCGCCAAAGGCCACACGGTGCGGGGAGGGAAGGCTCTCGCCAAGAGCTCACAAAGGGGGAGGAGAGGGTTTCAAGACTTGGAAGTTTTGGAATGGATGAAGTCTTCACACTTGGGGTATTGATACCAAAACCAAAGGCCAACCACGGGCCAAGATCCTTCCAAGTGTATAGCAAGTGTAAGGGCAAGATTAAGCCAAGTGCACCCTAAACCCTACTCCACAAAACACTCCACAAAACAAGCCACAAAGCAAGGCACACTTCAAGGCCAATCGGCCAAGTGCCAACCCACTCGACCGCCCCTCCAAATCGTCCAACGAGGTGACAAGTGTCACCTCCCGTTGGTCCAAAAGGTTTCGCCTCTCTAAAAATCCGCAAAAATACAAAACGACATAGCCGTAATTTTCCTTCGCAAGTTATAAAACGTTTAAAAACGACTCTAACCAAAGTGTTGTGCACAAATGTCATTCTACGAGCCACTTAGGCGGGGTGACACGTGTCACCCTCCTATTGGCCCTCAAAACGTCTTCCAAAAATATCCACAATGGCCAAAATCTCAAAACAAAGTGGGCCCACAAAATCGTAAATTTCTCCCGTGGCCCCACGTGACCATTTCCAAAATAAAATCTCAAAATTCTAATATAATCTATGAAGTCCAAATACCAAACTGGGAATCCATCCCATTAACGAACCTTTTTCTTCACAAATAACCGAAACTTTTCCCGAAAACTCACATCTTTCTTTCTTTTCAAAATTTCGCCGTACTCGCACGCACGTCCTCACATACATACCCCGCAACTACGGGTATAACATTCTCCTTCCTTAGAAACATTCGTCCGAATGTTCCTTCTCAAGTCGGATAACGATAAAGTTCCTCTAACAAGTTGCCGACGCCACACCGCCACGAACTAACACACGCTCTTCTCCCTAACTCGTTGTACTTTCTCGAACACTCGAACTCTTTCTAGTATCCGTACCACACTTCCAATGCTTCGCTTTCCAACCTTTGGAGTTACTACCTCAAACTTGGTCATCATACTAACTTCAATCTCCTTAAGGCCATTCCCGCCTCGCGATCCGCTCGGTCGAACATATCCACCAACTCATACGATGGTCATACAAACTGGGCCTAGCATCCTCGTGACCCTACCACCGGCGGGACCACCAGAATCGACTCCACCCCAAACCGGGTTACGGGTTGACCCGCAAATGGTCCTCAACCCGACCCCCAACCGCGCCAAACTCTTGTTCCCCGATCCGGAACAATCTTACTAACTCACATCATGAAAGCTACCACTTCCATCTCACACTACCCACGGACTTATCACACAAATAAATCCCACGTATACCACTACTCTGATAAGGGTCAAACATAAAATAAATCTTTAACTCAAGACGACCTTACCCCTAAGGTCTCAGTCGTGACATAGTCTAAGGTTCACACTTACCATGCCCCCATACGTATCCTCCCAACTAAGCATGTTTTCTAACTCACAATTAACACAACGATATTCGTACATAGCACAATAATAATGAGACCATCATAACAAGCATACCAAAACTCTAGAGGGTTAAGGATATACCTGAAGCTACCGCTCCACTCTAATCATAGCCCACTCGCAGGCGATAATCGTAGAAGGCGCGATGAACCACCATCGATCCAGAGGTGAGTCGTAACATCCGTGCTACCCTTGGTCGGACGTTCCTCGCAAATGGCCCCGCTGCCGCAAAATAACAAGCTCCTCGCACCACGACACTCGAAATGCGGTCTACCACATCGACCACACCGAGGTAGGGTGACCGCATCCGCCAACACCCTTACTTCCTCGAAACTCAACCTCGAGCCCCGACCGCTCCGAATACTCTGAAGGTTGTGGAGGACCACTCTGACCGGGCGGAGGTACAAAACTAGTATCTTCCGAGGCGGTCCGCCTCGAAGTCACCAAAGGACCTGTTCTCGCCTCTTCTCGCTGATCTTGGTCATTCCGTCGACCTCTCCGTGCCTCACATCCCAGTCAGATGAGCTGCGCATGCGGCAATGTCCATGCCCATGAAGAGCTACTCCGAACATGCCTCGACATGTAATCATCGAGCCTCAGAACATATCGGTGCACTCGATCCTCCATACTAGCTACCAACGCTGACGCGTCGCCAATGAGTCGAACTCACATTGTACTCCCGAACCGCACGCCCGCTCGTCTAAGCATCAAAAATGTTTACCGCGTGCTCCTCATCCGCGGAGGCAAGTGCGTGAGAAAGCCCCAAAACTCATCCCATACTGCTGAGGTGCATGCTCTCCCGAAAGCTCCTATGAATCAAACCAATCGATCGCGGTATCCCGCAGCCGATGCGAACCAAAGGACACCCACACAGTCACTGAAGCCTGGAGCACCCGCATGATCCGTCAGAATCGCCGGATGAACTCCTCGCGATCATCCTCGTGCCTCGACCCATAAAACTCGCGGGCTACAACTCGTAAAGTCCCGTAGCCTCAAACTATTCGCCGGGTGAACCATCGTGCTCTCGAATCGGAATCGTGATCCACCTATCCTCATATTCGCCACGACTCGCCAAGAATCGCCATCTCTTGTAACCCATCTCTCTCGCCTGCATCGCTGGACTGAGGCTCGTGTATCGCGTCTCAGCAGCCATTGCCGCGCTCTAACTCTCTGGGCCGGGCGGCGCTACAAACCCGCCGTCAAGCACAACTCGTGTATGCAGGCTCGCGCTCGTACTCTCAGATCTCACTAGCGGTTCCCTACTGTCTTGCCCTTCGTGGCTCGTTGCCTTGCGCGAGGCATAATCGGTAAAAACGAGACACGCCGGAGGGTCCAACTTACAACACGCCTCTAAGGCACGATCTCGTAATGAGAAGAATGGAAACTAATCCTAAATGTCTCAGCCTCTCGATTATAGATGTGGTGCACAACACATCGATAATCAAGACTCTACTAGACACGGTCGTAGACACTTTCCGAGGATTAATCGCTCGATACCACTTTTGTAACGACTCCGCCCCGGCCCGCATCGTGCCTTATCCCGCACCCTAGTGACACAACATCGAGAAAACCAATGAAAATAAAACTTTAAACAAGAAACAAGATATATGATCATAAAACAAAGCCAACCCAACTGTTACCTTCCAATAACATATATAAATACAACTCTTTCAAAACGAACAGCTTTAATCTTTTTACAAACCCCGCCACAACAAGATTACATGCACTCTAAGATTTACAACAACTATGACGACAGGGCTCGCCATACCACGAATGTACAAGAACCTACAACTCGTGGAACACATACCAAAAGATAAGCCTCCGAGAAACGGAGCTTCCCAAAACGCTGAATCGAGATCCTAAGAGCGAGGATCCACGGCCGATGTACCTACTGCGGATGAACGCAGCCCGAAGGAGGTCGATAACAGTACCAAGTATGTGAAATCAGAAAATATCAGAATGAAATCATACTAGTCTATATAAAGCAGAGACATGTATGATAACCAAACTACGATCACAACATAAAAGCGATCATGTCCATCTGTGACTCACGCCTCAAGTCATCACTCAAATATAACTATGGGTCTCACGCCCACAACATCAATCATGTTCGCATCACGGCCGCATGCCCCGAATTCTGCATCGGTGTAGACATGTCCATGATGCAACAATAATACCAATGCCCCACGGCCACATGCCCCGGAATTCTACCTCGGTGTAGACACGCCCATGTGACATCAACAATAATATATGGGTGATCAACCCGCCGCACGGCCACATGCCCCGAATTCTACCTCGGTGTAGACATGTCCATGTAACCACAATAACAATATATCGTAATCAACCCGCCACACGGCCGCATGCCCCATCTGCGTGACGGTAGACATGTCCATGTGAAATCAACAACAAGACAAGAATCAAAATGGAAACATACCCGTGGAATTCTCCATCACCGCCAAAGACGCCCAAGTAAGTTCTCAATAAGTCGACCGCCTCTATCGAGAGACGCCAGAATACGTAAATACCACACTTGCACAACAAAGGCTATCATCACAAGCATAGGCAAGTTTCACAACAACAAGCATAGGCAAGTTTCACAACAACAAGCATAGCAAGTTTCACACAACTCAAAGTACTTTCATTTTATGCCAAAGTCCGGGTTTTAACCCTAAAGTACTACGTACGTTAAGTTCTTTTAAAAGAGATCCATTACTTTTATAAAAGTCACCCGATACCCGTAGTATTAAAATGACCAACCCACATTCCTTTTCAAAATCAAGTAACAACATTCTTTCCTAAGTTCCAGGTTGCCTAGTTTCAATTACTCAAGCTTCTCATTTTCAAATGCTCAAGTCACTTATTTTAGAAAGGTTTCATAACTCATAGTCTTAATCTCTTTTAAAACAATTGAGTAACATATGTCATATATGTGAGTAGTTTATTCTTATTTATAACGATCTTATTACAAAGAATCATGATCTAGAAAATGTAATATCATTTTGTCTTATCTTAGCTTCTATGCGGATGGAGGTTTCTACCGTTTTAATACAACACATCATTATTCAATACATTTTCCTTTATTAACGCTGCAATGGTCCTGCCGATACACATTCTGATTCCCAAATCAAGAAACATTATCCCTTTAAAAACCAAGTACTCATTACTCACGAATGAGGTTTCACACAAACATCCACATTAAAACAAATAAGTTAAGTCTCTTATCTTATAAGATCAAGTCTCTTAACTTCTAACATCAGTAAACCATTTTCACTACATAAGGTCGTTATAACTAACTTCCCATAAAGCTATTATAACACCCTATGTTTTAAACCAACCAAATCACTTAGCACACGTGACGTCTACCGCACTACATAGTTCACAACAATCATGCTAGAAAAGATAGGAAGAGGTTCACATACCTCGCGACGATTTATCGACAATAAGCAAAATGCTCCAAGTACTACAACCTTGCTAGCCCTTTCCACTCCTCGAGTAATACGCTACTCTTAGTACTTTCACCTATAAAGGTCACAAACGCCTATTAACCCCAAAACACAAGTTTCTATCTTTCTACGTAAAATTCGAAGACTCTCCCCGCAACAGAAATCTCCTCCTCTATCGAGGCCTACTACCAAGCCAACCGGGGGTTTACACGCCTAACCTGACGTGTACAATTCTACTTAGCAATACTACACAAGTCTACCGCAATACATCTATGTAAATACGATTCGATTCTTTTATTCTTCAGCTTAAGTCAAAGACATTGCCGAATACTAAGTATAGTTCCATATATAGTATACCTCAACTATATATTCTAACAAACATGTAATTTCCAATTACAATAGAGGACAAGATAATTACCTCGATAAGCCCAAAATTATCCAAGTTATAATGTCGATCCCGAGCAAGGTTTAGCTCCTACTCGTGCGCTCCAAACAACCCTTAGAAGTTCTAACTAACTTCTACTCAAATACTTCAACCAACTATGAAGATTTCCTTGTGGTTTTGGTTTGAGACTAAAAGGACAAAAGGTAGTATTTCCTGACTCTACGTATAGAGGTATCTTTGGAATACTACAAGGTACAAGGCTATGGTATTTTGGGCATTATAACAATACTAGAGAAGTATTTCAATACCACAAGGAGGGTATTATACGAAAACAACTAGGCAGTGGGTACCCACTGGCTAGCACCACAGCTGGGAGGAACCCTCGCCAAAGGCCACACGGTGCGGGGAGGAAGGCTCTCGCTAAGATCTCACAAAGGGGAGGAGAGGGTTTCAAGACTTGGAAGTTTTTGAATGGATGAAGTCTTCACACTTGTGGGTATTTATAGCAAAACCAAAGGCCAACCAAAGGCCAAGATCCTTCCAAGTGTATAGCAAGTGTAAGGGCAAGATTAAGCCAAGTGCACCCTAAACCCTACTCCACAAAACACTCCACAAAACAAGCCACAAAGCAAGGCACACTTCAAGGCCAATCGGCCAAGTGCCAACCCACCTGACCGCCTCCAAATCGTCCAACGAGGTGACAAGTGTCACCTCCCGTTAATCCAAAAGGTTTCGTCTCTCGGAAAAATCCGCAAAAATACAAAACGACATAGCCGGAATTTTCCTTCGCAAGTTATGTAAAACGATTAAAAAAACGACTCTAACCGGTGTTGTGCACAAATGTCATTCGCCAAGCCACTGGCGGGGTGACACGTGTCACCCTCCTATTGTCCCTCAAAAAACGTCTTCCGAAAAATATCCACAATGGCCAAAATCTCGAAAACAAAGTGGGCCCCACAAAACCGTAAATTTCTCCCGTGGGCCCCACGTGACCATTTCCGAAAATAAAATCTCAAAATTCTAATATAATCTATGAAGTCCAAATACCAAATCTGGGAATCAAATTCCCATTAACGAACCTTTTTCTTCACAAATAACCGGAAACTTTTCCGTCGAAAACTCACATCTTTCTTTCTTTTCAAAATTTCTGCCGTACTCTCGTACGTACGTCCTCACATACATACCCTGCAACTACGGGGTATAACATTAGGCAATCTAAGCACAATCACGGGATAGATCATCTAAGGAGTAGGATTTACTCACTTTACCATAAGGAATCATGCTAGAAGAAGAGGAGATAGTTCACATACCTTTTCGGCTTAATCCACACGCTAAGTCGAACACGTCGCACGTAGAATTGTGAACCTATAATGACCACAACACTACTATCAACTTCTAGTTTCTAACGTAGAATGATACTTAGTATAAGGTCTCTTATTCTACGGAAAATTAGGCAGCACTTCCTTTGTTTCTACGTACTTTTCTACCTTTTTCCAAGGCCCGAAATCAACAACCAATACGCCATATTTGAGGCACAACCAACAACTAACCAAAGGGGATTACACGTCTAACAGGACGTGTAAAATTCTGCCCCACAATTCATATAAAACAGTCCAATACTTTTAAGGCATTCGGCCACAATAACAACAACTCCTAAATCCTTCTCCTTAATTCTTTTTAATCCAATTCTCATTCCAACATGTTATATAAGTTATACTAACTATCAAAAATCATATTTCCTTTATTATATAACATGTAACAAGTGATAACACCAATAAGAATGATTAACAACTTCAATGGCTAACATGTCATGCCTCAGTTTCAATTCTCCAGCATGGTCCAAACATTTTTAAAACTCCATTCTTTATATCACAAGTTATCTATATACAACTACAACATAAAATCTTCAATCACCTTAAGAAGACAATGATCCTTACCTCAATATGCCCAAAAATAATCCAAGTTCACAAGTCGATCCTTAGCATATTCCTTGCTCCCATTCTTCACGTTCCAATCTGCAATATACAACCACTATAAGCTTATAAAGAACTCCTCTTCAAGTTCCAACTCAAAATATGAAGAACACCTTAGGGTTTCAAGGTGCGACTAACGGTTCATCATAGAATTTCCGAGCTTTAAAGGGTTGGTTATGCTTAGTATACCATTAGGGATCTTAGGTTTGAATATGGGGATTTATCAACAAAGATTGAAGAATTTTTCTCTTGGAAATAATGCCTTCGCCGAGAGCTCTTTAGAGTGCACCACAAGATCTTGAAATTTCTCTAAGTGTGAAGAAGTCTTGCACCTCTATGTGTATATATAAAGTAGATAAGGAAGGGGATCATGACAAGTGTAGGGACAAGGTTGGGGACAAGTGTGTATGGGACCTACTTGTCCACTTGTCCAACAAATATCTTGCACACACTTGGCCACTTGGCCACCATGGTTCTCGCCCAACATGGGCCCATGTGGGGGTGACACGTGTCGCCCTCCTATTGGTCCAAAATATTTCATCCTCCGAAATATCCATAATTGGTCAAAATGTCGAAAGCTTTGTGGGCCCCACAAAACAGTAAAATTTCTCGGGTGGGCCCCACATGACCAAATCCAAAAATAAAATTCCATAATTCCAATAAATTCCATAAGTCTTACTTACAAATTTTGAGAACCCAATTTCAATTAATAAACTTTTTTCCTTCACGAGGTTCGGATAATTTTCCTTAGGAAAAAGAAATCTTTCATTTGTTCCATACTTAAAGTCTTGTTTTCCCACGTACGCTCTCGTATACATGTCTTGAAACTACGGGGTGTAACATTTCCCCCCCCCCCCCTTAGAAATATTCGTCCCGAATGTTCATAGTCGGTCTTCAAGCTATACAAACTCCGGCATAGCCTCCTTACTATGCCTGTCAATCAATACTCCACAAGACCAACGATGCCACACACGACCACCATAAATCATATAAATACATATCAATGGACCTTCATCCGCGGTCCTTCTCACAAAACTCAAAGGTCACAGTCTTCAAAAACGGGATCTTTAGAGGTTCCTTTCTTTTTCCCGTATTAGGGATGACCCTGTCGTATTCTAAGTCATGGGACTAACATTATTTGTGTTACACCCCGTAAGTCCAGGACATGTATAAGAGAATGTACGTAAGGAATCAAGACTTGGAAATTGGTACGAAAGGAAGAATTGTTTTTCCGACGGAAAATCTTCCGGACGTCGGAAAGGAAAAATGTTCGTTGTTGAGAATTGGATTCTCAAAAAGCATTATTTGAATAGTATGGAACTTTTAACATTTTGGAAATTTATTTTTACGGATTTGGTCACGTGGGGCCCACCCGAGGAATTTTACGTTTTGTGGGGCCCCCGAGGGTTACGGAATTTTATGGTCGAATGAGAGGGCGACATGTGGCACCCCCACATGGTCTTGGTCGAAATTATAGTAAGGGTAAAATGGTCATTGACCACCTTGGAAGATTAGTCTTGCTAGCATGACATTGTTGACTTGTCAACTTGTCCACATGGGCTTGATCCCTGTGATCTTCATCTAGGCCTCACAATTGTTATAATATTGGCCATACAATGTGTTATATAAGCATACTAGTAGTAGCAAGACTTGTCATTTTACACTTAGAGAAATTTGAGAGACTTGTCTTGCACATTATAGTGCTCTCGGCTTTGTCCCATTTCCAACAAGAAAATTTTGTAGTTTTGATCCATTAGCCACAAGACTTTAACCCAATGTCCCTTAGGGTATTGTAAGGATATCTCAATAGAAAGATTTCGGAAAAACGCATTTTTACGTTAGTCGCAAGGCGTAAACTAAAGGAGTTCTTCAACTTTGAAGTTGGAACTTGAAGATGGGTTCTTCATAGGCCTCTAAGGAGTGCTTGGAGCGAATTGGAACCTAAGGAAAGGAGCAAAGAATTGCTAAGGCGCGACTTTGAATCTTGGAAATTTTAAGGGCTTGGAAAGGTATAAATTTTGTGGTTTTAGCAATTAAGTTTACTTATTGATTGTAGCTATGGTTATTATCAAGCATGAGATGTATAGTATGAAGTTTGATAATTTTATTGGCTATTGGAACCCTAATCCGAAAACTAGCATGTTAGCCTTAAGACTACAATTCAAGTTGATTATTCGTTTAAGTCGTAGCATGTTGTATAAGAAAGAAATTGTAGTTGTTGAAGTTGTTTATGACTATATAACATGTTAGACCTTAGAACTTGGAATTTGAAAAGGATTGGAAAAGACTTTGAATTGTGGTTATGTTGTTAGCCGAGAATGGCTTGATTATGGACTAAGTTGGTATTAATTGTGGGGCGGAATTTTACACGTATTGTAAGGCGTGTAATCCCCTTTGTTTGGTTGTTATTTGAGCCTTAAATGTGGCGTGTTGGTTATTGTATTCGGCCTTGAAAAAGGTGGCAAAGTGAGTAGAAACAAAGGAAGTGCTGCTCGATTTTCCGTAGAATTAGAGACTGTATACTTAGTATTATTCTACGTTAGAGACTAGAAGTTGATAGTCTTGTTGTGACCATTATAGGTTGACACTTCTACGTACGGCGTATTCGGCTTAGCTTGTGGATATTAGCCGAAAAGGTATGTGAACTATCTCCTCTTCTAGCATGATTCCTTAAGATAAAGAAAGTATGTCCTACTCCTTAAATGATCCATTCCTTGGTTGTATTTGGATTGCCTAAAATAGAATTCGTTCTATGTACTCCCTTGATTGTACTTTGATGTTTAAATTGTAAGTTGTATAATCCATTTCCTTAGTGAAGTTTGGATTCTTAAAAGTGAAAGTATTTTACTTAAAGTACATGGAGTCTTGAAAAGGAAGTGGTTTTCAAACCTTTTGGCTAGTGCCTTAGTTCCAAAACCTAAAGGTCATTATAATGACTTTAGGGGAGTCAAAGGAGTGATTTACTAAATTGTTTTAAAAGAGGAGAAATGACATGATTTAAGAGAAGTAACTTGTTTTAAAGGTGTAAGTTACTTGAGGTTTAAAAGTAGAAGAAACTTGTTTTCTAAATATTAAGAGACTTGAAGTATTTTGAAAGTTAAGAACTTGATTTGTAAGTATGTGATACTTGGTTTTAATAGTATAAGTCTCTTGGTTATAAAAGGAATGAAATTGTCTAAAAACCATAAAGGGTTATAACGGCTTTATGAGAAGTTGGTTATAACGACTTTATGGAGGGTTTAGAAAGTTGTCTATTTTGATTAATGGGCATAAGTTGCCTTGATGGTGAAAATTTGAAGGTACTTGATTTCAAGCTTTGAAATGAGTTTTCTAAAGTGTAGTAACTTACTTTGAAAAATAGACACACCTTGATACTACGGGTGTTAGTATCTTGGGGTATTACATAAAAAGGAGTCCTTTAAAAAAGAATGTACGTACGTAGTACTTTGGCTTGATTAATTGAGAATTATTCTAAGTGTGCCTTGATAAGTACTTTGGCTTGATTAATTGAGAATTAGTCTAAGTGTGCCTTGATAAGTACTTTGGCTTGATTAATTGAGAATTAGTCTAAGTGTGCCTTGATAAGTACTTTGGCTTGTTTAATTGAGAATTATTCTATTTGTGTCTTGATAAGTACTTTGGCTTGTTAATTGAGAATTATTCTATTTGTGCCTTGATAAGTACTTTGGCTTGTTAAATGAGAATTATTCTATTTGTGCCTTGATAAGTACTTTGGCTTGTTAATTGGGAATTTTTCCATGTGTGCCTTGATAAGTACTTTGGCTTGATTAATTGAGAATTGCTTATGTGTGCTGGTGATAGCCTTTGAGTGCAAGTATTATGTTTTATTGCGTTGCCGCGACTCTCGGTTGGAGGGCCGGCTGTCTTGTTGTAACTTACTTGGACGTACCGACAGTGATGTGGGATTCCACGGGTATGCTTCCGTTATTTGTAGTACTTGGGTTAAATTCCCGTATTTTTATAAAAGATCTGGTAGTGCTTATATGTTGTTTGACGGCCGGTCGAGATAGGGTAAGAGTATAAGTGAGGGGTAAACCCCCAAGACGCTATACCACCTTCTCCAGGGTAAGAGTATAAATGAGGGGTAAACCCCCAAGACATTATACCCCCTACTTGTTTTGTTTGATGGTTGATCGAGATAGAGTAAGAGTATAAGTGAGGGGTAAACCCCCAATACGTTATACCACCTTCTCCAGGGTAAGAGTATAAATGAGGGGTAAACCCCCAAGACATTATACCCCCTGCTTGTTTTGTTTGATGGTCGGTCGAGATAGGGTAAGAGTATAAGTGAGGGGTAAACCCCCAAGACGCTATACCACCTTCTCCAGGGTAAGAGTATAAATGAGGGGTAAACCCCAAGACATTATACTCGCTTACCACCGCTCGTCTTCCTACTTGCCCGCATGCTTTTAGGACACAGTGGGACTTGGTGTTCATGTATGCCTATTGGCGTTATATTATATCATGGATCACGGTGAGGAAGGATTCCACGCATGAATGATATTATGGGCGTGAGACCCATGGTTATATTTAGTAATGATTTGAGGCACGCGTCACGACTTGATATGATCGTTTATGTATTATGATCGTAGGTTGGTTATCATACATGTCTCTGCTTTGTTTAGATGTTATGATTTCATTACATTACTTATCGCTTCACATACTTGGTACATTCTTCAGATCGACCTCTTGGGCCGCGTCATGCCGCAGGTTTAGGTACGCTGTTTGGTGATCGGCAGGTGTAGGATCCTGCTCAAAGTTTTGGATAGCTCCTTCGGTTGGGGAGTTTATCTTTTTGGTTTAAGTTCTTTCAAGATGTGTTTTGTACATTATGGTACGGGACCTTGTCCCGTCATAGTTCAGTATAACTCTTAGAGGTCTGTATTCATATGTGGGATTGGACTCATATTCAGTGTAGTGTATTTTATTATGTATATTATATGGCAGCCTTGTCGGCTTTGCCCTTGCACGTAAGTTGGTTAAAAAAAAAGGGAGGTGTTATTTAAATTCCGCAGTTTACTTGTGTTGATAGGGAGAAGGGTGCCCAGGTAGGGCACCAGTCACGGGCCCGGGGTTCGGGGCGTGACAAGTGTCTTTTATGTATATTATACGGTAGCCTTGTCGGCTTTACCTTGCACGTACGTTGGTTTTAAAAAAAAAAGATGAGGTGTTATTTAATTTCCGCAGTTTACTTAGTTGTTAAGATAGGCGGTGCCTGTGTAGGCACCCACGAGCCCGGGGTTCGGGGCGTGACAGAGTCGTATCAGAGCAGTCAGTCCTCGGAATGTCTAAAGACCGTGTCTAGTAGATTCTTGATTATCGGTGTGTTGCGCGCCACACCCATAAACAGGAGGCTACAGGACATTTAGGAGTTGGTTTCTATTATTTTCACTCTAAGATCGTGCCATAGAGCTGTGTTAGTAAGATAATTCCTCTCTGACGTGATTTTGTGTTACAATTATGCCTCCAAGGAGGGCAACAAGGGCAAAGAAGTAGCGAGAGCTACTAGTCGACTCGAAGAGTTGATAGGGCTTATCCCGTGGTATACCGGATGTTGTTCATGATCGGTGAGTCCTTCGCGCCAGTTTTGAGACCCAAGACGAGCCTCCGTTCTCGATTAGGAGAAGACTATAGGTCAGCGAGGAAGCGGTTATGTTATTGACCAAGATAGCGGTGCTACAGATTTCATCACAGGAGGTTATTCGGCCGCAAGACAGGTGTACAGAGGTAGAGGCCAACGCGGAGATCGGCGTAAGAGGCTGGGATCGGTTGGTTTTCCGGTGAGTTTTGGGCGAGCCGCCTCAAGAAATGAGTGAGATATTCATCCCAGCCTACCCAGTACATACCCCCGCAGTTCACAAGTGGGATATTGGACCCCACAAGGTATTTAGGAGCCGGTCCAAGCTCCAGGGGTCGAGGTTCTCAGAGGAGCAGAGGACTTTCTCGGTCGAGGCCACCTATTCCTTAGTGTATCAGATGTGGTAAGCGCTATTCGGGAAATGCCACAGGTACGTGTTTTGTTTTGTGGCCGTCCGCCATATTCGGAGGGTATGTCCTTTTACAAAGAGCACCGGTGAGGTGGCTCAGCCTATGAGGCCGATGGTTGATTCCCTTTCCTCCACACCGCAATGCGTCCCGAGGTGGTGTTCGGATGTCACCAAGATGGTAGAGAGGTCGTGGTGGAGTTTATAGTTCGGTCGATCCTTCGAACCGCATAGAGGACGTGACTACTGGGCAGGATCAGGAGGCAACATCTCATGGGGTTACAGGTATATTTTGATTCTTTTGAATCATACGTGCATTGATAGATTCAGATTTTACCCTAGCGTATATGTTTTCCCTTTATTGCTAGAGTTGTAAAGTGATAGTACCCCAGAGGTAGGGATACTTTGATTAGTAAAGTGAAAAGTTAAGAATATTGACATGAATGATAAGTGAGCTGAGACTAGAGTTGTGTAGAGTTCACACGTAGAAATTGCCCCATAACAGTGTAAGACCGATAGGGAAGAATGTGCAGTGGGAATACTTTGGCTTATGTGACGAACCTCTAAGTGAATAGGGGATAGGGTAAGAAGTACCTTGAGATAAGAGAGAGATTTATTCCAGACGAAGAATGAGAAGTTAAGTGTGACGATGGGTCGGGTTATGGACTCATTTCGGGTCAACCGATAGTATGGAATGGGGTGATGTTAGTTGGTAATAGTCCAATATGTGATAGGTCCGGGATGCAAAGCCCAAGTTTAGTTGATCTTGTACATATGCTCAAATAAGTTTGGAAATGCACGAAAGTATGACAAGTAAGGAAAGAAAGGAACCTCTAAGGATCCCGTGTTTGGGAAGATCAGAACCTTCGAGTTTTGTGAGAAGGGACCGTGGATGTAAGGTCCATTATTATGTTCACGTGTGTTATGTGGTGGCCATGTGTGGCATCGTTGGTCCGTGCGATTTTGATTGATAGGCATAGTATAGAGTTTATGCCGGAGTTTGTATAGCTTGGCAACCGACTAAGAACATTCGGGGACGAATGTTTCTAAGGGGGGAAGAATGTTACACCGCGTAAGTCCAGGACATGTATAAGAGAATGTACGTAAGGAATCAAGACTTGGAAATTGGTACGAAAGGAAGAATTGTTTTTCCGACGGAAAATCTTCCGGACGTCGGAAAGGAAAAATGTTCGTTGTTGAGAATTGGATTCTCAAAATGCATTATTTGAAGAGTATGGAACTTTTAACATTTTGGAAATTTATTTTTACGGATTTGGTCACGTGGGGCCCACCCGAGGAATTTTACGTTTTGTGGGGCCCCCGAGGGTTACGGAATTTTATGGTCGAATGAGAGGGCGACACGTGGCACCCCCACATGGCCTTGGTCGAAATTATAGTAAGGGTAAAATGGTCATTGACCACCTTGGAATATTAGTCTTGCTAGCATGACATTGTTGACTTGTCAACTTGTCCACATGGGCTTGATCCATGTGATCTTCATCTAGGCCTCACAATTGTTATAATCTTGGCCATCCAATGTGTTATATAAGCATACTAGTAGTAGCAAGACTTGGCATTTTACACTTAGAGAAATTTGAGAGACTTGTCTTGCACATTATAGTGCTCTCGGCTTTGTTCCATTTCCAACAAGAAAACTTTGTAGTTTTGATCCATTAGCCACAAGACTTTAACCCAATGTCCCTTAGGGTATTGTAAGGATATCTCAATAGAAAGATTGCGGAAAAATGACGTTTTCGTATTAGTCGCAAGGCGGAAACTTAAGGAGTTCTTCAACTTTGAAGTTGGAACTTGAAGATGGGTTCTTCATAGGCTTCTAAGGAGTGCTTGGAGCGGATTGGAACTTAAGGAAAGGAGCTAAGAATTGCTAAGGCGCGACTTTGAATCTTGGAAATTTTAAGGGCTTGGAAAGGTATAAATTTTGTCGTTTTAGCAATTAAGTTTACTTATTGATTGTAGCTATGGATATTAGCAAGCATGAGATGTATAGTATGAAGTTTGATAATTATATTGGCTATTGGAAACCTAATCCGAAAACTAGTATGTTTAGCCATAAGATTGGAATTCAAGTCGATTATTAGTTTAAGTCGTCGCATGTTGTAGAAAGAAGGAAATTGTAGTTGTTGAAGTTGTTTATGACTATATAACATGTTAGACCTTAGAACTTGGATTTGGAAAAGATTTGGAAATGACTTGTGTTGTGGTTTAGGTTGGCCGAGAATGGCTTGATTATGGACTTAGTAGGTATTAAATTGTGGGGCGAAATTTTACACGTATTGTAAGGCGTGTAATCCCCTTTGTTTGGTTGTTGTTTGGAGCCTTAAATGTGGCGTGTTGGTTATTGTATTCGACCTTGAAAAAGGTGGCAAAGTGAGTAGAAACAAAGGAAGTGCTGCCCGATTTTCCGTAGAATTAGAGACCGTATACTTAGTATTATTCTACGTTAGAGACTAGAAGTTTATAGTCTTGTTGTGACCATTATAGGTTGACACTTCTACGTACGGCGTATTCGGCTTAGCTTGTGGATTTAGCCGAAAAGGTATGTGAACTATCTCCTCTTCTAGCATGATTCCTTAAGATAAAGAAAGTATGTCCTACTCCTTAAATGATCCATTCCTTGGTTGTATTTGGATTGCCTAAAATAGAATTTGTTCTTTGTACTCCTTTGATTGTACTTTGATGTTTAAATTGTAAGTTGTATAATCCATTTCCTTAGTGATGTTTGGATTCTTAAAAGTGAGAGTATTTTACTTAATGTACATAGAGTCTTGAAAAGGAAGTGGTTTTCAAACCTTTTGGCTAGTGCCTTAGTTCCAAAACCTAAAGGTCATTATAATGACTTTAGGGGAGTCAAAGGAGTGATTTACTAAATTGTTTTAAAAGAGGAGAAATGACATGATTTAAGAGAAGTAACTTGTTTTAATGGTGTAAGTTACTTGAGGTTTAAAAGTAGAAGAAAATTGTTTTCTAAATATTAAGAGACTTGAAGTATTTTGAAAGTTAAGAACTTGATTTGTTAGTATGTGATACTTGGTTTTAATAGTATAAGTCTCTTGGTTATAAAAGGAATGAAATTGTCTAAAAACCATAAAGGGTTATAACGGCTTTATGGGAAGTTGGTTATAACGGCTTTATGGAGGGTTTAGAAAGTTGTCTATTTTGATTAATGGGCATAAGTTGCCTTGATGGTGAAAATTTGAAGTTACTTGATTTCAAGCTTTGAAATGAGTTTTCTAAAGTGTAGTAACTTACTTTGAAAAATAGACACACCTTGATACTACGGGTGTTAGTATCTTGGGGTATTACATAAAAAGGAGTCCTTTAAAAAAGAATGTACGTACGTAGTACTTTGGCTTGATTAATTGAGAATTATTCTAAGTGTGCCTTGATAAGTACTTTGGCTTGATTAATTGAGAATTAGTCTAAGTGTGCCTTGATAAGTACTTTGGCTTGATTAATTGAAAATTAGTCTAAGTGTGCCTTGATAAGTACTTTGGATTGTTTAATTGAGAATTATTCTATTTGTGCCTTGATAAGTATTTTGGCTTGTTAATTGAGAATTATTCTATTTGTGCCTTGATAAGTACTTTGGCTTGTTAAATGAGAATTATTCTATTTGTGCCTTGATAAGTACTTTGGCTTGTTAATTGGGAATTTTTCCATGTGTGCCTTGATAAGTACTTTGGCTTGATTAATTGAGAATTGTCTATGTGTGCTGGTGATAGCCTTTGAGTGCAAGTATTATGTTTTATTGCGTTGCCGCGACTCTCGGTTGGAGGGCCGGCTGTCTTGTTGTAAGTTACTTGACGCATCGGTGATGTGGGATTCCACGGGTATGCTTCCGTTATTTGTAGTACTTGGGTTAAATTCCCGGAATTTTATAAAAGACCTGGTAGTGCTTATATGTTGTTTGACGGCCGGTCGAGATAGGGTAAGAGTATAAGTGAGGGGTAAACCCCCAAGACGCTATACCACCTTCTTCAGGGTAAAAGTATAAATGAGGGGTAAACCCCCAAGACATTATACCCCCTGCTTGTTTTGTTTGATGGTCGATCGAGATAGGGTAAGAGTATAAGTGAGGGGTAAACCCCCAAGACGCTATACCACCTTCTCCAGGGTAAGAGTATAAATGAGGGGTAAACCCCTAAGACATTATACCCCCTGCTTGTTTTGTTTGATGGTCGGTCGAGATAGGGTAAGAGTATAAGTGAGGGGTAAACCCCCATGACGCTATACCACCTTCTCCAGGGTAAGAGTATAAATGAGGGGTAAACCCCCAAGACATTATACCCCCTGCTTTACCACCTACTCGTCTTCCTACTTGGCCCGTACAGTTTTTAGGACACAGGTGGGACTTGGTGTTCATGTATGCCTATTGGCGTTATATTATATCATGGACTGCCGGCAGTGAGGAAGGTGTCACGACCCGATCTCGGGCCCGTGACTGGTGCCTTACCCCGGGCACCCTAGTGATAACAACATCAGAGAAAATCAGCGGAAATAAAAACTTAACCAGGAAACAAGAGACAACATAAGAAAACAGGCTAACCAAAACGGTCACCTTCATGTATATACATATAACTGAACAGTTAATATCCTTTACAAACCCTGCCCACAACAGTACTACAGACCTCTAAGAATGTAACAACATCTATGACGGGACAGGGCCCCGCCATACCCCTGAATGTACAAGTATCTACAATGACAGGGGACTATACCAAAAAAAGATAAGCCTCCGGAGAAACGGAGCTTCCCAACGCTGAACTGCGATCCTATGAGCGAGGATCAACAACTGGTGTACCTCTACCTGCGGCATGAACGCAGCCCCCCGAAGGAGGTCAGTACAACAGGTACCAAGTATGTGAAACTGAAAATACTGTAATGAAATCACATTTCATCATTTTATAAAACCATTTCGCAATAAATAAACAGTTAGGTCAAGTAAGGGGACGCATATCCCCAGAATAATCACTCACACATAACTATGGGTCTCACGCCCATAATATCAATCATGCCCGTGGAACTCATTCCTCACTGCCGGCAGTACATGATGTGAAACAACACCCATATGTGAACCTGAACACTAGATCCTGCCTGCGTCATCAAACCGATCGGGCCAAGTAGAATAGCCAACTACCAGTCCAAAAGCTAGTCATATCCCTTCACGGGCAAGGTACGAAAGCCAACTACCAGTCCAAAAGCTAGCCACGCAACTGGCCGAGGCAAGTATCTTAAGCTAACGTACCCTAGCCTACCGTCTCACGAGATATGACCGAGGCAAGTATCTTAAGCTATCTACCAGAGCCTACCGATACACGAGAAATGACCAGGACAAGTATCTAAAGTGTGCCTGAACCACATGTACAAATCAAGCCCGTGATCGCTCGTCACCGCGGCAAGCTTCATGGATTAGCGGTCCATGGACAAATAACATAATCCTCACAATGACCGCATGCCCCAAAGATCTTACTCCTGAAAGCATGGCCATGAAACCATCCTACTATACCCGTGGACCATCCATCGTGTCAGTATGTCCAAAGGAAATAACAAGATAATACTCAAAGTGGACGCATACTCGTGGACCATCCAACGTGTCAGTATGTCCAAAAGAAATAACCAGATAATACTCAAAGTGGGACGATACTCGTGGACCATCCAACGTGTCGGATGTCCAAGCAATCAATCGATAGCCGCCTCCTGCAGAGTCACTAGAGTACGAAACAAAACACCTGCCCATCAAAGGCTATCATAACAAGCATAGGCAAGTTCAACGTACTTTCATTTTATATCAACAATCCGGTTTCAACCCCAAAATACTACATACTTTCATTCTTTCAAAAGACCTCTTTTTACGTAAAAGCCACACGATACTAATATTCGTAGTATTAAAACACGTTTCTTTTCAAACCAAATTACTTCACTTTCGTAAAAATCTTTACAAGACTTTTAAAATCAAGTACTCTATACTTTTAAACCAAATGCTTTTCTTGTAAAACAACATCAAGTATACTCTTTAAAACCCAAAACTTACTCTTTTCAAAACAAGTAACCTATACTTAAATCAAGTTACTTCTCCTTTTTCCGAAATCAAGTCGTTTATAAGTCAAGTCTCTTATCTTTCAAGATCAAGTCGTTTATCTTTCAAAATCAAATCTTTCTTTTATCGTAATAAAGTCGTTATAAAAAAAATCCCATAAAGCCAATATAACACGTTATGTTTTAAAAAAAATTCATTTCACACATACGCTCACCGTACTATATAGTTCACAACAATCATGCTCAAGAGTATAGGAAGAATCACATACCTCTTCGGCTTAATCCACAAGCCAAGTCAAGTATGCCGCGCGTAGAAGATCTACCTATAATAACCACAATATATCTATCAATCTCTAGTTCTCTTCGTAGCATAATCTAAGCAAACAGTTCCCTATTTTACGGAAAATTCGGCAGCACCTCCCCCCCTGCAATCACATACATAACCTCCCCCTAACAAGGCCTGCTACTAAGCCAACAACTCCAAGGGGATTACACGTCTAACCGGACGTGCACAATTCTGCCTAACAATAATACTACACAAGCCTACTGTAAGATACAGTTCAATGTAAATACAGTTCAAACCTTTATAATCATCCTTCCAATATATCTTATACTTAATTCTAAACTACTACAATATGTAATATCCAATTACAATAGAGGGACATAAATCATTACCTCGATAAGCCAAAAAATTATCCAAGATTATAAGTCGATCCTGAGCAACGTTTAGCTCCAAATCCTTATGCTCCAACCCGCTCCAAGCGACCCTTAGAAGTTTCTAAACAACTTCTCTAAACACTTCAACCAAGCTATGAAGATTTTTCAAGGGTTTCATTTGCGACTATTTGGGAAAAAAGTAGTATTTCCGGGCTCCTAGTATTAAAATAACCTTGGAATACAACTAGGGATACTAGGCTAAGGTATTTGGGATAATACTACAATACTTAAAATATTTTCTACACAAGTGGGGGGAGGGGGACGAAAACCATACAAAGGGAAAGGGATATTTTTGCCTTGGAAAGTCTTTAAGTGTGGATGAATATTATGTCTTGCACTATGGGGTATTTATAGAAGAATCAAGGGCCAAGATCAATGTAAGTGTATGGTCAAGATTGGGCCATGTGTGTGTGGGTCCCACCACACCACATGGCCAACAAAACAAGACAAGTGGCTTGCCACTGTAAGGCCACGGCGAGGGACAAGTGTCTAGCCACTTGTCCCACCATTTCGGCCAAGGTGGCCACATGGGGGTGACACGTGTCGCCCCCTACTCATCCAAAATATTTCGTCTTCCGAAAATATCCAAAATACCGAAAATCTCAAAAACAAAGTGGGCCCCACAAAACCGTAAATTTCTCCCGTGGGTCCCACGTGACCATTTCCGAAAATAAAATCTCATAATTCTAATATAATCCAAGAAGTCCAAATACCAAATATGAGAATCCAATTCCCACTAACGAACCTTTTTCCTTCACAAAACCCGGAAACTTTTCCGTCGAAAAATCACATGTTTCTTTCTTTCCAAAATTTCTGTCGTATTCTCGTACGTACGTCCTCACATACATACCCTGGAACTACGGGGTATAACATTCTTCCCCCCTTAGAAACATTCGTCCTGAATGTTCTTTCTAAGTCTCCAAACGCACTGCTGGCAGATAGTCTCCACTACTACACTTACAAAACCGATCATGCCACCAATGGCCAGAATATAACATGTGCTCAAAACTCAAATCCAAGCCAACGAGGAATCATTTCTAATCTCACAAAAGCTCCCACTAGCTTCAATTTCCTCTAAGGCCATCCCCGACCTTCACGATCCGATTCTGGTCGAACGTATCCACGAACCCGTACGATGGTTACCTAAACTTGGGCCTAGCACCCTCGTGACCCTATCACAAAGCGGGACCACCACAAATCGACCCCACCTTAATCCGGGCTGCGGGTTGACCCGCGATCTTGCCTCAACCCGACCCATTTACCGCGCCAAGCTCTTGTTCCCCGATCCGGAACAATCTCACTAATCAAGTCACGAAAAAAAACTAGTGGTCTTCTTAGCTCAACTACCCTCTTACATTTCACACCACTCAGGGACTTATCACACAAATATACCCCACGTATACTATGCACTCCGACAAAGGTCAATCGTAAACAAAATCTTTTACTCAAGACGGCCTCGCATCTAAGGTCTCCACGTATAATATTCTAAGGCTCACAATTTCCCTGTCCCCAATCTTACCTTTTCAACTACCCATGTTTTCAAATCACAACTAACACAATGCCATCAGAACATAATACTTTAAAATATCCTCATCTTATCACACATACTAATCTCTAGAGGGTTAAGGATATACCTGAAATCAAAATAGGCGGTTCCAAGGACCGCTAGAACTGGGAACTTCCACCACGACCCCTGCCACGGCCTGCCGGTGCATGAACACCCTGCCTAGCTATCGAAGGCGAAGAACCCGCAACAGATCCCGAAGGCCGAGTCTCTACATCCGCGCTACCTCTGGTTGGACAATTCCTCGCAAAATGGCCCTGCTGGCCGCATGTAAAACAAACTTTCTGAATACCGTGACACTCCCCCGCATGGGGTTTACCACACTGGCCACACCGAGGTTGGGGTGGCTTCATCCGGCCAACACTCCCACTCAAAAACTCAACCTGGAGCCCGACCGCTTCCCGAATACCTGGATGTCCCAAGATAGAGGACCACTCTGTACTGGCGGAGGCGCATAACTAGTCTGCTGCTGAGGCGGTCCGCCTTGAAAGTTACCAAAGGACCCTACCGCCCTGGCCTTCTTCTGCTGGTATCGTCAATCCGCCGCCTCTCCGCCTCACACCTGCGCATAAGCCTACATGCGGGCAATGTCCATGCCCGGCTGAAGAGCTACACCCGAGCAACTCTATGCTAAGTAATCGTCCAGCCCTGTGACATAGCGGTGCACTTTGTCCTCCATGTCTGCCACTAACGCAGGGACATATCGAGCCAACGAGTCGAACTCCACGTTGTACTCCCGAACCGTACGCCTCTGCCTCAAAGATCAAAATCTGGCCCGTGCTCTCCTCATCTGCGGAGGCAAGAAATGGCTGAGAAATGCCTCCGAGAACTCGTCCCACACAGCTAGAGGCGCATGCTCCCCCCGGGACAGCTCCCACGAATCAAACCAATCGACTGCAGTATCACGCAGCCGATGCGAACCTAGGACCACCGACTCGGTCTCTGAAGCCTTGATCACCCTCATGATCCGTCAGAATCGCTTGATGAACTCCTGCGGATCATCCTCAGGCCTTGACCCATAGAACTCAGGTGGGCTGCAGCTCAAAAAGTCCCGTAGTCTCAAACTATCTGCTCTGGGGTGAACTATGGGTGCTGCCGGAACCTCTGACTCTCGTCTGTCCTCGTGTCTAGCCACAATCCTAGATAGTAACTTGTTACACCCCGTATTTACAGGACATGATTTAAGAACGTACGTAAGAACTCACAAGTGTTGAGAATTGAGACTTGTAAAAATTTATCGGAATTATGAAATTGTCGGAAAACGAATATTGTGACGAATGGGAGGGCGACACGTGTCACCCCCCCTTAGAATGCCTTGGACGAAATTGATCATGGACAAAAGGGTCATTTGACCCTTGTTAGGAAGACAAGTCTTGATAGCCTTAGAGCTTGACAACATTGACCAAGTCAAAGGTCCCACTAGTCTTGATATTTAATTAGACCTCATCCAAACCACCCATTTGTTTAGATCTTAACCCTCCTTTGCACTATATTATACTACTAGTAGTGAGACAAGTTCCATACTTAGCCAAAATTTACACAAATTGGAAGAACAAGCTTAGTTGCTCTCGGGTTCCTTGCATTTTGAAAAGAGAAATTTTTTGTTTGTTGTCCAATAAGCCCCACACTTTAAACCAAGGTTCCTATGTGTATTGTAGGCATATCTCAATAGAAAAATCTCGGAAAAGATAGTTTTCGGGTTAGTCGCAAAGTGAAAACCTAGTGGCTTTCTAGGTTTTGGATTGAAAGTTTGAAGGAAAGTTGTTGGTGTGGTTCTAAGGGTCTCAACTAGCGGATTGTAGTGTCTTGAAGAGGCTCTAAGTTGCTAAGGAGCGACTTCAGATTTGAAGATTGGATTAAGATTCGCTGAGGTATAATCTTGTTCTTTGAAAGTGTTACAAGATTATTTATATTGTTGTTAGCTTTACTTATTGCTAGCATGAAGTATATGTGTTGAAGTTTGTAAGGATTATGGATTGATTGTAGCCTTGAAAAATCCGAAATGTAATATAAGCCATGTGAAGTTGGATTACAATTTGGTCGTTTACTAGAATCGTCGCATGTTGCCTACTTGAAGATTATAGTAGTTATAATCAAATGCGACTTGATATCATGTTATACTAACAACTTGGATTGAAATGGAAATTGGATAAGAATTGGTGTTATGGTACTCATAGTGGCCGATTTTGACATATAGTTGTATTAATTTTGATATCGTTTGTGGGGCGGAATTTTACACGTCTAATAGGCGTGTAATCCCCTATTGTTGATTGCATTGTTTGGGCCTTAAATGTGGTGTGTTTGGTTATTGTATTCGGCCTTGAAAAAGGTGGCAAAGTAAGTAAAAACAAAGGAAGTGTTGTCCGATTTTCCGTAGAATTTAGTGACTTAGCACTTAGAATATTCTACGTTTGAAGTAAGAGGTTAATGGACGTATTGTAACCATGATAGGTTGAAGAACTAAGTATAGCGTATCCTACTTGAAGAATGGAATAGCTCAAGGTTGAAGTACTTTGGAGCATTTTGCTACTTGTCGACAATCGTCGCGAGGTATGTGAACCTCTTCCTTCCTTTGGCACGATTCTATGTATGGAATATACTTATGGTATCATTTCATGTTTCCTTCTACTCTTAGAAGTTAAGAGGTAGTGGTGTGATTTACTCTATGTAGAACTTTTCCTATCCTTTGAGCATGAATAGTTGCACGTATGTAGTACGGTAGACGTACAAGACCTTGATATCCTTTACTAGTTTTATGAATAGCCAAGTCGGGTGAGTTAGGAGATTAACTCACTTCTTTGAGAGTATTAAGGATGTCTAATGTTTTATTAAAGTTAAGGGACTTGAAGAGTTTTAAAGTATTTGATACTTGTTTCATTTTAAACGTATAAGTCCCTTGGATAGGAAATTGTATTTAGCTAAGGCATAAAGTGAATATAACGACTTTATGGGGAGTTGGTTATATTTGCTTTATGGAAAGATAAATGACTTGATTTTAGTGAAAAAGGCAACTTGATTTTTAAGGCATCAATTGCCTAAGGTTGTATAATAAAAGGAGTCACTTGATTTCTAAAGGTTAAGAGACTAATTATATTTTTGAAAGTTAAGTGAATTTATTTGAAAGTATTTAATACTTGGTTTCAAAAAGTAGAAGTCTCTTGGTTAGAAAAGGAATGAGTTTGTCTAAAACCATAAAGGGTTATAACGGCTTTATGGGAAGTTGGTTATGACGGCTTTATGGAAGGTTAAGAGAATGGTTTTCTCTAATAATGTAATAAAAGAAATAACTTGTATTAAGGAAGGGCAATGTGATTTAAAGGTATCACTTGCTTAAAGCTTTTAAGTAAGAAGTCACGTAATTTAGAAGCCGGTTATTGAATTTCTAAAAAGGGTAATATGACTTGTCTTAAAAAAAGTAGAGATGACTTGATACTGCGGTTGTCAGTGTCTTGGAAGTTTTATTTGAAAAAGAGTCTTTCTAAAGAAGTAGAGGTGCGTAGTACGTTGGGTTAATGTTATACCCCGTATTTTCAGAGTATGTACGTGAGGACGTACGTAGAAAATTTGAGCCTTAAGTTAGGCAAGTTTCGAAATTTGTACACAACACCCGATTAGAGTCGTTTTTCCGAAAACGTTTCCACGCTTTTGTTGGGAAAATTCCGCTATGTCATTTATAATTTTATGGATTTTTCCGAGAGACGAAACATTTTGGACCAACGAGGGTGACATGTGTCACCTCACATCAAGCAAAGGGACGCGAAATGGCCATTCTTGGCACGTTTTTGTTGCCCAATTTTGGTCAAGGGTTAGGTAGGATATTTTTGTGTAGTTGATGAGCAAGTGGGACCCACAAACACATGGCTTGATCTTGACCTTACACTTGCTATACACTTGGAAGAATCTTGGCCATTGGTTGACCATTTCTTCACCTATAAATACCCCTCCATGTTGATGACCTTCTTCATCCAAAATTGTTCTAAGTGTTAAAAATCTCTCCTCCCCTCAACCTTGAAATCGCCCAACACCCTTCCTTGGTTAAGGCCTTTGGCCGAGCCTCCTCCCCTCAGTGTCTAGCGTGGGTACCCCCTAGCCTAGTTGTTTTCGTATAAGACCCCTTGTTGTGGGAGAGCAATACTCTCCTAGTATTGTTGTAATGTCCAAATACCTTGGCCCAAATACCTTTTAGTATTCCCAAGGTTACACTTATACAAAAGCCCAGAAAATACGATTATACTTCCTTTAGCCACAAAAACGAAACCCTAATGAAATCTTCACCCGTTGTTGAAGTTGTAAGTAGAAGTTGGTTAGAACTTCTAAGGGTTGTTTGGAGCGCTCGGAGTAGGAGCTAAGCGTTGCTCAGGATCGACTTTATACTTGGATAATTTTAGGCTTATCGAGGTAAACACTACTGTCCTTCTATTGTAATTGGAAATTACATAAGTGTTGAATATATAGTTGTTGTATACTATATATAGAACTGAACTTAGTATTGTGGCAATGTCTTTTGACTTAAGCCTGAAGAATAAAGAATTGAACAGTAATCACATAGAAGGATAATAAAGAGAAGAATCGAATCGTAATTACCTGAGGCAGTATTACAAGAGACTTATGTAGCATTCTTGTGTAGTAGAATTGTACGTCCCGGTTAGATGTTAACCCTGGTTGGCTTGGTAGCCACCTCGATAAAGGAGGAGATTTACGCTGCATGTGTGGAGGTGCCGAATTTTCTCGTAGAAAGATAGAAACTTGTGTTTTGGGGTTAATAGACGTTTGTGACCTTTATAGGTGAAAGTACTAAGAGTAGCGTATTCTACTCGAGGAGTGGAAAGGGCTAGCAAGGTTGTAGTACTTGGAGCTTTTTGCTTATTGTCGATAATCGTCGCAGGTATGTGAACCTCTTCCTATCTGTTCTAGCATGATATATGTGAACTATGTAGTACGTAGACGCATACGTGTTAATCGTGTTTGATTGTTCTTAAAACATAAAGTGTTATAACGCTTTATGGGAAGTTGGTTATAATAAACTTTATGTAGGTAAGAAAATACTTTGTGGTTTTAAAAGGTAATCGATGTGAATTATAAATCGCTAGTTATAATAAAGAACTTGATGTATTTCAAAAGATTTATAAATCGTTTTGAAGGAGAGTAACACTTGGTTTTAAAAGGTTTTAAAAAAGTTATACTAGCTTTATGGGAGTTAGGTATAATGTCTTAAGAGAGGTAAAGAAAATGGTTTCTTGATGTTAGAAGTTAAGAGACTTGATCTTATAAGATAAGAGACTTAACTTATTTGTTTTAATGTGAATGTTTGTGAAACCTCATTCGTGAGTAATGAGTACTTGGTTTTATTTAAAGGGATAATGTTTTACTGATTTCGGAAATCAGAATGTGTATCGACAGACCACTGCAGCGTTAATAAAGGAAAATGTATTGAATAATGATGAATTGTATTAAAACCAAGAGAAACCTCCATCCGCATAGAAACTAAGATGAGACAAAATGATATACATTTTCTAGATCATGGTCATTGTAATAAGAATGTTGTAAACAAGAATAACCTACTCTCACGTGAGACATATATTACTCAATTGTTCTAAAAAGGAATCAAGTGATTAAGTTTGGAAACTATGAAACCATTTGAAAATGAGAAGCTTGAGTAATTGAAACTAGGCAAACCGAACTTAGGAAAAGAATGTTGTTACTTGATTTTGAAAAGGGAATGTGGGTTGGTCATTCTAATACTACTGCATCGGGTGACTTTTATAAAAGTAATGGATCTCTTTTAAAAGAACTTAACGTATGTAGTACTTTGGGGTTAAAAACCCGGACTTTGGCATAAAATGAAAGTACTTTGAGTTGTTGTGAAACTTGCCTTTGCTTGTTATTGTGAAACTTGCCTTTGCTGGTTGTTGTGAAACTTGCCTTTGCTTGTTGTTGTGAAACGTGCCTATGCTTGTTGTTGTGAAACTTGCCTATGCTTGTTGTTGTGAAACTTGCCTATGCTTGTGATGATAGCCTTTGTTGTGCAAGTGTGGTATTTCTGTGTTACCGCGTCTCTCGATAGAGCCGTTGACTTGTTGAGAACTTACTTGGACGTCTTTGGCGTGATGGAGAATTCCACGTATGTTTCCATTTTGATTATTGTCTTGTTGTTGATGTCACATGGACATGTCTACACCGACGCAGATTCCGGCACGCGCACGTGCGCCGTCGTTGATTACCCGATATATGGTTATTATCGCAACATGGACGGTTCACACCGTCGCAAGATTCCGGCATGTGGCCACGCGGCAGGTTGACCACCCAAGATATTGTTATTGAGGTTACATGGGCATGTCTACACCGTCGCGATTCCGGCACGTGGCCACGCGCCTTGTTATTATTGTTGCATCATGGACATGTCTACACCGTCGCAAGATTCCGGGCACGCGCCATGACGCGAACATGATGGATGTTGTGGGCGTGAGACCCATAGTTATATTTGAGTGGTGACTTTGAGGCGTGAGTCCACGACTTGATCGCTTATGTTGCGTCAGTATTTTGGTTATCATACATGTCTCCTGCTTTTCAAGCTATTATGATTTCATTTACAGTATTTGACAGTTTCACATACTTGGTACCTGTTGTACTGACCTCCTTCGGGGGGCTGCGTTCATGCCGCAGGTAGAGGTACATCGATCGTGGATCCCCGCCTAGGATCTCATTTCAAGTGTTGAAAGCTCCGTTCCTTCTGAGGCTTATCTTTGGTATGTTTCCACGAGTCGTAGGTTCTTGTACATTCGTGGTATGGCGCCCTGTCCCGTCATAGTTGTTGTAAATCTTAGAGTGCAGAGTAATTGTTGTGGCGGGGTTTGTAAAAGGATAACTGCTCGTTTTTTTATGTATATACCGCGCAACTGCTTTGGTTGGCCTGTTTATTTATTATATCTCTTGTTTCATGACTCGTGTTTTATTTTTCCGGTTTTCTCGATGTTGTATCACTAGGGTGCCCGGTAGGCACGATCCACGCCCGAATTCGGGCGTGACAAAGTGGTATCGAAGCGATTAGTCCTCGGAAAGTGTCTACAGATCGTGTCTAGTAGAGTCTTGATTATCGGTGTTTGGCACCACATCTATAATCGTGAGGCTATAGGACATTTAGGATTGGTTTCCATTCTTCTCATTACGAGATCGTGCCTTAGAGTCATGTTGTAAGTTGGACCCTCCGACGTGTTTCGTTTTACCGCTATGCCTCGCGAAGGCAACCAGGCCCGAAGGGCAAGGCAGCCGGAGGAGGCTGCTAGTGGGATTCAGGAGTACGAGGCGCAGCCCGGCCAAGACTGAGGTAGTGCTTGACGGCGAGTTTTGCGACGCCGCCAGACCAAAGAGAGTTTAGAGCCGCACAGCCGTCGCCGAGACTACAAGATACGAGCCTCCACCCCACACCGAGCGGGGGAGATGGGTCACATGAGATGGCCCAGTTATTGGCCAGGGTTGTGGCCAGATATGAGGATAGGCTGGACGCAGCAGCCTTCAGCCCCAAAGAAGACTGTAGCGCACCCGAGGCGCATTTGAGGCTACTGGATTTCTTAGTCAGTAGCCCGTCTGAGTTTTACGGGTCGAGGCCGGAGGATGATCCGCAGGAGTTCATCCGTCAGTTGCAGAGGATCATGCGGGTGATCAAGGCTTCAGAGACTGAGTCTGTGACATTTGGTTCGCATCGGCTGCGTGATACCGCAGTCGATTGGTTTGATTCGTGGGAGCTTTCCCGGGGAGAGCATGCACCTCCACCGTTTGGGACGAAGTTTTCGGGGCCTTCGGCACATTTCTTGCCTCCACAAATGGCGAGGGCTCGGGCCGGCAATTTTTGATGTTGAGGCGAAACGCGCTGATTCGGGAGTACAATGTGAGTTCGACTCATTGGCCCGATATGTTCCCGCATTAGTAGCTAGTATGGAGGATCGAGTGCACCGATATTTTACAGGGATCGATGATTACCTAGCAGAGAGTTGTTCGGGTGTTTCTCTTCAGCCGGGCATGGACATTGCCCGCGTTCGTGCTCATGCACTGCGCGGCGAGCGCAGATCGACGCAGTGGACCGCCACAGGTAAGGCCAAGACGGCCGGATATTTTGGCGACTTTCGAGGCGGACCGCCAAGCAGACTAGTTATGTACCTCCGCCATTGCAGAGTGGTCCTCCGCAGCCTTCGACCTGGGATATTCAGAGCGTCGGGGCTCCTGTGTTTCGAGATGTTCGGGAGTAGGGTGTTGGCGGATCGCAATCACCCTACCTGTGGTCGATGTGGTAGACCGCATTTGGAGTGTCGTAGTACCAAGGGAGCTTGTTATTCTTGCGCCAACGGGGCCATATGACGAGAGACTGTCCGACTGTGGGTAGCGCTGGTAGGATAGCACGACTACTAGAGCGATTGCGGGCCACGGTAAGGTCGCGTGGAAGTTCCGCTTTAGCGGTCCTCGAACCGCCTAGTTTCGTGTATATCCTTAACCTCAGTAGATACTTGTATGTATTGATGTTAATAATGTGTTAAGTGTTATGTTCGGATAGCTTTGTGCTATAGTGTGATTAAAAAATCTGTTAGTGTGAGATGGAAGTGGTAGCTTCCATGATGTGTTCCGTCGGCGAGCGGAAGTTGGCGCTACTGATGGTCGGGTTGGGCATGTTGCGGGCCAACCCGCGTCCTGTTCGGCGGCGGTCAGCTCGGGTGGTCCCACGTGGCGGTGGTCACGAGGTGCTAGGCCCAAGTTTAGATGACCATCTTATGAGTTCGTGGATACGTTCGACCATAATCAGTTCGTGAAGGCCGAGAATGGCCTTAGAGGAAATCGAGGTTAGTAAGATGACCAAGTTTGGAGGTAGTGACTCCAAGGGTTGGAAACAGAAGCGTTGACTGAAGTGTGGTGCGTGTACTGGGAAGAGTTCGAGTGTTCGAACAGTACGACGAGGTAGGGGAGAAGTGAACGAGTGTGATCGTTTCTTTTGTGAAATGAAGGTGCAGAGGGAGTATATGTTAGACCTTGGTGGGAACTTTTGTGATAACAGAGGTGATTCCTCGTGGACTTGGGATTTCGTATTTTGTGCATTTGTTATTTCATGGCCAGGTGTGGCATGATTGTTTTCGTACGTATAGCAGTGAAGACTATACTGGCGCATGTTTGTGTTGAGACTTGAGAAGGAACATTCGGGACGAATGTTTCTAAGGGGGGAAGAATGTTATACCCCGTATTTTCAGAGTATGTACGTGAGGACGTACGTAGAAAATTTGAGCCTTAAGTTAGGCAAGTTTCGAAATTTGTACACAACACCCGATTAGAGTCGTTTTTGACTAAACGTTTCCATTTTTTGTTGGGAAAATTCGCTATGTCATTTATAATTTTGCGGATTTTTCCGAGAGAAGAAACATTTTGGACCAACGGGAGGGTGACATGTGTCACCCTCACATTGGAAGCAAAGGGACGGCGAAATGGCCATTCTTGGCACGTTTTTGTTGCCCAATTTTGGTCAAGGGTTAGGTAGGATATTTTTGTGTAGTTGATGAGCAAGTGGGACCCACAAACACATGGCTTGATCTTGACCTTACACTTGCTATACACTTGGAAGAATCTTGGCCATTGGTTGACCATTTCTTCACCTATAAATACCCCTCCATGTTGATGAACTTCTTCATCCAAAATTGTTCTAAGTGTTAAAAATCTCTCCCTCCCCCTCAACCTTGAAATCGTCCAACACCCTTCCCCTTGGTTAAGGCCTTGGCCGAGAGCCTCCCTCCCCTGTGGTGTCTAGGCTGGTACCCCACTAGCCTAGTTGTTTTCGTATAATACCCTTGTTGTGGTATAGAAATACTCTCCTAGTATTGTTGTAATGTCCAAATACCTTGCCCAAATACCTTTTAGTATTCCCAAGGTTACACTTATACAAAAGCCCGTAAAATACGATTATACTTCCTTTAGCCACAAAAACGAACCCCGAACGAAATCTTAACCCGTTGTTGAAGTTGTAAGTAGAAGTTAGTTAGAACTTCTAAGGGTTGTTTGGAGCGCTGAGTAGGAGCTAAGCGTTGCTCGGGATCGACTTTATACTTGGATAATTTTAGGCTTATCGAGGTAAACACTATCGCCCTTCTATTGTAATTGGAAATTACATAAGTGTTGAATATATAGTTGTTGTATACTATATATAGAACTGAACTTAGTATTGTGGCAATGTCTTTTGACTTAAGCTGAAGAATAAAGAATTGAGCAAGAATCACATGAAGGATAATAAAGAGAAGAAGCGAATCAGTAATTACCTAGGTCAGACATGAGACTTATGTAGCATTACTTGTGTAGTAGAATTATGCGCGTCCGGTTAGTCGTGTTAACCCTGGTTGGCTTGGTAGCCACCTCGATAAAGGAGGAGATTTACGCCATGCGGGGAGTGCTTCGAATTTTCTCAGAGAAAGATAGAAACTTGTGTTTTGGGGTTAATAGACGTTTGTGACCTTTATAGGTGAAAGTACTAAGAGTAGCGTATTCTACTCGAGGAGTGGAAAGGGCTAGCAAGGTTGTAGTACTTGGAGCTTTTTGCTTATTGTCGATAATCGTCGCGAGGTATGTGAACCTCTTCCTATCTCTTCTAGCATGATATATGTGAACTATGTAGTACGGTAGACGTACATGTGTTAACTGTGTTTGATTGTTCTTAAACATAAAGTGTTATAACGGCTTTATGGGAAGTTGGTTATAACAGCTTTATGTAGGTAAGAAAATACTTTGTGGTTTTAAAAGGTAACTGATGTGAATTATAACTGGCTAGTTATAATAAAGAACTTGATGTATTTCAAAAGATTTATAAATCGTTTTGAAGGAAGAGTAACACTTGGTTTTAAAAGGTTTTAAAAAGAGTTATACTAGCTTTATGGGGAGTTAGGTATAATGTCTTAAGAGAGGTAAAGAAAATGGTTTACTGATGTTAGAAGTTAAGAGACTTGATCTTATAAGATAAGAGACTTAACTTATTTGTTTTAATGTGAATGTTTGTGTGAAACCTCATTCGTGAGTAATGAGTACTTGGTTTTATTTAAAGGGATAATGTTTTACTGATTTCGGAAATCAGAATGTGTATCGACAGACCACTGCAGCGTTAATAAAGGAAAATGTATTGAATAATGATGAATTGTATTAAAACCAGTAGAAACCTCCATCTGCATAGAAACTAAGATGAGACAAAATGATATACATTTTCTAGATCATGGTTGCTGTAATAAGAATGTTGTAAACAAGAATAACCTACTCTCACGTGAGACATATATTACTCAATTGTTCTAAAAAGGAATCAAGTGATTAAGTTTGGAAACTATGAAACCATTTGAAAATGAGAAGCTTGAGTAATTGAAACTAGGCAAACTGGAACTTAGGAAAAGAATGTTGTTACTTGATTTTGAAAAGGGAATGTGGGTTGGTCATTCTAATACTACGGGTATCGGGTGACTTTTATAAAAGTAATGGATCTCTTTTAAAAGAACTTAACGTATGTAGTACTTTGGGGTTAAAAAACCCGGACTTTGGCATAAAATGAAAGTACTTTGAGTTGTTGTGAAACTTGCCTTTGCTTGTTATTGTGAAACTTGCCTTTGCTGGTTGTTGTGAAACTTGCCTTTGCTTGTTGTTGTGAAACTTGCCTATGCTTGTTGTTGTGAAACTTGCCTATGCTTGTTGTTGTGAAACTTGCCTATGCTTGTGATGATAGCCTTTGTTGTGCAATTGTGGTATTTCTGTGTTACCGCGTCTCTCGATAGAGCTCCCCTTGACTTGTTGAGAAATTACTTGGACGCGTCTTTGGCGGTGATGGAGAATTCCACGGGTATGTTTCCATTTTGATTATCGCTCTTGTTGTTGATGTCACATGGACATGTCTACACCGTCGCAGATTCGGGCATGCGCCACGCGGCCGTTGATTACCCGATATATGGTTATTACCGCAACATGGACGTGTCTACACCGTCGCAAGATTCCGGCATGTGGCCACGCGACAGGTTGACCACCCAGATATGTTATTGAGGTTACATGGGCATGTCTACACCGACGCAGATTCGGTACGCGCCACGCGCCTTGTTATTATTGTTGCATCATGGACATGTCTACACCGATGCAAGATTCGGCACGCGCCATGATGCGAACATGATGGATGTTGTGGGCGTGAGACCCATAGTTATATTTGAGTGGTGACTTTGAGGCGTGAGTCCCCGACTTGATCGCTTTATGTTGCGTCGTATTTTGGTTATCATACGTCTCCCCGCTTTTAAGCTATTATGATTTCATTTACGATTTGATTTCACATACTTGGTACTGTTATCGACCTCCTTCGGGGCTGCGTTCATGCCGCAGTAGAGGTACATCGGCCGTGGATCCCCGCTCTTAGGATCTCATTTGACGTGTTGAAAGCTCCGTTTCCTTCTGAGGCTTATCTTTGTATGTTTCCGAGTCGTAGGTTCTTGTACATTCGTGGTATGGCGGGCCACGTCCGTCATAGTTGTTGTAAATCTTAGAGGTCTGTAGCAATCAGGCGGTGGTTTGTAAAAAGGATAACTGCTATTCATTTTTTTATGTATATACCAAGGCAACTGTTTTGGTTGCTGTTTATTTATTATATCTCTTGTTTCATGACTCGTGTTTTATTTTCCGGTTTTCTCGATGTTGTATCACTAGGGTGCCCGGTAAGGCACGATCCACGTCTTAATTCGGGCGTGATTAAATTCCGATTTTAATATGACATTATCGTCCCGAAATGGGTCGAAGTATACCTTACGCGAGACTATATGACATTATCGTCCCGAAATGGGCGGACAGATACCTTACGCGCACTATATGACATTATCGACTGAGAAAGTGGCCGGCAAGATACCTTTACGCGCACTATATGACATTATCGACCAGAATGGGCCGGCAAGATACCTTACGCGCACTATATGACATTATCGTCCCAGAAATGGGCCGGGCAGTATACCTGTATGGGCCGACTATGTGACCTTGATCGCTTCCCAGATTGGGCCGGGTAGTATAGGCGCCCCTCCTTAAAGGGTCGGATTATACTTATGAAAGATAAGTAAGTTATACAGTAATGAACTTAATGATTTTTCCTAATCATGTGCGTAAGAATGTGGCTATAATCTTTATTGGGAATGGGAAAAGATAATGAGGTGAAATTAGTTCATAAGTGGTAATGACACGGCAGGATCTGGTATGTATTTTTATACTTGTCTGTCATTCTTTGTACGATTATGATCTGCATCAGACGTTATTTCGCTCCATATTCTGCACTGTTGCATCGACTTTCGGGCTGCGTTCATGCCCGCAGGTTTTAGGTACCCAGGTTGGTGATCCTTGCTCTTAGGATCTCGGTTGAGTTTTTAGGAGAAAGCTCCATGTTATACCCCGTATTTCCAGAGTATGTACGCAGGGACGTACGTAGGAAATTTCGAACTTCAAGTAGGCTTGGCCGATTTAATTTTGTGCACAACACCCGGTTAGAGTCGTTTTCGCCAAACGTTTTCCAAACTTTCGTAGGGAATTTCCGCTATGCCATATTTTATTTTTGCGGATTTTTCCGAGAGAAAACATTTTGGACCAACAAGAGGCGACACTTGTCACCCTCTCATTGGAACACTTGGGCGGTCAAGCTGGGCCGACAGTTGGCCATTTTTGACATGGAGTAGGTAGGATATTTGTGTGTTAGTTGGTTAAGGGGCACTTGGCAAGATCTTCGCCCTACACTTGCCTTGCACTTGGCATGATCTTGGCCATTGGTTGGCCTTCACTTGACCTATAAATACCCACCCCTTTGGAAGACAAATTCATCCACAAATTTGCCTAAGTCTCAAAGCTCTCCTTCTCCTCTCCTTTGTGTTGAGTTCGGCCGAGGCCTCCCTCGTGGCCGAGAGCACCCTCCCTCTGGGGTGCTAGCCGAGAGTATACCCCCTAGCCTAGTTGTTTTCAGATAATACCCCCTCTTGGTAGAAATACTCAAAAGTATTGTTATAATGCCCAAATTACCTTAGTCAGTATACCTTATAGTATTCTAAGGTTATACCTATACTAAAAACCCAAATACTATTATACTTCCCTTCACTACAAAACCAAAACCCTAAGGAAAATCTCCATAGTTAGTTGGAGTAGTATGTAGAAGTTGGTTAGAACTTCTAGGTGGTTTGGAGCCGTTGAGCGCCGAGATCGAGCTAAACGTTGCCCAGGATCAACTTTATACTTGGATAATTATGGGCTTATCGAGGTAATTATCTTGTCCCCCTATTGTAATTGGAAATTACATGTTGTTAGAATATATAGTTGGAGTACACTATATATAGAACTGAACGTAGTCTGTCGGCAATGTCTTTTGACTTAAGCCTGAAGAATAAAGAACTCAACTGTAATTACATAGGACTGTATTACAGTAGACTTGTGTAGCATTATTGTGAAGTAGAATTGTACACGTCCGCAGGTTGTATAAACCGGTTTTGGCTTGAGGCGGCCTCGATAGAGGAGAGATTTACGTTGTAAGGGAGGTCTTTCAATTTTCTTAGAATGTTCTACGATGAGGTCTAAATGTTAATAAGCGCCTTGTGGCCTTATAGGTTGAAGTACTACGTGTGGCGCGATCTACTTGGCTTAAGGAGTAGCCGACGGTTGGAAGTACTTGGAGCGTTTTGCTATTAGTCGAAACTCGTCGCGAGGTATGTGAACCTCTTCCTATCTCTTCTAGCATGATATATGTGAACTATGTAGTACGGTAGACGTACATGTGCAAAATGTATTTGATTGGTTTAACACATAAAGTGTTATAACGGCTTTATGGGAAGTTGGTTATAACAGCTTTATGTTGGTAAGAAAATACTTGTGGTTTTTAAAAGGTAACTGATTTGAACTATAATCGCTTGTTATGTGTTAATAAAGAACTTGAAGTATTTCAAAAGATTTTTGAATCATTTCGAAAGAAGAAGTAATACTTGGTTTTGAAAACTTAAGAGTTATACTAGCTTTATGGGAAGTTAGGTAATAACGCTTAAGAATGTTTTCTTGATTTCGAAATCGTAATGTATCGACAAACCACTGCAGCGTTAATAAAGGAAATGTTTTGTGATTAAGTATTATTAAAACCAAGAGAAACTTCCATCCGCATAAGCTAAGATGAGACAAAATGATATTTCCTAGATCATGGTCATTGTAATAAGATTGTTATAAACAAGAATATCCTACTCACATATAAGACTTATGTTTCTCAGATAGTTTAAAAGAGAATTATATTCTTAAATGAATAAGACTATGAACTACGAAACCTTTCTAAAATAAGAAACGTGAACATTGAAATTAGGCAAACTTGGACGTTTGGATAATAATGTTGTTACTTGATTTTACAAAGATAAGTGTTTTGATTCACTTCAAAAGATAATCACTCTATTTTCATATACTACGGGTATTGTGTGGTTTTTGTGAAAGTAACGTATCTTTTAAAGAGTTAATGTATGAAGTACTTTGGAGATAAAAACCCGATCTTGTTAATCATATAGTAGAAAGTGCCTTGTGTGTATAACTTGATTGTGTTGGGTTGTGATAGCCTTGTAATACTTTCTTGTTGATTTGTTAAGTACATATGCTAGGACGCTACGTGTGTTAGTATCTTGTGATGTTTGTAGGGGTTTCCCCTCGATTGCGCCTAAATAGTTTCGCTATCAGCCGTTATGTTGGTATTGTACCACTCACCTTCACTGTTCCGGAGGTTAAGCTGCCCTCCGATGCGGGGTAGACTCAGGCGGGTCGATGGACCTATGATTCGAGAATACCTCATGCGGGTCCCAGGGGCCTATGCGGAGCTACGAGAGTTCCGTGTTAGTTCGTCCTTTATGGGCACGCGGTCCATGCGCTACGCGGATCGAAGTCCGTGGACGCCGGAGTAGCTACCCTCGATGCGGGTTATACCTCATGCAGCCTATGAGTTTGGCCTATGCGGAGTCTGCGGAAGTTCGGGGCTAGACGCGCACATTAGATCTGCGCGCGGTGGCCGGCTTTGATCATGTGACGATGCAGACAGATCTCATGATACGATTTATGACCTTGTTGGTGCGGGGCTTTAGTAGTCGGCTATGCCTTCATACTTACCCCCAGACGGTTTTATTATAACACGTGGGACTGGTGTTCATGTGTTCCTTGGTGCTTTCATATCATGATCGCCGGCAGGGAGGAATGTGTCCCACGGGCACGATTGATGTTGTGGGCGTGAGACCCATTGTTATGTTTTAGTGATGACTTGAGGGCGTGAGTCCCTGACTTGACATGACTGCTTATTTATTGTAAAACTGTAGTTTGGTTATCATACATGTCTCCTGCTTTGTATAGACTACTATGATTTCATTTACGGTATTTATTTTCGATTCACATACTTTGACTGCAGATCGACTCTTCGGCCGCGTCATGCCGCAGTAAAGGTACACCATCGTTGATCCTCGCTCTTAGGTGTTATACCGTATTTCCGCAGTATGTACGAGGCGTGCGTATTAAATTTTTTTGCCTTAAGAATTGGCTTGGTTCAAATTTGGGGCACAAGTTCGAATAGAGTCGTTTTACGACGAAACGTTTCCACTTTCGAGAGAAAATTCCGCTATGTCATTTATAATTTTTGCGGATTTTTCCGAGAGGCGAAACATTTTGGACCAACGGAGGGTGACATGTGTCACCTCACATCGAAGGCTCGACGGCAAACATGGCATGTCTTGGGCGATTTTGGTCCACTTTAGTTGGTAGGATATTTTGTGCAAGTTGTGTGGTAGATGGATAAGGTAGCACATGGCTAAATCTTGGCCTTACACTTGCTATGCACTTGTCTTCATCTTGGCCATTGGTTGGCCTTCACTTGACCTATAAATACCCCATTAGTTGATGAGTTCTTTCATCCACAAATTGCCTAAGTCTTGAAAACCCTCTCCTCCTCTTGAGAATTCTCGTCTAGCCCTCCCTTTCCCCTCGCAGAGCCACCCCTCCTCAGTGGTGTTTGCTTAGTGGGTACCCCCTAGCCTAGTTGTCTCGTATAAATACCCCCTTTGTGGTATAGAAATACTCTCCAAAGTATTGTTGTAATGTCCAAATACCTGCCCAAATACCTTGTAGTATTCCCAAGGTTACACTTATAAAAGCCTAAAATACGATTATACTTTCCTTTAGCCACTAAACTAAACCCTAAAGAAATCTTCATAGTTGTTTGAAGTACTTAAGAGAAGTTGGTTAGAACTTCTAAGGGTTGTTTGGAGCGGTTGGAGCACTGAGTAGGAGCTAAACCTTGCTCGTGAGCGACATTAAACTCGGATAATTTTGGGCTTATCGAGGTAAATATCTTGTCCCCTATTGTAATTGGAAATTACATAAGTGTTGAATATATAGTTGTTGTATACTATATATAGAATCGAACTTAATCTTTGTGGCAATGTCTTTTGACTTAAGCCCAAGAATTAAGAATCGAATCGAATCAGAATTACATAGTGATCAGACATGGAGACTGTGTAGTAGTACCGTGGAGTAGAATTGTACCCGTTAGGTTAGATGTATAACCCCGGTTGGCTTGATGGCCGCCTCGATAGAGAGAGATTAACGCCATGTTGCGGGAGGTGCCGAATTTTCTGTAGAATATTCTACGTTGTGGTCTAGATGTTAATGTCGCGTGGCCTTATAGGTTGACGTCCTGCGTGTGGCGCGATTTACTTGGCTTAAGGAGTAGCCGATCGTTTGGAGCGTTTTGCTATTAGTCGATACTGCCGCGAGGTATGTGAACCTCTTCCTATCTCTTCTAGCATGATATGTGTGAACTATGTAGTACGGTAGCGTACGTGCTAAATGTATTTGATTGGTTTAAAACATAAAGTGTTATAACGGCTTTGGGAAGTCGCTATAATAGCTTTATGTGGATAAGCAAGTACCTTGTGGTTTTTAAAAGGTAACTGTTTTGAATAATAACTGGCTTGTTATAATAAAGAACTTGATGTATTTCAAAAGATTTATAAATCGTTTTGAAGGAAGAGTAACACTTGGTTTTAAAGGTTTTAAAAAGAGTTATACTAGCTTTACGGGAGTTAGGTATAATGTCTTAAGAGAGGTAAAGAAAATGGTTTACTAATGTTAGAAGTTAAGAGACTTGATCTTATAAGATAAGAGACTTAACTTATTTGTTTTAATGTGAATGTTTGGGTGAAACCTCATTCGTGAGTAATGAGTACTTGGTTTTATCTAAAGGGATAATGTTTTACTGATTTCGGAAATCAGAATGTGTATCGACAGACCACTGCAGCGTTAATAAAGGAAAATGTATTAAATAATGATGAATTGTATTAAAACCAGTAGAAACCTCCATCTGCATAGAAACTAAGATGAGACAAAATGATATACATTTTCTAGATCATGGCTGCTGTAATAAGAATGTTGTAAACAAGAATAACCTACTCTCATGTAAGACATATATTACTCAATTGTTCTAAAAAGGAATCAAGTGATTAAGTTTATGAACTATGAAACCATTTGAAAATGAGAAGCTTGAGTAATTGAAACTAGGCAAACCGAATTTAGGAAAAGAATATTGTTACTTGACTTTGAAAAGGAATGTGGGTTGGTCATTCTAATACTACGGTATCGGGTGACTTTTATAAAAGTAATGGATCTCTTTTAAAAGAACTTAACGATGTAGTACTTTGGGGTTAAAACCCGACTTTGGCATAAAATGAAAGTACTTTGAGTTGCGTGATACTTGCCTATGCTTGTTGTTGTGAAACTAGCCTATGCTTGTTATTGCGGAAACGTGCCTATGCTTGTTGTGATAGCCTTTGTTGTGCAAAACGTTGTATTTCGTGTTATCGCGTCTCGATGGAGGTCGGTTGGTAGTTGAGAACTTACTTGGGCGTGTCGGCATTGACGAGAAATTCCACCGCACGCCCTCGCTGATAGTATTATTGTTATTAATCGCTTTGGACATACTGACAAGAAGCGTAGCGCACGCGTATGATTACATTTTGATTATAGTCTTGTGATTTCCTTTTGACATACCGACCACGCGTAGCGCACGCAGTATCGTCCATTTGGAATCTTTGTCTATTGTTTCCCTTTGGACATACTGACCCGATGCGTAGCGCACGAGTATGCGTCCATTTGGAATGTTGCCTTATTGTTTCCCTTTGGACATACTGACCCGATGCGTAGCGCACGAGTATGCGTCCATTTGGGATTGTTATCTTGTTTATTATTGTTGCATCATGGACATGTCTACACCGTCACAAGATTCCGGGCACGCGCCATGATGCGAACATGATGGATGTTGTGGGCGTGAGACCCATAGTTATATTTGAGTGGTGACTTTGAGGGCGTGAGTCCCTGACTTGACTGCTTCTATGTTGTGAACTGTAGTTTGGTTATCATACATGTCTCCTGCTTTATATAGACTAGTATGATTTCATTTACTGATTTTCTGATTCACATACTTGGTACTGCATCGACCTCGCCGGCTGCGTTCATGCCGCAGGTAAAGGTACATCGACTGTCGATCCCCGCTTATAGGATCACATTCAGCGTGTTGGGAAGCTCCGTTTCTCCGGAGGCTTATCTTATTGGTATGTGTTCCCTGAGTTGTAGGTTCTTGTACATTCAGGGGTATGGCGGGGCCCTGTCCCGTCATAGTTGTTGTAAATCTTAGAGGTCCTGAGAACTGCTGTGCGTGGTTTGTAAAAAGGATAAGCTGTCGTATTTATGTATGTATGTTGAAGGCAAATCGCTTGCTGGCCTGTTTATTTATCATGTCTCTCATTTCATGTTTAAAGTTTTTATTTCCGCTGGTTTTCTCTGATGTTGTATCGCTAGGGTGCCCGGGGTAAGGCACCAGTGACGGGCCCGGGTTCGGGGCGTTACAAAAGTGGTATCAGAGCAGTTAATCCTCGGAAAGTGTCTACAGACCGTGTCTAGTAGAGTCTTGATTATCGGTGTGTTGTGCACCACATCTATAATCAGGAGGCTATAGGACATTTAGGATTGGTTTCCATTCTTCTCATTCTGAGATCGTGCCTTAGAGCTGTGTTGTAAGTTGGACCCCTCTGACGTGTTTCGTTTTTACCAGTTATGCCTCTGCGAAAGGCAACCAGGCCCGAGGCAAGGCGGCCGAGGAGCTGCTAGTGGGATTCGAGAGGAGTACGCGGGCGCAGCCCGGCCAAGACTGAGTAGTGCTCCGACGGCGAGTTTTGTGACGCCGCCAAAGACCAGCAGAAGTTTAGAGCCGCAGATGGGGTCGATGAGACTACAAGACTGAGCCTCCAGTCCACACCGGAGCAGGAGATGGGTCACGAGATGGCGATTATTGGCCGTGGTTGTGGCGAATGAGGACAGCCGACGCGGCGGTTCAGCCCAAAGAAGACTGTAGCACCCGAGGCGCATAGTTTGAGGTCAGCGGATTTCTTAGTCAGAGCCCGCCGAGTTTTACTGGTCGAGGCCGAGGATGATCCGCAGGAGTTCATCCGTCGATTCTGCAGAGATCATGCGCGGTGATCAAGGCTTCGAGATCGAGTTCCGTGACATTTGTTCGCGACGGCCGCGTGATACCGCGATCGGGTTTGACTCGTGGGAGCTTTCGGGAGAGCATGCACTTCCACCGTTTGGGGCGAAGTTTTCGGGGCCTTCCCGGCACATTTCTTGCCTCCACAAACGGCGAGGGCTCGGCCGGCAGATTTTTGATGTTGAGGCGAAACGCGCTGATTCCGGGAGTACAATGTGAGTTCGACTCATTGGCGGTATGTTCCCGCATTAGTAGCTAGTATGGAGGATCGAGTGCACCGATATGTTACAGGCTCGATGATTACCTAGCAGAGTTGTTCGTGTTTCCTTCACCGCACGACATTGCCCGCATTCGTGCTCATGCACTTGGGTGCGGCGAGCGCAGATCGACGGTGGACCGCTTTCACAGGCGCCAAGACGGCCGGATATTTTGGCGACTTTCGAGGCGCACCGCCTCGCAGCAGACTAGTTATGTACCTCCACCGCCTTCGTGAGCAGTCGTGGCTCCGAGGTTCAGATTTTCGAGAAGCGGGGTGTTAACGGTGAAGCCACCCCTACCTCGTTGTGACCATTGTGGTAGACTCCATTTTGGAGAGTGTCGCTAGATTGGGAGTTTGTTTCAGATGCGGCCAGAGGCCATTTTGCGAGGAACTGTCCGAGGCGGTAGCACGGATGTTCTGACTCACCACGGATCGCTGGTTCATCGCCTTCTATAAGCATGCCGCAGTGTGCCTATGATTAGAGTGGGCGGTTGATTCGGTATATCCTTAACCTCTAGAGTTTTGGTATGCTTGTTTTAATGATCTCATTATTGTGTGCTATGAACGGATAGCGTTGTGATATTATGAGTTAGAATACATGGTAAGTGTGAACCTTAAACTATGTCACGATCGAGACCTTGTGGTAAGGTCGTCTTGAGTTAAAGATTTATTTTATGTTTGACCCTTATCGAGTAGTAGTATACGTGGGATTTATTTGTGTGATAAGTCCGGTAGTGTGAGATGGAAGTGGTAGCTTTCGTGATGGAATTGGTAAGATTGTTCCGGATCGGGAACAAGAGTTTGGCGCGTTGGGGTCGGGTTGAGGACCATTTCGCGTCAACCCGTGTCGGATTGTGGGGTCAGCTCTGGGTGGTCCCGCCAGAGTAGGGTCACCAGGGTGTTAGGCCCAAGTTTAGATGACCATCGTATGAGTTGGTGGATATGTTCGACCAGAAGTGGATCGTGGAGGCCGGGAACGGCCTTAGAGAAGATCGAAGTTAGTCAGATGACCAAGTTTGGAGGTAGTGACTCCAAGGGTTGGAAACAGAAGCGTTGACAGAAGTGTGGTACGGATACTAGAACGAGTTCGAGTGTTCGTGACGAGTTCTACGAGAAAGGGGAGAGGTGAACGTGTGTTTTTGTGGCCAGGTGTGGCATGATTGTTTTCGTACGTATAGCAGTGAAGACTATACTGACGCCTGATTTGTTTTGAGACCTTGAAGGAACATTCGGGACGAATGTTTCTAAGGGGGGAAGAATGTTATACCCCGTATTTCCAGAGTATGTACGTGAGGGCGTACGTATTAAATTTTTGCCTTAAGAATTGGCTTGGTTCGAAATTTGGGCACAAGTGCCGAATAGAGTCGTTTTCTGACGAAACGTTTCCACAGCTTTCGTAGAGAAAATTCCGGCTATGTCATTTATAATTTTTGCGGATTTTTCCGAGAGACGAAACATTTTGGACCAACGGGAGGGTGACATGTGTCACCCTCACATTGGAAGGCTTGGACGGCAAACATGGCATGTCTTGGACGATTTTGGTCCACTTTAGTTGGTAGGATATTTTGTGCAAGTTGTGTGGTAGATGGATAAGGTAGCACATGGCTAAATCTTGGCCTTACACTTGCTATGCACTTGTCTTCATCTTGGCCATTGGTTGGCCTTCACTTGACCTATAAATACCCCATTAGTTGATGAGTTCTTTCATCCACAAATTGCCTAAGTCTTGAAAACCCCTCTCCCTCCCTCTTGAGAATTCTCGTCCTAGCCCTCCCTTTCCCTCGCCGAGAGCCACCCCTCCTCAGTGGTGTTTTTGCCGGGTACCCCTAGCCTAGTTGTCTCGTATAAATACCCACTTTGTGGTATAGAAATACTCTCCAAAGTATTGTTGTAATGTCCAAATACCTTGGCCCAAATACCTTGTAGTATTCCCAAGGTTACACTTATAAAAGCCCAGAAAATACGATTATACTTTCCTTTAGCCACTAAACGAAACCCTAAAGAAATCTTCATAGTTGTTTGAAGTACTTAAGAGAAGTTGGTTAGAACTTCTAAGGGTTGTTTGGAGCGGATAGAGCACTCGGAGTAGGAGCTAAACCTTGCTCAGGAGCGACATTAAACTCGGATAATTTTGGGCTTATCGAGGTAAATATCTTGTCCCCCTATTGTAATTGGAAATTACATAAGTGTTGAATATATAGTTGTTGTATACTATATATAGAATGAACTTAATCTTGTGCAATGTCTTTTGACTTAAGCTGAAGAATTAAGAATCGAATCGAATCAGTAATTACATGGGATCAGACATGAGACTTGTGTAGTACCGTGGAGTAGAATTGTACCCGTTAGGGTTAGATGTATAACCCCACGGTTGGCTTGATGGCGGCCTCGATAGAGGAGAGATTAACGCCGCCATGGGGAGGTCTTCGAATTTTCTGTAGAATATTCTACGTTGTGGTCTAGATGTTAACAAGCGCCTTGTGGCCTTATAGGTTGAAGTCCTACGTGGCGCGATTTACTGGCAGGAGTAGCCGATTGTTGAGCGTTTTGCTATTAGTCGATACTCGTCGCGAGGTATGTGAACCTCTTCCTATCTCTTCTAGCATGATATGTGTGAACTATGTAGTACGAGACGTCATACGTGCTAAATGTATTTGATTGGTTTAAAACATAAAGTGTTATAACGGCTTTATGGGAAGTCGGTTATAATAGCTTTATGTGGATAAGCAAGTACTTGTGGTTTTTAAAAGGTAAATTTTGAATAATAACGGCTTGTTATAATAAAGAACTTGATGTATTTCAAAAGATTTATAAATCGTTTTGAAGGAAGAGTAACACTTGGTTTTAAAGGTTTTAAAAAGAGTTATACTAGCTTTATGGGAGTTAGGTATAATGTCTTAAGAGAGGTAAAGAAAATGGTTTACTAATGTTAGAAGTTAAGAGACTTGATCTTATAAGATAAGAGACTTAACTTATTTGTTTTAATGTGAATGTTTGGGTGAAACCTCATTCGTGAGTAATGAGTACTTGGTTTTATCTAAAGGGATAATGTTTTACTGATTTCGGAAATCAGAATGTGTATCGACAGCACCAACTGCGGCGTTAATAAAGGAAAATGTATTAAATAATGATGAATTGTATTAAAACCAAGAGAAACCTCCATCTGCATAGAAACTAAGATGAGACAAAATGATATACATTTTCTAGATCATGGTCATTGTAATAAGAATGTTGTAAACAAGAATAACCTACTCTCATGTAAGACATATATTACTCAATTGTTCTAAAAGGAATCAAGTGATTAAGTTTATGAACTATGAAACCATTTGAAAATGAGAAGCTTGAGTAATTGAAACTAGGCAAACTGGAATTTAGGAAAAGAATATTGTTACTTGACTTTGAAAAGGAATGTGGGTTGGTCATTCTAATACTACGTATCGGGTGACTTTTATAAAAGTAATGGATCTCTTTTAAAGAACTTAACGATGTAGTACTTTGGGGTTAAAAACCCGACTTTGGCATAAAATGAAAGTACTTTGAGTTGCGTGATACTTGCCTATGCTTGTTGTTGTGAAACTAGCCTATGCTTGTTATTGTGAAACGTGCCTATGCTTGTTGTGATAGCCTTTGTTGTGCAAAACGTTGTATTTCTGTGTTATCGCGTCTCTCGATGGAGGTCGGTTGGTAGTTGAGAACTTACTTGGGCGTGTCGGCATTGACGGAGAAATTCCACCGCACGTCCTCGGTGATAGTATTATTGTTATTAATCGCTTTGGACATATCGACACGATGCGTAGCGCACGTATGTTTCCATTTTGATTATCGTCTTGTGATTTCCTTTTGGACATACCGACCGATCGTAGCGCAGTATCGTCCATTTGGAATCTGTCTATTGTTTCCCTTTGGACATATCGACCGACGCGTAGCGCAGTATCGTCCATTTGGAATGTTGCCTTATTGTTTCCCTTTGGACATCTCGACCGACGCGTAGCGCACGCAGTATCGTCCATTTGGGATTGTTATCTTGTTTATTATTGTTGCATCATGGACATGTCTACACCGTGCAGATTCCGGGCATGCGCCGTGATGCGAACATGATGGATGTTGTGGGCGTGAGACCCATAGTTATATTTGAGTGGTGACTTTGAGGGCGTGAGTCCCTGACTTGACTGCTTTTATGTTGTGAACTGGAGTTTGGTTATCATACATGTCTCCTGCTTTATATAGACTAGTATGATTTCATTTACTGATTTTCTGCTTCACATACTTGGTACTGTTATCGACCTCCTTCGCCGGCCGTTCATGCCGCAGTAAAGGTACATCGATCGCCGATCCCCGCTTATAGGATCACATTCAACGTGTTGGAAGCTCCGTTTCTCGAGGCTTATCTTATTGGTATGTGTTCCCGAGTTGTAGGTTCTTGTACATTCGGGGTATGGCGGGCCCCATCCCGTCATAGTTGTTGTAAATCTTAGAGGTCTGCAGAACTGTGGCGGTGGTTTGTAAAAGGATAAGCGTCGGGTATTTATGTATGTATGTTGAAGGCAACCGCTTGGTTGGCTTTGTTTATTTATCATGTCTCTCATTTCATGTTTAAAGTTTTTATTTCCGCTGGTTTTCTCGATGTTGTATCGCTAGGGTGCCCGGCACTGTGGACGGCCCGGTTCGGGCGTTACATGTGGTCACGATTCACTTTGGGAAAGCTCCGTTTCTCCGAGGCTTATCTTGGTATAGTCCTGTTGTTGTAGGTGCTTACATTCGTGGTATGGCGGGCCCTGTCCGTCGTTGTTGTCATATCATTCGTAGGTCTCAGAGTAATCTTGTTGTGGGCAGGGTTTGTAAAAAGGATTAAACTGTTCATGTTGAAAAAGCTGTTGTTTATATATATGCCGAAAGGCAAGTCTTTCTCAGATTATTGTTTCGTACTTCATAATATTTTGATGTCTTGTTTTATTCCGCTGATTACTCTGATGTGTGGCTACTTGGGTGCCCGGGGTAAGGCACCAGTCACGGGCCCGGGTTCGGGTCGTGACACTCCATTTGCTCCGGAGGCTTATCTCTTGGTACGATTTTCCCTGAGATTGTAGATTCATGTATATTCAGGGGTATGGCGGGGTCCTGTCCCGCCACAGTTGTTATGATAAAACTCTTAGAGGTCTGTAGTTACATATTGTGGGTCAGTTTGTAAAGGAAAGGAGGCAACTGCTTCGGTTATATATTATATGTCCAGGAAGGTAGCCCTATCGGCTAACCTGTTGTTTTACTTCTGTTGTATCAATTTATAAGTTTCATGTATGTTCACGATTATCTCTCGATGTATACTGTAGCGGTGCCGGAGTAGTGCACGATCGCGCCCGGGTCGGTCGTGACATAAGCTGGCCATCTCCTTATAACCCATATCCTCTGTTCTGGCCGGGATGGAGGCTCGTGCATCTTGTGGCCTCAGTAGAGACCGCTGCTGCTCTACTCGCAGCTCCCTCTGCTGCCTTGCCCTTCTGGGCTCTGGTTGCCTTGCGTGGAGGCATAACTGGCATAAAAGAATACGTCAGAAGGAGTCCAACTTACAACACAGCTCTAAGGCACGATCTCAGAGTGAGAAGGAATAGAAACCAATCCTAGATATCCCATAGCCTCCTGATTATAGATGTGGTGCACAACACGCCGATAATCAAGACTCTACTAGATACGGTCTGTAGACACTTTCCGAGGATTAACTGCTCTGATACCACTTTTGTCACGACCCGATCTCGGGCCCGTGACTGGTGCCTTACCCCGGGCACCCTAGTGATAACAACATCAGAGAAAATCAGCGGAAATAAAAACTTAACCAGGAAACAAGAGACAACATAAGAAAACAGGCTAACCAAAACGGTCACCTTCATGTATATACATATAACTGAACAGTTAATATCCTTTACAAACCCTGCCCACAACAGTACTACAGACCTCTAAGAATGTAACAACATCTATGACGGGACAGGGCCCCGCCATACCCCTGAATGTACAAGTATCTACAATGACAGGGGACTATACCAAAAAAAGATAAGCCTCCGGAGAAACGGAGCTTCCCAACGCCGAATCACGATCCTATGGCGAGGATCAACAAGCGGTGTACCTCTACTGCGGCATGAACGCACTCAAGCGAGGTCGATAACAGTACCAAGTATGTGAAATCAAAATATCAGAATGAAATCACATTTCTTCATTTTATAAAACCATTTCGCAATAAATAAGCAGTTAGGTCAAGTAGGACGATATCCCCGAATAATCACTCACACATAACTATGGGTCTCACGCCATAATTTCACTCTTGGCCGTGGAACTCATTCCTCATCGCCAGCACATGATGTGAAACAACACCCATATGTGAACACGAACACTAGATCCTGCGTCGTCATCAAACCGTCGCCAAGTAGAATAGCCAACTACTACCCAAAAGCTAGTCATATCCGCTTCACGCAAGGTACTAAGCCAACTACTACCCAAAAGCTAGCCACGCAACTGGCCGAGGCAAGTATCTTAAGCTAACGTACCCTAGCCTACCGTCTCACGAGATATGACCGAGGCAAGTATCTTAAGCTATCTACCAGAGCCTACCGATATACGAGAAATGACCAGGACAAGTATCTAAAGTGTGCCTGAACCACATGTACAAATCAAGCCCGTGATCGCTCGTCACCGCGGCAAGCTTCATGGATTAGCGGTCCATGGACAAATAACATAATCCTCACAATGACCGCATGCCCCGGCATCTTACCTCGGAAAGCATGGCTATGAAACCATCCTACTATACCCGTGGACCATCCATCGTGTCAGTATGTCCAAAGGAAATAACAAGATAATACTCAAAGTGGACGCATACTCGTGGACCATCCAACGTGTCAGTATGTCCAAAAGAAATAACCAGATAATACTCAAAGTGGACGCATACTCGTGGACCATCCAACGTGTCAGTATGTCCAAGCAATCAATCAGATAGCCGGCCCTTCCAGAGAGTCACGGTAGCACAGAAACAAAACACTTGCCCATCAAAGGCTATCACAACAAGCATAGGCAAGTTCAACGTACTTTCATTTTATATCAACAATCCGGGTTTCAACCCCAAAATACTACATACTTTCATTCTTTCAAAAAGACCTCTTTTTACGTAAAAGCCACACGATACTAATACTCGTAGTATTAAAACACGTTTTCTTTTCAAACCAAATTACTTCACTTTCGTAAAAATCTTTACAAGACTTTTAAAATCAAGTACTCTATACTTTTTAAACCAAATGCTTTTCTTGTAAAACAACATCAAGTATACTCTTTAAAACCCAAAAACTTACTCTTTTCAAAACAAGTAACCTATACTTAAATCAAGTTACTTCTCCTTTTTCCGAAATCAAGTCGTTTATAAGTCAAGTCTCTTATCTTTCAAGATCAAGTCGTTTATCTTTCAAAATCAAATCTTTCTTTTATCTTCATAAAGTCGTTATAACTAACTTCCCATAAAGCCATTATAACACTTTATGTTTTAAACAAAATTCATTTCACACATGTACGTCTACCGTACTATATAGTTCACAACAATCATGCTCAAGAGTATAGGAAGAATCACATACCTCTTCGGCTTAATCCACAAGCCAAGTCAAGTATGCCGCGCGTAGAAGATCCACCTATAATAACCACAATATATCTATCAATCTCTAGTTCTCTTCGTAGCATAATCTAAGCAAACAGTTCCCTATTTTACGGAAAATTGGCAGACTCTCCCGCAATCACATACATAACCTCCCCCTAACAAGGCTGCTACTAAGCCAACAACTCGAGGATTACACGTCTAACCGACGTGCACAATTCTCGCTAACAATAATACTACAAGCCTCTTCAGAAATACAGTCCAATGTAAATACAGTTCAAACCTTTATAATCATCCTTCCAATATATCTTATACTTAATTCTAAACTACTACAATATGTAATATCCAATTACAATAGAGGGACATAAATCATTACCTCGATAAGCCCAAAAATTATCCAAGATTATAAGTCGATCCTGAGCAACGTTTAGCTCCAAATCCTTACGCTCCAACCCGCTCCAAGCGACCCTTAGAAGTTTCTAAACAACTTCTCTAAACACTTCAACCAAGCTATGAAGATTTTTCTAGGGTTTCATTTGCGACTATTTGGAAAAAAAAGTAGTATTTCCGGGCTCCTAGTATTAAAATAACCTTGGAATACAACTAGGGATACTAGGCTAAGGTATTTGGGATAATACTGCAATACTTAAAATATTTTCTACACAAGTGGGGGGAGGGGGACGAAAACCATACAAAGGGAAAGGGATATTTTTGCCATGGAAAGTCTTTAAGTGTGGATGAATATTATGTCTTGCACTATGGGGTATTTATAGAAGAATCAAGGGCCAAAATCAATGTAAGTGTATGGTCAAGATTGGGCCATGTGTGTGTGGGTCCCACCACACCACATGGCCAACAAAAAACAAGACAAGTGGCTTGCCACTTGAAGGCCATCGCCGAGGACAAGTGTCTAGCCACTTGTCCCACCATTTCGGCCAAGGTGGCCACATGGGGGTGACACGTGTCGCCCCCTACTCATCCAAAATATTTCGTCTTCCGAAAATATCCAAAATACCGAAAATCTCAAAAACAAAGTGGGCCCCACAAACCGTAAATTTCTCCCGTGGGTCCCACGTGACCATTTCCGAAAATAAAATATCATAATTCTAATATAATCCAAGAAGTCCAAATACCAAATCTGGGAATCCAATTCCCACTAACGAACCTTTTTCCTTCACAAAACCCGGAAACTTTTCCGTCGAAAAATCACATCTTTCTTTCTTTCCAAAATTTATGTTGTATTCTCGTACGTACGTCCTCACATACATACCCTGGAACTACGGGGTATAACAGAAGGATTCCACGGGCATGAATGATATTATGGGCGTGAGACCCATGGTTATATTTAGTAATGATTTGAGGGCATGCGTCCCTGACTTGATATGACTGTTTATGTATTATGTACTGTAGGTTGGTTATCATACATGTCTCCTGTTTTGTTTAGATCATATGATTTCATTCTGATTTCATCATTTCACATACTTGGTACATTCTTCGTCTTGACCTCGCCGGGGCTGCGTTCATCTGCGAGTTTAGGTATCTTTGTTTGGTGATCGGCAGGTGTAGGATCCTGCTCAAAGTTTTGGATAGCTCCTTCTGCTCGGGAGTTTATATTTTTGGTATAAGTTCTTTCGATGCAGGTTTTTATGCTGATTATGGGTACGGCGGGGCCTTGTTCCGTCATAGTTCAGTATAACTCTTAGAGGTCTGTATTCATATGTGGGATTGGACTCATGTACAGTGTAGTGTTTTTTATGTATATTATACGACAGCCTTGTTGGCTTTACCTTGCACGTACGTTGGTTTTAAAAAAAAAAGATGAGGTGTTATTTAATTTCCGCAGTTTACTTAGTTGTTAAGATAGAAGGGTGCCGGTAGGTACGATCCACGCCCGGGTTGGGCGTGACAATTTGAACCACCGATCGGACTCGCTCGGTCGGCGTTTTCCCTCGTGCTACTTCCATTCTCTGCCTCACTTAGTCAAATTACTATTTGGGGCATGATCCTATAATCTGCCTAGCTTAGTTTACCAACTGGTGTAAACTCTAATACTAGTAGCATCTCATTCACGAGCACCTATGGACAATGTTACTGAACCTAAGGCATGTGTATCATCACAATTTAACTTCCACTCATGGCCTAAAATGATTCTCTTTACGCATCTTCATTACTCATAACTATAACCATTTTAGTTCTTTTAACCCTTGTTCCTTCCTTTTCTTACTTTTCGTACCTTTCCAGTACTTCCAAACCTATTTTAGCACACGTACAAAATTTCAAATATTGTTTCCGTTCCCCAATCCTTGGAGTTACTATCCAAACTTGGCCATTACGCTGATTGACTTTCCGTTAAGGCTCTTCTCGGCCCTCACGACCTGGTTCTGGTGGAACACGTCTACGAACTCGTACAACGATCAACTTGACTTGGGCCTCACCCCCTCGTGACCCTATCACATAGTGGGACCATTCCCAACTTGCACCACCTCATTTCATGCTACTGGTTGACCCGAAATTAGTCCACAACCCGACCCATCGTCAAACTTAACTCTCATTCTTAGTCTGAAATAAATCTCTCCTATCTCAAGGTACTTCTCACCCTATCCCCCCATTCACTAGAGGTTCGTCACCTAGGCTGAAGTATTTCTACTGTACACCCTCCATTATCGGTCTTTACACTATTATGGGGTAATTACAACTTGTGAACCCTACACAACTACAGTCTCGGTTCACTTTATCATTCTTGTCAACATTCTTCACTCTTCACCTTATTAATCAAAGTATCTCTACCTCTGGTGGTGCTATCAATTTATAACTACTAGCAACAAAGGGAAATATATACGCTAGGGCGGAATCTGAATCTATCAATGCATGTATGATTCAAAAGAATCGAAATATACATGTAACCCCATACGATGTTGCCTCTTGATCCTGCCTAGTAGCCACGACATCTATGCGGTTCGAAGGACCGCCAGAATTATAAACTCCACCCTGACCTCTACCACGGCTGGCTGACCACAATAAAAACAAACACCTGTGTCAAAACGGCATTTCCCCAAATGACGCTTACTACATCGGAAACACGGAGGAATAAGTGGCCTTGACTGAGAAAATCCTCTGCTTCTCTGAAAACATCAAACCCTGGAGCTCGGACCGGCTCCTAAATACCTTGTGGGGCCTAATATCCCACCTGTAAGTTGTGGGGGTATGTCCTGGGTAGGCTGGGACGAATATCTCACTCATTCTTGAAATTTGCTCGTCAAAAACTCATCGATAACCAACCGGTCCTAGCCTCTTACGCTGATTTCGCGTTGGCCTCTACCCTCTGTACACATGCATCTTGGCGAATAACCTTCTGTTGATGAAACTGTATCACCGCTATCTTGGTCAATAACATAACTGCTTCCCTTATGACCCTATAGTCTTCCCCTAATTGAGAAACTGGAGGCTCTGGTGTTGGGGCCTCAAAACCTGGCGCAGAAGAACTCACCGACTGCGACACAATATCCGGTATATCCTGGGCATGAGCCCTATCAACTCTCTGAGTGGTGGTAGCTTGCTCTTTGTTTTGCCTTCAGGCAACTGTTGCCCTCCTTGGAGGCATAGCTGTAACAAAATAATACGTCAGAGAGGGATTATCTTAATAACACAGCTCTATGGCATGATCTCAGAGTGAGAAGAATAGAAACCAAATCCTAAATGTCCTATAGCCTCCTGTTTATGGGTGTGGCGCGCAACACACCGATTATCAAGACTCTACTAGACACGATGCAGACATTCAGAGGAATGCGCTCTGATACCACTCTATCATGACCCGAACCCCGGGCCCGTGACTGGTGCCCTACCTGGGCACCCTTTTACCTAAATGACACAAGTAAACCGCGGAACTAAATAAAACCTCATCCTTTTTTTTTTAAACCCAATGAACATGCAAAGGCAAAGCCAACAAGGCTCCCATATTGTTACACCCCATAGTTCCAGAGTATGTATATGAGGACGTACGTGTCACGACCCGAACCGGGGCCCGTGACTGGTGCCTTACCCCGGGCACCCAAGTAGACATACATCAGAGTAATCAGCGGAACAAACACAACAATATGAGATAACAGAAGTATAAAACAATAATCTGTGAAAACTTGCCTTTCGGCATATATATAAATGACAACTTTTAACATGAACAGTTTAATCCTTTTTACAAACCACGCCACAACAAGATTACATGCACTCTAAGAATGATATGACAACAATGGCGGGACAGGGCCCCGCCAAACCCCTGAATGTAAACACTTACTACGACAGGGGACTACACCACTGATAAGCCTCCGGAGAAACGGAGCTTCCCAAACGCTGAACTGTGACCCTGAGAGCTAGGATCAACGACTGGTGTACCTCAACCTGCGGCATGAACGCAGCCGGGAGAGGTCGATAACAGTGCAAGTATGTGAAACAAAAAAAATACTGCAAATGAAATCATAATAGTCTATAAAGCAGGAGACATGTATGATAACCAAACTACAGTTTTACAATAACTAAGCAGTCATATCAAGTCAGGGACTCACGCCCTCAAGTCATCACCAAAGAACATAACAGTGGGTCTCACGCCTAGCGACATCAATCGTGCGTGGGACACATTCTCATCACGCAGTTTATGATATAAAAGTTCCAAGGAACACACATGAACACCAGGTCCCACCTGTGCCATAATAACACCGTACGGGGTAAGTACGAAGGCATAACCGACTACTAACACCCACAGTACCAACAAGGTCATGAACTGTATCATAAGATCTGTCTAGACCGTCACATGATCAAAGCCGCCACTTGCGCGCAGATCTAATGTCGCGTCTAGTCCTGGAACTTCCCGCGACTCCGCATAGGCCAATCTCATCGCCCGCGTGGCGTCCCCGCGTCGAGGTAGCTACTCCCGGCATCGTCACGGACTTCGCGATCGCATGGCCACAAGGACGCGTGCCCGTAAAGGGCGTCACTAACACGGAACTCGTAGTTCCGCATAGCCCCGGGACTGCGTGAGGTATTCTCGAATCATAGGTCCATCGACCCTTTGAGTCTACCCCAGCGGAGGGCACTTAACCGGAATCATCTCAAGAGATGAATGCCACAATACTATCATAACGACCGATAGTTAATAAGCACAATCAAGAAACCCTTCACACAAACATCACAAGATACTAACACACGTAGCGTCCCAACACGTTTACTTATCAACGCAATCAAGAAAGTATTACAAGGCTATCACAAACCAATATAATCAAGTTGTTCACACAAGGTACCTTCTACTATATGATTAACAAAATCGGTTTTTATCCCCAAAGTACTTCATACATCAACTCTTTAAAAGATACGTTACTTTCACAATGTCACACAATACGTAGTATAAAATAGAGTGACTATCCTTTTAAAGTAAATCAATTACTTCTCTTTGTAAAATCAAGTAGCAACATTCTTTTCCAATGATCAAGTTTGCCTAATTTCCAATGTTCAAGTTTCTCATTTTAGAAAGGTTTCGTAGTTCATAGTCTTATTCAATTAAGAATATAATTCTCTTTAAAACAATCGGAGAAACATAAGCCTTATATGTGAGTAGGACAATCTTGTTTATAACAATCTTATTACAAAGACCATGATCTAGAAATATCATTTTGTCTCATCTTAGCTTCTATGCGGATGGAAGTTTCTCTGGTTTTAATAATACTTAATTATTCAAAACATTTCCTTTTATTAACGCTGCGGTGGTTTGTCGATACACATCCTGATTTCCAAAATCAGTAAAACGTTCTTAAGCCGTTATACCTAACTTCCCATAAAGCTAGTATAACTCTTAAGTTCTCAAAACCAAGTATTACTTCTCTTCAAAGCGATTTGAAATCTTTTGAAATACTTCAAGTTCTTTATGATCACACATCAAGCGATTATAAACAAATCATTTACCTTTTAAAACCACAAAGTGTTTTCTTATCTACATCAAGTTATAACCAACTTCCCATAAAGCCGTTATAACACTTTATGTTTAAACCAATCGAATACATTTAGCACACGTGCGTCTCACCGTATACATAGTGCACACATATCATGCTAGAAGAGATAGGAAGAGGTTCACATACCTCGCGACGATTATCGACTAATAGCAAAATGCTCAGAGTACCTCAGCCGTCGGCTACTCCTTAAGCCAAGTGTAACGCGCCACACGTAGTACTTGACCTATAAGGCCACAGTGACATTAACATTTAGGTCTCATCGTAGAACTTTCTCTGAAATTTCGCGACCTCCCCGCAACAGCGTAAACCTCCTCCTCTAACGAGGCCGCTACCAAGCCAACCGGGGTTATACATCTAACCCTAGCGGGTACAATTCTACTCCACTGCTACTACACAAGTCTGTCTGATACACCTATGTAATTACAGTAAAGACTATATATAGTATACTTTTACTATATAATCTAACAACATGTAATTTCCAATTACAAGGGGACAAGATAATTACCTCGATAAGCCCGTAATTATCCGAGTTTAATGTCGATCCTTAGCAAAGTTTTAGCTCGACTCAGCGCTCAACCCGCTCTAAACCACCCTTAGAAGTTCTAACCAACCTACACAATACTCCAACGGACTATGGAGATTTTCCTAGGGTTTCGGTTTTGTAAGGACAGGGAAGTATAATAGTATTTACAGGCTTTTCGTAAGGTATATCCTTAGAATACAACAAGGTATAAGGCTAAGGTAATTTGGGCATAACAACAATACTTTTGAGAGTATTTCTACCAAGAGGGGGGGGTATTTATACGAAAACACTAGGCTAGGGGGGGGGGTACCCCACGGCCACACCACAAAGGGGAGAGGGGGGAGGCTCTCGGCCACAAAGGCCTATCTAGGGGGGGGCTCTTGGACGAGAGTCAAACAAGAGGGGAGAGGGAGGGACTTTAACACTTAGGAAATATTTGGAATGGATGAAGAAGTTCATCAACCTTAGAGGGGTATTTATAGCACAAGCCAAGGCCAACCAATGGCCAAGATCTAGCCAAGTGCCTAGCAAGTGTAGGGCGAGATTCACCCACGTGTCTGTGACTTGCACACAAAATATCTACCAAAAATATCTCCCACTTGCCTTCCCAAATCGTCCACGCCCACTTTGCCCACCAATGAGAGGTGCAGTGCCGCTCTCGTTGGTCCAAAATGTTAGTCTCTCGGAAAAATCCGCAAAAATACTAAATGACATAGCGGAAATTCCCTACGAAAGTGTGAAAGCGTTTAAAAACGACTCTAGCCGGTGTTGTGCACAAACATATTTCGCCCAAAGGTGCCACACGGGTGACACGTGTCGCCCCGATTAGATCAAAATATTTCGTCTTAGAAAATATCCAAAACGCCAAAATCTCAAAATCAAATGCCCACAAAATAGAATTTCACGTGGGCCCCAGTGACCATTCAGAAAATAAAATTCCATAATTCTCTAATATTCCAGAAGTCAGAATACCAAATGGGAATCAATTCCCATTAACGAACCTTTTTCCTTCACAAAAACCGGAAACTTTTCCGTGGAAAAATCGCCTCTTTCTTCCTTTCCAATCTTTCTGTCGTATTCTCGTACGTACGTCCTCGCATACATACCCTGGAACTACGGGGTATTACATTCTCCCCCCCTTAGAAACATTCGTCCCGAATGTTCCTTCTAAGTCTCAAAAACGAACACGTGCCAGTATAGTCTTCACTACTATACTTACGAAACAATCCTGCCACAGCTGGCCATGGAAACACCTGCGCAAGACTTACATCTAAGTCCACGAGGAAACACCTCTACATCACCACAAATAATACTACTTTTGTCACTTTGTCGCGAGCCTTGCTCCGACGACCCAACAAATGGTACCGGCCGTGCGATCATCAAGGCGTTGTACACTCGGATTCTTATCACATTTACGATCGCTTTAGTATCCAAAACTCGGTTACTATCTCTAACGTGGTCATCATTAAGCGGGAACATTCGGATGGATCTTGATACTTTCCAACATAACAATACGAAAGACCGGACGTCCTTCCTCCTAAGTCGGACGGCAAATGCTAACATATAGGCAACCCGCCTATTCTTCACATGAACTCACAAAGGCCCAAAGTAACTCGCTAAGTTCCTTCATTTCAAAACTCGTCACACCGCGGGGTGGTACTTTCAAGAAGACCGACCACAACTGAACTCTGGCGTCGTCGCCGATTATCCGCACGATTCCTCCGAGCCGCCGAACTCCTTCTAGACAAGCTTCACACTATCCACATCTGCTGAACAAGCTGAACCAACTATTCAACCACGCCAACATCGAACCAATCGGCCAACTTGCATTTCGCTTCTACAAGGCGTCGCAAGGCGACATCCGAACACCGAAATGGTAGCTTAAACACTTCAACCGAGACAACGATCCTCGCTACCCGGAAATCAAAACAACGCCCGAGGCGAATGCGTCTGGAGACTCACCTGAGTTCCTAGCCCCGCTGGTACAAACTCCCGGAAGAGAAACAGTACCACAGGCTCCATCGTCATAAGGTGAAGGTAGGCACCGTGCAACCTCGCAACCTTTCGATAACATCAACTGCCGAGGAACGACTGACCAGAAGAACACGATAGGCTGCCCCGTCGCCCGACCACCGGTCAACGCGTCCACGAACTTGCACGGCTAACTAAACATGGGCCTAACACCCTCATGACCCTAACACAAAGAGGACCACCACAAACCGACCCCACCACCAAACCTACCGCGGGTTGACCCATGCGTAGCCTCAACCACGACCCGCAAGCGCAAATACCATCTCCCGGCGAACAATCTTACTAAACACGTTACGAAAACCTAGCGGTCTTCTTAGCTCGACTACCTTCTTTCAAATCACGCTACTCAGGGACTTATCCCACGAACATAGCTCACGTGCACTATGCACTCCTATAAGGGTCAAACATAACACTACACCTTTCGAGATGGCCTTATCTCTAAGGTCTTTCGTATAACACTCTAAGGCTCACACCTTCTCTATCCCCAAAATCTTACTGTTAACCCACCATGATTCCTAATCACAACTCACACACCGCTATCGAGCGTAGCACTTAAGGTATACTCACCTTGAAAGTTACCAGGACCTTGCTGCTCGGCCTCTTCTCACGCCTTGGTTAACCCGTCGATCTCTACGTTTCTCGGCCTGCTGCGCATAAGCCCGTACACAGGCCATGCTCAAGCCTAACTGAAGAATTACTCTTGCACAACCCTCTTTTAGATAGTCCTCCAGACTCGCGGTACATCGGTATACTCTCTGGTAGCCAAATCTATAGCTAGTAACAGGGTTGTCCCTTGGCAATCTATATTCTCTGTTCCCGGTCGTGGAACTGAAGGTTCAAATATCATGGCCGCAGTAGGAACTGCCGTCGCCGTGCTTAAACTCTGCTGGGGCTAGTGACGTCGCAGAAATCCCCGAATGAAGCACTACCCTAGGTAATGATTGGGCCTGTGCCCTCGCCACCCTCTGAACTCTACTCGCAGCTCTCTCGGCTGCCTTGCCCTCCTGGCGGGTTGCCCTACGCGGAGGCATGACGATAAGGGAAAAGATTTCGTCAGAGGGTTCAACTTACAACACAGCTCTAAGGCACGATCTCAGAGTGAGAAGAATAGAAACCAATCCTAAATATCCTATAGCCTCCTGATTATTGATGTGGTGCACAACACACCGATAATCAAGACTCTACTGGATACGGTCTGTAGACACTTTCCGAGGATTAACTGCTCTGATACCACTTTTGTCACGACCCGAACCGGGGCGTGGATCGTGCCTTACCGGGCACCCAAGTAGACATACATCGAGTAATCACGAACAAACACAACATATGAGATAGTATATAAAACAATAATCAGGAAAACTTGCCTTTCGTATATATAAATGACAACTTTTAACATGAGCAGTTTAATCCTTTTTACAAACCACCTGCCACAACAAGATTACATGCACTTAAGAATGATATGACAACAATGGCGGACAGGCCCCGCCAAACCCACGAATGTAAACACTTACTACGGCAGGACTACACCACTGATAAGCCTCCGGAGAAACGGAGCTTCCCAAACGCTGAACTGTGACCCTGAGAGCTAGGATCAACGACTGGTGTACCTCAACCTGCGGCATGAACGCAGCCCCCCGAAGGAGGTCAGTACAACAGGTACCGAGTATGTGAAACAAAAAAAATACTGCAAATGAAATCATAATAGTCTATAAAGCAGGAGACATGTATGATAACCAAACTACAGTTTTACAATAACTAAGCAGTCATATCAAGTCAGGGACTCACGCCCTCAAGTCATCACCAAAGAACATAACAGTGGGTCTCACGCCATTAACATCAATCGTGCGTGGGACACATTCTCACCGCTAGCGGTTTATGATATAAAAGTTCCAAGGAACACATGAACACCGAGTCCCACTGCCATAATAACACCGTGACGGTAAATGCGAAGGCATAACCGATTACTAACACCTACGCACCAACAAGGTCATGAATCGTATCATAAGATCTGTCTGCATCAGCATGATCAAAGCCGCCACTTGCCCGCAGTATCTAATGTCGCGCGTCTAGTCCCGAACTTCCCGCACTCGCGTAGGCCAATCTCATCGCCCGCGTGGCGTCCCCGCATCGGTAGCTACTCCCCGCATCGCCCCGACTTCGCATCCGCATAGCCACAAGGACCGCGTGCCCGTAAAGGGCGTGCACTAACACGGAACTCGTAGTTCCGCATAGCCCGGGACTGCGTGAGGTATTCTCGAATCATAGGTCCATCGACGCTGAGTCTACCCCGTCGGAGGCGACTTAACCCGGAATCATCTCAAGAGATGAATGCCACAATACTATCATAACGATCGATAGTTAATAAGCACAATCGAGAAACCCTTCACACAAACATCACAAGATACTAACACACGTAGCATCCCAACACGTTTACTTATCAACGCAATCAAGAAAGTATTACAAGGCTATCACAAACCAATACAATCAAGTTGTTCACACAAGGTACCTTCTACTATATGATTAACAAAATCGGTTTTTATCCCCAAAGTACTTCATACATCAACTCTTTAAAAGATACGTTACTTTCACAATGTCACACAATACCGTAGTATAAAATAGAGTGACTATCCTTTTAAAGTAAATCAATTACTTCTCTTTGTAAAATCAAGTAGCAACATTCTTTTCCAATGATCAAGTTTGCCTAATTTCCAATGTTCAAGTTTCTCATTTTAGAAAGGTTTCGTAGTTCATAGTCTTATTCAATTAAGAATATAATTCTCTTTTAAACAATCGGAGAAACATAAGCCTTATATGAGTAGGACATTCTTGTTTATAACAATCTTATTACAATGACCATGATCTATGAAATATCATTTTGTCTCATCTTAGCTTCTATGCAGATGGAAGTTTCTACTGGTTTTAATAATACTTAATTATTCAAAACATTTCCTTTTATTAACGCTGCAGTGGTTTGTCGATACACATCCTGATTTCCAAAATCAGTAAAACGTTCTTAAGCCGTTATACCTAACTTCCCATAAAGCTAGTATAACTCTTAAGTTCTCAAAAACCAAGTATTACTTCTCTTTCAAAACGATTTCAGAAATCTTTTGAAATACTTCAAGTTCTTTATGATCACACATCAAGCCAGTTATAAACAAATCATTTACCTTTTTAAAAAACCACAAAGTGTTTTCTTATCTACATAAAGCTGTTATAACCAACTTCCCATAAAGCCGTTATAACACTTTATGTTTTAAACCAATCGAATACATTTAGCACACGTATCGTCTCACCGTACTACATAGTGCACACATATCATGCTAGAAGAGATAGGAAGAGGTTCACATACCTCGCGACGATTATCGACTAATAGCAAAATGCTCGAGTACCTCGCCGCCGGCTACTCCTTAAGCCAAGTAGAACGCGCCACACGTAGTACTTCAACCTATAAGGCCACAAGGCGCTTATTAACATTTAGGTCTCATCGTAGAACTTTCTACGTAAATTTCGTGACACCTCCCCAACAACAGCGTAACCTCCTCCTCTAACGAGGCCGCTACCAAGCCAACCAGGGGTTATACATCTAACCCTAGCAGTACAATTCTACTCCACTGCACTACTACACAAGTCTCCATCTGATACACCCTATGTAATTCTGATTGAGACTATATATAGTAAACTGTTAATATATAAAATAACAACATGTAATTACCAATAACAATAGTCGGACAAGATAAATACAACGATAAGCCAATAATTATCCGAGTTTAATGTCGATCCATAGCAAAGTTTTAGCTCGACTCCGAGCGCTCAACCCGCTCTAAACCACCCTTAGAAGTTCTAACCAACTTCTACACAATACTCCAACGGACTATGGAGATTTTCCTAGGGTTTCGGTTTTGTGACAGACGGGAAGTATAATAGTATTTCTGGGCTTTTCGTAAAGGTATATCCTTAGAATACAACAAGGTATAAGGCTAAGGTAATTTGGGCATAACAACAATACTTTTGAGAGTATTTCTACCAAGAGGGGGGGGGGTATTTATACGAAAACACTAGGCTAGGGGGGGGGGTACCCCACGGCCACACCACAAAGGGGAGAGGGGGGAGGCTCTCCGCCCCAAAGGCCTATCTCGGGAGGGGCTCTTGGGCGAGAGTCAAACAAGAGGAGAGGAGGGACTTTAACACTTAGGAAATATTTGGAATGGATGAAGAAGTTCATCAACCTAGAGGGTATTTATAGCACAAGCCAAGGCCAACCAATGGCCAAGATCTAGCCAAGTGCCTAGCAAGTGTAGGGCCAAGATTCACCCATGTGTCCTAGCCAACTTGCACACAAAATATCTACCAAAAATATCTCCCACTTGCCTTCCCCAAATCGTCCATGCCGCCCACTTTGCCCACCAATGAGAGGGTGCAGTGCGCCGCCTCTCGTTGGTCCAAAATGTTAGCCTCTCGGAAAAATCCTCAAAAATAATATATGACATCGCCGGAAATGCCCTACCAAAAGGTGTGAAAAGGTTTCGTCGAAAAAAAACGACTCTAACCGGGTGTTGTGCACAAACATATTTCGGCCCAAAGGTGCCACATGGGTGACACGTGTCGCCGATTAAATCAAAAATATTTCGTCTTCCAAAATATCAACGGCCAAAATCTCAAAATCAGCGGGCCCACAAAACCAGAATTTCACGTGGGCCCACGTGACCATTTCAAATAAAATTCCATAATTCTCTAATATTCGGGATCCAGAATAAATCTGGGAATCGATTCCGTTAACGAACCTTTTTCCTTCACAAACGGAAACTTTTAGTGGAAAAATGCCTCTTTCTTCCTTTCCAATCTTTACGTCAGATTCGCACGCACGCCCCGCATACATACCCGGAACTACGGGTATTACGATGCGTCGAGAATACGACATTAAAATTGGAAAGGAAGAAAGATGTGATTTTTCGGCGGAAAAGTTTCCTGATTTTGAAGGAAAAAGGTTCATTAACGGGAATGGATTCCCGCATTTGGTATTCGACTTTTGGAATATTTGAGAATTATGGAATTTTATTTCCGAATTGGTCACGTGGGCCCACGAGAATTTACTGCTTGTGGCCCACTTTATTTTCGGATTTTGGCATTACTGATATTTTTGGAAGATGAAATATTTCGACGAGCAGTGAGCAACACGTGTCACCCCTACGTGGCCACGTACGAATTGGTGATGGACACACGGCTCGGGCGGTTGGTAGTGGACAAGTGGCTAGCCACTTGTCCAAATTTTTGTGGTGGACATGTGGTTGGTAGAATCCACACCCACATGTCCCCAATCTACACCACCCACTTGCACTAATCTTGAACCTTGAATTCTCTATAAATACCCCCTTAGTTGATGACTAAATTCATTCCACACTTAAAGCTTTTCCAAGCAAAAACACTCCCTCCCATTTTTTTTTTTCGTCCCCCCCCCCCCCCCTCTCTTGTGAAGTTCTCGTCCAACCCCCCCCCCCCCACCTTGTGTAGAATACTCCATGTATTGTTGTATAAATCCCAAATACCTTGGCCTAGTATCCCTAGTAGTATTCCAAAGTTATTTCAATACTAGGAGCCCGGAAATGCTACTTTATTCCAATAGTCGCAAAATGAAGCCCTAGAAAAATATTCATAGCTTAGATGAAGTGTTAAGAGAAGTTGTTTGGAAACTTCTAAGGGTTGCTTGGAGCGGGTTGGAGCATCAGGAAGTGGAGCTAAACGTTGCTCAGGATCGACTTATAAAACTTGGATAATTTTGGACTTATCGAGGTAATGATCTTTGTCCCCCTATTGTAATTGGAAATTACATGTTGTAGTAATTAATAATTGAGCATAAGATATATTGTAAGTATAATTATGAAGAATTGAACTGTATTTACAATAGACTTGTAGTATTATTGTGGGGCAGTGTTGTACACGTCCGGTTAGACGTGTAACTCCCCCTAGGAGTTGTTGGCTTGGTAGTGGGCCTTGATAGATGAGGAGATTGATGTGGTTACGGGGGGGGGGGGGGAGGTGCTGCCGAATTTTCCGTAGAATAAGGAATCTTGTATCTAGAATTATTCTACGAAGAGACCTAGAGGTTGATAGACGTTTTGTGGCCTGTATAGGTTGAAATACTACGAGTAGCGTATTCTACTGGAAGGGTGGAAAAGGCTAGCAGGGCTACAGTACTTTGGAGCTATTTGCTAATTATCGATAATCGTCGCGAGGTATGTGAACCTCTTCCTATCCTTTCTAGCATGATGTTTTGTAAACTATGTAGTACGGTAGACGTACATGTGCTAAATGAGTTCTGGTTGGTTTAAAACATAAAGTGTTATAATAAGGTTTATGGGAAGTTAGTTATAACGACTTTATGTAGGTAAAAGAATGGTTTATTGATTTTAGAAGTTAAGAGACTTGATCTTAAAAGATAAGAGACTTGACTTAATTGAATTGATATGAATTTTGTTAAAAAGTGTGAAACCTCATTCGTGAGTAATGAGTACTTGGTTTTTAAAGAATAATGTTTTTGATTTCTAAATGAGAATAAGTATCGAACGAACCATCGCGGCGTTAATAAAGGAAAATGTAATTACAAATAATTAATTATATTAAAACCAGTAGAAACCTCTATCTGCATAGAAGCTAAGATAAGACAAAATTGTATTACATTTCCTAGATCATGGCTGCTTTAATAAGATTGTTATAAACAAGAATAACCTACTCACACATAAGGCATATGTTACTCAAATTGTTTTAAAAGAGAATTATGTTGTTAAGTGATTAAAACTATGAACTACGAAACCTTTCGAAAATGAGAGACTTGAGTATTTGAAATTAGGCAAACTTGAACTTTTTGAAAAGAATGTTGCTACTTGATTTTAAAAAAGGAAAGTATGGTATTATCTTAATCTGTCTTAAAAGAGAGTTTAAATGTTATGACCAATTTGATACCGAGTCCATGGGATGGACCGGGAATGTATTCCACCCGATTTGATACCGAGTCCATGGGATGGACCGGGAATGTATTCCACACGTTTTGATACCGAGTCCATGGGATGGACCGGGAATGTATTCCACCCGATTTGATACCGAGTCCATGGGATGGACCGGGAATGTATTTCACCCGATTTGATACCGAGTCCATGAGATGGACCGGGAATGTATTCGACACGTTTTGATACTGAGTCCATGGGATGGACCGGGAATGTATTCCACCCGATTTGATACCGAGTCCATGGGATGGACCGGGAATGTATTCCACACGTTTTGATACCGAGTCCATGGGATGGACCGGGAATGTATTCCACACGTTTTGATACCGAGTCCATGGGATGGACCGGGAATGTATTCCACACGTTTTGATACCGAGTCCATGAGATGGATCGGGAATATATTCCATACGATCCGGCACCGAGTCCATGAGATGGACCGGGAATGTGACCATGCGATTCCACCTCGAGTCCCATGGGATGGGCCGAGACATGTTATACGTATCACACGATTTATACCTAGATCGCCAGTGGTGGAAGGAGTTCCACGGGCATGAGGATGACTTTGAGGAGTGAGTCCCCGCTTGACATGACTACTTTTATGTTGTAAATCGTAGTTTGGTTATCATACATGTCTCTGCTTTATATAAACTGTTATGATTTCATTTACGTATTTTCCGCCACATACTTGGTACCACTGTATCGACCTCCTTCTCGGGGACTGCGTTCATGCCGCAGTAGGTACACGATCGTCGATCCTCGCCATAGGATCACAATTTTGGGAAGCTCCGTTTCTCCGAGGCTTATCTTTGGTATAGTCCCATGTCGTTGTAGGTACTTAAATTCGTGGTATGGCGGCCCCGTCCCGCCATTGTTGTTATAACATTCTTAGAGTCAGAGTAATCTTTGTTGGCGTGGATTTGAAAAGGGATGTAATCGTTCAAGTTTTTTTACATATATGCCGAAGGCAACTTTTCTCGATAAACTGCTTTCACTTCATATTGTTTCATGTCTTGTTTTATATTCATGGTTACTCGATGTATGTCTACTGGGTGGCGCAGAAGAAACGATCACGCCCGGTTCGGTCGTGACAAAAGTGGTATCGAGCGATTAATCCTCGGAAAGTGTCTGAGCACCGTATCTAGTAAGTCTTGATTATCGGTGTGTTGTGCACCACACCTATAATCGTGAGGCTGCAGGCTATTTAGGATGGGTTTCTATTCTTCTCACTCTGAGATCGTGCCTTAGAGCTGTGTTAGAAGTTGGACTCCCTCTGACGTATTCTTTTCACCCGTATTGCCTCTACGCAAGGCAACCAGAGCCCGTGCGGCAAGGCGGCAGGAGCTGCGAATAGAGCACGTAGGGTTACGAGGCACGCCCAGTCATTATCCGAGACAACGCTTCATTCGGGAGTTCTCGACGCCGCTAGCCCTGAAGGGTTTAGAGCGATGCGAGCCACCGAGACCACGATACCTGAGCCTCTAGTCCCACGGCCAGGAACAAAGGATATGAGTTACAAGGAGATGGCCCAGTTACTAGCTAGTCTGGTGGCTGGAAATGAGGACGAACGGGAGGCGGTGGTTCCGGCAGTACCAGTGGTTCACCCTAGATCCAATAGTCTGAGACTTTGGGATTTCTTGAGTTGCAGTTCGCCAGAGTTCTATGGATAGAGAGCTGAGGATGATCCTCAGGGTGTCGTGCTAGTTTGGGAGATTGTTATGCTTGCGGCCAGCAGGGCCATTTGGTGAGAGTTTGTCCGACCAGAGGTAGCACGGATGTTGAGACTCAGCCTTCGGGATCGGTGGCTGGTTCATCACCTTCTGTAGTTATGCGCCCAGCAGAGCAGGTTTTGATTTGAGCGACAAAGGGAAAGTGAGGCAGTAGTTACAGAGATATCTTCAGCCCTTAAGAGACCGGTCTAAGTCGTTATGGTAGATACATGTGGAGTGCTATGTACGGATAGCATTGTGTTAGGCGTGGGATAATTCCATGGGTAGTGTGAGATGGAAGTGGTAGCTTTCATGACGTGAATTGGTAAGATTGTTCCGGATCGAGGAACGAGAGTTTAGTACGAAGTGGGTCGGGTTGAGGCCATATCGCGAGTCAACCCGTAGCCCGGAATGTGGTGGGGTCAGTTTGAGGTGGTCCCGCTAGATGATAGGGTCACGAGGGTGTTAGGCCCAAGTTTAGGTAACCATCGTACGAGTTTGTGGATGCGTTCGACCAGTAGTAGGGCCGATGGGGTCAGCCCATCTTGTCTTTTAGTCAGGACTGTTTACTCGGCGGAGGGTTATGCGAGATGTTGTATATCAGGAAGGTTGTAAGGCTGCACGGGGTTCCTACTTTTATTTTATGGCAGGCAGTGGAGCCCAGTTTATGGCTATTTCATTTTCGGGAGGTTTTACCAAGCGGGTTAGGAACTCAAGTGAGTCTCAGTATTGCATTCACCCTCGGGCCGACGGACGAACAACGCGTTTTATCCAGACATTTGAGGATATGTTACGGGCCGGTGTTTTGATTTCAGGGGTAGCTATAAGGATTATTTGTCTCTTGTTGAGTGAGTATTATAATAGCTACCATTTCAGTATTCGGATGTCGCCTTATGAAGCCTTGTATGGGCGGAAGTGCAGATTGCCGGTCGATTGGTTCGAGGTTGGCAAGGTTCAGATAGTTGGTCCATACTTGATTCAGCAGGATGTGGGTAAGGTGAAGCTTATCCAGAAGAGGGTTTTTAGCAGCTCAGAGTCAACAGAAGTCATGCGGATAATCGGCGTCGACACTTGGAGTTCAGTTGTGATGGGTCTTCAAGGTACCACCTGGCGGTGTGACGGGATTTGGAAAGCAGGGGAAACTTAGCCCGATGTACTTTGGGCATTTTCAGATCGTTTGTAGAATAGGCCAGGTTGCCTATAAGTTAGCACTGTCGTCCGACTTAGGAGGCAGTACGTCCGGTATTCCATGTTGCTATGTTCGAAAGAGTATCGGAGATCCATCCAGAGTATTTTTCCCAGTTAATGATGACCAAGTTGGTGATAGTAACCCCGAGATTTTGGAAACTGAAGCAATGACAGAAATGTGGTAAGTATGCTAAGAAGAGTTCAAGTGTACGAGAAAGGTACGACGAGTAAGAAAAGAGGCTAAGATGTGTTAAGAAGATGGAAGTGTCCTTTTTATAAGTGAAGAGGGGAAGAAAAGTATCCTTTGGACCATGGGTGGAAGCTTTAGTGTTGTTATATACGTTGGAGGTGGTTCTTCGTTGACTCGGATGTAAGTTTTGCGCGTATGTTGTATTATGGCCAGGTGTGGCATAATTGGTTTTGTAAGTATAGTAGTAAAGACTATACCGGTACTTGTGTGATTAGAGACTTAGAAGGAACATTCGGGACGAATGTTTCTAAGGGGGGGAGAATGTTACACCCCGTAGTTCCAGAGTATGTATATGAGGACGTACGTACGAGAATACGTCATTAAAATTGGAAAGGAAGAAATATGTGATTTTTCGACGGAAAAGTTTCCGGATTTTGTGAAGGAAAAAGGATCATTAATGGGAATTGGATTCCCAAATTTGGTATTCGGACTTTTTGGAATATTTGAGAATTATGGAATTTTATTTCCGAAATTGGTCACGTGGGGCCCACGGGAGAATTTACGGTTTTGTGGGGCCCACTTTATTTTCGGATTTTTGGCATTACGGATATTTTCGGAAGATGAAATATTTTGAACGAGTAGGGGGCGACACGTGTCACCCCATGTGGCCATGTGGCCGAATTGATGAGGGACACATGGCCTTGGACGGTTTTGGTAGTGGACAAGTGGCTAGCCACTTGTCCAAATTTTGTGGTGGACATGTGGTTGGTAGAATCCACACCCACATGTCCCCAATCTACACCACACACTTGCACTAATCTTGACCCTTGAATTCTCTATAAATAGCCCCTTAGTTGATGACTAAATTCATTCCACACTTAAAGCTTTTCCAAGCAAAACACTCCTCCCATTTGTTGTTTTCGCCCCTCTCTTGTGAAGTTCTCGTCCAACCCCACCTTGTGTAGAATACTCCATGTATTGTTGTATAAATCCCAAATATCTTGTCCTAGTATCCCTAGTAGTATTCCAATGTTATTTCAATACTAGGAGCCCGGAAATGCTACTTTATTCCAATAGTCGCAAAATGAAGCCCTAGAAAAATCTTCATAGCTTAGATGAAGTGTTAAGAGAAGTTGTTTGGAAACTTCTAAGGGTTGCTTGGAGCGGGTTGGAGCGTCAGGAAGTGGAGCTAAACGTTGCTCAGGATCGACTTATAAAACTTGGATAATTTTGGACTTATCGAGGTAATGATCTTTGTCCCCCTATTGTAATTGGAAATTACATGTTGTAGTAATTAATAATTGAGTATAAGATATATTGGAAGTATAATTATGAAGAATTGAATCAGATTTACATTGACCAGATTTGCGGTACACTTGTAGTATTATTGTGGCGATGTTGTACACGTCAGGTTAGGCGTGTAACTCCCTGGAGAGTTGGCTTAGTAGTGGGCCTTGATAGATGAGGAGATTGATGTGGTTACGGGGAGGAGGTGTCACGAATTTTCCGTAGAATAAGGAATCTTGTATCTAGAATTATTCTACGAAGAGACCTAGAGGTTGATAGACGTTTTGTGGCCTGTATAGGTTGAAATACTACGAGTAGCGTATTCTACTGGAAGGGTGGAAAAGGCTAGCAGGTTACAAGATTTGGAGCTATTTGCTAATTGTCGATAATCGTCACGAGGTATGTGAACCTCTTCCTATCCTTTCTAGCATGATGTTTTGTAAACTATGTAGTATGCAGGACGCGTACGTGCTAAATGAGTTCTGTTGGTTTAAAACATAAAGTGTTATAATAAGCTTTATGGGAAGTTAGTTATAACGACTTTATGTAGGTAAAAGAATGGTTTATTGATTTTAGAAGTTAAGAGACTTGATCTTAAAAGATAAGAGACTTGACTTAATTGAATTGATATGAATTTTGTTAAAAGTGTGAAACCTCATTCGTGAGTAATGAGTACTTGGTTTTAAAGAATAATGTTTCTTGATTTCTAAATGAGAATAAGTATCGAGCGAACCATCGCAGCGTTAATAAAGGAAAATGTATTGACAAATAATTAATTATATTAAAACCAAGAGAAACCTCCATCCGCATGTAAGCTAAGATAAGACAAAATTGTATTACATTTCCTAGATCATGGCTGCTTTAATAAGATTGTTATAAACAAGAATAACCTACTCACACATAAGGCATATGTTACTCAAATTGTTTTAAAAGAGAATTATGTTGTTAAGTGATTAAGACCATGAACTACGAAACCTTTCGAAAATGAGAGACTTGAGTATTTGAAATTAGGCAAACTTGAACTTTTTGAAAAGAATGTTGCTACTTGATTTTAAAAAAGGAAAGTATGGTATTATCTTAATCTGTCTTAAAAGAGAGTTTAAATGTTATGGCCAATTTGATACCGAGTCCATGGGATGGACCGGGAATGTATTCCACCCGATTTGATACCGAGTCCATGGGATGGACCGGGAATGTATTCCACACGTTTTGATACCGAGTCCATGGGATGGACCGGGAATGTATTCCACCCGATTTGATACCGAGTCCATGGGATGGACCGGGAATGTATTTCACCCGATTTGATACCGAGTCCATGAGATGGACCGGGAATGTATTCGACACGTTTTGATACTGAGTCCATGGGATGGACCGGGAATGTATTCCACCCGATTTGATACCGAGTCCATGGGATGGACCGGGAATGTATTCCACACGTTTTGATACCGAGTCCATGGGATGGACCGAGAATTCCACACGCTTGATATCGAGTCCATGGGATGGACCGGAATGTATTCCACACGCTTTGATACCGAAGTCCATGAGATGGATCGGGAATATATTCCATACGATCCAAGACCGAGTCCATGAGATGGACCGAATGTGACTACGCGATTCCACTCGAGTCCCGTGGGATGGGCCGAGACATGTTATAATATCACACGATTTATACCTAGGCTGACAAGCGGTGAGGAAGGAGTTCCACGGGCATGAGGGATGACTTTGAGGAGTGAGTCCTCGCTTGACATGACTACTTTTATGTTGTAAATCGTAGTTTGTTATCATACATGTCTCTGCTTTATATAAAGCTGTTATGATTTCATTTACTGATTTTCCGATTCACATACTTGGTACTGTTAGATCGACCTCCTTACGGGATCGCGTTCATGCCGCGGTAGAGGTACACCGCCGTCGATCCTCGCCATAGGATCACACAATGTTTTGGGAAGCTCCGTTTCTCCGAGGCTTATCTTTCGTATAGTCCTGTCGTTGTAGGTACTTACATTCGTGGTATGGCGGCCCTGTCCCGCCATTGTTGTTATAACATTCTTAGAGGTATGTAGTACTGTTGTGGGCAGGATTTGAAAAAGGGATGTAACTGTTCAAGTTTTTTTTTATATATATGCCGAAATGCAACTTTTCTCAGATAAACTGTTTCTCACTTCATATTGTTTCATGTCTTGTTTTATATTCCGCTGGTTACTCTGATGTATGTCTACTTGGGTGGCCGGGTAAGGCACCAGTCACGGGCCCGGGTTCGGGTCGTGACACATATATATTTATAATCAAAAAGCACTACACTGTACACGAGTCCAATCACATATATGAATACAGACCTCTAAGAGTTTTACTGAACTATGATGGGACAAGGTCCCGCCGTACCCATAATTGTACAAAAGCCTGTAATGAAGGATCTATACCAAAATGATAAGCTCTCGAACAAATGGAGCTGTCCAAAAACTCTGAGCAAGGGTCCTACACTTGCAGATCACCAAACTGCGTACCTAAACCTGCGACATGAACGCAGCCCCCCGGAGAAATGGGGTCAGTACAAAAAATGTACCAAGTATATGAAACAATAAGTACTGTAAAGGAGATCACACAGTCCAAATATAACTGGAAGCAAGTATGATAACTCAAAACAACAGCACACTGAACCTTGCCAACATGAGAGTAATGTAATCATCTTTACCTTTTAAGTTATGTATTTAACAATGAGACTAATTGTTCCACTTTAAGTCATTAACACACTGCATCCTTTCATTAATGAAATCACTACCGTTTCAAAACATGAAGGTCGTGCCAGTGCCAGGGTCATCCACCCTCTGAATTATTATGCAACCTATCATAGGACTATTTCACCCGCAAGGGACTATTTCACCCGCATAGGTCATGTGGACCCGCAATGAGTCATCGGTACATGATACTCACATCAAGGATAGTTAGTCCATGGATTATATCCCGGGATTTGAACCCGCCCGAGTCTTACCGACCCGCCGTGAGAGTGTACCACTCTCACCATGGGATCTACTGCATGATATCTCTTGAACCATGTTTCCGGCCCTTTATGGAGGGACGCGGATATGTGAAAATACGACACTTGCACGAATGTCTATATGAGCAACCCATATGCAAGAAAACCATTCTTGACCTTTATTTATAAAATGAATAAACCATCATTTTTAGCAAACCAAGACAATACCATGCCTTTCCTTTTTACACAAAACAAGACAATATCATGCCTTTCCTTTTTACACAAACCAAGACAATTACCATGCCTTCCTTTTTAACAAACTCAGAGTAATTCTCATTTAAGCAAGCCAAAGTACTATCAAGACACAAATAGAATAATTCACATTTAAGCAAGCCAAAGTACTATCAAGGCACAAATAGAATAATTCTCATTTAAGCAAGCCAAAGTACTATCAAGGCACAAATAGAATAATTCTCATTTAAGCAAGCCAAAGTACTACGTACGTCCGCCGCACGTTCTTTACCTTTTCATAAAATCCCAAGGCCCTAGCCTTGCAACATCAAGTTACATATTCTTCAAATTAAGTGGCTTACACTCTTTATACTCTAGTCACTTCTTTTATGTACTACAATGAAGCCAAATTCATTTATGACCCCTAATACACTAACACTTGTAGTATCAAGCCACTTCTATTTTTCAAATCAAACTACACTTTTAAAACTTCAATTCAAGGTTTTGAAATCAAGTAGCTTCTACTTTTAAATCCCAAGTAACTCACACCTTTAAAACAAGTTACTTCTCTTTAAATCATTTCATTTCTCCTATTTTAAATCAATTAAGTAAATCACTCATTTGACTCCCCTAAAGCCGTTATAACTAACTTCCCATAAAGTCATTATAACAACCTTTAGGTTTTGGAAATAAGGCAATATCTAAGAGATTAGGAACCACTTCCTTTTTAAGACTCTAAGTACTTCAAGTAACACAACTTTCACGTTTGAAAATCCAAATATTATCAAGGGAATGGATTATAACAACTTCTAATTTAAACATCCAAAGTACAATCAAGAAAGTATATAGGACAACTTCTATATTAGGCAATCCAAGCACAATCACGGGATAGATCATCTAAGGAGTAGGATTTACTCACTTTACCATAAGGAATCATGCTAGAAGAAGAGGAGATAGTTCACATACCTTTTCGGCTTAATCCACACGCTAAGTCGAACACGCCGCACGTAGAATTGTGAACCTATAATGACCACAACACGACTATCAACTTCTAGTTTCTAATGTATAATGATACTAAGTATAAGGTCTCTTATTCTACGGAAAATTGGGCAGCACTTCCTTTGCTTCTACGTACTTTTCCACCTTTTTCTAAGGCCCGAAATCAACAACCAATACGCTACATTTGAGGCACAACCAACAGCTAACCAAAGGGGATTACACGCCTAACAGGACGTGTAAAATTCTGCCCCACAATTCATATAAAACAGTCCAATACTTTTAAGGCATTCGGCCACAATAACAACAACTCCTAAATCTTTCTCCTTAATTCCTTTTAATCCAATTCTCATTTCAACATGTTATATAAGTTATACTAACTATCAACAACGATATATCCTTTATTATATAACATGTAACAAGTGATAATACCAATAAGAATGATTAACAACTTCAATGGCTAACATGCCATGCCTCGGTTTCAATTCTCCAACATGGTCCAAACCTTTTTAAAACTTCATTCTTTATATCACAAGTTATCTATATACAACTACAACATGTTTGTCACGACTGACTGGCTCAAGAATCGTGCCCTACAGGCACCCTTTCTGATACATCGAGAGAATGGCATGAACATACACAATCGATAAAATGCTTAAACATAAAATAACAACAAAGCAGCCGATAAGGCCACCTTCCGTAAACTATACAAATAAAACAAGACATTTTTTTCTTTACAACCCAAACCACAATGTGACTACGCACTTAAGAATAACAACTCAAGGGACAGGCCCCGCCATACCCTGAATGTACAACAACCGACAATACCAGGATAATCCTCCGAATAAAGGAGTTTCTCAACAAAGCAGCTGATCCTAAGAGCGAGGATCATCAACTCAGACTCTACTGCGGCGTGAACGCAAACCGGGCGAGGTCGATCTAACACGTACCAAATATGTGAAACCGAAAGATCAGAATGAAATCATAAGTCTATAATAAAATCGAGACAGTATGATAACTCAATTAACGAAGACACAATTGCCTTACTAACAATGAGAGTAATCAAAATTATACTTACAACATAAAAATAGGAAGCTCGCGATCAAAGCAGGACCACCCGCCCGTAGTATCATTAAGCAATCCTACTCCTTGGACTATTTCACCCGCATAGGTCGTGTGGACCCGCATGAGGTATTCCTCGCATAGGCTGTACCCGCCAGCATGGGACTATTCACCCGCATAAGCCAATAAGGACTCACATGAGGTATTCCTCGCATCATGGGTAGCAAATCCACGGAACAGGTGGTATAACGATCTTGGGGATTTACCCCTCATTTATACTCTTACCCTGAAGAAGGTGGTATAACGATCTTGGGGGTTTACCCCTCATTTATACTCTTACCCTATCTCAACCGGCCATCATACATAACATAAGCCCTACCGGCTTATCATACATAACATAAGCACTACCGGCTTATCATACAATAAATAAGCAAGTTAAGAAATCCCCTAACTTCTTATTATTCTTGTTCATATACACTCTCATTTTAGTTTACTTAAGGCACTAACATGTCTTTTATAAAAATCCGGAAATTTAACCCAAATACTACATACTTCCACTCTTTTAAAAAAAGTGACTCTTTTTCGTATAAAACTTCCAAGATACTAATAACCGTAATATCAAGTCACAATTACTTTTCAAGACAAGTCACAATACTTTTAGAAATAAAATTAGGCTTCTAAATTAAGTGACTTCTTTTCTCATAAAAACCTTAGGCAATTGATGCCTTAAAACCAAATTGCCTTTCATTAAAACAAGTCATTTATCCTTATTTATCTTTCCATAAAGCTAATATAACCAACTTCCCATAAAGTCGTTATATTAACTTTATACCTTAGCCAATTACAATTTCCTATCAAAGGGACTTATACGTTTAAGACGAAACAAGTATCAAATACTTTCAACATACTTAAAGTCTCTTAACTTTTGAAAACCAAGATATCCTTAATATTTAAACAAGTGAGTTAATTCCCTAACTCAACCAACTTGGACATTCTTAAAATAAGCCAAGGATATCAAATGGACCTAGATTGTCAAAATCTTGTACGTCTACCGTACTATACATTTACAACTTATTCATGCTCAAGAGATAAGAAAGTTTCACATACCTCTTCGGTTTAATCCACTTGCTAAGTCCATTAAGCGTCGTAGTATGTCAACCTATAATGACCATAATACGTCTATTAACTTCTTACTTCAAACGTAGAATATTCCAAGTGCAAAGTCACTAAATTCTACGGAAAATCGGACAGCACTTCCTTTGTTTCTACATACTTTGCCACCTTTTTCAAGGCCGAATTCAATAACCAAACACGCCACATTTAAGGCTCAACAAAGTAGTTAACAATAGGGGATTACATGCTTAATCAAGGCGTAAAATTCCCCACAATAAATATCAAACTAGTCCAACATATAATGTCCATTCGGCAAAATAGGGACAACAATACAAATTCGTTTCCAATCCCTTTTCAATCCAAGTGATTTAATATAACATGTTATCTAGCCACAATTGATTACAACTACTACAATCCTCAAGTAGGTAAACATGCGACAATTCTAATTATCGACCAAATTATATTTCAATTTCAAATGGCTAAACATGTCATTTTTGGATTTGAGCTTCCAAATTTCCATAACACTTATCAAACTTCATAACACATATCACATGATCATTTCTAACTTATAATAACATGGAATCTTCAATTACAAAAGTAAGACGAAGATTATACCTCATTTAGCCCAAATATGATCCAAGATTACAAGTCGATCCTTAGCAATTTTAGCTCCTCCTTTCGACGTTCTAATCCACTCCAAGAAACCCTTAGAAGCTTATGAAGAACTCATCTTCAAGTTCCAACTTCAAAGTTGAAGAACTCCTTAACTTTCCGCCTTGCGATTAATACGAAAACGCCATTTTTCCGGAATCTTTCTATAGAGATACCCTTACAATACACTTAGGAACCTTGGTTTAAAGTATGGGAATTATTGGACAACAATTGAAAAAAATTCTCTCTTGAAATCTCTCAAAGCCGAGAGCACACTTTGTGTGTGTTCAAATTTTCTTGAAAATTTTCTAAGTGTATAAGCTTGTCTTGCAACTAGTAGACATATATAACACTAGGAAGGGTCTAGATTAGCACACATGTGGGGCTTAGATGAGTTTCACATGGATCAAGCCCAAGTGGCACTTTGACAAGTCAACAATGTCAAGCTCCTTGTCTTTGCAAGACTTGGTCATTTAAATTATGGTCAAATGACCATTTTAACCATGCCATTTTCGTCCTAGACCACTAAGGGGGGTGACACGTGTCGCCCTCCCATTCATCGCAATATTCGTTTTCCGACAATTCCATAATTCCGATAAATTTTTACTCGTGTCAAACCTTAACATTTTTGAGTTCTTACGTACGTTCTTATAAACATATCCTAAAATTCCGGGGTGTAACATTCTTCCCCCCTTAGAAACATTCGTCCCCGAATGTTCCTTTGGGAGTCACACTTAAAGATAGCGACATAGTCTTCTTTTACAACCCCTACATACCAATAATACCATACGAGGCCACATAACAATACTCATACTAAAATGTCAAGATGAACCCCATGTGTCAACGTCGGTTATCTGCATAAAGCTTCTGCTGACTCTAAGCTTACTAATAATCTTTCCCGGATAAGCTTCGCTTATCCACACTCACGAATTAAGTCCGACCAAATAACTGAACCTCGCCTATGTCGAACCATCCAACCGGCGATCTACACTTTCTTACATACAAGGCCTCATACAGGGCCATCTGAATACTGGAAGGGTATCTGTTATCGTACGTAACACAACAAGAGGCAATTAACCCTCCCGGCTATTTCTGAAATCAAGAACACATGCCCGCATCCTATCCTCGTGCACGATAGTATGCTCGCTCGTCCGTCGATCCGAGGGTGTAATGCAACACCGAGACTCACCTGTGTCCCTAAAACCCTTCAAAAACCTCCGAAGTTATCCATGTCGAGCTCATCCGCGACATCATAAACGTAGGAACCCCGTGCGCCTCACAATCCTCGCTATAAAAGCTAGCACGAACCTCACCAGTAAGTGGTCCTAACCGAAGAACACGGCTGGTTTCACACTATTTACCATGGCCCCGGTGAGTCGCACTTCCTCCGAGTGCGATGCCACCTCGTAAAAGATCCATTTTAATTACCTCATGTCTAAGTCGGGTCTAAATGCTGTAATAGCCCATCGATTCGGTGTTCAACCATGACTTGCTACCAATTCGGATATTAAGCAACAACTCTGCTACGTCCCTTTTCCGGTCATCATACCCATACATACATCTGAGGTCACGACACAACTTAGTCGACCCCGAACAATTTGAGCAATAAGCACTGTATGCCTCCCCTAAAACCTGTTGACTAGTCTGCGACGCAAGGTACACAATCTATCCTCATATCACAAAGACCTCATCCGGTTCTACTCAAGCGGACTCTTCTCTTCTCGGAGAGCCGGTATCTCGATACCGTATCATAATCGATCCTCATCGCCTCTTTACCTCCTCAACGACGGAAGACTCGCGGCTCTCGAATCTAAACTTCATTAACCTTGAAACAAATAATCGAACCCTAGGCTCGTGGCGAAGAATCTCACGGACCACGCCCGCCTATCGGCTGTCCATCCGCATACTACCCAGATCCGCGACTAAGAGTATCTTTAATCGTCTTGGCTTTCCTGGGTGGTATAGGATATCGATATCACAATCCTTGAATAACTCTAACCACCGTCTGCCGCAAATTCTCGCTTGATCTGCAGATATCGAGGCTCTTGTGGTCCGCACAAGTATCCACATGAAGTCTATATATACGTCATGCCCCAAATCTTCAAGGCATGATTTAATCGCCACTCTAAATCGGAAGTGGCGTAATTTCCTTTCTGCTTCCTAACTACCGGAAAACATAGGCTCTATCCTTATCGGGTTGCGTCAAGACACAACCTAGCCCATACCCAACGTGCTATCATAATAACCTAACCTCTAGTCTTTCGGGAGAGTTAGAATCGTAGTCGAGTCAACTTATCTTCCAACAATGGAAGCCTTTCTCATTCTCGCGAAATATTCTGTATCCTTAATCTCACTTATGGTTCTGTTTCCCTTTCTGTTGCAACCAAACTTGGTCACTAACCTTAGATTTGATTCCTTTACTTGCCCCATTGCTAAGACTTACTGTCAATCAGAATTTAGGGGATTTCCTTGATCTCGTAAAGTAGTAACCCGATTTTCCTTTCCCAGTTTGTAGAGCCTATAGCTAGGTGTTACCACATTTCCTCGAAATGTTCTTACTTCCCATTATTTACTAATGGTCTTTACACTAGTCTGGGGTAGTCATATCTCGTGCAACTTACATAACCATAGTCGTATTCTCCTTTATCATTCCGGCCATATCCTTACCTTAGGCTTATTATTAGCAAAAGTATTTCTATCTTGATTCATAATCGTAGAGTTTCATACATGCGTACAACCTGCATTGATATCTTTACGATACTCCCTCGACCAATTCGTACGTCGTTCTTAATTTCCCCAACACAACACTTTTCCCACGGTTATCTACAACTGTAACCTATGGCATGACGATACCGAAGACCTTACCAGTCTCATATCCTGCGTCTAACAACATGGGTACACGCAACCCCATGTCGTAAAGCGTCGCTTTTCGTGGGGAAGAACTTATCTCCCTTTCTTAAACTTTCCTTGGAGTCACAACCCTAATCACAGGATCCTCTTGCGGTCCAGTAATTATCTAATCATCACGCACCGCCCTTAAGTTCGTGTAGATTTTCCAACCTACCAAAGATGCCCTCAGCTTTCCGCCGGCAGCACTCGTACTTATTTTATTCTTTCATTGTACATTTTCCTGAAATTATCCGAAAGGTCGTGGCCCTGACCGCCACACCAAACCAACTCTACCTCCAAGGGCACTTAACATAAATTCCTCCAAATTCAATTATTACTTACTTTCTGCGTCAATTTACCTCAAGTGAACAAGTCACACAGACTTAAAAAGAAAAACAATGATGCCAAAGAAGGAAGGATAATTCACTGGTTACTACCACTCTTCCTTTACCTTTCGATAATCGACTTACGTAAAAGCGGAATCGAGCAATCTCTCTGCGATCAACGTTGGCATAACAAGAGGCCAACTAGCGTGCACTCATCACCTCGATATGCGTCATAACAGCTCTGCTAGGTCTGCTAGTGGTCCAACGATCAGATCGTTACCGGCAACTATTATCTACCCGCTCAGCTACCACCCAACACTCACGGTGTAGTCACCTCGAAAGGTCCTCATGGATTCAGGCTTTATTTCTTTACACTTGGTTGCTCTTTTTTTTTTCACTGGTCGTACTCTTTCCGTACTTCCAAACTTATACTAGCATACGTACATAAATTCCATACTAATTCTGGCCTCCACTCTTTGGAGTTACTAAATTAAACAATATAAGGCCCATTCCGGCTCTCACAACCTGGTTCCGGTGGAACACGTCCACGAACCCGTAAAATGATTAACTAAACTTGGGCCTTGCACCCTCGTGACCCTGTCATGTAGCGGGACTACTACCAACTGATCCCATTTCATTTCAAGCTATGGGGCGACCCTTAATAGGTCCCCAACCCGACTCGACATCGTATTTAACTCTTTTCCTTGGTTTGTCTTAACTTTTTACTACCCGAGAAGGCCTTATATACCTAAGGTCTCGGTGGTTATCACATTCTTAGGCTCGCAATTTCCATGCTCCATGCCTACCTTATCAGTCCCCCCGTAAACGGGTACAAAACTTATCGTAATACCATAATCATGTTGTCTTGACCACAACAACCATACTTACTCCATACGGATCTCACCCGTACCATTTTCGAAATCCTACTACGTAGCTCAATCTATTAACATAGTCTTTCATTAATTCCCTTAATAATAACTTCTTAAGGGTCCATTTCCTTCTCAGACAGCTCATCATTTCCTAATTATCTCAATTTAGTACGTAAAACCTTGATGAGAATTCATTAACTATTTCATACCTTCCCGGTATTTATTTAGTCCTTACCAAATCCTGGTAATCTAAAATCATTCTAGGCAACACGTGTCTGACCCTCATACATAAATCCGTATAGTTGTATGTCACAATACCAACTACAAATATTACCAACCTGGATATGCAATCCACATAATCTTTCTGGTCATCTTTGCTTCTCGTAGCTGCAATCAACATAACATGTTAGGGAGAGACGACCCTAACCACACAGCTCTATCGCACGATCCTAGAGTGAGAATGATGGAAACCAATCCTAAATGTCCTGCAGCCTCCTGATTATAGATGTGGTGCACAACACACCGATAATCAAAACTCTACTAGACACGGTCTGTAGACACTTTCCGAGGACTAACTGCTCTGATACCACTTTTGTCACGACCTGACCCTAGGCCCGCGACTGGTGCCCTACCTGGGCACCTCTTTCGGTATACATCAGAGAATGGAAGGGGAACATACACAACTGATAAAATGCTTAAACATAAAATAACAACAGGCTAGACGATAAGGCCACCTTCCGTAAACTATACAAATAAAACAGTACATTTTTTTTCTTTACAACCCAAACCACAATGTGACTACAGACCTCTAAGAATAACAACTCTGGCGGGACAGGGCCCCGCCATATCCCTGAATGTACAACAACCGACAATACCAGAGATAAGCCTCCGGAATAAAGGAGTTTCTCAACAGCTGAACAGGGATCCTAAGAGCGAAGATCAGCAACCTGTACTCTACCTGCGGCATGAACGCGGCCGAAGGAGTCGATCACAACATGTACCAAATATGTGAAGCGAAATCAGAATGAAATCATAAGTCTATAATAAAATCGATACGGTATGATAACTCAATTAACGATTACCACGGTGCCTTACTAACAATGAGAGTAATCAAAAGTATACTTACAACATAAAAATAGGAAGCTCGCGATCAAAGCAGGACCACCCACCCGCAGTATCATTAAGCAATCCTACTCCTGGGACTATTTCACCCGCATAGGTCGTGTGGATCCGCATGAGGTATTCCTCGCATAGGTTGTACCCGCCCGCATGGGACTATTTCACCCGCATAAGCCCATAAGGACTCGCATGAGGTATTCCTCGCATCATGGGTAGCAAATTCACGGAACAGGTGGTATAATGATCTTGGGGATTTACCCCTCATTTATACTTTTACCCTGAAGCAGGTGGTGTAACGATCTTGGGGGTTTACCCCTCATTTATACTCTTACCCTATCTCAACCGATCATCATACATAACATAAGCCCTACCGGCTTATCATACATAACATAAGCACTACCGGCTTATCATACAATAAATAAGCAAGTTAAGAAATCCCCTAACTTCTTATTATTCTTGTTCATATACACTCTCATTTTAGTTTACTTAAGGCACTAACATGTCTTTTATAAAAATCCGGGAATTTAACCCAAGTACTACATACTTCCACTCTTTTAAAAAAAGTGACTCTTTTTCGTATAAAACTTCCAAGATACTAATAACCGTAGTATCAAGTCACAATTACTTTTCAAGACAAGTCACAATACTTTTAGAAATAAAATTAGGCTTCTAAATCAAGTGACTTCTTTTCTCATAAAAACATTAGGCAATTGATTCCTTAAAACCAAATTGCCTTTCATTAAAACAAGTCATTTATCCTTATTTATCTTTCCATAAAGCTAATATAACCAACTTCCCATAAAGTCGTTATATTAACTTTATACCTTAGCCATTTACAATTTCCTATCCAAGGGACTTATACGTTTAAGACGAAACAAGTATCAAATACTTTCAACATACTTAAAGTCTCTTAACTTTTGAAAACCAAGATATCCTTAATATTTAAACAAGTGAGTTAATTCCCTAACTCAACCAACTTGGACATTCTTAAAATAATCCAAGGATATCAAATGGACCTAGATTGTCAAAATCTTGTACGTCTACCGTACTATACATTTACAACTTATTCATGCTCAAGAGATAAGAAAGTTCCACACACCTCTTCGATTTAATCCACTTGCTAAGTCCAATTCGCCGTACGTAGTATGTCAACCTATAATGACCATAATACGTCTATTAACTTCTTACTTCAAACGTAGAATATTCCAAGTGCAAAGTCACTAAATTCTACGGAAAATCGGACAACACTTCCTTTATTTCTACATACTTTGCCACTTTTTTCAAGGTCGAATTCAATAACCAAACACGCCACATTTAAGGCTCAACAAAGTAGTTAACAATAGGGGATTACACGCTTAATCAAGACGTGTAAAATTCCGCCCCACAATAAATATCAAACTAGTCCAACATATAATGTCCATTCGGCAAAATAGGGACAACAATACAAATTCGTTTCCAATCCCTTTTCAATCCAAGTGATTTAATATAACATGTTATCTAGCCACAATTGATTACAACTACTACAATCCTTAAGTAGGTAAACATGCGACAATTCTAATTATCGACCAAATTGTATTTCAATTTCAAATGGCTAAACATGTCATTTTCGGATTTGAGCTTCCAAATTTCCATAACACTTATCAAACTTCATAACACATATCACATGATCATTTCTAACTTATAATAACATGGAATCTTCAATTACAAAAGTAAGACGAAGATTATACCTCATTTAGCCCAAATATGATCCAAGATTACAAGTCGATCCTTAGCAACTTTAGCTCCTCCTTTCGACGTTCCAATACACTCCAAGAAACCCTTAGAAGCTTATGAAGAACTCATCTTCAAGTTCCAACTTCAAAGTTGAAGAACTCCTTAACTTTCCGCCTTGCGACTAATACGAAAATGCCATTTTCCCGGAATCTTTCTATAGAGATACCCTTACAATACACTTAGGAACCTTGGTTTAAAGTATGGGAATTATTGGACAACAATTGAAAAAATTTCTCTCTTGAAACCCCTCAAAGCCGAGAGCACACTTTGTGTGTCTTCAAATTTTCTTGAAAATTTTCTAAGTGTATAAGCTTGTCTTGCAACTAGTATACATATATAACACTAGGAAGGGTCTAGATTAGCACACATGTGGGGCTTAGATGAGTTTCACATGGATCAAGCCCAAGTGGCACTTTGACAAGTCAACAATGTCAAGCTCCTTGTCTTTGCAAGACTTGGTCATTTAAATTATGGTCAAATGACCATTTTAACCATGCCATTTTCGTCCAAAACCACTAAGGGGGTGACACGTGTCGCCCTCTCAATCGTCGCAATATTCATTTTCCGACAATTCCATAATTCCGATAAATTTTTACTCGTCTCAAACCTTAACATTTTTTAGTTCTTACGTACGTTCTTATAAACATATCCTGAAATTTCGGGGTGTAACAATGTTCAATCACCTTAAGAAGACAATGATCCTTACCTCAATATGCCCAAAAATAATCCAAGTTCACAAGTCGATCCTTAGCATATTCCTTGCTCTCATTCTTCACATTCCAATCCGCAATTTTCAACCACTATAAGCTTATAAAGAACTCCTCTTCAAGTTCCAACTCAAAATATGAAGAACACCTTAGGGTTTCAAGGTGCGACTAACGGTTCATCATAGTATTTCTGAGGTTTAAAGGGTTGGTTATGCTTAGTATACCATTAGGGATCTTAGGTTTGAATATGGGGATTTATCAACAATGATTGAAGAATTTTTCTCTTGGAAATAATGCCTTGGTCGAGAGCTCTTTAGAGTGCACCATAAGATCTTGAAATTTCTCTAAGTGTGAAGAAGTCTTGCACCTCTATGTGTATATATAAAGTAGATAAGGAAGGGGATCATGACAAGTGTAGGGACAAGGTTGGGGACAAATGTGTGTGGGACCTACTTGTCCACTTGTCCAACAAATATCTTGCACACACTTGGCCACTTGGCCACCATGGTTCTTGCCCAACATGGGCCCATGTGGGGGTGACACGTGTCGCCCTCCTATTGGTCCAAAATATTTCATCCTCCGAAATATCCATAATTGGTCAAAATGTCGAAATCCTTGTGGGTTGTTACACCCCGTAGTTCCAGGGTATGTATACAAGGACGTACGTACGAGAATACGACAGTAAAATTGGAAAGGAAGAAAGATGTGATTTTTCGACGGAAAAGTTTCCGGATTTTGTGAAGGAAAAATGTTCGTTAAAGGGAATTAGATTCCCAGATTTGGTATTTGGACTTTTTGGAATATTTGAGAATTATGAAATTTTATTTCCGAAATTGGTCACGTGGGGCCCACGGGAAAATTCTGATTTTGTAGAGCCCACTTTATTTTGGATTTTGGCATTACGGATATTTTCGAAGATGAAATATTTTGGGACGAGTAGGGGCGACACGTGTCACCCCGTGTGGCCATGTTGGCGGGTGGAGAAGACAGTGGCACGTTTTTGGTGGACAAGTGGCCCATTTTTGTGGTGGCCACTTGTCCCATTTTTGTGGTAGCCAAATGGTTGGCCAACTACCCACACACATGTACCCCATCCTCACCATCCACTTGCCTAGATCTTGGCCATTGATTTCCCTATAAATACCCCTTGTGTGCAAGACTTTATTTCATCCACATTAGAAAGTTTCCATGGCAAAAAAATTCCCCTCCGTCCCTTAGTGAGTTCTCGTCCAAACACCCCCCCCCCCCCCCACCTTGAGTAGAATTCTTCAAGTATTGTTGTTATTCCAAATACTTTAGCCTAAATCCCTTGTGGTATTCCAAAAAAATCCCAACATAAGAGCCCGGAAATACTATTTTATTCCATAGTCGCAAAATGAAGCCCTAGAAAAATCTTCATAGCTTAGATGAAGTTTTAAGAGAAGTTGTTTAGAAACTTCTAAGGGTTGCTTCGAGCGGGTTGGAGCGTAAGGAATTGGAGCTAAATGTTGCTCAGGATCGACTTATATCTTGGATAATTTTGGGCTTATCGAGGTAATTACCTATGTCTCCCTATTGTAATTGGAGATTACATGTTGTAGTAGTTTAGAATTGAGTATAAGATATATTGGAAGGATGATTATAAAGAATTGAACTGTATTTACATAGGACTGTATTTACAGTAGACTTGTAGTATTATTGTGGAGTAGAATTGTACACGTTCGGTTAGACGTGTAACCCCCCCCCCCCCGGATAGCAGGCCTCGTTAGAGGAGGAGATTTTTGTGGTTGCGGGGGGGAGATGCTGCCGAATTTTCCGTAGAATAAGGAATCTTGTATCTAAAATTATTCTACGAAGAGATCTAGAGGTTGATAGACGTTTTGTGGCCTTTATAGGTTGAAGTACTACGAGTAGCGTATTCTACTTGAAGGGTGGAAAAGGCGAGCAAGGTTAGAGTACGTGGAGCGTTTTGCTAATTGTCGATAATCGTCGCGAGGTATGTGAACCTCTTCCTATCTTTTCTAGCATGATTGTTATGAACTATGTAGTACGGTAGATGTACATGTGCTAAATGAATTTGGTTGGTTTAAAACATAAAGTGTTATAACGGCTTTATGGGAAGTTTGCTATAACAACTTTATGTAGGTAAAGAAATGGTTTGTGGTTTTTAAAAGATAAGAGACTTGACTTATAAATGACTTGATGTGAAATATTAAGGAACTTGATTTCTAAAAGAAAAGAGACTTGAGGAATTGAAGAGTTTTTGGTTTAAAAGAAAGACATGGTTTTGTCTTAAATTGGTTTAAAACATAAAGTGTTATAACAGCTTTATGGGAAGTTAGTTATAACGACTTTATGAAAACAAAAGAATGGTTTTATCATTAGTTTTAAAATGGTAACTTGACTTTAAAAGGAGAAGTGTTTTGGTCTAAAAAGAAGGCATAGTATTGTCTTAATTTGGTTTAAAAAGGAAAGTATGGAAGTTGTTTTGGTTTACTTAAAATGTTAGTCACTCTATTTTGATAATACGGGCATCGGGTGACCTTTGTAAAAGAAATGGATCTTTTAAAAAGAATTTAACGTACGTAGTACTTTGGGGTTAAAACCTGGACTTTGGCATAAAATGAAAGTACCTTGAGTTGTGTGTAACTTGCCTATGTTTGCGTGTGATAGCCTTGTCGTGCTAGTATTGTATTTCTATACCACCGCGTCTCTCGATGGAGGGCCGGCTGATTTGTTATGATCTTACTTGGGCGTCTGGCGGTGTGGAGCATTCCGCAGTGCAACACGTGATTATTATTCCATGGACTAGCTCTCCGCGAGGTTTCTTGATTCGGCTTGGTATCCGTAGTTGGCTCTCGTACTTGCCGAGATCGTGGTGATTCGGCAGTATCCGTAGTTAGCCTTCGTACTTGCCCCGTTCAGTTTTGTGACGAAGTCTCGTGATTCCGGCTTGGTATCTGGTAGTTAGTCTTCGTACTTGCCCCGGCCAGCTACGTGGCGCAGGTGGTATCTGGTAGTTGGATTTCGTACTTGCCCTGGGTCAGCTTCGTGGTATGGTTATATAGATTTGTTGGTACGGCTTTGGTATCTGGTAGTTGGCTTTCATACTTGCCCGCCGATTGATGATGCGACTTTGGTATCCGTAGTTAGCTCGTACTTGCCGTCACGGTTTTATGACACAGTGGGACTCGTGTTCATGTGTACTCCTTGGTGTGGTTATCGTGAAGGCTGCGCGATGAGGAAGGTGTTCCACGGGCATGATTGATGTTGCGGGCATGAGACCCATAGTTATATTTGAGTGATGACTTTGAGGCGTGAGTCCACGACTTGGCGTATCTACATATTATGTATCGTAGTTTGGTTATCATATATGTCTCTGTTTACATAGACTACTATGATTTCATTCTGATATTTTCGCTTTACATACTTGGTACTGTTATCGACTGCTTGGCCGCGTTCATGCCGCGGTAGAGGTACACGATTGTTGATCCTCGCCATAGGATCACGATTCAGCATTTTGGGAAGCTCGCTTCTCCGAGGCTTATCTTTCGTATAGTCCTGTCGTTGTAGGTACTTACATTCGTGGTATGGCGAGCCACTGTCGTCGTTGTTGTTTTAACATTCTTAAGTGCAGTAATCGCTGTGGGCAGAGTTTGTTAAAGGGATGTAACTGTTCGTGTTCAAGTTTTATTTATATATTCAGAAAGGTAACCGTTTTGGTTAGCCTGTTTGCTTATTTCATTATTGTACATCTTGTTTCATGTGTAAGTTTTCATTTCCGCTGATTTTCTCTGATGTTGTATCACTAGGGTGCCCGGGGTAAGGCACCAGTCGCGGGCCCGTGGTCGTGTCGTGACAAAAGTGGTATCAGAGCAGTTAATCCTCGGAAAGTGTCTACAGACCGTATCTAGTAGAGTCTTGATTATCGGTGTGTTGTGCACCACACCTATAATCAGGAGGCTGCAGGATATTTAGGATTGGTTTCCATTCTTCTCACTCTGAGATCGTGCCTTAGAGCTGTGTTATAAGTTGGACTCCTCGACGTATTCTTTGCACCGTTATGCCTCTGCAGAAGACAACCAGAGCCGGAAGGGCAAGCGGCGAGAGGAGCTACGAGTAGAACACGAGAGAGGTTCTGAGGCACAGCCCGGTCATTACGAGATAGTAGTTCGCACGACGAGTTTTATGACGCCCGCTAGCCCCAAAGAGTTTAGAGCGGCATCGATTTCTCACGAGGCCACGATACGAGCCTCGATTTCACGACCGGGAAGCGAGATATGAGTTACAAGAAATGGCGATTACTAGCTAGGCTTGTGGCTAGGAATGAAGGACGAGAGTCGGAGGTTCCTAGCATACGAGTTCACCCTAGATCCGATAGTTGAGATTTCGGGACTTCTTGAGTTGCAGTCCACCCGAGTTCTATGGATCTAGAACTGAGGAAGATCATCAGGAGTTTATTCGACAGTTGCAGCGGATCATGAAAGTGATCAAGACCTCAGAGGCATTTCTTACACACTTCTTGCCCTCGCAGATGAGGAGGGCTCGGGCAGATAGATTTATGAGGTTGAGGCAGAACGGGCAGACGGTTCGGGAATACATTATAGAGTTTGACTTATTGGCTCGTTATGTCCCCGCCATAGTGGCAGACATGTGAGGAGAGAATGTCCTAGTAGGAGGGATACAGGTGGGATGACTTAGCCTACAGTCGATTCATGATTCGGTGGATCGGAGAGGAAGGGTGTTAGCGGAGAGGCCACCCCACCGGTATGGTCGTTGTGGTAGTGGTTCTTATGGTGATTGTCGTACTACTTAGATAGCTTGTTAGGCTTGAGGCCAGCAGGGCCATTTTGTGAGAAATTGTTCTAAAAGAGGTGGCGCGGATGTTACGACTCGACGCCGGGATCGATGGTGGTTCATCACCTTCTGTAGTTATGCGCCCAACAGAGCAAGATTTGATTAGAGCGGAAAAGGGAAAGTGAGGCAGTAGTTACAGGGAGATCTTCAGCCTTAAGAGACTTGTTTAGGTTGTTATGGTAGATACATGTGGAGTGCTATGTTCGGTTAGCATAGTGTAAGTTGTGATAAATCCATGGGTAGTGTGAGATGGAAGTAGTAGCTTTCATGACGTGAACTGGTAAGATTGTTCCGGATCGGGGAACGAGAGTTTAGTACGAAGTGGGTCGGGTTGAGGCCATTTCGCGAGTCAACCCGCAGCCCAGAATATGGTGGGGTCAGTTTGAGGTGGTCCCGATAGATGATAGGGTCACGAGGGTGTTAGGCCTAAGTTTAGATAACCATCGTACGAGTTTGTGGATGCGTTCGACCAGTAGTAGGGCCGATGGGGTCAGCCCATCTTGTCTTTTAGTCAGGATTGTTTACTCGGCGGAGGGTTATGCGAGATGTTGTATATCAGGAAGGTTGTAAGGCTACCCGGGGTTCCTACTTTTATTTTTATGGCAGGCAGTGGAGCCCAGTTTATGGCTATTTCTTTTTCGGGAGGTTTTACCAGGTGGGGTTAGGAACTCAGGTGAGTCTCAGTATTGCATTCGCCCTCGGGCCAACGGACGAACAACGCATTTTATCCAGACATTTGAGGATAGGTTACAGGCCGGTGTTTTGATTTCAGGGGTAGCTGTGAGGATTTTTGCCTCTTGTTGAGTGAGTATTATACTAGCTACCATTTCAGTATTCGGATGGTGCCTTATGAAGCCTTGTATGGGCGGAAGTGTAGGTTGCCGGTCGATTGGTTCGATGTCGGCAAGGTTCAGATAGTTTGGTCCCTACTTGTTTCAGCAGGATGTGGATAAGGTGAAGCTTATCCAGAAGAAGTTATTAGCGACTCGAGTCAGCGAAGTCGTGCGGGCGATCGGCGTCGACACTTGGAGTTCGTGTTGACGGTGGGTCTTCAAGGTACCACCGGAAGGGTGTGATGAAATTTGGAAAGAAGGGAAACTTAGCGAATGCGTTGGAATTTTCAGATAATAGTAGAATAGGCCAGGTTGCCTATAAGTTAGCACTGCCATCCGACTTAGGAGGCAGTACGTCCGGTATTCCATGTTGCTATGTTTCGGAAGAGTAATCGGATATCCCTCTAGAGTGTTCCCAGTTAATGATGACCAAGTTAGAGATAGTAACCCCGAGATTTTGGAAACTGAAGCAATGACAGAAATATGGTAAGTATATGAGGAAGAGTTCGAGTGTACGAGGAGGGTACGACAAGTAAGAAAAGAGGCGAAGATGTGAAGTGTCCTTTTTATAAGTATAGATGTGAAGAAAGTATCCTTTGGACCATGGGTGGAAGTTTTTGTGTTGTTATACACATTAGGGGTGATTCCTCGTTGGCTTGGATTGAGTTTTGCGCGTATGTTATATTATGGCCATGTGTGGCATAATTGGTTTTGTAAGTATAGTAGTGAAGACTATACCGGTGCTTGTATGATTAGAGGCATAGAAGGAACATTCGGGACGAATGTTTCTAAGGGGGGAAGAATGTTACACCCCGTAGTTCCAGGGTATGTATACGAGGACGTACGTACGAGAATACGACAGTAAAATTGGAAAGGAAGAAAGATGTGATTTTTCGACGGAAAAGTTTCCGAATTTTGTGAAGGAAAAATGTTCGTTAAAGGGAATTGGATTCCCAGATTTGGTATTTGGACTTTTTGGAATATTTGAGAATTATGAAATTTTATTTCCGAAATTGGTCACGTGGGGCCCACGGGAAAATTTACTATTTTGTGGGGCCCACTTTATTTTCGAATTTTTGGCATTACGGATATTTTCGGAAGATGAAATATTTTGGACGAGTAGGGGGAGACACGTGTCACCCCCGTGTGGCCATGTTGGCCGAATTGGAGAAGGACAAGTGACACGTTTTTTTTGGTGGACAAGTGGCCCATTTTTGTGGTGGCCACTTGTCCCATTTTTGTGGTAGCCAAATGGTTGGCCAACTACCCACACACATGTACCCCATCCTCACCATCCACTTGCCTAGATCTTGGCCATTGATTTCCCTATAAATACCCCTTGTGTGCAAGACTTTATTTCATCCACATTAGAAAGTTTCCAAGGCAAAAAAAATTCCCCTCCCTCCCTTAGTGAATTCTCGTCCAAACACCCCCCCGCCCCCACCTTGAGTAGAATTCTTCAAGTATTGTTGTTATGCCAAATACTTTAGCCTAAATCCCTTGTGGTATTCCAAAAAAATCCCAACATAAGAGCCCGGAAATACTACTTTATTCCATAGTCGCAAAATGAAGCCCTAGAAAAATCTTCATAGCTTAGATGAAGTGTTAAGAGAAGTAGTTTAGAAACTTCTAATGGTTGCTTCGAGCGGGTTGGAGCGTAAGGAATTGGAGCTAAACGTTGCTCAGGATCGACTTATATCTTGGATAATTTTGGGCTTATCGAGGTAATTACCTATGTCCCCCTAATGTAATCGGAGATTACATGTTGTAGTAGTTTAGAATTGAGTATAAGATATATTGGAAGGATGATTATAAAGAATTGAACTGTATTTACATAGGAATTTGTATTCTGAGACTTGTAGTATTATTGTGGAGTAGAATTGTACACGTTCGGTTAGACGTGTAACCCCACGGATAGCGGACCTCGTTAGAGAGGAGATTTTTATGGTTGCGGGGAGGTCTTCAATTTTCCGTAGAATAAGGAATCTTGTATCTAGAATTATTCTACGAAGAGATCTAGAGGTTGATGGAAGTTTTGTGGCCGTTATAGGTCGAAGTACTACGAGTAGCGTATTCTACTTGAAGGGTGGAAAAGGCGAGCAAGGTTGAAGTGCGTGGAGCGTTTTGCTAATTGTCGATAATCGTCGAGGTATGTGAACCTCTTCCTATCTTTTCTAGCATGATTGTTATGAACTATGTAGTGCAGTGACGTACGTGTGCTAAATGAATTTGGTTGGTTTAAAACATAAAGTGTTATAACGGCTTTATGGGAAGTTTGCTATAACAACTTTATGTAGGTAAAGAAATGGTTTGTGGTTTTTAAAAGATAAGAGACTTGACTTATAAATGACTTGATGTGAAATATTAAGGAACTTGATTTCTAAAAGAAAAGAGACTTGAGGAATCAAGAGTTTTGGTTTAAAAGAAAGACATGGTTTTGTCTTAAATTGGTTTAAAACATAAAGTGTTATAACAGCTTTATAGGAAGTTAGTTATAACGACTTTATGAAAACAAAAGAATGGTTTTATCATTAGTTTTAAAATGGTAACTTGACTTTAAAAGGAGAAGTGTTTTGGTCTAAAAAGAAGGCATAGTATTGTCTTAATTTGGTTTAAAAAGGAAAGTATGGAAGTTGTTTTGGTTTACTTAAAATGCTAGTCACTCTATTTTGATAATACGGGCATCGGGTGACCTTTGTAAAAGAAATGGATCTTTTAAAAAGAATTTAACGTACGTAGTACTTTGGGGTTAAAACGTGGACTTTGGCATAAAATGAAAGTACCTTGAGTTGTGTGTAACTTGCCTATGTTTGCGTGTGATAGCCTTGTCGTGCTAGTATTGTATTTCTATACCACCGCGTCTCGATGGAGGGCCGGCTGATTTGTTATGATCTTACTTGGGCGTCACGGCGGTGTGGAGCATTCCGCAGTGCGCACGTGATTATTATTCCATGGACTAGCTCTCCACGAGGTTTCTTGATTCGGCTTGGTATCCGTAGTTGGCTCGTACTTGCCGAGGTCGTGGTGATTCGCAGTATCCGTAGTTAGCCTTCGTACTTGCCCCGTTTAGTTTGTGTGAAGTCTCGTGATTCCGGCAGTATCGGTAGTTAGTCTTCGTGCTTGCCACGGCGACTATGTGGCGCGGTGGTATCTGTAGTTGGCTTTCGTGATTGCCCGGTCGCCCGTGGTATGGTTATATAGATTTGTTGGTACGGCTTTGGTATCCGTAGTTGGCTTCGTACTTGCCGGCCATTGATGATCACGGCTTTGGTATCCGTAGTTAGCCTTCGTACTTGCCGTCACGGTTTTATGACACAGTGGGACCCGTGTTCATGTGTACTCCTTGGTGTGGTTATCGTAGGCTGGCGGTGAGGAAGGTGTTCCACGCATGATTGATGTTGCGGGCATGAGACCCATAGTTATATTTGAGTGATGACTTTGAGGCGTGAGTCACGACTTGACGTATCGCTACATATTATGTGCTCGTAGTTTGGTTATCATATATGTCTCTGCTTTATATAGACTACTATGATTTCATTTACGATATTTTGATTTCACATACTTGGTACTGTTATCGACCTCCTTCGGGGGGCTGCGTTCATGCCGCAGGTAGAGGTACACCAATTGTTGATCCTCGCTCATAGGATCACAGTTCAGCGTTTTGGGAAGCTCCGTTTCTCCGGAGGCTTATCTTTGGTATAGTCCCCTGTCGTTGTAGGTACTTACATTCAGGGGTATGGCGGGGCCACTGTCGTCGTTGTTGTTATAACATTCTTAGAGGTGCAGTAATCGTTGTGGCGTAGTTTGTTAAAGGGATATCGCTCGTGTTCAAGTTTTATTTTTATATTCAGAAAGCTAACCGTTTTGGTTAGCCTGTTTTCTTATTTCATTATTGTACATCTTGTTTCATGTGTAAGTTTTCATTTCCGCTGATTTTCTCTGATGTTGTATCACTAGGGTGCCCGGGGTAAGGCACCAGTCGCGGGCCCGTGGTCGGGTCGTGACATGGGCCCCACAAAACCGTAAAATTTCCCGTGTGGTCCCCACATGACCAAATCCAAAAATAAAATTCCATAATTCCAATAAATTCCATAAATCTTACGTACAAATTTTGAGAATCCAATTCCAATTAATAAACATTTTTCCTTCACGAGGTTCGGATAATTTTCCTTAGGAAAAAGAAATATTTCATTTGTTCCATACTTAAAGTCTTGTTTTCCCACGTACTCTCTCGTATACATGTCTTGGAACTACGAGGTGTAACAGGTAGCATGTCCATGTAAATAATATAATAATATTGCCGGCCCTCTAGTGATGGACGCGGTGATGTGGGGATATAACACTTGCACGAATAGCTATCATGAGCAACCATATGCGAATTAAATCATCTTTGACTCTCATTAGAATAACTAGAATGAACTTCCATTTTAGAAAAACCCATGGCATTATCACGTCATGTAATATCAGTGACTTGAACCGAAAAGTACCATGTACGTCTGCCGTACATCCTTTCCTTTATAAAACCCCAAGGCACTAGCCTTGCAACATCAAGTCACTTACTCTTTTAAAATCAAGTTTACACTTTTAAAATCAAGGCACTTACACTTTCAAAACCAAGTGACTTATACTTTTAAAATCAAGACAAGTATACTTTTAAAAACAAGTTACTATCACCTCATGTACCACATGCAATCTAGATTCCTTTAAAACACGTACGTCCACCGTACACTCATTTTATAAAGTTCATTCTTAAAGAAGAAAGGAAGAGTCACATACCTTATAGGCTATACCGCACGCTAAGTAGAATACGCCCCAAGTAGTACTTCAACCTATAACAACAATAACACTTCTATCAACTTCATGCTTACTAGTGTAGGTAAATACCAAGTAATGGTTCTCCTTTTCTACAAAAATTTGGGCATCACTTCCCCTATTTATACGTACTTTTCTACCTTTTAAGAAGGTCAATTTCATCAATAACCAAGGCACCAATTAAGGGCACAACCTAACAGTTAACTAAGGTGATTCACACACATATTTCTTATGTTAATCCGGCCTCTTAATCCATATAAAACAGTCCATAAAACAACACAACCCTAACTCACAATTTTATACATTCTCGACCAACGTCCAATACCAAAGTCCTTTTCACAATTCCTTACAATCCAATTCACATTTCAACATATTTATATAAAGCATAACAATCGGTAATAACAAGATTTCCTTCATTTTAAGATGCGAGTAGTGACGATAATAATAATAACCAACGAATTCAACAACACCAAAAACTGTCCAGAATTGGCTAACATGCCAAAACTGCGACAGACATTTCTTATTCTCCTTTTCTCCTACCACAAGTTCATCTATCAACTATAATAATATGTAATTTCCAATTACTTCAAGAGGAAGAAGAATTCTTACCATATTATTAGCCCAAAACAGTCCCAAGGTTCTCGACCACTGCACTATTTTTGCACCAACTTCTTCACGTTACAATATCACTCTAGTATCCTCTACAAGCTTGTAACAATCTTTCTTCCATGTTTTCCTTCCACAACGTTCATACTTAAGCTTAGGGTTTCAACACCAAATTCTCGCCCAAACCGCGACCAACAGTTTTGGAAGGTTAACCTGGCTTAGAACTTGGTTAAGGTATTTAATCTTGGAAAATAAGTTATACTTGTTCTTCACTTTTTCTCAAGAACTCAAGACTTGAAGGTGAAGAAGAAGAGAGTAGAGAAAGTTTGGATGAATATCCATTGCCTAAGTCTTACTATACATATCCATGTAGTGCAACTTGCAAGACAAGTGGGGGAGGGACACGTGTCACCCCTTTATTGGTCATAACAATTCTTTTCAAAAAAATATCTTCCACACTTAGTCAAAATCGTGAAATTCCCGCACAGGCACCGCGGTACTGCACTTTGGCACCGCGGTACCGAAAGTTCTGTGGCTCTCTGAAGTTGTGGCACCGCGGTCCTGCAGTATGGCACCGCGGTGCATAAAGTCTTGCAACCCTCTGAAGTTTCAGCACTGCGGTCCCGCCCTTTGGCACCGCGGTACTGTGCCTTAAATTCACAGTACATATTTTTCTCACTTAATCTCTTCTTCTACTACTAGTTCCAACGTTCAAATCCTATTTTCTTAATCACGTTCTGAATCTATTTCCCTTGGAATTACGGGATGTAACATAATTAAAAGAATTAGAATCCTTTAAGTGAGATCGTTTGACCTATATTTGATTTTTTGGTAAACGAGCCTTTTTCAGAATTTTGTCAATTCCGTAAGGTCCGTAGGGTCATTTATGACTTGGTGGGATAGTTAGTTTGGTTCTAGAGGCCCTCGGAGTGCTTTCGTCTATTGGTTGGAATGTTGATTTTAGGCCATTGGGGGTTGACCCAAAGAAATAGACCTCCATAGAAATTATGAGATCGCGAGTAGTTCGTAGTGTGCTTGTACATATGTGTACAACTCTGGTTTGTATGTAGGAGGTCTCATATGATTGTCGGATTTCAGGTCGAAATTGTGTAAGGTTGAAATATTTTGGTTTCTAGTGTATTCACTGGGGAGAGCGTTAGTGCGCCCCAATAGATTGGGATCGTTGTAGTGGATGTTGATCCGTTACAGCAAGGGTGCGGGTCCACAGCAGGGCCTCTGGCTGCTGCAGCGGATGATACTCCACCAAAGAATTCTTAGGGCGATTTCAAGCAACTCTAAGTGGATTCTTCTTGTGGTAAGCTTCGTTAGTTTTGTGTTACCTTCCTTTTCCTTTCTTAACAGATTTAATGGTGGGAACAACCTAGAAATTAGTTGGAGAATATGAGTTCAACCTAGTTAGATTTTTATTTGATTGTTAAGCTTAAAAGTGAGATTAATTGATGGGTTTTGCTAATCTAAGCATATGTTTCGCTAATTATTAATCATTAAGCTTGAATCTTCCATTCATGTGATGAATTTAAAGGATTGAAAACTAGGGTTCATGTAACGTCTCGTAATTTTGGGCGATCATTGAAGTATGTAAATGAATGAAATAGACCCGAGTGTTGGAAATTTTTTGTTATATTTACATATGCTAATAAGGAAATTAGTATACAAAAGGATGTGATCCCGAAATAATTTTGGATGCAACAAGTGTAACGATAGAGATTAATAATAATAGTCGTATATCTCCAAAAAAGGTAATGGACTAATGTCATATTACAAATTATGACATCAACTGTTCAAAGTTTTGCCTTGCTTTATCAAAAAAAAATCTGGAAAGTTGAAAGAAATGAATGTTATTTGAAATTCCTGAAGTTATGCTAATATTTTTATATGTGTAGGGGTTTAGTCATACAATTGAAATGGTAAAAATATTGTTAATATAAATATAGCAATGTGGGTGTCCTTAGATTCGTATTATAACGTAGTTCCCATATTTTCTAGATTCTAAGCGTTCAGAGGCTCTACGCAAGGGAAAGGCATTGGCTTGATTTTTTGTGACACCGCTCGGCATTGAGGTAGGTTATGGTTTATTTTAGTTAGACTCTGATTATAGAATGGTATGTAGTTGTAGGAAGTGACAGGGATAACATGATAGGCCTTCGGGCATGAAGTGGAGATAAATTACAATTATGTTGGTTTTGTAAGTTGTTATGTGGGCGTATCGCCATATGTGTTATTTTTTGTGATTATCACTTGATATGACTTGTACTTGTCGATTATCTATTTGTGATACGTTTTGAGACGGCTATCATGCATGTTATATTTTTTCTATAATATTATTGTGATGATATTGATTGGCCTCCGAGGTTTCTGCCGGAGAGCGTGAGTGATTGGCCTCCGAGGTTTCTGCCGGAGAGAATGAGTGTTACGCCCCGTAATTCCAAGAGGATGAGATGAGAACGTACGAAAGGAAATAAGATTTGAATTTGGAAAGATAAGGTGGCAGAATGTTTTTAGACAGATTTTTAGTCAACTTTGGTGTGCTATATATCCCAGAATATTAAGAGTTTTTAGGTGATTCAAAAGCCTAATATGAAGTTCGTTGAGTCTAGTTTTCAACGCAACAAACCTCTCATCGATAGTACATCGGAGCGGAGAATTATGGACGTTAGAAGTTCAGCTGACGGAAGAGAAAGAAAGTTTCAGTTAGGCGCCACGGCGCCGGCTGCAGGGCCGCGGCGCCGAGGCGGGATCTTTGCGGAAAATGGGTAAACATCAGAAGATATTTGTGTAGAGGACCTATGAGAGGGCGACAAGTGTCCCTCCCAACTTGTAGACCAAGAAAGGTCCTATATTATGACCAAGTCTTGCAAGACTTGGTCATTTGCAAGACTTTATCCAAATAGAATTTTCCCTTCTCTTTCTCCAAAAGTTTATGAAACCCTAAGCCTTCATGGAATTATTGGAAAGGCGGAAAGAAGATGATATGTTGATAGACTTGTAGAGGGTTCGTGTAGATTATTTTGACAGGAAAAGGAGTTGCGGAAAAAGGGCTACAGTGGGCGAGATTTTGCTGGTTTGGGCGAAATTCTAAAAGGTAAATTCCCTCTCCTCTTGGAAGTAAATTAGGGTACATATAGTAGTTGATAATTGATCATGTGAATTATACATGGAAGATTGATATGTGTTATAGAATATTGGGAGCCTAAATCCGAGCATGAGCTTATTAGCCATTGAAAATACAATACAAATTGGTCGATAGTTATAATCGTCGCTTGATTATCTAAATAAGGGATTATAGTTGTTGAAATTGGTTGCGACTATATAACATGTTAGAACGACAATATGGATTGAAAAGGAATTGGAAATTATTGTATGTGGTTGTACATTGTAGTCGAAATGACATTTAATAATGGACAGTTTTATGTAAATTGTGGGGCAGAATTTTACACGTCCGTATGGGCGTGTAATCCCTTTGATTAGCTAATTGTTGAGCCGTAAATGTGGCATTTGGTTATTGATTTTCTGACCTTGAAAAAGGTGGAAAAGTACGTAGAAACAAAGGAAGTGCTGCCCGATTTTCCGTAGAATAAGAGTCCTTATACTTAGAAATATTCTACGTTGAAAGCTAGAAGTTGATAGGCGTATTGTGGTCATTATAGGTTGACATTCTACGCGCGGTGTTTTCAACTTGGCAAATGGATTGCGTAGGAGAGGTATGTGGAACTTTTCTTATCTCTTGAGCATGAGTAGTTATAAATGTATAGTACGGTAGACGTACGAGATTTAAATGAATTCAGTTTCATTTGATATCCTTGACTTGTTGTAAGAATGTCAAATTTGGTTGAGTTAGAGAATTAACTCGTTCGTTCTTAAATGATAGAAATGTCTTAGTTTCTAAAGCATAAAGTTAGTATAACTGCTTATGGGAAGTTGGTTATAATAACTTTATGGAAAGTAAAAAGAATGGTTTACCCTAGTAATGTAAACAAAGATAAAAAATGACTTGAAATAAGAAGGGCAATTTGATTTAAAGGCATCAATTACTTAAAGTTTAAAGTAAAGGTCACTTGGTTGGGAGGCCTAAAAATGTAGTTCTAAAGTTAAGAGACTTAAAGTATTCGGAAAGTTATGATACTTGATTTTAAAAGTATAAGTCTCTTGGCTATAAAAAGAATGAATTTGTCTAAAACATAAAGAGTATAACGGCTTTATGGGAAGTTAGTTATAACGGCTTTATGAAAGGTTAAGAGAGTGGTCTATTTGATTTATAGGCATAAGTTGCCTAGGTTGTGAAATTATAAGTTACTTGGTTTCAAAGCCTTGAAATGAATTTCTAAAGGTTAGTAAATTAATTTGAAAAATAGACATGCCTTGATACTACGGGTGTTAGTATCTTGGGGTTTTATATAAAAAATAGTCTTTTGAAAAGAATGGAAGTACGTAGTACTTTGGGTTAAATTCCCGGATTTTTATGTGACACAAAAGTGCCTTGAGTTTATAAAATGAAATTCATTTTTATAAGATAATGAAAGTCTAAAGATGTTATGAACTTGCCTATGCTTGCTTGTGATAGCCTTTGAGTGCAAGTATTACATTTTTACGCTGCCGTGACTCTCGGTTGGAGGGCCGACTGTCTTGTTGTGAATTTACTTGGACGTACCGACAGTGATGGAGGATTCCACGGGTATGCTTCCATTGTGATTGATCCATGGACATGCTTATACGATGAAGGATTCCGGGGCATGCGACCATGATGCGGGTTAAATTCCCGGATGCTATTATTACTCTATGGACATGCTTATACGATGAAGGATTTCGGGGCATGCGACCATGATGCGGGTTAAATTCCCAGATGTTATTATTACTCCATGGACATGCTTATACGATGAAGGATTCTGGGGCATGCGACCATGATGCGGCTTAAATTCTCGGATGCTAGTATTACTCCATGGACATGCTTATACGATGAAGGATTCCAGGGCATGCGACCATGTTGTATACTATTATTACCCCATGGATTAGCTCTCCATGAAGTCATGTACCCGAGATGAGGGATTCCACGGGCATGAGATATACATATTGCATATGTGCACGCCGACAGTGAGGTAGGATGCCACGGGCGCGTTACATGTATATATTTTACACTTACGGCTGTCGGCAGTGATGTAGGATTCCATGGGCAAGCCTTGATGTTTTCGGGCTTGAGACCCTGACTGGACCGTGTGATGGTTTTGAGGGCTTGTGTCCCTAGACATGATGTGACTATTGTTCATGTATTGAAATAGTCTTTAAAAGGTAAAAATTTGACTTTCATTACTTTCATTTCAGCAAGGCATGGTTGTACTGTTAATTTGATTAACATACCTGTCTCCAGCTTTTTATATCTAGACTTTATGATTTAAATTACAGTACTTTCAGTTTTTCATACTTGGTACATATTTGTACTGACATCCTTCGGGGGGCTGCGTACATGCCGCAGGTTGAGGTACATAGCTTGCTGATCCTCACTCTTAGGATCACTGTTCAGTTCTTGGAAAGCTCCATTTCTCCGGAGGCTTTGTCTTTTGGTACGGTTCCCTGAGGTTATAGAGTTATGTACGTTCAGGGGTATGGCGGGGCCCTGTCCCATCACAGTTGTTATGTCAAAAACTCTTAGAGGTTTGTAGTCATATCTTGTGGGTTGCTTTATAAAAAAAGAAGAGGTAACTGCTTTTAGACTTATGTATATTTATATATATCCATGGAGGTAGCCTTATCGGCTAACCTGTTATTTATTTCTTGTTGAGTTTATGTATGTTCCGCTGATTATCTCTGATGTATACCTGTAAGGGTGCCTGTGTAGGCACGATCCACGAGCCCGGTTAGTCGTGACAAAAGTGGTATCAGAGCAGTTAGTCCTTGGAAAGTGTCTACAGACCGTGTCTAGTAGAGTCTTGATTATCGGTGTGTTGTGCCCCACATCTATAATCAGGAGGCTGCAGGACATTTAAGATTGATTTTCATTCTTCTCACTCTGAGATCGTGCGATAGAGCTGTGTTGTTAAGGTCGTCTCTCCTTAACGAGTTATGTTGATTGCAGCTACGAGAAAGGCAACAGTGACACAGGAAGGATTATGTGGATTGCGTATCCAGGTTGGTAATAATTGTTGTGTAGTTGGTATATGACATACAGCTATACAGATTTATGTATGAGGGTCTAACGTGTGTTGCCTTGAATGATTTTGGATTACCAAGAATTGGTAAGGACTAAATAGATACTGGGAAGGTATGAAACAGTTTAATGAATTCTCATCAAGGTTTTACGAGCTAATTTGAGATAATTAGGAATGATGAGCTGTCTGAGAAGGTATTGAACCTTTAAAAAATCATGTTAAGGGACTTAATGGAAGACTATGTTTGTAAATTAAGCTACGTGGTATGCTTAAGAGGATAGTACGGATGATATCTGTGTGGGGTAAGTAATGGTTGTTGTGATCAAGACAACACGATTATGGTATCATGAGAAGTTAGTGTACCCGTTTATGGGGTGGGATCAGTTGGTAGTAGTCCCGCTACGTGACAGGGTCACGAGGGTGCAAGGCCCAATTCTAGTAAATTGTTTTACGGGTTCGTGGACGCGTTCCACCGGAACCGGGTCGTGAGAGCCGAAAATGACCTTATATTGTTCGATATATTAACTCCAAAGATTGGAGGCCAGAATCAGTATGAAGGTTATGTACGTATGCTGGAATAAGTTTGGGAGTACGGAAGAAATGCACCCGAAGAAAGAGAGCAACCAAGTGTAGAGGAATAGAGCCTGAATCCATAAGAACCTTTCGAGGTAGCTACACCCGTGAGTGTTTGGGTGGTAGCTGGGCGGGTATATAAGAATTGCCCGGTGATGATACAGTCGTCAGACCCTAGCAGACCTGGTAGAGCTGGATACGACAAACTTTGAGGTCATTATGGGTATGGACTAGTGGACTTCGTGTATGCCAAGGTTGGCTGTAGAGAGAATTTGGTTCGATTCCAGTTTCCCGGTGAGCCGGTTATCGATGGGGAAGGAATGAAAGTGCTAGTAATATGTAAGATACTACTTCCTTCTTTGACATGAAGTTGTGGAGTCTATGTGACTTGTTTTATTAAAATTATTGATTTGAATTTGAACGTTAAGAGACGGGGATAAGGACGTACGATTATTGAAGGATTTTATGATAAGTGCCCTTGGTGGTACTTGGAGTTGGTTTAGTGTGGTGGTCAGTGTTATACCCCGTAGTTCTGGTCATATGTGTGAGAGCATACGAAAGGGGTTAAGACTTAAATTTTAGAAGGATAGGTTGACAGATTGTTTCGGACGGGTTTTTGGTCAATTTTACGGCGGGTTGTGACCCGTTACATTGAAAGTTGCTAGGTGTTTCAAAGGACTAGTGCGTAGTTCGTTGATTCTAGTCTCTAACGCAACCAACCGTTCGTCGATAGGACATCGGAGTAGAAAGTTATAGGAGTTATAAGTTCAGTGCGCAGTTGGACAGAAAGGTGTTTCGGTCAGGAGCCTCAGGGCCGCGGCGCCAAATGCAGGGCCGCGGCGCCGGATGCAGGGCCGCGGCGCCAGATGATCTGAGTGTTCGCTGCAGTTGCAGCTCTACAGCGCCGGGAAGCAGGGCCGCGGCGCCGGAAAGTTCTGGGTGTCGGCAGAGGTTTCAGCGCCGCGGCGCCGGCTGTAGGGTCGGGGGCGCCGAGGCGGGTTTTGCGAAGTTGAGTGGAAAAATCTGAACTGTTTTGTTCTAAAAAAGGCCATGGGAGGGTGACAAGTGTCCCCCCCCCCATCTGATTTTGCATGCACTACTTATTGACCAAGTGTTGAAGACTTGGTCATTCTTCAAGTTCTTCTCTCTCTAAAGCTAAAAGCTCTCCCTTCTCTCTAAAATTTCAAGAGGAAATCAAAGCTTGAGGAAAATCTGAAAAAGTGTGGCAAGAAGGAAGCTTGTTGGTTAGCTTGTAGGAGTATTGTGGTGGTGTTTTTGGAAAGGAGGATAGCAAACTTGTTGGAATATTTTTTGACTAAAGCTCTAAGGTAACAATTCTTCTCTTGTAGCTAGTTTTTGGTGTTGCATGTGAAGAAGAAAGATCTTGTAGTGGTAAATATTGCTCTTAGGTAAATTGCATGTAAGAAATATGGTTTGGATATGAAAGGGTTGGGTAAGAATGATATGTAAGCATGTTATAGCCTTAATACTACCTTAAACTTGTGAAGTTAGTTGTTGTACATTGTGGGGCAGAATTTTACATATCCAAGTTTAGGTGTGTAATCCCTTTTGAAATGTTTGGATTGTTGGGCCTTAAATGTGGCGTTTGGATGTTGAATTCGGCCTTGAAAAAGGTGGCAAAGTATGTAGAAACAAAGGAAATGCTGCCCAATTTTCCATAGAATTTAGTGACTTTGAACTTGGAATATTCTACGTTGAAACTAGAGGTTAATGAATGTATTATGGTCATTGTAGGTTGACATACTATGTGCGGTATTTTGGACTTAGCAAGTGGATTGACCGAAGAGGTATGTGGAACTTTCCTATCTCTTGAGCATGAATGGTTTTACCTATGTAGTACGATAGACATACAAGTTTTGATATCCCTTACTTGTTTTAAGGATGGTCGAGTTTTGTAAGTAAGGGGGGATTAACTCGTTTCTTTAAAGGTACTAAGGATGTCTTGAGTTTTCAAAGTTTAGAGACTTGATGTGTTCAAGTATATGATTCTTGTGTCTTTTTAAAAGTGTAAGTCCCTTGGGTTTTAGGAAAATGTATTTGACTAAGGTATAACGTTAATATAATGACTTTATGGGAAGTTGATTATATTAGCTTTATGAAAAGTTAATAAAGAAAGATTTACTCTAAGTAAAATGAGTACGGATAAATGATTTGGGGTTGTGAAAGGCAAATTGATTTCTAAGGCATTAATTGCCTAAGGTTTTAAAAGAGTAGAAGTACATAGTATGTAGTACTTTGGGTTAAATTCCCGGATGTCTTTTATTAAGATATGTTAGTGCCTTAAGTAAACTAAAATGAGAGGGCTTTCTTAACTTATTTACGTTATGTGTGATGGCCGGTTGAGCTAGGGTAAGAGTATAAATGAGGGGTAAATCCCCAAGACGTTATACCACCTTCTCCAGGGTAAGAGTATAAATGAGGGGTAAATCCCCAAGACGTTATACCACCTTCTTCAGGGTAAGAGTATAAATGAGGGGTAATCCCCCAAGAGGTTATACCACCTATTCCGTGGATTTGCTACCCATGATGCGAGGAATACCTCATGCGAGTCCGTAGGGCTCATGCGGGTGAGTACATCCTATGGTAGGAATACCTCATGCGGGTCCACATGACCCATGCGGGCGAAATAGTCCCAGGAGTAGGAGTGCTTAATGATACTGCGGGTCGGATGACCTTGCTTTGACCATGAGCTTCCTATTTTCATGCAGTATATTATATGTGGATATTCTCATTATTAGTAAGGCACAGTGTTTTGTGAACTAATTTTTATTCATGACTACAGTTATTTTATACTTATGAGGTATTTTCAGTATTTTCCATTTTCGCATACTTAGTACATATTGTGTACTGACCCCCTTCCTCGGGGGCTGCGTTCATGCCGCAGGTAGGGGTAAGCAGGTGGTGGATCCTCATTCTTAGGATCACTGTTCTGGTGTCAGAAGCTCCATTCCTCCGGAGGCTTGTTTTGTTGGTACGGTTCTTCCCTGATGCTATAGGTATTTTGTACATTCAGGGGTATGGCGGGGCCCTGTCCCGCCACAGTTGTTATTCTTAGAGGTCTGTAGTCACGTTTGTGGTTTTGGGCTGTAAAAACAAGTTGTACTTTTGATTAAGTATATTTTATGGAAGGCAGCCTTATCGGCTGGCCAGTGATGTTTACTTTATACAGGTTATGTGTATGTATGTTCCGCTGCTATTCTCTGATGTATACCTGACGGGGTGCCCCGGTAGGGCACCAGTCGCGGCCCCGGGGTCGGGTCGTGACAAAAGTGGTATCAGAGCAGTTAGTCCTCGGAAAGTGTCTACAGACCGTGTCTAGTAGAGTCTTGATTATCGGTGTGTTGTGCACCACATCTATAATCAGGAGGCTGCAGGATATTTAGGATTGGTTTCCATTCTTTGACTCTAAAGATCGTGCAATAGAGTTGTGTTATAGGTTGAACTTCCTCTGATATTTTCTTTTTGTACCAGTTATGCCTTCACGCAAGGCAACCGCGGCCCAGAAGGGCAAGACAGTGAGGAGCCTTAGTGGGGCGTGGAGGTCACGAGGGCACGAGCCCGATCCTTACGAAGATGATGTTTGGCGGCGAAGTTCCACGACGTCGCCCGGCCTCAGCGAGTTCGAGCGTGGCGGCTAATGAGACCGCGATGCGGAGCCTCGATCCACGGCCGGTGAGTATAGATATTACGAGGCGATCCGGTTATTGACCAAAGATAGTGGCGGCGGCGGAGCGAAGCGGCAACCCAGAGCCGACAGTTTACGGATTCGGGATTTCCTAGGTTGTCATCCACCCGATTTCTATGGTTCGAGATCCGAGGAGGATCCTCAGGAGTTTGTTCGGCAGTTACTGCGGACTATGCAGGTGCTTAGGGCCTCGGAGGTTGAGTCCGTCATGTTAGCCTCTTACCGGTTACGCGATATTGCGTTGAACTGGTTTGAGTCATGGGAGTTGTCTAGAGGTGAGGATGCTCTTCCAGCTGTTTGGAAGGAGTTCACAGAGGCTTTACTGGATCACTTCTTGCCTCCTGAGATGAGGAGAGCCCGCGTTGATAGATTCTTGACCTTGAGGCAGAACGAGAGGACTATTAGAGAGTACAACCTGGAGTTTGACTCCTTAGCTGTATCACGCGACACCATTGTAGACATGGCGAGCGAGTTCATCAATATGTGATGGGGTTAGACCGTCATATGATTACTTCTTACTTAGGAGTGGCTCTTCAGCCAGGGATGTATATTGCCAGGATGCAGGCGTATGCGTAGGGGATTGAGGACAGAGAGAGGGAGGATCAGCTAGACTTAGGCCAGCCCAAGAGGCCGTGACATCGTGGTCTCAGGCGCTTTCGGGCGGACACCTCGGCGAACTAGGTCCACTTTTCAGCCAGCACAGAGTGCTCCTTCTCGCTCGTAGGAGGTCGATCACCGGTCATTCGGGAGCATGTCGTGCTCCAGACTTGAGGTTTCGCGAGGCGAGATCGTCAATCGAGACCACCCACATCTCGGTGCGCTCGATGCGGTAGGTCTCACCCGGGCGAGTGTCGTATGGCTTTGGGAGCTTGGTACTCATGTGGCCAGCATGGCCATCTGAAGAGGGATTGTCCGTCCTTAGGCGGCGGGAGTGTTATGGTTCGGTAAGCGGTCGATTCTTTGGATCTTCATCTTGGTGGTTAGACGCCGGAAGGCGTGGTGTTCACGCGGGCGAGCGCGGCAGGGGTCGTGGTAGGGGTCCCAGTTCCAGCAGTCCTCAGAACCGTATTTATGCTATGTCCAGCCGTCAGGACCAGGAGGCGTCACCAGATGTCATCACAGGTACATTATTGGTTTCTTGCTGTGATGTATATGCTTTGATAGATCCAGGTTCTACCTTGTCCTATATATCTCCTCATATTGCTGGTAGAATAGGGATAGAGCCCGAGTCCATAAAACCTTTTGAGGTGGCTACGCCAGTAGGTAATTCGGTGGTGGCCGAGCGGGTATATAAGGCTTGTCCAGTGACTATTTACAGTTGTCAGACTCTAGCCGACTTGATAGAGTTAGATATGACGGACTTTGACGTGATTATGGGTATGGATTGGTTAGCATCTTGCTATGCTAATGTGGACTGTAGAGAGAGACTGGTACGATTCCAGTTTCCTGGTGAGCCGGTTATCGAGTAGAAGGGGAATACTGCGTCGCCGAGGGGTAAGTTTGTTTCTTACCTCAAGTCTAGGAAAATAGTGCGGAAAGGGTATATCTACCATATGGTTCGGGTATTCGATACTGAGGTCGTGATACCAGACCTTCAGTCTGTTCCGGTTGTTAGAGAGTTTCCAGACGTATTCCCAGACGAGCTTCCGGGTATCCCTCCTGAGAGGGAGATTGAGTTTTGCATTGATATGGCGCCAGATACCCGACCGATATCTATTCCGCCATACAGGATGGCACCTTCCGAGTTGAGGGAATTGAAAGACCAGCTGAAAGATTTGCTGGAGAAAGGCTTTATCAGGCCTAGTGTTTCTCCCTGGGGAGCGCCAGTGTTATTTGTAAAGAAGAAGGATGGGACGCTGCGTATGTGTGTTGATTACAGGCAGTTGAATAAGGTAACTATCAAGAACAGATATCCCTCCCGTGATTGATGATTTGTTTGACCGATTGCGAGGTGCAAGGTGTTTCTCAAGATAGACTGCGTCCAGTTATCATCAGTGCGAGTTAGAGAGATATCCCAAAGATCGCATTCAGACCGGTATGGGCACTACGAGTTCGTGGTAATGTCTTTCGGGTTGACCAACGCCCAAGCGGATTCATAGATTTGATGAACCGTGTTCAAGCCATTCTTGGATATGTTCGTTATAGTATTCATTGATGATATCTGGTTTATTCGCGCGCAAGCAGAACATGCGGATCATTTGAGGCGGTATTCGAGTCCTCCGGACCGCAATTGTATGCCAAGTTCTCGAAACGCGAGTTTTGGTTGGCCTCGGTGGCTTTCTTAGGGCATGTTATCGGGGCGATGGTATTCGTAGATACAAAGAAAGATTGAGGCGATCAAGACTTGGCCTGCACTCCACTACACCAACAGTGCGCAGCTTTGGGCCTTGCGGGTTATTATCGGAGGTTTGTGGAGAAGTTTGCTTCCATTTCAAAGACCTTTGACTAAGCGACTCGGCAAGCGGTATGTTCGATGGGCGGATGCTTGTGAAGGAAGTTTCCAGTTGCTAAAGGAGAAATTGACGACCGCCCCAGTTCTTACTCTTCTAGAGGGTTTAGACGAATATGTGGTTTATTGTGATGCGTCAGGTGTCGGGCTTGGGTGCGTGCTGATGCAGCATGGCAAAGTTATAGCATACGCATCTCGACAGCTCAGGAAGCATGAGAAGAATTATCCCACACATGACTTGGAGTTGGCAGCAGTGATTCATGCCTTGAAGATCTGGAGACATTATTTGTATGGAGTTCATATGGATATTTACACAGACCACAAGAGTCTCCAGTATATCTTTAGCCATATGCGGCAGAGACGGTGGTTGGAGTTACTTAAGGATTACGATGTCGATATTCTATACCACCCAGGGAAGGCCAATGTAGTTGCAGATGCCCTTAGTCGTAGATCGATGGGTAGTCTGTCTGATGTACAGCCAGAGAGAAGGGATATGGTTTGAGAGTTACATCAGCTAGCGAGCCTTGGGGTTCGTTTGGTTGATTCTGATAGTAATGGAGTTCGGGTTCGAGAGGTTGCCGAGTCTTCCATCATCTAGGAGGTGAAGAGGCGACAGTATGAGGATCCGATTATGGTACGGTATCGAGATACAGCTCTTTAGGAGGAGAAGAGTCTATTTGAGGTAGCACCTGATGGGGTGCTAAGATTTGAGGGCCGATGGTGTGTTTCCGATGTGACAGGACTTCGTCAGCAGATTCTGGGGGAGGCACACAGTGCTCGTTATTCTATTCATCCGGGGTCGACTAAGATGTACCATGACCTCAGGTGTGTCTATTGGTGGGATGGCTCAAGAGGACGCTTAGAGTTTGTGGCGCAGCGTCAATTATCGCAGTCAAGGTCGTTGAGCACCGTGGTTCTGGGCATTGCAGGCTATTGATATTCCGATGTGGAAATGGGAGGTGATCAATATGGACTTTATTACAGGGTTACCTCACACTCAGAGGAAGCATGATTCCATTTGGGTTATCGTCGACAGGCTGAGAAATCAGCCTATTTTCTTCCAAATGTGACGACTTTTTCTACGAGGATTATGCTATATCAGATATCGTGAGATTGTGAGACTGAACGGAGTTCCTATATCGATTATTTCAGACAGAGGAACCCAGTTCACGGCTAACTTCTGGAGGTCTTTCCAGAAGGGATTAGGGACGCAGGTGAGTCTCAAGATCGCGTTTCATCCTCGCATCGACGGACAGGCCGAGCGTACTATCCAGACACTTTAGGATATGTTGCGGGCTTGTGTTATTGATTTCAGGGGTAGCTGGGAGGATCATTTACCTCTTGTGGAGTTTGCTTATAACAACAGCTACCATTCTAGTATCCAGATGGCGCCTTATGAGGCCTTGTACGGGAGGAAGTGCAGATCACCGATAGGATGGTTTGAGGTGGGAGAAGTACAGTTAGTCGGGCCAGACTTGATTCAGCAGGCAGTGGATAAGGTGAAGCTTATCCAGGAGCGGTTGTTGTCAGCTCAGAGTCGACAGAAGTCGTATGCAGATCATCGGCGTCGACACATAGAATTTGAGGTAGATGATTGGGTCTTCCTGAAGGTGTCACCCATGAAGGGCGTGATGAGATTTGGGAAGAAGGGGAAACTTAGCCCAAGGTACACTGGGCCTTATCAGATTGTCCGTAGGGTAGGCAAGGTTGCCTATGAGTTGGATCTGCCATCCGATCTGGAGGCAGTACATCCAGTTTTTCACGTATCTATGTTGCGGAAATGTATTGGAGATCCATCTAGAGTGCACCCGATTCATGATGTCCAGGTGACAGAGGGGTTATCGTATGAGGAGAGTCCCATAGTGATACTCGATCGCCAGGTTAGGCGACTACGGACAAAGGATATGGCTTCCGTCAAGGTCTTATGGCGGAACGAGAACAGGGAAGAGATGACGTGGGAAGCAGAGGAGGATATGATGAAGAAGTATCCTCACTTATTCCCTATACCTCCAGGTAACCCACTTTCCTGCTTGTTAGTTTTGATTTGGCATTTATGCTTAAGTATGTTGTGGCATGTGGAGCGTCTTTAATTGCAAAAAGAATAGTTAAGGGGGTCTATGTCGATACCGTGTTTTGAGTAAGCCTAGAAGGAACATTCGGGACGAATGTTTCTAAGGGTGGGAGAATGTTATACCCCGTAGTTCTGGTCATACGTGTGAGAGCGTACGAAAGGGGTTAAGACTTAAATTTTAGAAGGATAGGTTGACGGATTGTTTCGAACGGGTTTTTGGTCAACTTTGCGGCGGGTTATGACCCGTTACATTGAAAGTTCCTAGGTGTTTCAAAGGCCTAGTGCGTAGTTCGTTGAGTCTAGTCTCCAACGCAACCAACCGTTCGTTGATAGGACATCGGAGTAGAAAGTTATGGGAGTTATAAGTTCAGTGCGCAGTTGGATAGAAAGGTGTTTCGGTCAGGAGCCTCAGGGCCGCGGCGCCGGATGCAGGGCCGCGGCGCCAGATGATCTGAGGGTTCGCTGGAGTTGCTGCTCCGCGAAGCAGGGCCACGGCGCCGGAAAGTTCTGGGTGTCGGCAGAGGTTTCAGCGCCGCGGCACCGGCTGCAGGGCCGCGGCGCCGAGGTGGGTTCTGCGAAGTTGAGTGGAAAAATCTAAACTGTTTTGTTCTAAAAAAGGCCATGGGAGGGTGAAAACTGTCCCCCCCCCCCCCCCATCTGATTTTGCATGCACTACTTATTGACCAAGTCTTGAAGACTTGGTCATTCTTCAAGTTCTTCTCTCTCTCTAAAGCTAAAAGCTCTCCCTTCTCTCTAGAATTTCAAGAGGAAATCAAAGCTTGAGGAAAATCTGAAAAAGTGTGGCAAGAAGGAAGCTTGTTGGTTAGCTTCTAGGAGTATTGTGGTGGTGTTTTTGGAAAGAAGGATAACAAACTTGTTGGAATATTTTTTGACTAAAGCTCTAAGGTAACAATTCTTCTCTTGTAGCTAGTTTTTGGTGTTGCATGTGAAGAAGAAAGATCTTGTAGTGGTAAATATTGCTCTTAGGTAAATTGCATGTAAAAAATATGGTTTGGATATGAAAGGGTTGGGTAAGAATGATATGTAAGCATGTTATAGCCTTAATACTACCTTAAACTTGTGAAGTTAGTTGTTGTACATTGTGGGGCAGAATTTTACATATCCAAGTTTAGGTGTGTAATCCCCTTTGAAATGTTTGGATTGTTGGGCCTTAAATGTGGCGTTTGGATGTTGAATTCGGCCTTGAAAAAGGTGGCAAAGTATGTAGAAACAAAGGAAATGCTGCCCAATTTTCCATAGAATTTAGTGACTTTGAACTTGGAATATTCTACGTTGAAACTAGAGGTTAATTAACGTATTATGGTCATTGTAGGTTGACATACTACGTGCGGTATTTTGGACTTAGCAAGTGGATTGACCGAAGAGGTATGTGGAACTTTCCTATCTCTGGAGCATGAATGGTTTTACCTATGTAGTATGATAGACGTACAAGTTTTGATATCCCTTACTTGTTTTAAGGATGGTCGAGTTTTGTGAGTAAGGGGGGATTAACTAATTTCTTTAAAGGTACTAAGGATGTCTTGAGTTTTCAAAGTTTAGGGACTTGATGTGTTCAAGTATATGATTCTTGTGTCTTTTTAAAAGTGTAAGTCCCTTGGGTTTTAGGAAAATGTATTTGACTAAGGTATAACGTTAATATAATGACTTTATGGGAAGTTGATTATATTAGTTTTATGAAAAGTTAATAAAGAAAGATTTACTCTAAGTAAAATGAGTACGGATAAATGATTTGGGGTTGTGAAAGGCAAATTGATTTTTAAGGCATTAATTGCCTAAGGTTTTAAAAGAGTAGAAGTACATAGTATGTAGTACTTTGGGTTAAATTCCCGGATGTCTTTTATTAAGATATGTTAGTGCCTTAAGTAAACTAAAATGAGAGGGCTTTCTTAACTTATTTACGTTATGTGTGATGGCCGGTTGAGCTATGGTAAGAGTATAAATGAGGGGTAAATCCCCAAGACGTTATACCACCTTCTCCAGGGTAAGAGTATAAATGAGGGGTAAATCCCCAAGACGTTATACCACCTTCTTCAGGGTAAGAGTATAAATGAGGGGTAATCCCCCAAGAGTTTATACCACATATTTCGTGGATTTGCTACCCATGATGTGAGAAATACCTCATGCGAGTCCGTAGGGCTCATGCGGGTGAAATAGTCCCATGCGGGTGAGTACATCCTATGCGAGGAATACCTCATGCGAATCCACATGACCCATGCGGGTGAAATAGTCCCAGGAGTAGGAGTGCTTAATGATACTGCGGGGCGGATGACCTTGCTTTGACCATGAGCTTCCTATTTTCATGCAGTATATTATATGTGGATATTCTCATTATTAGTAAGGCACAGTGTTTTGTGAACTAATTTTTATACATGACTCCAATTATTTTATACTTATGAGGTATTTTCAGTATTTTCCATTTTCGCATACTTAGTACATATCAGGTAATCGACCCTTCCTGGCCGCTCATGCCGCAGTAGGGTAAGGTGGTGGATCCTCATTCTTAGGATTACTGTTCTGGTGTCAGAAGCTTCATTCCTCCGGAGGCTTGTTTTGTTGGTACGGTTCTTCCCTGATGCTATAGGAATTTTGTACATTCAGGGGTATGGCGGGGCCCTGTCCCGCCACAGTTGTTATTCTTAGAAGTCTGTAGTCACGTTTGTGGTTTTGGGCTGTAAAAACAAGTTGTACTTTTGATTAAGTATATTTTATGGAAGGCGACCTTTATCTACCGACCAAAGGATGTTTACTTTATACAGGTTATGTGTATGTATGTTCCGCTGCTATTCTATGATGTATACCTGACGGGGTGCCCCGGTAGGGCACCAGTCGCGGCCCCGGGGTCGGGTCGTGACAGTCAGGGCCACGACTCTCCCAATAATTTCAGGAAAATGCGCAAAGCAAGAGTAAGATAAGTACGAGTACTGCCTGCGGAAAACAAAAGACATCGTTGGTAGGTTTTGAACATCTATACGATTATAAGGTGGCGCTTGATGATCAAAATTATGAAAGGGAGATAAGCTTTCTCCCCCATGTAAAAGGATGGTTTTACGTACTATGGGGTTATGTGTACCCATGTTATTAGTCGATGGATGTGAGACTGGTAAGATCTTCAGTGTCGTCATGCCATAGGTTACAGTTTTAGATAACCGTGGGAAAAGTATTTGTTTAAATGTTGTTATGTGGCAATTTGTGGCATAATTGGTATGTAGGGGTTGTAAAAAGGGAAACTATGTCGCTACCTATTAGATTAACTCCGAAGGAAAATTCGGGGACGAATGTTTCTAAGGGGGGGAAGAATGTTACGCCCCGTAATTCCAAGAGGATGAGATGAGAACGTACGAAAGGAAATAAGATTTGAATTTGGAAAGATAAGGTGTCAGAATGTTTTTAGACAGATTTTTAGTCAACTTTGGAGTACTATATATCCCAGTATATTAAGAGTTTTTAGGTGATTCAAAAGCCTAATATGAATTTCGTTGAGTCTAGTTTCCAACAAAACAAACCGCTCGTCGATAGGACATCGGAGCAGAGAATTATGGACGTTAGAAGTTAAGCTGACGGAAGAGAAAGAAAGTTTCATCGTGGCCGCAGAGTCGTGGTCGTAAGCCCGAAACTTTCGGTTGTACTCACGGCGCCAGCTGCAGGGCAGCGGCGCCGAGGCGGGAATTTTGCGGAAAATGGGTAAAAATCATAAGATATTTGTGTAGAGGACCTATGGGAGGGCGACAAGTGTCCCTCCCAACTTGTAGACCAAGAAAGGTCCTATATTATGACCAAGTCTTGCAAGACTTGGTCATTTGCAAGACTTCTTCCAAATAGAATTTTCCCTTCTCTTTCTCCAAAAGTTTATGAAACCCTAAGCCTTCATGGAATTATTGGAAGGGCGGCAAGAAGATGATATGTTGATAGACTTGTAGAGGGTTCGTGTAGATGATTTTGACAGGAAAAGGAGTTGCGGAAAAAGGGCTACAGTGGGCAAGATTTTGCTGGTTTGGGTGAAATCCTAAAAGGTAAATTTCATCTCCTCTTGGAAGTAAATTAGGGTACATATAGTAGTTGATAATTGATCATGTGAATTATACATGGAAGATTAATAAGTGTTATAGAATATTGGGAGCCTAAATCCGAGCATGAGCTTATTAGCCATTGAAAATACAAAACAAATTGGTCGATAGTTATAATCGTCGCATGAATCTAAATAAGGGATTATAGTTGTTGAAATTGGTTGTGACTATATAACATGTTAGAACGACAATATGGATTGAAAAGGAATTGGAAACGATTGTATGTGGTTGTACATTGTAGTCGAAATGACATTTAATAATGGACAATTTTATGTAAATTGTGGGGCAGAATTTTACACGTCCGTCTAGGCGTGTAATCCCCTTTGATTAGCTGATTGTTGAGCCGTAAATGTGGCATTTGGTTATTGATTTTCTGACCTTGAAAAAGGTGGAAAAGTACGTAGAAACAAAGGAAGTGCTGCCAGATTTTCCGTAGAATAAAAGTCCTTATACTTAGAAATATTCTACGTTGAAAGCTAGAAGTTGATAGGCGTATTGTGGTCATTATAGGTTGACATTCTACGCGCGGTGTTTTCAACTTGGCAAATGGATTGAGTAGGAGAGGTATGTGGAACTTTTCTTATCTCTTGAGCATGAGTAGTTATAAATGTATAGTACGGTAGACGTACGAGATTTAAATGAATTCAGTTTCATTTGATATCCTTGACTTGTTGTAAGAATGTCCAAGTTGGTTGAGTTAGAGAATTAACTCGTTCGTTCTTAAATGATAGAAATGTCTTAGTATCTAAAGCATAAAGTTAGTATAACTGCTTATGGGAAGTTGGTTATAATAACTTTATGGAAAGTAAAAAGAATGGTTTACCCTAGTAATGTAAACAAAGATAAAAATGACTTGAAATAAGAAGGGCAATTTGATTTAAAGGCATCAATTGCTTAAAGTTTAAAGTAAAGGTCACTTGGTTGAGAGGCCTAAAAATGTAGTTCTAAAGTTAAGAGACTTGAAGTATTCGGAAAGTTATGATACTTGATTTTAAAAGTATAAGTCTCTTGGTTATAAAAAGAATGAATTTGTCTAAAACATAAAGAGTATAACGGCTTTATGGGAAGTTAGTTATAACGGCTTTATGAAAGGTTAAGAGAGTGGTCTATTTGATTTATAGGCATGAGTTGCCTAGGTTGTGAAATTATAAGTTACTTGGTTTCAAAGCCTTGAAATGAATTTCTAAAGGTTAGTAACTTAATTTGAAAAATAGACATGCATTGATACTGCGGGTGTTAGTATCTTGGGGTTTTATATAAAAAATAGTCTTTTGAAAAGAATGGAAGTACGTAGTACTTTGGGTTAAATTCTCGGATTTTTATGTGACACAAAAGTGCCTTGAGTTTATAAAATAAAATTCATTTTTATAAGATAATGAAAGTATAAAGATTTTATGAACTTGCCTATGCTTTCTTGTGATAGCCTTTGAGTGCAAGTATTACATTTTTACGCTGCCGTGACTCTCGATTGGAGGGCCGACTGTCTTGTTGTGAATTTACTTGGACGTACCGACAGTGATGGAGGATTCCACGGGTATGCTTCCATTGTGATTGATCCATGGACATGCTTATACGATGAAGGATTCCGGGGCATGCGACCATGATGCAGGTTAAATTCCCGGATGCTATTATTACTCCATGGACATGCTTATACGATGAAGGATTTCGGGGCATGCGACCATGATGCGGGTTAAATTCCAGGATGCTATTATTACTCCATGGACATGCTTATACGATGAAGGATTCCGGGGCATGCGACCATGATGCGGGTTAAATTCCTGGATGCTAGTATTACTCCATGGACATGCTTATACGATGAAGGATTCCAGGGCATGCGACCATGTTGTATACTATTATTACCCCATGGATTAGCTCTCCATGAAGTCATGTACCCGAGATGAGGGATTCAACGGGCATGAGATATACATATTGCATATGTGCACGCCGACAGTGAGGTAGGATGCCACGGGCGCGTTACATGTATATATTTTACACTTACGGCTGCCGGCAGTGATGGAGGATTCCATGGGCACGCCTTGATGTTTGCGGGCTTGATACCCTGACTGGATCGTGTGATGGTTTTGAGGGCTTGTGTCCCTAGCCATGGTGTGACTACTGTTCATGTATTGAAATAGTCTTTAAAAGGTAAAAAATTGACTTTCATTACTTTCATTTCAGCAAGGCACGGTTGTACTGTTAATTTGATTATCATACTTGTCTCCAGCTTTTTATATCTAGACTTTATGATTTAAATTACAGTACTTTCAGATTTTCATACTTGGTACATATTTGTACTGACCTCCTTCGGGCGGTCGCGCATACGCCGCAGTTGAGGTACATAGCTTGTCGATCCTCACTCTTAGGATCACTGCTCGCCTTGAAAGCTCCATTTCTCCGGAGGCTTTGTCTTTTGGTACGGTTCCCTGAGGTTATAGAGTTATGTCCGTTCAGGGGTATGGCGGGGCCCTGTCCCGTCACAGTTGTTATGTCAAAAACTCTTAGAGGTTTGTAGTCATATCTTGTGGGTTGCTTTGTAAAAAAAAAAAGAGGTAATTGCTTTTAGACTTATGTATATTTATATATATCCATGGAGGTAGCCTTATCGGCTAACCTGTTATTTATTTCTTGTTGAGTTTATGTATGTTCCGTTGATTATCTCTGATGTATACCTGTAAGGGTGCCCAGGTAGGGCACCAGTCGCGGGCCTGGGGTTGGGTCGTGACAAAAGTGGTATCAGAGCAGTTAGTCCTTGGAAAGTGTCTACAGACCGTGTCTAGTAGAGTCTTTATTATTGGTGTGTTGTGCACCACATCTATAATCAGGAGGCTGCAGGACATATAGGATTGGTTTCCATTCTTCTCACTCTGGGATCGTGCGATAGAGCAGTGTTGTTAGGGTCGTCTCTCTTTAACGAGTTATGTTGATTGCAGCTACGAGAAAGGAAACAGTGACCCAGGAAGGATTATGTGAATTGCGTACCCAGGTTGGTAATAATTGTTGTGTAGTTGGTATATGACATACAACTATACAGATTTATGTATGAGGGTCTAACGCGTGTTAACTTGAATGATTTTGGATTACCAAGAATTGGTAAGGACTAAATAGATACCGGGAAGGTATGAAACAGTTTAATGAATTCTCATCAAGGTTTTACGAGCTAATTTGAGATAATTAGGAATGATGAGCTGTCTGAGAAGGTATTGAACCTTTAAGAAATCATGTTAAGGGACTTAATGGAAGACTATGTTTGTAAATTAAGATACGTGGTATGCTTAAGAGGATAGTACGGATGAGATCTGTGTGGGGTAAGTAATGGTTGTTGTGATCAAGACAACACGATTATGGTATCATGAGAAGTTAGTGTACCCGTTTATGGGGTGGGATCAGTTGGTAGTAGTCCCGCTACGTTACAGGGTCACGAGGGTGCAAGGCCCAAGTCTAGTAAATTGTTTTACGGGTTCGTGGATGCGTTCCACCGGAACCGGGTCGTGAGAGCCGAAAATGGCCTTATATTGTTCGATATAGTAACTCCAAAGATTGGAGGCCAGAATCAGTATGGAGGTTATGTACGTATACTGGAATAAGTTTGGGAGTACGGAAAGAGTATGACCAGTAAGAAAGAGAGAAACCAAGTGTAGAGGAATAGAGCCTGAATCCATAAGAACCTTTCGAGGTAGCTACACCCGTGAGTGTTTGGGTGGTACCTGGGCAGGTATATAAGAATTGCCCGGTGATGATACAGTCGTCAGACCCTAGCAGACCTGGTAGAGCTTGATACGACAGACTTTGAGGTTATTATGGGTATGGACTAGTGGACTTCTTGTATGCCAATGTCGACTGTAGAGAGAAGTTGGTTCGATTCCAGTTTTCCGGTGAGCCGGTTATCGATGGGGAAGGAATGGAAGTGCTAGTAATATGTAAGTTACTACTTCCTTCTTTGACATGAAGTTGTGGAGTCTATGTGACTTGTTTTATTAAAATTATTGATTTGAATTTGAACGTTAAGAGACGGGGATAAGGACGTACGATTATTGAAGGATTTTATAATAAGTGCCCTTGGAGGTACTTGGAGTTGGTTTAGTGTGGTGGTCAGGGCCACGACTCTCCCAATAATTTCAGGAAAATGCGCAAAGCAAGAGTAAGATAAGTACGAGTACTGTTTGCGGAAAACAAAAGACATCGTTGGTAGGTTTTGAACATCTATACGATTATAAGGTAGCGCTTGATGATCAGATTATGAAAGGGAGATAAGCTCTCTCCCCCACGTAAAAGGATGGTTTTACGTATTATGGGGTTATGTGTACCCATGTTATTAGGCGATGGATGTGAGACTGGTAAGATCTTCAGTGTCGTCATGCCATAGGTTACAGTTTTAGATAACCGTGGGAAAAGTATTTGTTTAAATGTTGTTATGTGGCCATTTGTGGCATAATTGGTATGTAGGGGTTGTAAAAAGGTAAACTATGTCGCTACCTATTAGATTAACTCCGAAGGAATATTCGGGGACGAATGTTTCTAAGGGGGGAAGAATGTTACGCCCCGTAATTCCAAGAGGATGAGATGAGAACGTACGAAAGGAAATAAGATTTGAATTTGGAAAGATAAGGTGGCAGAATGTTTTTAGACAGATTTTTAGTCAACTTTGGAGTGCTATATATCCCAGTATATTAAGAGTTTTAAGGTGATTCAAAAGCCTAATATGAATTTCGTTGAGTCTAGTTTCCAACGCAACAAACCGCTCGTCGATAGGACATCGGAGCAGAGAATTATGGACGTTAGAAGTTCAGCTGACGGAAGAGAAAGAAAGTTTCAGTCAGGCGCCGGCTGCAGAGTCGTGGCTCCGTAAGCCCTGAAACTTTCTGAAGTTGCAGCTCCACGGCGCCAGCTGCAGGGCAGCGGCGCCGAGGCGGGATTTTTGCGGAAAATGGGTAAAAATCATAAGATATCTGTGTAGAGGACCTATGGGAGGGCGACAAGTGTCCCTCCCAACTTGTAGACCAAGAAAGGTCCTATATTATGACCAAGTCTTGCAGTTTCAGTCAGGCGCCGGCTGCAGAGTCGTGGCTCCGTAAGCCCTGAAACTTTTTGAAGTTGCAGCTCCACGGCGCCGGCTGCAGGGCAGCGGCGCCGAGGCGGGATTTTTGCGGAAAATGGGCAAAAATCATAAGATATCTGTGTAGAGGACCTATGGGAGGGCAACAAGTGTCCCTCCCAACTTGTAGACCAAGAAAGGTCCTATATTATGACCAAGTCTTGCAAGACTTGGTCATTTGCAAGACTTCTTCCAAATAGAATTTTCCCTTCTCTTTCTCCAAAAGTTTATGAAACCCTAAGCCTTCATGGAATTATTGGAAGGGCGGCAAGAAGATGATATGTTGATAGACTTGTAGAGGGTTCGTGTAGATGATTTTGACAGGAAAAGGAGTTGCGGAAAAATGGCTACAGTGGGCAAGATTTTGCTGGTTTGGGCGCAATCCTAAAAGGTAAATTCCCTCTCCTCTTGGAAGTAAATTAGGGTACATATAGTAGTTGATAATTGATCATGTGAATTATACATGGAAGATTGATAAGTGTTATAGAATATTGGGAGCCTAAATCCGAGCATGAGCTTATTAGCCATTGAAAATACAATACAAATTGGTCGATAGTTATAATCGTCGCATGATTATCTAAATAAGGGATTATAGTTGTTGAAATTGGGTGCGACTATATAACATGTTAGAATGACAATATGGATTGAAAAGGAATTGGAAACGATTGTATGTGGTTGTACATTGTAGTCGAAATGACATTTAATAATGGACAGTTTTATGTAAATTGTGGGGCAGAATTTTACACGTCCGTCTAGGCGTGTAATCCCCTTTGATTAGCTGACCGTTGAGCCTTAAATGTGGCATTTGGTTATTGATTTTCGGACCTTGAAAAAAGTGGAAAAGTACGTAGAAACAAAGGAAGTGCTGCCCGATTTTCCGTAGAATAAGAGTCCTTATACTTAGAAATATTCGACGTTGAAAGCTAGAAGTTGATAGGCGTATTGTGGTCATTATAGGTTGACATTCTACGCGCGGCATTTTCAACTTGGCAAATGGATTGAGCCGGAGAGGTATGTGGAACTTTTCTTATCTCTTGAGCATGAGTAGTTATAAATGTATAGTACGGTAGACGTATGAGATTTAAATGAATTCAGTTTCATTTGATATCCTTGACTTGTTTTAAGAATGTCCAAGTTGGTTGAGTTAGAGAATTAACTCACTCGTTCTTAAAGGATAGAAATGCATTAGTTTCTAAAGCATAAAGTTAGTATAACGGCTTATGAGAAGTTGGTTATAATAACTTTATGGAAAGTAAAAAGAATGGTTTACCCTATTAATGTAAACAAAGATAAAAATGACTTGAAATAAGAAGGGCAATTTGATTTAAAGGCATCAATTACTTAAAGTTTGAAGTAAAGGTCACTTGGTTGGGAGGCCTAAAAATGTAGTTCTAAAGTTAAGAGACTTGAAGTATTCGGAAAGTTATGATACTTGATTTTAAAAGTATAAGTCTCTTGGTTATAAAAAGAATGAATTTGTCTAAAACATAAAGAGTATAACGGCTTTATGGGAAGTTAGTTACAACGGCTTTATGAAAGGTTAAGAGAGTGGTCTATTTGATTTATAGGCATGAGTTGCCTAGGTTATGAAATTATAAGTTACTTGGTTTCAAAGCCTTGAAATGAATTTCTAAAGGTTAGTAACTTAATTTGAAAAATAGACATGCCTTGATACTACAGGTATTAGTATCTTAGGGTTTTATATAAAAAATAGTCTTTTGAAAAGAATGGAAGTACGTAGTACTTTGGGTTAAATTCTCAGATTTTTATGTGACACAAAAGTGCCTTGAGTTTATAAAATGAAAGTCATTTTTATAAGATAATGAAAGTATAAAGATTTTATGAACTTGCCTATGCTTGCTTGTGATAGCCTTTGAGTGCAAGTATTACATTTTTACGCTGCCGTGACTCTCGGTTGGAGGGCCGACTGTCTTGTTGTGAATTTACTTGGACGTACCGACAGTGATGGAGGATTCCACGGGTATGCTTATGTTACACCCCGTAATTCCAGGACTTGTATAAGAGAATGTACGTAAGGAATCAAGACTTGGAAATTAGTACGAAAGGAAGAATTGTTTTTCCGACGGAAAATCTTCCGAGCGTCGAAAAGGAAAAATGTTCGTTGATGTGAATTGGATTCTCAAAAATGCATTATTTGAAGAGTATGGAACTCTTAACCTTATGGAAATTTATTTTTACGGATTTGGTCATGTGGGGCCCACCCGAGGAATTTTACGTTTTGTGGGGCCCACCCGAGGAATTTTACGTTTTGTGGGGCCCACCCGAGGAATTTTACGTTTTGTGGGGCCCACCCGAGGAATTTTACGTTTTGTGGGGCCCACGAGGGTTACGGAATTTTATGGACGAATGAGAGGGCGACACGTGGCACCCCCACATGGTCTTGGTCGAAATATAGTAAGGGTAAAATGGTCATTGACCATGGTAGAAGATAAGTCTTGCTAAGCTTGAGATTGTTGACCAAGTCAACTTGCCACTTGTGTTTGATCCTAGTGAAACTCATCCTAGCCGCACAATTGTTATAATCTAAGCCATCCAATGTGTTATATAAGCATACTACTAGTGCAAGACTAAGTTTCCAACACTTAGAAAAATCACACACTCTTGTTCTTCATACATAGCTCTCGGCTTTGAGCATTAGTCCACACAAAATTTTTGTAGTTTTGATCCATTGTTCACAAGACTTTAACCCAAGGTCCCTAAGGGTATTGTAAGGATATCTCAATAGAAAGATTTCGGAAAAACGACGTTTTCGTATTAGTCGCAAGGCTGAAACTTAAGGAGTTCTTCAACTTTGAAGTTGGAACTTGAAGATGGGTTCTTCATAGGCTTCTAAGGAGTGCTTGAAGCGGATTGGAACATAAGGAAAGGATCTAAGAATTGCTAAGGCGCGACTTTGAATATTGGAATTTTTAAGGGCTTGTAAAGGTATAATCTTGTTGTTTTAGTAATTAAGATTACTTGTTGTTGTAGCTATGGATATTAGCAAGCATGTGTTATATAGTATGAAGTTTGATAAGTGTATTGACTATTGGAACCCTAATCCGAAAACTAGCATGTTTAGCTTTAAGATTACAATTCAAGTCGATTATTAGTTTAAGTAAATCACGTATTTGTATAAAGAAGGAAATTGTAGTTGTTGAAGTTTTTTATGACTATATAACATGTTAGACCTTAGAACTTGGAATTGGAAAAGGATTGGAAAAGACTTTGAATTGTTGGTTGTTGTTGGCCGAGAATGGCTTGAATATGGAACTACTTCGTGTTAATTGTGGCGGAATTTTACGTATTATAAGGCGTGTAATCCCCTGTTTGGTTGTTGTTTTGAGCCTTAAATGTGGCGTGTTGGTTATTGTATTCGGCCTTGAAAAGGTGGCAAAGTGAGTAGAAACAAAGGAAGTCTTTGCCCGATTTTCCGTAGAATTAGAGACCGTATACTTAGTATTATTCTACGTTAGAGACTAGAAGTTGATAGTCTTGTTGTGACCATTATAGGTTGACACTTCTACGTACGGCGTATTCGGCTTAGCTTGTGGATTTAACCGAAAAGGTATGTGAACTATCTCCTCTTCTAGCATGATTCCTTAAGATAAAGAAAGTATTTCCTACTCCTTAAATGATCCATTCCTTGGTTGTATTTGGATTGCCTAAAGTAGAATTTGTTCTATGTACTTCCTTGATTGTACTTTGATGTTTAAATTGTAAGTTGTATAATCCATTGCCTTAGTGAAGTTTGGATTCTTAAAGAGTGGAAGTATTTTACTTAAAGTACATAGAGTCTTGAAAAGGCAGTGGTTTCCAAACCTTTTGGCTAGTGCCTTAGTTCCAAAACCTAAAGGTCATTATAATGACTTTAGGGGAGTCAAATGAGTGATTTACTTAATTGTTTTAAAAGAGGGGAAATGACATAATTTAAGAGAAGTAACTTGTTTTAAAGGTGTGAGTTACTTAAGGTTTAAAAGTAGAAGAAACTTGTTTTCTATATATTAAGAGACTCGAAGTATTTTTGAAAGTTAAGAAACTTGATTTGAAAGTTTGTGATACTTGGTTTTAAGTATAAGTCTCTTGGTTATAAAAAAAATGAAATTGTCTAAAAACCATAAAGGGTTATAACGGCTTTATGGGAAGTTGGTTATAACGGCTTTATTGAAGGTTTAGAAAGTTGTCTATTTTGATTAATGGGCATAAGTTGCCTTGATTGTGAAAATTTGAAGTTACTTGATTTCAAGCTTTGAAATGAGTTTTCTAAGAGTGTAGTAACTTACTTTGAAAAATAGACACACCTTGATACTACGGGTGTTAGTATCTTGGGGTATTACATAAAAAGAAGTCCTTTGAAAAGAATGTACGTACGTAGTACTTTGGCTTGATTAATTGAGAATTATTCTAAGTGTGCCTTGATAAGTACTTTGGCTTGATTAATTGAGAATTAGTCTAAGTGTGCCTTGATAAGTACTTTGGCTTGATTAATTGAGAATTATTCCATGTGTGCCTTGATAAGTACTTTGGCTTGTTTAATTGAGAATTTCCTATGTGTGCTGGAAATAGCCGGTTGTGTGCTAGTGGTATATCATTCATTTCGGGGTCATTCCCCGGGTTTGTGGCATTTGCATATTCCGTGGATTTGCTACCCACGATGCGAGGAATACCTCATGCGAGTCATGAGGCTTATGCGGGTGAAATAGTCCCGTATGGCGGGTCGATGTTATACCCGTATTTCCAGTATATGCGTGAGGCGTGCGTCAAAGTTTAGCCTTAGTTAGGCATAGGGGGACGAAAAATTATGCACACCTATCAAAAAGAATCGTTTTCCGACGAAACATTTTACAAAACTTGCGTAGGGAAAATTACGGCTATGTCATTTATTATTTTTGCGGATTTTTTCCGAGAGATGAAATATTTTGGACCAACGAGAGGGTGACACTTGTCACCCTCAAGTGGACGGTAACTTGGACGATTTCTTGGGCGTTTTTGTGGCTTTGCACAAGTCAAGGTTAGGTAGGATATTTTTGTGTAGTAGATGGATAAGGACACTTGGGTGAATCTCCACCCTACACTTGCCTACCACTTGGCTTCATCTTGGCCATTGGTTGGCCTATAAATACCCCTAACTCAAGGTTTTCTTCATCCACAAATTGTCTTCCAAGTCTCAAAATTCCCTCCTCTCTTGTAGTGTTTCGTCAACACCCTCTCCTCTAGCCTAGTGGCTTCGAGAGCCCCCTTGGTAGAAAGTTGTCTTCCAAGTATAGTTACTATTCTAAAATACCTAGCCCAAATCCTTATAGTATTTAAGTAGAAGTTGTGTAGAAACTTCTAAGGGCTTCTTGGAGCTATCGGGCGTGCAAATTAGGAGCTAAACCTTGCTCGGGATCGACATTTAACTTGGATAATTTTGGGCTTATCGAGGTAACTACTCTTGTCCTTCTATTGTAATTGGATATTACATATAAGAATAGTTAAGACTTGAGTATAAGATATGAAGGATATTAAAGAATAGAATTGAACGTAATCACAGTAGAAGGGTATAATGTAAGAAAAATTAAAATGTACTTACATGGGAATTTGTATTCTGATGAACTTGGGTAGCTTGACGGGTAGGGAAGTGCTGCCCAATTTTCCGTAGAATAGAGAACCATCTGCTTAGAACTTTATACAGAATAGTCTAGACGTTGATAGACGTATTTGATATTATAGTCGATACTCTACGCGACATATTCGACTTGGCGGTGGTTTTCGCGAAGGTATGTGATTCTTCCTATCCTCTTGAGCATGATATTTTAAAGTATATATATATAGTACGGTGAGCGTGCGTGTGTTAAGCGAACATGGTTTTACTTGACTTGAGTCTAAATAATAAGAACCTGGAAGTATTTCAAAAGAATTATAATCATTTTTGAAAGAAGAGTAATACTTGATTTTTAAACAGAAAGCTTAAGAGTTATACTAGCTTTATGGGAAGTTAGGTATAACGACTTAAGAAAGATAAAAGGAACGGTTTTACTTATTTGTTTATGAAAATCCTGTATTGATTTCTGCAAAGTGTAGTAAGATGGTTTGATAAGTAACATGTTAGGATGCTACGTGTGTTAGTGTCTTGTGATATTGTTATTCTTGTTGTGCTTACGTTGTTAAACGGTAAGTCCGTTGTACTGTTATTATATCACCTACCCCCTTGACTTGTTATACCGAGGGCTTGCCACCCTTGATGCGGGTCTATACGGCCTATGCATTCTGTGTGACTATGCGGAGCTGCGGGAGTTCCAGGATTAGGCACGCATAATGATACTATGGGCGATTGGCCTTGCTTCGATCATTCGCGGCCTAGATAAGACCAGTTACATTATTTCTATTTTGCTCTTGTTTATGTTGTGGCACTATGTGCAGTTGAACTGGTTGTATTTGCAAATGGTTTTAAATACTTTGATTTTACATCGATTTTCTGATTTCACATACTTGGTACTGTTATCGACCTCCTTCGGGGGGCTGCGTTCATGCCGCAGGTAAGGGCAAGCAGGTGCTAGATCCGCATCCTTAGGATCTTTGCTTTGGTGTCAGGAGCTCCATCTTCTCCGGAGGCTCGACTTTTGGTATGGTTCTCCCTGATGTTGTAGATATATGTACATTCAGGGTATGGCGGGGCCCTGTCCCGCCATAGTTGTTTACATTCCTAGAGGTCTGTAGTCATGTTGTAAAGTTGGGATGTAACTGATCACTCTTTATATATATATGCCGAAAGGCGACTTTTCTCAGATAAGCTGTGTCTCAATTTACAATTATTTCAGTTTAAGAGAAGTTTCTCTCACTAAGGAAAACGCTCTCAACGTTTTCCCTTAGTTGCTCCTTCGGGTTTTTCCCATCTTCCCCCCCTATATTCTACCATTGTTTCACCACGATTTGAAGTTTAATGTACACAGCATGAAAAGGTCTAAACGTTACACACGCTCCAACAATGATTCAGGAGGCTCAGGAAGTTCGACGAAGGCCAGAACTAAGAAAAAGAAAAAAAATGGCGGAAGTCCAATCATTGTTGAAGAAAATCTGATCCCGTCAGTTTCGGACCATGATGCTAGTTCATGTCACACCGATTCCGTATCCCACTTGAGAATGTAGCAGACGATTCTATGCTGCAAAAGATACATGAATGGGGCAAAAGTATAGAAGTCGAGGGCTTGGATAATAGTGAGTTTGAAGGGGGAAATTTTTGTGGTTCACTAATAACCAACCCAGAATTAATCCCTTCTGTTACTCTGCCAGAAATGAGTACCCCCACAATGCCTGGAAATCTGCTCATGCAAGAAGGAAAGGAAAAAAAAATGGGTCAGGAATTGCAATTGTTGATGATAGGAGTGCTGGCATACTCGGGTCCAAACCGGGTCAAGTCGCGGGTCAACGGTTCAGGGCGGGTCAGGTGGGTGCCCATGGGTTCAGGAATTATCCCGTTATGCTTAGATCTAGATCAGTTGGGAGTATTGAAGAGACTTCTAATCCCAAAGAACCTTTCACGGGTGCCAAAGTGTCTCAATTTAATGTCGCGGATACCAAAGAACCTCTTCGAATAACGGGACGAGGCGTGAGGCAGAAGGCTAAGGCGGTGCAGGCGAGAGTCCATGAGACTCTGAGCATTCCCATTATGCTTGGATCGAGTTCTGTTGGTGGAAACAAAGTGCCTAACATTAATCTTTGCGGAGCCGAGGCGTCACAATTTAATCTTTGTGGGTATCAAGAGCCCTTCAATTACGCCATTGCGTGGGACAAAAAGCTACGGCGGGGCAGACGGGAGTGATTGAGCCTTTGAGAATTCCCATTATGCTTGGATCGAGTTCAGTTGGTGGAAAAGAAGAGTTCTATTTCCCCAGGTACCTAACATTAATCTGCGGTGCCGAGGCATCGCCATTTAATGCTGCGGGTATCAAGGAGTCTCCATCAATTACGGGCCATTTCGTGGGACAAAATTCTAAACCGGTTCATAAGGGAGTCCAAGGGTCGAGGGATATTCCCGCATTGCAAGGACAAAGGTCAGTTGTAGGGTACGAAGTTACTTCTAATTCCAAGGTGCCTCGGCAAACCATGAACATTAATATCTCGGGAACCAATATGTTAGACTTAAATGCAGCGGATCTTTATGATGGTCTGATTTCCAAGACGGGGCAGGTGGGTAACCATGGGTCATTAACTATTCCCGTAAAGCAAGGAGCTAAGTCAGTTGTGAGAAACAAAGCTAATTCTTTTTCCAAGGAGCCTAGGAACTCCATGACCATTAATAACGCGGGAGACGAGGGGTCAGCCTTGAATGTTGCGGGATCCAAAGAGTCCTCTCGTGTTTTAAGACAACAACCCCAGATTTCTTTAAGTGTCACTAATGAAGCCTTCCTTACTTTAGATAGTTTGCTAAGTGGAGTCAATGTCAAGAATCACAACAAACCTTTCGTCTTTAATACTTTCTTGGATTCGAGTAAAGTCTTGAACATACCTCCTCTCTCATCTAATACCCCTTCACTACCCTCTGAATTACACAACACCTCACCCCTTCTATCTTCTCTTCCTTCTTTTACTCCTGAAACCCAACACAAATTCCCTACCCTCCCAAATGGTACGCTAATCCTCTCTCCTATCGCGGGCCCAAGCTCAGTTCCTCCTACTCAACCCCCTCTGCCTATACCTCCAGATATACCTCCCAATGATTTACACACTAATGCATCTTCTAAACCACATCATATTCCTGTCGCGGCTACTACTCATAACAATCTTCCCCCAAACAATGGCAAAGGTACCTTCCCTCCCAAAAAGACTTATGCTGGAGTCTTTGCGGGAACTAGGATTGAGGCAAAGGGTAAGAATTTACAATTTATTGAACAACAAGGGGCAGAAGTAGATATAGAAGTTGAAGATGAAGTTCCTTTCATAGAAACATGGGGCTACTGCCTAATAGGTTGCTTCACGGGTCCTTTCCCGGGAAGAGAAGCATTGAATACCATTGTGAAAGGATGGGGAGTTAAATGTCGTATTATACCATATGGCAAAGGCTGGACAGTGTTCAAATTCATGACGGAGGAGGACCGCACTAATGTACTTCACGGAGGCCCTTATATGGTCTACGGGAAAACTATGATGCTCAAGGCTATCTATAAAGTAGTTCTAATAACGGATGACTTATTCATGGACATTCCTATTTGGGTCACTTTTCCGGACATTCCCCTTTCTATTTGGAGTGCAACGGGCCTTAGTAAGATTGCTTCACGTGTAGGAAAACCTCTTTACACGGACCAATATACTAAGGAAAGGTCTAAAATGAACTATGCAAGAGTTCTAGTAGAAGTGGATGTTAGCAAGGAGCCAATAATGGATTTTGTCGTCAAACTCCCCGATAACATAAGGTATACTCAAAGGGTAAACTATGAGAATTACCCGGACTTTTGCTATCATTGTGCGGCTTTTGGGCACAACCATTTGAAGTGTAGGAAGCTGAGGGATGATGACAACAATGAGGAAGCTCCCAAAAAACGCAATACTGAGGTACCCCCTAACAATAAGGAAAATTCTACTTGTTTGGAGGTCAACAGAGGTACGGGTGGAACTAACCCTCCTCCCCCTCATCCACCAACTTCTCAACATCCCGTAGATGCTAATAACTTGATGGACATTGAAGAAAGTGAGCACACAACACCTCGCAATACCGGAAGTTTGGGAGAAGCATCACATGACGCGGGTCCTCCGATTTTGGGTCATTCTGGCCCACCATGTTTGCGGGATTCTCAAGCAAGGTCCTCACTGCCTAATTCTCACCATGGCAGTGCACAACATGTTAGGATAAGTTGTGAGTCAAAACATTCGATTACGAGATGCCTTTGAAGCCGCAACCTTCATTGGATGGAGATACATACAAGGGTGCTACGGAAAAGGCTCAAATTGTGTCACACAACGTTACCTTTGAACGCGGGGAACATAGCTTGGCTGAATCTCATGCTATGGCTTCCAGCGACAAAGATGATGGATGGAAAGAAGTTTTGTCAAAAAAGAATGGGCAGCGTTGGGAAGCGGCGACCAAGCGCGAGGTGCTAACAAAACCTCCTTTGTTTCCTAATGAAAATACTTTGTTGGAATGTCCGTGGTCTTTACGGACAAAGGGATAAGGCAGCCACGCAAGCTATAGTGTGTAGTATCACAAAACAGCATGACGCGGCTATGATTTGTCTATTGGAAACTAAACTTTCTCGGCCAAGGACAGAATCTTTCTCTACTCAAAGATTCAAAGCTTGGAAGTTTTGCTCAAATTTGGAATTCATTGGAGGCGGAAGAATGCTATTACTTTGGGATCCCTCTAGGGTTTGTTGCGAAGTGCTTGGTATGGACTCTCAGCATATCCATGTCCAGGAAAGTTGCAATATAACACAAGTGTTCTTCCTTGCCACATTTGTGTACCCAGTTTATAGCATCTCGGATAGAAGGAAGCTTTGGCATCACCTTACTCACTTGGGCATTGGCATCACTAAGCCTTGGATGATTATGGGAGATTTCAACACTTATTGCAACCCTAATGATAAGGTGGGGGGTCCTCCTCTCACGCCTTATGCACTTAGGGATCTTGGTAATTTCAGGATTTCTCATGGATTAGAAGACGCTCCTTCTTCCGGTTCCTTCTACACTTGGACAAATGGTTCAATTTGGTCCAACCTTTATAGAGTGTTGATGAATCAAAATTGGAGTGATTTGACCCTGGAATGCACGGCCAATTTCATGCCTATGGAACCTGTCTCGGACCACTGTCCTGTAATAGCCACGGTTATTGCATCCTATAATGTTGGGAAGCGCCCTTTCAAGTTCATGAATATGTGGCTTTCTCACCCAGCCTTTGAGCACATATTGACTTCATGTTGGAGACAAGACATATTGGGAACTGCTCAATTCGTCCTTGCCTCAAAATTGAAAGCCTTAAAGCAACCATTAAGGGCATTGAACATAAGTGACTTTGGGGGTATTGAACAAAGAGCAAAAGAGGCAAACATGGAGTTTAATGAGGCCATCAATGCACACATGGAAAATCCCTTTGATGAGGAGCTAAAAGCCAAGGTTAAGTCCTCAAGAGCTAGAGCAAACACCTTACTGGAAGCAGAAAGACACTTCATAAGGCAGAAGTCAAGACAGAAACACTTGATTGGAAGTGATAGATGCTCCAAATACTTTCATAGCTTGATCAAGAGGAGTAATGTCAGGAACTCAATTAACTTTCTTGTTAAAGCTAATAGTACTATCACTACATCACCAGAAGAAGTTAGGAAGTTGCATGTTGAATTTTACAAAGATCTATTAGGTACTTCCAGATCCACTACCAACTTTGATCCTGAAGTGTTCAAATATGGCCCGAAGCTAAGTGAAGAGGAGAGATTACAGCTTTTGCATTTCATCACTCCAAAGGAGATTTGGGAAGCTCTTTCTGATATAGGCAATGAAAAGGCACCTGGACCGGATAGTTATTCGGCTGCCTTCTTCAAAAATAGATGGAGAGATGTGGGCCATGATGTTGTAAGAAGTGTCCAAGAGTTCTTCTCTACTGGAGTTCTTTTGAAGCAGGTGAATCATACCATCATTACCCTACTACCAAAGACTGATCATGATCCTAAGGTAAATGATTTCAGGCCCATCAGATTGACTAATGTGGTCTATAAGATCATCACAAAGATTCTAGCTAACAGAATGACATTGATCCTTCCTTCTCTCATTGACAAATCCCAAGGGGCTTTTGTGAAAAGAAGAAACATGATGGACAACGTATATGTGGCACAAGAGCTTGTGAGAGGATTTAATAGAGCCAGAGTCTCACCAAGATGTATGCTTATGGTGGACCTTCGGAAATAATTTGATACAGTCTCTTGGAGTTTCCTCGAATTGGTACTAAGAAGTCTAAAATTTCCAGACAGATTTATAAGTTGGATCATGGAATGTGTTAGCTCAACCTCTTTCTCCCTCTCTATCAACGGTGAGCTACATGGATACTTCAAAGGTAAGCGCGGCCTTAGACAAGGTGATCCTATGTCCCCTACTCTCTTTATCTTATGCATGGAATACCTCTCAAGGCTGCTTAAAATGAAGGCCGAGGCAGGAGCTTTCTCATATTTTCCAAAGTGCAAGAATTTGGGCATTACTCATCTTGCTTTTGCGGATGACCTCATGCTCTTTGCCAAAGGAGATATATCTTCAGTTGGGATTCTTATGAATTGTCTGGAAGAGTTGGAGGCTGCCTCAGGCTAACTCTTAACCCGTCAAATCCTCTGTCTACTTAGCGGGAATGCATATTCGTTCGTGAATTGATATTGTCAGTGGGATTCACCATTGGTAGCTTTCCAGATGCGATACTTGGGGATCCCTTTGTCCCCAATTTCAGTCTCGGTGGACCAATTTGCTCCATTCACTAGTGCAATTTCGAATTACATTCAGAAATGGGGACATCACACTCTTTCTTATGCGGGCAAGCTGGAACTTATCAAGTCGGTTGTCTAAGGGGTTGAGAGCTTTTGGTTCCGGGCACTTCCTATCCCGGCCACTATTATCAACAAGTGCAGTCTGCTTGTATTCGGTTCTTATGGGAGAAACCACCAAGAGTCGCTTGGGATATCATTTGCTTGCCTCAAACTGAAGGTGGCTTGGGTCTAATGAACATCAAGGAATGGAATCATGCCTTGCTATCCAGGACTATTTGGCAAACTCACATAGATGCTGATTCTCTATGGGTCCAATGGATCACTAGCCACTATTTGAGAGGTAATACAATTTGGGACTATGAGGTACGTCCTAGGGACTCCCCCTTACTCAAAAAGATTTGTGGAATTCGCGACAAATTTGTTTCTATCTTTGGTAGCCATGGTAATGCTATTGAGGGCTTTACAAAGTGTTGTACCAACAGTAAATTTGATTCAAGCCTAGTGTATGATATCTTGCGCACTCATGAGTTAAAAAGCCTTGGATGTCACAAATTTGGAAAGGCTTCATTCCTCCCAAATTCTCTTTCCTTTGTGTGGCTAAATTGCGACGGCTAGCTACAAAGGATACTCTTTCATATCTCAACTTGGAGGATAAGTCTTGCGGGTTCTGCAAGCAAGCTAATGAAACAAGGGAACACCTCTTCTTTACTTGCCCCTACACACACATGATTTGGAAGCACATAAAAGATTGGTTGGGCATTAGAAGAGCGATGACAACTGTTGAAAGCTCCCTTAAGTGGATTAAGAAAGATCACCGCGGGACAAGCATTCGAGCCAAAGCTATTTTGCTTACTTTTTGCATAGTGGTCTTTGAGATTTGGAGGGCAAGAAACACATTGCTCTTTGAAGGCACAAGCTTTCCGGCAGAAGAGGTCATTGAAAGAATCAAAACAACATCTTATAGAGTTCTCTATGATTTTATCCCCTCTTGTAATGGCACCATTTGAGTGACCACCCCTCCCCTCCCTCACTTCTTGTTTACTTTACGTTGAGGCTTGAGATACCTCAACGACTGATTGTAGCCACTTTTCTTTCCGTTATTAGTAATAATATTTGCATTTACCTAAAAAAAAAATTACAATTATTTCATGTCTTGTTTTTATATTCCGCTGATTACTCTGATGTATGTCTACTTGGGTGCCCCGGTAAGGCACGATCCACGAACCAAGCGGTCGTGACAAAAGTGGTATCGAGCGATTAATCCTCGGAAAGTGTCTACAGACCGTATCTAGTAGAGTCTTGATTATCGGTGTGTTGTGCACCACACCAATAATCAGGAGGCTATAGGATATTTAGGATTGGTTTCCATTCTTCTCATTCTGAGATTGTGCCTTAGAGCTGTGTTATAAGTTGGACCCTTCTAACGTATCCCTTTTCTGTAACAGTTATGCCTCCACGTAAGGCAACCCGGGCCCAGATGGGCAAGGCAGCCGAGGGAGCTGCTAGAAGGACACCGAGAGTCACGAGGCTCGAGCCCGATCTATACGAGGCGGCGAGTTCCATGGCCGCCCGGCCCAGAGAACCACGATGCCGCGCCTCGCATCCCCGGCTGAGGCGAGAAGGAGTTAGGGTACAAAGATAACCCGATTATTGGCGAGTTGTGGCGAACATGAGGATAATTTGGATCAGTGATACGATTCAGCTGATACTGCGGTTCACCCGAGATCGAGCGGTTTGAGGCTACACAATTTTACGAGTTGTAGCCCGCGAGTTCTACGGTCGAGGCACGAGGATGATCGCGAGGAGTTCATCCGTCGATTCTGAAGGATCATGCGGGTGATCAAGGCTTCAGAGACCGAGTCCGTGATCTTCGGTTCGCATCGGCTGCGTGATACCGCAGTCGATTGGTTTGATTCGTTTGAGCTTTCCCGGGGAGAGCATGCGCCTCCAGTAGTATGGGACGAGTTCTCGGAGGCTTTCCTCACTCACTTCTTGCCTCCGCAGATGAGGAGGGCACGGGCCGACAAGTTTTTGTTGCTGAAACAGAGAGGGCGCACAGTTAGGGAGTACAACGTTGAGTTCGATTCGTTGGCTCGATATGTCCCTGCATTGGTAGAAGATATGGAGGACAGGGTGCACCGCTACGTCACCGGGCTAGATGATTATATGGCTGAGTCTTGTGCGGGTGTTGCTCTTGTCACCGTATGGACATTACCGCATGCGAGCTCATGCACTTGGATTTGCACCACGGCCGGTCGAGCACTCCTACATCGTTTTGATGCAGAGCCAGTATTCGGGGCGGTCGGGGCCCGGGACTTGATTTCCACGGTACCAAGGCTGCTAACCGATCGAGGTCCGCTCAGTGTGTCCGATGTGGTAGATTCCATTCGAGGTTGTGGTACTACCGGGAGCTTGCTACACTTGTGGCGGCAGGTCATTATGCGAGTATGTCAGGCCGAGCGTGGCGATGGTAGGGTCGGCTGCGGTCGGTTGTCGGTCTTCATCCCCTTGATTACTCGCCCGGAGCGTGGTACTCATAGACCAGCCAGTCGCGGCAGGTCGTGGCGCGGGTCGATTCTAGCGGTCCTCGAATCGCATTTATGCCTTGTCGGTAGGCGGGACGGAGGCGTCGCTGGCGTCGTCCAGTACCTTATCGGTTACGGTTATGATGTGTATGCCTTGATAGATCCGAGTTCTACTCTGTCCTATATATCTCCCCTTATTGATAGTAGGATAGGGATAGAGCCTGTATCCATAGACCCTTTTGAGGTAGCTACGCCAGTGGGCGATTCGATGGTAGCTCGGCGGGTATATAGGGCTTGCCCAGTGACTTTATGCAGTCGTCAGACCCTAGCCGACTTGATAGAGTTGGACATGACTGATTTCGATGTGATCATGGGCATGGATTGGTTAACTTCTTGCTACACCAATGTAGACTGCAGGGAGAGAGTGGTACGGTTCGGTTTCTGAGGCCGGTTATTGAGTGGGAGGAACATCAGACGCCGAGGTAGGTTTATTTCCTACCTCAAGGCTAGGAAGATGGTGCGAGAAGGGTACATCTACCATCTCGTTCGGTGTTTGATCCGAGGCTGCGGTGCGATTTTGATCGATTCCGATGGTCGAGAGAGTTCCCAGCCGTGTTTTCCAGACGACCTCCCGGGTATCCCTCCTGAGAGGGAGATAGAGTTTTGTATCGATGTGCTGCCAGACACTCGGCCTATTTCCATTCCGCCATACAGAGTGGCACTTGCCGAGTTGAGAGAGTTGAAGGACCAGCTGAGAGATTTGCTGGAGAAGGGCTTCATCAGGCCTAGTGTTTCTCCCTGGGGAGCGCCGGTATTGTTCGTGAAGAAGAAGGATGGGACGCTGCGCATGTGTGTTGATTACAGGCAGCTGAACAAGGTGACTATTAAGAACAAATACCCCCTTCTCAGGATTGATGATTTGTTCGACCAGCTGCAGGGTGCGAGATGTTTCTCCAAGATTGATCTGCGATCGGGCTATCATCAGTGCAGTCGAGAGGCGGATGTCCCTAGATCGCATTCCGCACGATGCGGGCATTATGAGTTCAGGGTCATGTCTTTCGGGTTGACCAATGCTCCGGCGGTATTCATGGATTTGATGAACCGAGTGTTCAAGCCATTTTTGGACACGTTTGTGATAGTGTTCATTGATGATATCTTGGTTTATTCTCGCTTAGAGCAGGAGCATGCGGAGCATTTGAGGACTGTGCTGAGAGTTCTCCAGGACCAGCAGTTATACGCCAAGTTTTCGAAATGTGAGTTCTGGTTGACTTCGGTGGCTTTTCTTAGGCATATAGTCGGGGCCGATGGTATTCAGGTGGATACGGCCAAGATCGAGGCGATCGAGTTGGCTGAACCTACTACTCCGGCTGAGGTTCGCGATTTTAGGTCTTGCGAGTTATTATCTCGGTTCGTAGAAGTTTGCTTCTATCTCTGCACCATTGACTAGGTGACTCGTAGCAGCTAAGTTTCAGTGGACTGATGCGTGTGAGCAGGGTTTCCAGTTACTGAAGGAGAGACTGACGACCGCCCCCGTTCTTACTCTTCCAGAGGGTCCAGACGGCTATGTCGTGTATTGTGATGCGTCAGGCATCGGGTTGGGATGTGTGTTGATGCTGCATGGCAAGTTTATAGCGTACACATCCCGACAGCTTAAGAAGCATGAGAGGAACTACCCCACCCATGATTTGGAGTTGGCAGCGGTGATTCACGCCTTGAAGATCTGGAGGCACTATTTGTATGGGGTTCATGTGGATATTTATACAGACCACAAGAGCCTCCAGTATATCTTCAGCCAGAGGGAGCTGAACTTACGACAGAGACGGTGGTTAGAGTTGCTTAAGGATTATGATGTCGATATCCTGTACCACCCGGGGAAGGCCAATGTTGTGGCAGATGCCCTTAGTCGTAGGTCGATGGGTAGCCTATCAGATGTGCAGCCGGAGAGGAGGGGCATGGTTCGCGATTTGCATCAGTTAGCGAGCCTTGGTGTCCATTTGATTGATTCTGATAGCAGTGGGGTTCGAGTTCGAGAGGTTGCCGAGTCTTCCATCGTCGAGGAGGTGAAGAGGCAACAGTTTGAGGATCCGGTTTTGACACGGTACCATGATCTGACCGCCGTGAGGAAAGGGTCCTTTTGAGGTAGCACGATGGGGTGCTAAGGTTGGCAGGTTGTGTGTTCCGGATATTGCAGGACTTCGGCAGCAGGTTCTAGGGGAAGCACACAGCGCACGTTACTCTATCCATCCGGGGTCGACCAAGATGTACCACGACCTCAGATCTGTGTATTGGTGGGATGGCTTGAAGAAGGACGTTGCAGAGTTTGTGGCTCAGTGCCCGTGTTGTCAGCAGGTGAAGGTAGAGCACCAGGCACGGTGGTTTGTTGCGACGATAGAGATCCCGACACGGAAGTGGGAGGTGATCAACATGGACTTTATCACGGGATTACCTCGCACTCGGAGGAAGCATGATTCTATCGGGTTATCGTCGACGGTGGCGAAATCAGCCCACTTTCTTCCGTCGGGGCGACTTTTGGTGAGGATTATGCGGACTTTACATCCGAGAGATCGTCGGACCGCATGGAGTCCTATATCGATCATATCGCATGCAGAGCCCGGTTCACGGCTAACTTATGGAGGTCCTTCGAGAAGGGTTTAGGGGCAGTGAGCTGAGTCTGCATTCCATCCTCGAGCAGACGGACAGCGAGCGCACTATCCGGACTCGAGGATATCTGCGAGGCGTGTTATTGACTTGAGGGTAGCGGGAGGATCATTTGCCTCTAGTTTAGTTTGCGTATAATAATAGCTACCACTCCAAGATTCGGATGGCGCCTTATGAGGCCTTGTATGGGAGGAAGTGCGGTCGCCGATAGGCTGGTTCGATAATGGGCGAGTGCGATTAGTGGGACCAGATTTGGTGCGGCGGGGAAGTGGATAAGGTGAAGCTTATCCAGGAGCGGTTACTGATATCTCAGAGTCGACAGAAGTCATATGCAGATCATCGTCGTCGGCATCTGGAGTTCGAGGTTGATGATTGGGTTTTCCTGAAGGTGTCACCCATGAAGGGTGTGATGAGGTTCGGGAAGAAGGGGAAACTCAGCCCAAGGTACATTGGGCCCTATCAGATTGTCCGCAGGGTAGGCAAGGTTGCCTATGAGTTGGATCTGCCGTCCGATCTGGAGGCAGTGCATCCGGTTTTTCACGTTTCTATGCTGAGGAGATGTATCGGGGATCCATCTAGAGTACACCCGATTGACGATGTCCAGGTGACCGAGGGGTTATCGTATGAGGAGATTCCCATAGCGATAATTGATCGTCAGGTTAGGCGTCTGCGGACCAAGGACGTGGCTTCCGTCAAAGTCTTGTGGCGGAACGAGCTCAGGGAGGAGATGACATGGGAAGCTGAGGAGGACATGAGGCAGAAGTATCCTCACCTATTCCCCACACCTCCAGGTAACTCACTTTCCTACTTGTAAATTTTCATTGTCATATATGCCTAAGTATTGTTTTGTGGCCGTATGTGGCATTTGCAAACTGTTTAAGTTATGAGGAACTTTATCATTATCTGTCTTGGGAAGGAACATTCGGGACGAATGTTTCTAAGGAGGGGAGAATGTTATACCCCATATTTCCAGAGTATGTACGTGAGGGTGTACGTACAAAAGTTTAGCCTTAGTTAGGCATAGGGGGACGAAAAATTGTGCACACCTATCAAAAAGAATCGTTTTCCGACGAAACGTTTTACAAAACTTGCGTAGGGAAAATTACGGCTATGTCATTTATTATTTTTGCGGATTTTTCCGAGAGATGAAATATTTTGGACCAACGAGAGGGTGACACTTGTCACCCTCAAGTGACTGATAACAGACGATTTCTTGGGCGTTTTTGTGGTTTTGCACAAGTCAAGGTTAGGTAGGATATTTTTGTGTAGTAGATGGATAAGGACACTTGGGTGAATCTCCACCCTACACTTGCCTACCACTTGGCTTCATCTTGGCCATTGGTTGGCCTATAAATACCCCCCTAACTTGAAGGTTTTCTTCATCCACAAATTGTCTTCCAAGTCTCAAAATTCCCTCCCCTCTCTTGTAGTGTTTCGTCCAACACCCTCTCCCCCTCTAGCCTAGTGGCTTCGGCCGAGAGCCCCCCCCCCTTGGTAGAAAGTTGTCTTCCAAGTATAGTTACTATTCCTAAATACCCTAGCCCAAATCCCTTATAGTATTTAAGTAGAAGTTGTGTAGAACTTCTAAGGGCTTGGAGCTACTTCAGTGTGCAAATTAGGAGCTAAACCTTGCTCAGGATCGACATTTAACTTGGATAATTTTGGGCTTATCGAGGTAACTACTCTTGTCCTTCTATTGTAATTGGATATTACATATAAGAATAGTTAAGACTTGAGTATAAGATATAGAAGGATATTAAAGAATAGCATTGAGCGTAATCACAGATGAAGGGTATAATGAGAAGAAGAATTAAAGCTGTACTTACATAGAACTGTATTCTGATGAACTTGGGTAGCTTGACGGGTAGGAAGTCTGCCCAATTTTCCGTAGAATAGAGAACCCTCTGCTTAGAACTTTATACGATTATAGTCTAGGCGTTGATAGGCGTGTTGGTATTATAGGTCGATACTCTGCGCGACATATTCGACTTGGCGGTGGTTTTCGCCGAAGGTATGTGATTCTTCCTATCCTCTTGAGCATGATATTTTAAAGTATATATATATATGATGCGGTAGACGTCGTGTGTTAGCGAACATGGTTTTACTTGACTTGAGTCTAAATAATAAGAACACGGAAGTATTTCAAAAGAATTATAATCATTTTTGAAAGAAGAGTAATACTTGATTTTTAAGCGAAGCTTAAGAGTTATACTAGCTTTATGGGAAGTTAGGTATAACGACTTAAGAAAGATAAAAGGCGTTTTACTTATTTGTTTATGAAAATCCTGTATTTACGCAAAGTGTAGTAAGATGGTTTGATAAGTAACATGTTAGGATGCGACGTGTGTTAGTGTCTTGTGATATTGTTATTCTTGTTGTGCTTACGTTGTTAAACGGGAAGTCCGTTATCTTGTTATTATATCACCTACCCGCTCGACTTGTTATACAGGGCTTGCCACCATTGATCGCGGTCTATACGGCTATGCATTACGTGTGACTATGCGGAGCTGCGGGAGTTCGATTGATCGTTCGGTGTTTTATCCGTCACGGGGATGCCTATGCGATGCATGTGACTATGCGGTCTATGAGACTATGCGGACTCGCGGAGTCTAGGAGAGTGCAGGGTTAGCTACCCCGTCACGAGAATACCTCATGCGGGTATGTGTGTGACCTATGCGGACTGCGGGAAGTCCAGTATTAGGCACACATAATGATACTATGGGCGATTGGTCTTGCTTCGATCATTCACGGCCTAGATAAGACCAGTTACATTATTTCTATTTTGCTCTTGTTTATGTTGTGGCACTATGTGCAGTTGAACTGGTTGTATTTGCAAATGGTTTTAAATACTTTGATTTTACTTGATGCTTTACGATTTCACATACTTGGTACTGTTATGCGACCTCCTTCGAGGTGCGTTCATGCGCGGTAAAGAACAGCAGGTGCTAGATCCGCATCCTTAGGATCTTTGCTTTGGTGTCAGAAGCTCCATCTTCTCCGGAGGCTCGACTTTTGGTATGGTTCTCCCTGATGTTGTAGATATATGTACATTCAGGGTATGGCGGGGCCCTGTCCCGCCATAGTTGTTTACATTCCTAGAGGTCTGTAGTCATGTTGTAAAGTTGGGATGTAACTGATCACTCTTTATATATATATGCCGAAAGGCGACTTTTCTCAGATAAGCTGTGTCTCAATTTACAATTATTTCATGTCTTGTTTTTATATTCCGCTGATTACTCTGATGTATGTCTACTTGGGTGCCCCGGTAAGGCACCAGTCACGGGCCCCGGAATGGGTCGTGACATCCAGCCTATGCGAGGAATACCTCATGCGAGTCCGTAAGGGCTTATGCGGGTGAAATAGTCCCATGCGAGGAATACCTCATGCGGGTCCACGCGACCTATGCGGGTGAAATAGTCCCAGGAGTAGGATTGCTTAATGATACTGCGGGCGGGTGGTCCTGCTTTGATCGTGAGCTTCCTAGTTTATATTGTAAGTATACTACTATTTACTCTCATTGTTAGTAAGGCACAGTGTACTGTAATTTGATTATCATGGACTGCCGGCAGTGAGGAAGGATTCCACGGGCATGATTGATATTATCGGCGTGAGACCCATGGTTATATTTTAGTAATGACTTTGAGGGCATGCGTCCCGACTGTAATGACTATTATGTATTGTGTACTGTAGGTTGGCTATCATACATGTCTCCTGTTTTGTTTAGACTGTTATGATTTCATTACTGATGCTTCATTTCACATACTTGGTACATTCTTCGTACTGACCTCCTTCGGGGGGCTGCGTTCATGCCGCAGGTTTAGGTACGCTGTTTGGTGATCGGCAGGTGTAGGACCCTGCTCAGAGTTTTTGGATAGCTCCTTCTGTTCGGGAGTTTATCTTTTTGGTATAAATTCTTTCAGACTGAGCTTTTATGTACGATTATGGGTACAGCGGGGCCTTGTCCGTCATAGTTCAATATAACTCTTAAGTGCGTATTCATATGTGGGATTGGACTCATGTACAGTGTAGTGTCTTTTGCATGTATATTATATGGCAGCCTTGTCGGCTTTGCCCTTGTACGTATGTTGGTTTAAAAAAAAAAGGGGAGTTATTTAAATTCCACAGTTTTCTTAGTTGTTAAGGTAGAAGGGTGCCCAGTGTTACACCCCGTATTTCCAGATATGTTTATAAGAACATACGTAAGAACTCACAAATGTTAAGATTAGAGACGAGTAACAATTTACCGGAATTTTTGGAATTTGTCGGAAAACGAAATATTGCGACGAATGGGAGGGCGACACGTGTCACCCCTATTGGCCTTGGACGAAATGGGGCATGGATATAATGGTCATTTGACCACTAATGAGATGATCAAGTCTTGCAAAGACTTTGGCTTGATAAGTTTGACTAAGTCAAGAAGTCAATAGCTTGAGATAATTGACCACATCTTGACCTTCCATTTGGATGAATCCTAGCCCTTGTCTTATTTATATATACCACTACTAGTGCAAGACTAGTCTCCATACTTAGAGAAATTTTCAAGAATTGAGAGAAAACAAAAGGTAGCTCTCGGCTTTAGCTAGGGTTTGAAGAAAAAAAATTCAATTGTTGTCCAATAATCTCCCCAGTTTAAACCAAGGTACCTAAGGGTATTGTAAGTGTATCTCAATAGAAAAATCCCGGAAAAATGGCGTTTTCGTATTAGTCGCAAGGCGGAAAGTTAAGGAGTTCTTCAACTTTGAAGATGGAACTTGAAGAGGAGTTCTTCATAGGCTTCTAAAGGTTGCTTGGAGTGGATTGGAGTGTCGAAAGGAGGAGCTAAGGTTGCTTAGGATCGACTTGTGATCTTGGATCATATTTGGGCTAATTGAGGTATAACCTTCATTTTACTTTTGTAATTGAAGATTTCATGTTATGATAAGTTATAAGTGATCATGTGATATGTGTTATGAAGTTTGATAAGTGTTATGGAAATTTGGAAGCTCAAATCCGAAAATGACATGTTTAGCCATTTGAAATTGAAATACAATTTGGTCGATAATTAGAATCGTCGCATGTTATCTACTTGAAGATTATAGTTGTTATAATCAATTGCGGCCTTATAACATGTTATACTAAACAACTTGGATTGAAAAGAAATTGGAAGAAGAATTGGTATTGTTTCCCTAATTTCCGAATTGACATTGTAGTTTAGACTAGTTTGTTATATATTGTGGGGCGGAATTTTACATGTCTTGATTAAGCGTGTAATCCCCTATTGTTAACTACTTTGTTGGGCCTTAAATGTGGCGTGTTTGGTTATTGAATTCGGCCTTGAAAAAAGTGGCAAAGTATGTAGAAACAAAGGAAGTGTTGTCCGATTTTCCGTAGAATTTAGTGACTTTGCACTTGGAATATTCTTCGTTTGAAGTAAGAAGTTAATAGACGTACTATGGTCATTATAGGTTGACATACTACGTACGGCGAATTGGACTTAGCAAGTGGATTAAACCGAAGAGGTATGTGGAACTTTTTTATCTCTTGAGCATGAATAAGTTGTAAATGTATAGTCTGGTGACGTCTGCGTTTTTGACAATCTAGGTCCATTTGATATCCTTGGCTTATTTTAAGAATGTCCAAGTTGATTGAGTTAGGGAATTAACTCACTTGTTTAAATATTAAGGATATCTTGGTTTTCAAAAGTTAGGAGACTTTAAGTATGTTGAAAGTATTATTGATACTTGTTTTGCTGGAAAGTTTAAGTCTCTTGGTTATAAAGAAGTATGTAAGTTGCTAATGTATAAAGCTAGTATAACGGCTTTATGGGAAGTTGGTTATAATAGCTTTTTGGAAAGTTAAAAAGAGTGGTTTACTCTAAGTAATTTAAGTATGTTAAATGACTTGAAATAACGAAAGGCAAATTGATATAAAGGCATCAATTGCTTAAGGTTTTAAAAGAAAGAAGTCACTTGATTTAGAAGCCCGAAAATGTATTTTTCTAAAAAGGTATTGTGACTTGTCTTAAAATGTAGTTATGACTTGATACTACGGTTATTAGTATCTTGGATGTTTTATATGAAAATGAGTCATTTTAAAAGAATAAAAGTACGTAGTACTTTGGGTTTAACTCCCGGATTTATAATGACACGTTAGTGCCTTAAGTAAACTAAAATGAGAGTGTATATGAATAAGGTTAATAAGAAGTTAGGGGGATTTCTTAACTTGCTTATTTATTGTATGATAAGCCGGTAGTGCTTATGTTATGTATGATAAGCCGGTAGTGCTTATGTTATGTATGATAAGCCGGTAGGGCTTATGTTATGTATGATGGCCGGTTGAGATAGGGTAAGAGTATAAATGAGGGGTAAACCCCCAAGATCGTTATACCACCTTCTCCAGGGTAAGAGTATAAATGAGGGGTAAACCCCCAAGATCGTTATACCACCTGCTTCAGGGTAAGAGTATAAATGAGGGGTAAATCCCCAAGATCGTTATACCACCTGTTCCGTGGATTTGCTACCCACGATGCGAGAAATACCTCATGCGAGTCCTTATGGGCTTATGCGGGTGAAATAGTCCTATGCGGGCGGTCTGACCTATCACGAGGAATACCTCATGCGGGTCCACACGACCTATGCGGGTGAAATAGTCCCAGGAGTAGGATTGCTTAATGATACTGCGGGCGGGTGGTCCTGCTTTGATCGCGAGCTTCCTATTTTTATGTTGTAAGTATACTTTTGATTACTCTCATTGTTAGTAAGGCACTGTGTACTGTTAATTGAGTTATCATACCTGTCTCCAGTTTTATTATAGACTTATGATTTCATTACAGTACTTTCCATTTCACATATTTGGTACATGTTGTACTGACCTCCTTCGGGGGGCTGCGTTCATGCCGCAGGTAGAGTACATGTTGTTGATCCTCGCTCTTAGGATCACTGTTCAGCTGTTGAGAAGCTCCTTTATTCCGGAGGCTTATCCCTGGTATTGTCGGTCGTTGTACATTCAGGGGTATGGCGGGGCCCTGTCCCGCCAGGGTTGTTATTCTTAAGTGCAGAGTCACATTGTGGTTTGGGTTGTAAAGAAAAAAAATGTACTGTTTTATTTGTATAGTTTACGGAAGGTGGCCTTATCGGCTAGCTTGTTGTTATTTTATGTTTGAGCATTTTATCAGTTGTGTATGTTCCGCTGCTATTCTCTGATGTATACCTAAAGGGGTGCCCAGGTAGGGCACCAGTCGCGGGCCCGGGGTCGGGTCGTGAAAAAAGTGGTATCAAAGCAGTTAGTCCTCGGAAAGTGTCTACAGACCGTGTCTAGTAGAGTCTTGATTATCGGTGTGTTGTGCACCACATCTATAATCAGGAGGCTGCAGGACATTTAGGATTGGTTTCCATTCTTCTCACTCTAAGATCGTGCGATAGAGCTGTGTGGTTAGGGTCGTCTCTTCCTAACAGGTTATGTTGTTTGCAGCTACGAGAAAGGCAGCAGTGACCCAGGAAAGATGATGTGGATTGCGTATACAGGTAGGTAATGTTAGTAGTATAGTTGGTATTGTGACATACAGCTATACGTATTTATGTATGAGGGTCGGACGCGTGTTGCCTAGAATGATTTTAGATTACCAGGATTTGGTAAGGACTAAATAGATACCGGGAAGGTATGAACAGTTAAGGAACTCTCATCAAGGTTTTACATGCTAATTTGAGATAATTAGGAGATGATGAGTTGTCGGAAAAGGTAATGGACCCTTAAGAAGTTATTATTAAAGGACTAAATGGAAGACTATGTTAGTAACTTAAGTTAAGTGGTATGCTTAAGGAAATTGTACGGGCGAGATCCGGACGGAGAAAGTATGGTTGTTGTGGTCAAGACAACACGATTATGGTATTACGAGAAGTTTTTGTACTCGGTTACGGGGGACTGATAAGGTAGGCTTGGAGCATGGAAATTGCGAGCCTAAGAATTATTGATAACCGCCGAGACCTTAAGTATATAAGACAATTCTCGGGGGGTAAAAATTTAAGTCAGACCAAGGATAAGAGTTAAATACGACGCCGAGTCGGGTTGGGGACCTATTAAGGGTCGCCCCATAGCTTCAAATGAAATGGGATCAGTTGGTAGTAGTCCCACTACGTGACAGGGTCACGAGGGTGCAAGGCCTAAGTTTAGTTAATCATTTTACGGGTTCGTGGACGTGTTCCACCAGAACCAGGCTGTGAGAGCCGGAATGGGCCTTATATTGTTTAATTTAGTAACTCCAAAGAGTGGAGGCCATAATTAGTATGGAATTTATGTACGTATGCTAGTATAAGTTTGGAAGTACGGAAGAAATGCGACCGATGAAAAAAAGGAGAGCAACCAAGTGTAAAGAAATAAAGCCTGAATCCATGAGGACCTTTCGAGGTGACTACACCCGTGAGTGTTGGGTGGTAGCTGAGCGGGTAGATAATTACCGGTAACGATACAGTCGTTGGACCCTAGCAAACCTAGCAGAGCTGTTATGACAGACATTGAGGTCATTATGAGTACGGGCTAGTTGGCCTCTTGTTATGCCAACGTTGACTGCAGAGAGAGATTGGCTCGATTCCAGTTTTCTGGTAAGCTGATTATCCAGTGTAAAGGAAGAGAAGTGGTAGTAACCAGTGAATTATCCTTCCTTCCTTGGCATCATTGTTTTTCTTTTTAAGTCTGTGTGACTTGTTCACTTGAGGTATTGACGCAGAAGTAAGTAATAATTGAATTTGAAGGGATTTATTTTAAGTGCCCTTGGAGGTACTTGGAGTTGGTTTGGTGTGGCGGTCAGGGCCACGACCTTCCGGATAATTTCAGGAAAATGTACAAGGCAAGAATAAGATAAGTACGAGTGCTGCCTACGGAAAACAGAAGACATCTTTGGTAGGTTTTGAAAATCTACACGACTTTAAGGCGGTGCGTGATGATTAGATATTTACTGGAGCACAAGAGGACCCTGTGATTAGGGTTGTGACTCCAAGGAAAGTTTAAGAAAGGGAGATAAGTTCTCTCCCCCACGTAAAGGGCGCTTTCGTATTATGGGGTTGCGTGTACCCATGTTGTTAGACGAGGATATGAGGTAGTAAGGTCTTCGGTATCGTCATGCCATAGGTTACAGTTGTAGATAACCGTGGGAAAAGTGTTGTGTTGGGGAAATTAAGAACGACGTACGAATTGGTCGAGGAAGTATCGTAAAGATATAAATGCAAGTTGTACGCATGTATGAATCTGCACGATTACGAATCAAGATAGAAATACTTTTGCTAATAATAAGCATAAGGTAAGGTTATGACCAGAATGATAAAAGAGAGTACGACTATGGTTATATAAGTTGCACGAGATATGATTACCCCAGACTAGTGTAAAGACCATTAGTAAATAATGGGAAGTAAGAACATTTCGAGGAAATGTGGTAACACCTAGCTATAGGCTCTACAAGCTGGGAAAGGAAAATCGGGTTACTACTTTACGAGATCAAGAAAATCCCCCCCCCCCCCCCCCTTAAATTGTGATTGACAGGAAGTATTAGCCATGGGGCAAGCAAAGGAATCAAATCTAAGTTTAGTGACCAAGTTTGGTTGCAACAGAGAAAGGAAAGCAGAACCATAAGTGAGATTAATGATACGAATATTTCGCAGAATGAGAAAGACTTCCGATTATTGGAAGATAAGTTGACTCGACTACGCTCTAACTCCTCGAAAGACTAGAGGTTAGGTTATTATGATAGACGTTGGGTGTTGGGCTAGGTTGTGTCTTGTATGAACCGATAAGGATAAAACCTATGTTTTCCGGTAGTTAGGGAAGCGAGGAAAGGAAATTACGCCACTTAGATTTAGAAAGTGGCGATTAAATCATGCCTTGATGATTTGGGGGCATGACGTATATATAGACTTCATGTGGATATTTGTGCAGACCACAAAACCCTCCGGTGTATCTGCAGACTGAGGCAGTAGAATTTGCGACAGCGACGGTGGTTAGAGTTATTCAAGGATTGTGATATCGATATCCTATACCACCCAGGGAAAGCCAAGACAGTTAAAAATACTCTTAGTCGCGGATCTAAGGGTAGTATGCCAGATGGGCAGCCAGATAGACTGGGCATGGTCCGTGAGATTCTTCAGTTACCAAGCCTAGGGGGTTCGATTCTTTGTTTCCAAGGTTAATGAAGTTTAGATCTGAGAGGGTGCCGAGTCTTCCGTCATTGATGAGGTAAAGAGGCGACAGTATGAGGATCCAGTTATGATATGGTATCGAGATACGGCTCTCCGAGAAGAGAAGAGCCTGTTTGAGTAGCACCGGATGAGGTGCTGTGAGATGAGGATAGATTGTGTGTACCCGGTGCTGCATGACTAGTCAGCAGGTTTTAGGGGAGGCACGCAGTACTTGTTGCTTAATATCTGAATTGGTAGCAGGTCATGGTTGAACACCAGAAGCCCAGTGGGCTATTACAGGCGATTTAGACCCCGACTTAGACATGGGAGGCAATTAAAATGGATCTTGTTACAGGGTGGCATCGTACTCAGAGGAAGTGCGACCCCCTGGGGGTCATGGTAAACATGCTGACGAAACCAACCGTGTTCTTCCGGGTAGGACCACTTGTTCGGCTGAGTTTTATGCCAGCTTGTATAGCAGGGAGACTGTGAGACTGCACGGGGTTCCTACGTTTATGATGTCAACCAGATGAGCTGGGTTGCGGAGAACTTCTGGAGGGTTTTCAGAAGGGATTAGTGACTCAGGTGAGTCTCAGTGTTGCATTACACCCTCAGACCGACGGACATGCAGAGCGTACTATCCAGGCACTTGAGGATAGGTTGCGGGCATGTGTTCTTGATTTCAGAAATAGCCGGGAGGGTTAATTACCTCTTGTTGTGTTACGTACGATAACAGATACTATTCCAGTATTCAGATGGCCCTATATGAGGCCTTGTATGTAAGAAAGTGTAGATCGCCGGTTGGATGGTTCGACATAGGCGAGGTTCAGTTATTTGGTCCAGACTTAATTCAGCGGGCTGTGGATAAGGCGAAGCTTATCCAGGAAAGATTATAAGTAAGCTCAGAGACAGAAGAAGTTTTGTGCAGATAACCGACGTTGACACATGGGGGTTCAGGTTGACATTTTGGTATGAGTATTATTATGTGGCCACGTGTGGCATTATTGGTATGTAGGGGTTGTAAGGGGACTATGTCGCTATCTTTAAGTTTGTCTCCCGAAAGAACATTCGGGGACGAATGTTTCTAAGGGGGGAAGAATGTTACACCCCGTATTTCCGGATATGTTTATAAGAACATACGTAAGAACTCACAAATGTTAAGATTAGAGACGAGTAACAATTTACCGGAATTTTTGGAATTTGTCGGAAAACGAAATATTGCGACGAATGGGAGGACGACACGTGTCACCCCCCTTATTGGCCTTGGACGAAATAGGGCATGGATATAATGGTCATTTGACCACTAATGAGATGATCAAGTCTTGCAAAGACTTTGGCTTGATAAGTTTGACTAAGTCAAGAAGTCAATAGCTTGAGATAATTGACCACATCTTGACCTTCCATTTGGATGAATCCTAGCCCTTGTCTTATTTATATATACAACTACTAGTGCAAGACTAGTCTCCATACTTAGAGAAATTTTCAAGAATTGAGAGAAAACAAAAGGTAGCTCTCGGCTTTAGCTAGGGTTTGAAGAAAAAAATTTCAATTGTTGTCCAATAATCTCCCCAGTTTAAACCAAGGTACCTAAGGGTATTGTAAGTGTATCTCAATAGAAAGATCCCGGAAAAATGGCGTTTTCGTATTAGTCGCAAGGCGGAAAGTTAAGGAGTTCTTCAACTTTGAAGATGGAACTTGAAGAGGAGTTCTTCATAGGCTTCTAAAGGTTGCTTGGAGTGGATTGGAGTGTCGAAAGGAGGAGCTAAGGTTGCTTAGGATCGACTTGTGATCTTGGATCATATTTGGGCTAATTGAGGTATAACCTTCATTTTACTTTTGTAATTGAAGATTTCATGTTATGATAAGTTATAAGTGATCATGTGATATGTGTTATGAAGTTTGATAAGTGTTATGGAAATTTGGAAGCTCAAATCCGAAAATGACATGTTTAGCCATTTGAAATTGAAATACAATTTGGTCGATAATTAGAATCGTCGCATGTTATCTACTTGAAGATTATAGTTGTTATAATCAATTGCGGCCTTATAACATGTTATACTAAACAACTTGGATTGAAAAGAAATTGGAAGAAGAATTGGTATTGTTGCCCTAATTGCCGAATTGACATTGTAGTTTAGACTAGTTTGTTATATATTGTGGGGCGGAATTTTACATGTCTTGATTAAGCGTGTAATCCCCTATTGTTAACTACTTTGTTGGGCCTTAAATGTGGCGTGTTTGGTTATTGAATTCGGCCTTGAAAAAAGTGGCAAAGTATGTAGAAACAAAGGAAGTGTTGTCCGATTTTCAGTAGAATTTAGTGACTTTGCACTTGGAATATTCTACGTTTGAAGTAAGAAGTTAATAGACGTACTATGGTCATTATAGGTTGACATACTACGTCTTAATTGGACTTAGCAAGTGGATTAAACCGAAGAGGTATGTGGAACTTTCTTATCTCTTGAGCATGAATAAGTTGTAAATGTATAGTACGGTAGACGTACAAGTTTTTGACAATCTAGGTCCATTTGATATCCTTGGCTTATTTTAAGAATGTCCAAATTGATTGAGTTAGGGAATTAACTCACTTGTTTAAATATTAAGGATATCTTGGTTTTCAAAAGTTAGGAGACTTTAAGTATGTTGAAAGTATTATTGATACTTGTTTTGCTGGAAAGTTTAAGTCTCTTGGTTATAAAGAAGTATGTAAGTTGTTAATGTATAAAGCTAGTATAACGGCTTTATGGGAAGTTGGTTATAATAACTTTTTGGAAAGTTAAAAAGAGTGGTTTACTCTAAGTAATTTAAGTATGTTAAATGACTTGAAATAACGAAAGGCAAATTGATATAAAGGCATCAATTGCTTAAGGTTTTAAAAGAAAGAAGTCACTTGATTTAGAAGCCCGAAAATGTATTTTTCTAAAAAGGTATTGTGACTTGTCTTAAAATGTAGTTATGACTTGATACTACGGTTATTAGTATCTTGAAAGTTTTATATGAAAATGAGTCATTTTAAAAGAATAGAAGTACGTTGTACTTTGGGTTTAACTCCCGGATTTATAATGACACGTTAGTGCCTTAAGTAAACTAAAATGAGAGTGTATATGTGTCACGACCCGATCCCGGGCCCGTGACTGGTGCCTTACCCCGGGCACCCTAGTGATACAACATCAGAGAACAACCAGCGGAAATAAAAACATACAGATATGAACAAGAGTTATGATAATAAAACAGGCCAACCAAAACGGTTGCCTTATTGCATATATACAGAAATTTGAACAGTTACAACACTGCCCACAACAGTACTACAGACCTCTAAGAATGTAACAACAATTATGACGGGACAGGGCCCCGCCATACCCCTGAATGTACAAGAACCTACGACTCAGGGAAAAACATACCAAAAGATAAGCCTCCGGAGAAACGGAGCTTCCCAATACGCTGAACTGTGATCCTATAAGCGAGGATCGACAACCGATGTACCTCTACCTGCGGCATGAACGCAGCCCCCCGAAGGAGGTCAGTACAACAGGTACCAAGTATGTGAAACTGAAAATACTGTAATGAAATCATAATAGTCTATATAAAGCAGGAGACATGTATGATAACCAAACTACAGTACACAACATATAAGAAGTCATGTCAAGTCAGGGACTCAAGCCCTCCAAGTCATCACTAAAAAATATAACCATGGGTCTCACGCCCACAACATCAATCATGCCCGTGGAATACCTTCTTCACTGCCGGCAGTCTATGATATAATAACACCAAGGAGTACACATGAACACCAGGTCCCACCTGTGTCATAAAACCGTCTGAGGCAAGTAAGGCTAACTCTAGGATACCAAAGTCGCATCATCAACTGACCGGGGCAAGTACGAAAGCCAACTACCAGATACCAAAGCCGTACTAACAATACTATACATCCAAACCACGAAGCTGACATGGGGAAAGTACGAAATCCAACTACCAGATACCAAAGCCGTGTCACGTAGCTGACCGGGGCAAGTACGAGGGCTAACTACCAGATACCAAGGCCGTATCACGAGACTTCGCCACGAAGCTGACACGGGGCAAGTACGAAATCCAACTACCAGATACCAAAGTCGTGTCACGTGGTGGCCAGGCAAGTACGAGGCTAACTACGGATACCAGCGTATCACGAGACTTCGCCACTAAACTGAACGGGGCAAGTGCGAAGGCTAACTACCAGGTACCAAGGCCGAATCAGCCACGAGATGGGGCAAGTACGAAAGCCAACCACCAGATACCAAGGCCGAATCAGTAAAACCTCATGGAGAGCTAGTCCATGGAATAATGCTACAAAAGGAGCGCACCCGTGGAATCCTCCGTCACTGCCGGTACGTCCAAGTATGATCATAACAAATCAACCGCCCTCGGGTGAGACGCGGTGGTATAGAAATACAATCTCGCACAACAAGGCTATCACACGCAAACATAGGTAAGTTACACCTAACTCGAGGTACTTTCATTTTATGCCAAAGTCGTGTTTTAATCCCCAAAGTACTACGTACGTTAAATTCTTTTAAAAGACTTATCTCTTTTACAAAGGTCACCCGATACCCGTAGTATTAAAATAGAGTGACTAACACTTTTAAGTAAAACAACACACTTTCCTTTTTTTTTTTAAAATCAAGAACAACATTCCTTTCCAAAAGTTCACGTTTGCCTAATTTCAAATACTCAAGTCTCTTATTTTCGAAAGATTTCATAGTTCATAGTCTTAATCACTTAATAACGTAATCTCTTTTAAAACAATTTGAGTGACATATGCCTTAAGTGTGAGTAGGTTATCCTTGTTTATAACAATCTTATTAAAGCAGCCATGATCTAGAAAATGTAATATCATTTTGTCTTATCTTAGCTTCTATGCAGATGGAGGTTTCTACTGGTTTTAATAATAATTAATTAGTCAATACATTTTCCTTTATTAGCGCTGCAGTGGTTTGTTCTATACTCGTTCTCATTTTCGAAAATCAATATAACATTATTCCTTTTAAAACCCAATTACCCATTTCTCATAAAAAGCGGTTTCATAACTTTTTAACACAAACCAAGTCATTATTAATTCACATAAAGTCATTTATCTTTTAAAAACCACCAAACATTCCTTTACCCACATAAAGTTGTTATAACAAACTTCCCATAAAGCCGTTATAACACTTTATGTTGTAAACTAACCAAATTCACTTAACACATGTACGTCTACCGTACTACCTAGTTCACAACATATCATGCTAGAAAAGATAGGAAGAGGTTCACATACCTCGCGACGATTATCGACAATTAGTAAAACGCTCCACAGTACTGTAACCCTGCTAGCCTTTTCCACTCTTCAAGTAGAATACGCCACTCGTAGTACTGCAACCTATAAGGCCACAAAACGCCTATCAACTCCTAGATCTCCTCGTAGAATATTCTAAATGCAAGATTCCTTATTCTACAGAAAATTCGGCAGCACCTCCCCCCCCCCTCCGTAACCACATAAATCTCCTCCTCTACTCAGGCCCACTACCAGGCCAACAACTCTGGGGGTTTACGCCTAACCTGACGTGTTCAAATATACTTCACAGTAATACTACACAAGTCTACTGTAAATACAGTCCAATGTAATTACAGTTCAGTTCTTTACAATATTCATTCTATTTATAGTATACTCAACTATATATTACTACAACATTAATTTCCAATTACAATAGGGGGACAAGATTATTTACCTCGATAAGCCCAAAATTATCCAAGGTATAAGTCGATCCTGAGCAAGGTTTAGCTCCTATTCTGTACGCTCCAATTCGCTCCAAGAAACCCTTTAGAAGTTTCTAAACAACTTCTCTTAAACACTTTCACTCCAAAAGTGAAGAACACTTAGGCTACAATTTGTGGCACTCTCCGCCAAGGGGGTACTTTAGGGGCTAGGGGTGTGAATTCTTTTCCAACACTTGGTTAATAATCTTCCTAATACTCTAAGGAAGAACACTTAAAACTCTAAGGATTTTTGGACAACTTTGGCTAAGGGAGAGGGGTGTTTGGACGAGAACTTCAATCAAAGGGAGGGAGTATTTTGAGACTTGGAAATTGCTCAAGTGTGGATGAAATAAGTCTTCAACTAAGGGGGTATTTATAGGACACTCAAGGGCCAAGATCAAAACATATGTAAGGTGTAGATTAGGATCCATGTGATGGATGAAGTCTTCCAACCAAGTGTCCATAATTTTTGGGACATATGTCCACAACATTGGGACATATGTCCCCCACAACAAAGAGCCATGTGGCCTCCACTAGTACCCAAAAAAACGTCCAAGGCCAACCTCCACATGCCCACAAAAAACGTTTTCACCTACTCCCACTATCCCAAAAATTATCTTCCAAAACTTGACCATTTGACTTGTCCACTAGCCCACAAATTTCGTCCAACCCATGCCACATAAGGGTGACACATGTCGCCCTCCTATTGGTCCAAAATATTTCGTCTCTCGGAAAAATCCGAATTAAAGTGGGCCCCACAAACCGTAAATCCTCCCGTGGGTCCCGCGTGACCAATTCCGGAAATAAAATTCCAATACTTCTAAAATAAACCCAGAAGTCCGAATACCAAAACTGGAAATCAAATCCCCAATGACGAACCTTTTTCCTTCACAAAAACCGGAAACTTTTCCGTCGAAAAAAATCACATCTTTCTTCCCTTCCAATTCAAATGTCGTATTCTCGTACGTACGTCCTCACATACATACTCTGGAAATACGGGGTATAACATTCTTCCCCCCTTAGAAACATTTGTCCCGAATGTTCCTTCTAAGTCTCCAAACATACCTGTGTCGGTATAGTCTTCCCTACTATACTTAGGAAACTAATTATGCCACCCATGGCCATAATACAACATATACGCAAAAACTCAAATCCAAGCCAACGAGAAATCACCTCTAACATCACAACAAGCTTCCACCCCCGGTCTAAAGAATACTCCCTTCGCATCTTCACTTCACAAAAGAAATGATCACTCCCGTTCTCATAACACATGTTCGCTTCCATCCTTACTCGTTGTACCCTTCTCGTATATCCGAACTTCCTATAGTATACGTACCATACTTCAGTCATTGCTTCAGTTTCCAAAACTTTGGAGTCATTACCTCCCAACTTGGTCATCTCACTAGCTTCAATTTCCTCTAAGGCCATTCCCGGCCTTCACGATCCGATTCTGGTCGAACGCATCCACGAACCCGTACGATGGTTACCTAAACTTGGGCCTTGTACCCTCGTGGTCCTACCACCTGGCGGGACCACCTCGAACTGACCCCACCCCTAACCGGGTTGCGGGTCGACCCGCGAATGGTCCTCAACCCGACCCATAATCGCGCCAAACTCTTGTTCCCCGATCCGGAACAATCTTACCTATACCAGTCCTGAAAGCTACCACTTTCATCTTACACAACCCAAGGAATTATCCCACTGGTACACCGTATGTAAATAACGCTCTCCGACAAGGATTACCCGTAAAATATTCTACTCGAGACGACCTTACATCTAAGGTCTCGACTGTTACAAATTCTAAGGCTCAAAATTGTCTCATCCCCAGACTTACCCTTTTCACAAACCAGGATTCTAAATCACATTTTTAACATAAGTTATCCGAACATAACACTTAACACATCATTATATCGCCAATACAAACTAATCTCTAGAGGGTTAAGGATATACCTGAAAAATCAAATAGGCGGTTCAAAGGACTGCTAAAACTGGGAACTTCCACCGCGACCTCTGCCGTGGCTGCGGTGTATGAACATCTGCCTAGCTATGGAAGGTGAAGAACCATGGCCCGATCTCGTAGTCTGGCTATCCCACCTACCCACTGATGGACAGATCTCGCCAAATGGCCTGTTGGCCGCAAGCATAACAATCACCCAAATTAGTACGACACTCTCCCTTATGAAGTTTTCCACAACGGCCACACTGATACAAGGGTGACCTCACCCGGCGAGCACTCCTACTCCCCTGAAAATCTGAAACCTGGGAGCCCTGACCTGCTCCTGAATATCCCGAACATCCCGAAGACTGGGGAGGACCACTCGGTACAGGGGGAGGCACATAATCTTCTTTGGCGGTCCGCGCTGAAAGTCGCCAAAGACCTGCTGTTGTAGCCTCTTCTGATCCGGTCATTCCTTCGACCTCTCGTGCCTCGCATCCAAGTGCATAAGCTGCATGCGGGCAATGTCCATGCCCGGTGAAGAGCTACACCGAGCAACTCTACGCCAAATAATCGTCAAGCCTCGTGACATAGCGGTGCACTCGCCCTCCATACTAGCTACTAACGCGGGGACATACCGAGCCAATGAGTCGAACTCCACATTGTACTCGAGCCATACGCTGCTCGCCTCAACACCAAAAATCTGCCGGCCCGAGCCCTCATCATCCGCAAGAAATGTGCAAGAAATGCCTCTGAGAACTCGTCCCATCCAACTGGAAGTGCATGCTCTCCCCGGGATAACTCCCACGAATCAAACGATCATTGCAGATACGCGGCCGATATGAACAAGACCACCGACTTCGGTCTCGAAGCCACGATCACTCGCGATCCGCAGAATCGCTTCGGATGAACTCCTCCGGATCATCCTCGTGCCTCGACCGTAGAACTCGGCGGGCTACAACTCGTAAAGTCTCGTAGCCTCAAACTATCCGATCTCGGGTGAACCACGGTGCTCTTTGAACTGCTGCGTCGGCCCTATCCTCAAGTCGGCCTGATCTGGCCAATAACTGGGCCATCTCCTTGTAACCCATCTCCTCTGCTCCAGGCTGTGGGACTGGAGGCTCAGGTACTGTGGTCTCAGCAGCCACTGCTGCGGCTCTAAACTCTGCTGGGGCCGGTGGCGTCGCAAAACTCGCCGTCTGAAGCACTATCTCAGGTACTGACCGGGCCTGCGCCCTCGTACTCCTATGTGTCCTACAAGCAGCTCCCTCGACTGCCTTGCCCTTCTGGGCCCGGGTTGCCTTGCGTGGAGGCATAACTGGTAAAAACGAAATACGTCAGAGGGGTCCAACTTATAACTCAACTTTAAGGCACGATCTCAGAATGAGAAGAATAGAAACCAATCCTAAATGTCCTGCAGCCTCCTGATTATAGATGTGGTGCACAACACACCGATAATCAAGACTCTACTAGACACGGTCTGTAGACACTTTCCGAGGACTAACTGCTCGATACCACTTTTGTCACGACCCGATCCGGGCGTGGTCGTGCCTACCGGGCACCTTAGTGATACAACATCAGAGAACAACCAGCGGAAATAAAAACATACAGATATGAACAAGAGTTATGATAATAAAACAGGCCAACCAAAACGGTTGCCTTATTGCATATATACTGAAATTTGAACAGTTACAATCCTTTATAACCCTGCCCACAACAGTACTACAGACCTCTAAGAATGTAACAACAATTATGACGGGACAGGGCCCCGCCATACCCCTGAATGTACAAGAACCTACGACTCAGGGAAAAACATACCAAAAGATAAGCCTCCGGAGAAACGGAGCTTCCTAATACGTTGAATCGTGATCCTATGGCGAGGATCGACAACCGATGTACCTCTACCCCGGCATGAACGCAGCCCGAAGGAGGTCGATAACAGTACCAGTATGTGGCGAAAATCAGAATGAAATCATAATAGTCTATATAAAGCAGGAGACATGTATGATAACCAAACTACAGTACATAACATATAAGCAGTCATGTCAAGTCAGGGACTCAAGCCCTCCAAGTCATCACTCAAAAATATAACCATGGGTCTCACGCCCACAACATCAATCATGCCCGTGGAATACCTTCCTCACCGCTGGCGATCATGATATAATAACACCAAGGAGTACACATGAACACGTGTCCCACTGTGTCATAAAACCGTCTGAGGCAAGTCTGAAGGCTAACTACGGATACCAAAGCCGCATCATCAATCGACCGGCAAGTACGAAGCCAACTACCGATTACAAAGCCGTACTAACTATACTATACATCCAAACCACGGTTCGACGGGGCAAGTACGAAAGCCAACTACCAGATAACAAAGCCGTGTCACGTAGCTGACCGGGGCAAGTACGAGGGCTAACTACCAGATACCAAGGCCGTATCATGAGACTTCGCCACGAAGCTGACACGGGGCAAGTACGAAAGCCAAATACCAGATACTAAAGCCGTGTCACGTAGCTGACCGGGGAAAGTACGAGGGCTAACTACCAGATACCAAGGCCGTATCACGGGACTTCGCCACTAAACTGAACGGGGCAAGTGCGAAGGCTAACTACCAGGTACCAAGGCCGAATCAGCCACGAGACGGGGCAAGTACGAAAGCCAACCACGGATACCAAGGCGAATCAGTAAAAACTCATGGAGAGCTAGTCCATGGAATAATGCTACAACAGGAGCGCACCCGAGGAATCCTCCGTCACAGCCGGTACGTCCAAGTATGATCAGACCAAATCAACCTACTCCTCGGGTGAAGACGCGGTGGTATAGAAATACAATACTGGCACAACAAGGCTATCACACGCAAACATAGGTAAGTTACACCTAACTCGAGGTACTTTCATTTTATGCCAAAGTCCAGGTTTTAATCCCCAAAGTACTACGTACGTTAAATTCTTTTAAAAGACTTATCTCTTTTACAAAGGTCACCCGATACCCGTAGTATTAAAATAGAGTGACTAACACTTTTAAGTAAAACAACACACTTTCCTTTTTTTTTAAAATCAAGAACAACATTCCTTTCCAAAAGTTCACGTTTGCCTAATTTCAAATACTCAAGTCTCTTATTATCGAAAGATTTCATAGTTCATAGTCTTAATCACTTAATAACGTAATCTCTTTTAAAACAATTTGAGTGACATATGCCTTAAGTGTGAGTAGGTTATCCTTGTTTATAACAATCTTATTAAAGCAGCCATGATCTAGAAAATGTAATATCATTTTGTCTTATCTTAGCTTCTATGCAGATGGAGGTTTCTACTGGTTTTAATAATAATTAATTAGTCAATACATTTTCCTTTATTAGCGCTGCAGTGGTTTGTTCTATACTCGTTCTCATTTTTGAAAATCAATATAATATTATTCCTTTTAAAACCCAATTACCCATTTCTCATAAAAAGCGGTTTCATAACTTTTTAACACAAACCAAGTCATTATTAATTCACATCAAGTCATTTATCTTTTAAAAACCACCAACCATTCCTTTACCCACATAAAGTTGTTATAACAAACTTCCCATAAAGCCGTTATAACACTTTATGTTGTAAACCAACCAAATTCACTTAACACATGTACGTCTACCGTACTACCTAGTTCACAACATATCATGCTAGAAAAGATAGGAAGAGGTTCACATACCTCGCGACGATTATCGACAATTAGCAAAACGCTCCACAGTACTGTAACCCTGCTAGCCTTTTCCACTCTTCAAGTAGAATACGCCACTCGTAGTACTGCAACCTATAAGGCCACAAAACGCCTATCAACTCCTAGATCTCCTCGTAGAATATTCTAAATGCAAGATTCCTTATTCTACAGAAAATTCGGCAGCACCTCCCCCCCCCCGTAACCACATAAATCTCCTCCTCTACTCAGGCCCGCTACCAGGCCAACAACTCCCGGGGGGGTGGGGTTTACACGTCTAACCGGACGTGTTCAAATATACTTCACAGTAATACTACACAAGTCTACTGTAAATACAGTCCAATGTAATTACAGTTCAGTTCTTTACAATATTCATTCTATATATAGTATACTCAACTATATATTACTACAACATGTAATTTCCAATTACAATAGGGGGACAAGATTATTTACCTCGATAAGCCCAAAATTATCCAAGGTATAAGTCGATCCTGAGCAAGGTTTAGCTCCTATTCTGTACGCTCCAATTCGCTCCAAGAAACCCTTTAGAAGTTTCTAAACAACTTCTCTTAAACACTTTCACTCCAAAAGTGAAGAACACTTAGGCTACAATTTGTGGCACTCTCGGCCAAGGGGTACTTTAGGGGCTAGGGGTGTGAATTCTTTTCCAACACTTGGTTAATAATCTTCCTAATACTCTAAGGAAGAACACTTAAAACTCTAAGGATTTTTGGACAACTTTGGCTAAGGGAGAGGGGTGTTTGGACGAGAACTTCAATCAAAGGGAGGGAGTATTTTGAGACTTGGAAATTGCTCAAGTGTGGATGAAATAAGTCTTCAACTAAGGGGGTATTTATAGGACACTCAAGGGCCAAGATCAAAACATATGTAAGGTGTAGATTAGGATTCATGTGATGGATGAAGTCTTCCAACCAAGTGTCCACCATAATTTTGGGACATATGTCCACCACAACATTGGGACATATGTCCCCCACAACAAAGAGCCATGTGGCCTCCACTAGTACCCAAAAAAACGTCCAAGGCCAACCTCCACATGCCCACAAAAAACGTTTTCACCTACTCCCATTATCCCAAAAATTAGCTTCCAAATTTGACTTGTCCACTAGCCCACAAATTTCGTCCAACCCATGCCACATAAGGGTGACACATGTCGCCCTCCTATTGGTCCAAAATATTTCGTCTCTCGGAAAAATCCGAATTAAAGTGGGCCCCACAAACCGTAAATCCTCCCGTGGGTCCCGCGTGACCGATTCCGGAAATAAAATTCCAATACTTCTAAAATAAACCCAGAAGTCCGAATACCAAAACTGGAAATCAAATCCCCAATGACGAACCTTTTTCCTTCACAAAAACCGGAAACTTTTCCGTCGAAAAAAATCACATCTTTCTTCCCTTCCAATTCAAATGTCGTATTCTCGTACGTACGACCTCACATACATACTCTGGAAATACGGGGTATAACAATATGAATAAGGCTAATAAGAAGTTAGGGGGATTTCTTAACTTGCTTATTTATTGTATGATAAGCCGGTAGTGCTTATGTTATGTATGATAAGCCGGTAGTGCTTATGTTATGTATGATAAGCCGGTAGTGCTTATGTTATGTATGATAAGCCGGTAGGGCTTATGTTATGTATGATGGCCGGTTGAGATAGGGTAAGAGTATAAATGAGGGGTAAACCCCCAAGATCGTTATACCACCTTCTCCGTGGTAAGAGTATAAATGAGGGTAAACCCCAAGATCGTTATACCACCGCCTGTGGTAGAGTATAAATGATGGGTAAATCCCCAAGATCGTTATACCACCTGTTCCGTGGATTTGCTACCCACGATGCGAGAAATACCTCATGCGAGTCCTTATGGGCTTACGCGGTGAAATAGTCCTACGCGGTACTGACTATGCGAGGAATACCTCATGCGGGTCCACACGACCTATGCGGGTGAAATAGTCCCGGGAGTAGGATTGCTTAATGATACTGCGGGCGGGTTGTCCTGCTTTGATCGCGAGCTTCCTATTTTTATGTTGTAAGTATACTTTTGATTATTCTCATTGTTAGTAAGGCACTGTGTACTATTAATTGAGTGATCATACCTGTCTCCAGTTTTATTATAGACTTATGATTTCATTACAGTACTTTCAGTTTCACATATTTGGTACATGTTGTCTCGACCTCCTGAAGTGCGTTCACGCCGCAGTAGAGTACTGAGTTCGATCCTCGCTCTTAGGATCACCGTTCACCGCTGAGAAGCTCTTTTATTCCGAGGCTTATCCACTGGTATTGTCGGTTGTTGTACATTCAGGTATGGCGGGCCCCGTCCACTTGAGTTATTCTTAGAGGTCTGTAGTCACATTGTGGTTTGGGTTGTAAAGAAAAAAAAATGTACTATTTTATTTGTATAGTTTACGGAAGGTGGCCTTATCGGCTAGCCTGTTGTTATTTTATGTTTGAGCATTTTATCAGTTGTGTATGTTCCGCTTCTATTCTCTGATGTATACCGAAAGGGGTGCCCAGGTAGGGCACCAGTCGCGGGCCCTGGGTCGGGTCGTGACACCCAAGTAGGGCACCAGTCACGGGCCCGGGGTTCGGGGCGTGACAACTTCCATTGTGATTGATCCATGGACATGCTTATACGATGAAGGATTCCGGAGCATGCGACCATGATGCGGGTTAAATTCCCGGATTCTATTATTACTCCATGGACATGCTTATACGATGAAGGATTCCGGGGCATGCGACCATAATGCGGGTTAAATTCCAGGATGCTATTATTACTCCATGGACATGCTTATACGATGAAGGATTCCGGGGCATGCGACCATGGTGCGGGTTAAATTCCCGAATGCTAGTATTACTCCATGGACATGCTTATACGATGAAGGATTCCAGGGCATGCGACCATGTTGTATACTATTATTACCCCATGGTTAGCTCTCCATAAAGTCATGTACCCGAGATGAGGGATTCCACGAGCATGAGATATACATATTGCATATGTGCACGCCGACAGTGAGGTAGGATGCCACGGGTGCGTTACATGAATATATTTTACATTTATGGCTGCCGGCAGTGTTGGAGGATTCCATGTGCACGCTTTAATATTTGCGGGCTTGAGACCCTGACTGGACCATGTGATGGTTTTGAGGGCTTGTGTCCCTAGCCATGGTGTGACTACTGTTCATGTGTTGAAATAGTCTTTAAAAGGTAAAACTGACTTTCATTACTTTCATTTCAGCAAGGCACGGTTGTACTGTTAATTTGATTATCATACTTGTCTCCAGCTTTTTATATCTAGACTTTATGATTTAAATTACAGTACTTTCAGTTTTTCATACTTGGTACATATTTGTACTGACCTCCTTCGGGGGGCTGCGTTCATGCCGCAGGTTGAGGTATAAAGCTTGTTGATTCTCACTCTTAGGATCACTGTTCAGTTCTTGGAAAGCTCCATTTCTCCGGAGGCTTTGTCTCTTGGTACGGTTCCCTGAGGTTATAGAGTTATGTACGTTCAGGGGTATGGCGGGGCCCTGTCCCATCACAGTTGTTATGTCAAAAACTCTTAGAGGTCTGTAGTCATATCTAGTGGGTTGCTTTGTAAAAAAAAAAGAGGTAACTGCTTTTGTACTTATGTATATTTATATATATCCATGGAGGTAGCCTTATCGGCTAACCTGTTATTTATTTTTTGTTGAGTTTATGTATGTTTCGCTGATTATATCTGATGTATACCTGTAAGGGTGCCCAGGTAGGGCACCAGTCGCGGGCCCGGGGTCGGGTCGTGACAGTGAGTGATTGGCCTCCTAGGTTTCTGCCAGAGAGCGTGAGTGATTGGCCTCCGAGGTTTCTGCCGGAGAGCGTGAGTGATTGGCCTCCGAGGTGTCTTCCCGAGAGCGTGAGTGATTGGCCTCTGAGATTTCTGCCGGAGAGCATGAGTGATTGGCCTCCGAGGTTCTATCCGGAGAGCGTGAGTGGTACATGGACTTCGCGGGTCCTCCATGGGTCATGGCTTGAAGGCACTGCCTTAGCATGTGTGTAAAAGAGTGGAGTGAGAGAGAGAGATGTGACTATTGCATTGCATTACATTCATCCACTCTTATATTTGACTGATCATTTGGTGAAATTATATCTGTCTTGGTTTATTCTCGATTTCTTTACACTTTACATGTTTATGATACGTGACCATGTATGTTTGTTCTATGTGCTACTTGTTAGTTTCAACTTCTTCATGCGTTATCTAATCACTGTCGGCCTATGATGCTTACCGGTACTAGTGTTGTACTGATACTACTATTGCTACACTTTTGTTGAGTGCAGAGTGCGATCCAGGTTCCAGTTCTACGCCCCGTGGTTGATTCGCGATGTGTACATCTTCTAGTCATTCAGGGTGAGCTACTTGGCCGTCCGTGGCCCCTGAAGGGCTTCTTAGTTATTTCTATTTTTTGTTGGTTATTGATAGACTATGTGTAGCCTTCGGGTATTTTTAGACTTTTATTTCCAGACTTGTTAGTGATCTTGTACCCGTTTGACCAGATTTTGGGGAATTTCGTATTTAAGACTTAATAACTTCTTTTCGTTATTTTATTTTCCGCTGATTAACTTGTTATTAAGAATGTGATTCGCTTACTCGGGGGAATAAGGTAGGTGTCATCACGACTCGTGAGTTGGGTCGTGACAAACTTGGTATCAGAGCTTCTAGGTTAATCAATCTAATGAGTACAAGAGCAATGTCTAGTAGAGTCTTGAAGATTGGTACGTAGACGTCTGTACCCATCCTCGAGAGGCTATAGGACATTTAGGAAACACTCAACTTCTTTTCTCGTTTCGTGCTAGTTCAGTCTGATTGGTATTTGGTTCATTCTTTTCGTGCGACATTGTTCAGATTGGTATCTTACACTCATTTTCTATGTTCCTCACAGATGGTGAGGACGCGATCGACTGGTACTAGAGGCCAGGAGGCTGCACCAGCACCCGCACCCGCATCCATACCCATTGCCAGAGTAGCTGTTCGTGGTCGGCGGGGGCGTGGCGAAGGGCGTGGCGGCGAGCCGTGCACTATTCCGGTAGGAACCCGGCCAACACCGCAGGACCGGACAAATAGTTGACTCCGGAGCTAGATGACATTCCGGAGGAGGAGATTAGGGATGCTGAGGCACAGCCTGGGGTCGCTGCTACTCGCGATTTTCAGGAGGCTGTGTTTCGAGTGTTGGGATACTTTGACAGTTTAGCTCAGGCGGGCATGCTTCCAGTTGCTCTAGGGGGCTCGCAGACTAGAGTGGGAGGTCATACTCCCGATGTTATGGTTGCTTCGGGGTTTCGGACATAGAGGATATTGTCGGCGGCAGCGGTAGCTCCCCGTATTGACGCTACTCCAGCGCCTGATTTCATTATGAGGCCTATGGATGGGCCAGTGTCATCTTCTAGTCATTCAGGGTGAACTACTTGGTCGTCCGTGGCCCCTGAAGGGCTTCTTAGTTATTTCCATTTTTTATTGGTTATTGATAGACTATTTGTAGCCTTCGGGTATTTTAGACTTCTATTTTCAGACTTGTTAGTGCTCTTGTACCTGTTTGACCAGATTTTCGATAATTTTGTATTTAAGACTTAATAACTTCTTTTCGTTATTTTATTTTTCGCTGATTAACTTGTTATTGAGAATGTGATTCGCCTACTCGGGGCAATAGGGTAGGTGTCATCACGACTCGTGAGTTGGGTCGTAACAAATTTGATATCAGAGCTTCTAGGTTAATCGGTCTAATGAGTACAAGAGCAATGTCTAGTAGAGTCTTGCGGATTAGTATGTAGACGTCCGTACCCATCTTCGAGAGGCTATAGGACATTTAGGAAATACTCCACTTTTTTCTCGTTTCGTGCTAGTTCAGTCTGATTGGTATCTGGTTCATTCTTTTCGTGCGATATTGTTCAGATTGGTATCTTACACTCATTTCTATGTTCTCTCACAGATGGTGATGACGCGATCGATCTACATCGAGGCGGGAGGCTGCACCAAAGCACCGCGCATCCATACCCATTGCCAGAGTAGCTATTCGTGGGCGAGGCAGGGTACGTGGCAGGGGCAGAGGCCGTGCAGCTATTCCGGGTAGGAACCCAGTGTTACCCCCCGTATTTTATAGGACATGTTTTAAGAATGTACGTAAGAACTCACAAGTGTTAAGATTCGAGACTTGTAAAAATTTATCGGAATTATGAAATTGTCGAAAAACGTAATATTGTGACGAATGGGAGGGCGACACGTGTCACCCCCCCCCTTATGGTTGCCTTGGACGATTTAAGCAAGGGCTAAAGGGTCATTTGACCTTTGTAGGATGACTAAGTCTTGCAAGTAGAGAGCTTGACAAAATTGACTTGGTCAATGGGTCCACAAGGCTTGATATTTAATAAGAGCTCATCCAAGCCACCCATTTGTTTACATCTTGACCCTCCATTGTGCTATATAATACTACTAGTAGCAAGAGTGAGTCCAACACTTAGAAAAAATTTCAAGAAATTGGAAGACCAACAATAGTTGCTCTCGGGTTCACTCAAGAAGAAAAAGAAATTTTTTTGTTTCTTGTTCATTAAGCTCCACACATTAAACCAAGGTTCTTGAGTGTATTGTAAGTGTATCTCAATAGAAAAATCTCGGAAAACGATAGTTTTCGTATTAGTCGCAAGGTGAAAACCTAGTTGCTTTCTAGGTTTTGTTTGGAAGTTTGAAGGAAATTTGTTGGTGTTGTTCTAAGGGTCTCAACTAGCGGATTGAAGTGTCTTGAAGAGGCTCTAAGTTGCTAAGGAGCGACTTCGGATTTGGAGTTGGATTAAGATTCGTTGAGGTATAATCTTGTCTCTTAAAAGTGTTACAAGATTATTTATATTGTTGTTAGCTTTACATGTTGCTAGCATGAAGTATATGTGTTGAAGTTTATAAGTATTATGGATTGCTTGTAGCCTTAAAATCCGAAATGTAATGTAAGCCATGTGAAGTTGGATTACAATTTGGTCGTTATTAGAATCGTCGCATGTTACTTACTTGAAGATTATAGTAGTTATAATCGATTGCGACTTGATATCATGTTATGCTAACAACATGGATTAAAATGGAAATTGGATAAGGATTGGTATTGTTGCATCTCAATGTGGCCGAATTGGACTAGTAGTTGTATTAGTTTGATATCTATTGTGGGGCGGAATTTTACACGTCTAGTAGACGTGTAATCCCCTATTGTTAATTGCATTGATTGGGCCTTAAATGTGGCGTGTTTGGTTATTGTATTCGGCCTTGAAAAAGGTGGCAAAGTAAGTAGAAACAAAGGAGGTGCTGTCCGATTTTCTGTAGAATTTAGAGACTTTACACTTATAATATTCTACGTTTGAAGTAAGGCGTTAATAGACGTATTGTGAATATTATAGGTTGACATACTACGGGCGGGACTTTGTACTTAGCAAGTGGTTTGACCCGAAGAGGTATGTAGAACTTTCCTATCTTTTGAGCATGACTAGTTGTTATACCCCGTATTTCCAGAGTATGTACGTGAGGACGTACGTAGAAAAGTTTAAGCCTTAAAGTTAGGCAAGGTTCGAATTTTGTTCACAACCCCCGATTAGAGTCGTTTTTCGACAAAACGTTTTACAAAGCTTGCGAGGGGAAAAATACGGCTATGTCATTTATAATTTTTGCGGATTTTTCCGAGAGACGAAATATTTTGGACCAACGGGAGGGTGACACTTGTCACCCTCAAGTGGGCGTGCTAGTGGCCGAGAGTGGGGCGGTTTTTGGCCATGTTTTGTGCCTTGTTTGGTGCCTTGTTTTGTGCCTTGTTTTGTGGAGTAGGGATAGGGGGCACTTGGGCAAATCTTGGCCCTCCACTTGCCCCCCACATGGCTTGATCTTGGCCATTGATCTTCCTATAAATACCCCCCCTTTGTGAAGACTTCTTCATCCAAACTTCTAAGTCTTGAAAGCTCTCTCCCTCCCCCTTAGTGTAGTGTCTCGTCCAAGAGTCCCCCTCCCCCTTTGAGAAGGCCCTTGGCCGAAACCCTTCCCCCCTTTCCTAGTGGCCTTTGGCCGAGAAGTACCTACCCCCCCTCCTTGTGGGGTTGTTCTCGTGAAACACCCCCCTCTCTTGGTAGAAATACTCTCCAAGTATTGTTACTATACCCAAAATACCTTAGCCTTATACCTTGTAGTATTCCAAAAGTTACCTCTATACGTAGAGCCCGGAAATACTACCTTATGTCCTTTTTGTCTCAAACCGAAACCCTAAGGAAAATCTTCATAGTCGGTTGAAGTATTAAGTAGAAGTGGCATAGAACTTCTAAGGGTTGTTTGGAGCGGGTTGGAGCGCCCAGAGTAGGAGCTAAACGTTGCTCAGGATCGACATTTTAACTTGGATAATTATGGGCTTATCGAGGTAAATATCTTGTCTCCCTATTGTAATTGAGTTTACATACTATTGAAGTATAAGAATAAGTATAAGTTGTATACAAGGAAGGTATATAAGAAGGGTAATGAACTGTACTTACATAGAATTTGTATTCTGATGAGACTTGTGAAGCTTGTGGGTAGGAAGTCTTTTGCCAATTTTCCGTAGAAACTTGTATCTAGATTTATTCTACCGAGTAGTCTAGACGTTGATAGACTTGTATAACCTTTATAGGTTGAAAGTTCTGCAAGTAGAATGTTCTACTTGAAAGGTGGACAAGGCTAGCCGGGTTATAGCCGTGGAGCGTTTTGCTTATAGTCGATAATCGTCGCGAGGTATGTGATTCTTCCTATACTCTTGAGCATGATATTTTAAAATATATATAGTACGGTAGACGTACGTGTGTTAACTGAATAATAATTACGGCAATGTCTTTTGACTTAAGCCTGAACAATTTTGAAGTATTTCAAAAGAATACTGAATCATTTTTAACAGAAGAGTAATACTTGGTTTTAAAAGCTTAAGAGTTATACTAGATTTAGGGGAAGTTAGGTATAACGGCTTAAGAGAGATAAAAAGAATGATTTATTGATCTTAAAAGATAAGAGACTTGATCTTAAAGGATAAGAGACTTGACTTAATTGAATTAATCTGAATTTTGTAAAAAAAGTGTGAAACCTCATTCGTGAGTAATGAGTACTTGGTTTTTAAAAGGAATAATGTTTTACTGATTTCGGAAATCAGAATAGGTATCGAACAGACCACAGCAGCGCTAATAAAGGGAAATGCATTGACTAATTAAGTAGTATTAAAACCAGTAGAAACCTCCATCTGGATAGAAGCTAAGATGAGACAAAATGATATTACATTTCCTAGATCATGGTTGCTGTTATAAGATTGTTATAAACAAGAATAACCTACTCACATATAAGGCATATGTTTCTCAAATGGTGTTAAAAGAGAATTATATCATTAAGTGATTAATACTATGAACTACGAAACCTTTCGAAAATGAGAAACTTGAGCATTTGAAATTAGGCAAACTTGAACGTTTGGAAAATAATGTGGTTACTTGATTTTACAAAAGGAAGTGTTTGGGTTTACTTAAAAAGATAGTCACTCTATTTTTATACTACGGGTATTGTGTGACTTTTGTGAAAGAAACGGATCTTTTAAAAAGAGTTAATGTATGAAGTACTTTGGGGATAAAAACCCGATCTTGTTAATCATATAGTAGAAAGTACCTTGTGTGAATAACTTGATTGTGTTGGTTTGTGATAGTCTTGTAATACTTTCTTGTTGATTTGATAAGTAAACATGTTAGGATGCTACGTGTGTTAGTATCTTGTAATGATTGTGTAAAGGGGTTTCCCTCGATTGCGCTTAAGTTGTTTAACGATCAGCCGTTATGTTGGTATTGTACCACTCACCTTGACATGATCCCGGAGGTTAAGCTGCCCTCCGATGCGGGGTATATCTCAGGCGGTCTGGGACCATGATTCGAGAATACCTCATGCGGGTCCCGGGGACCTATGCGGAGCTACGAGAGTTCCAGGTTAGTGTGCGGCCTTTATGGTCATGCGGTCTATGTGGCCATGCGGACTGCGAGTCCAGGCGGATGCCGGGGAGTAGCTACCCTCGATGCGAGGAATACCTCATGCGGGCCTATGAGGTTGGCCTATGCGGAGCTGCGGGAAGTTCCAGGGCTAGACGCGCACATTTGATACTGCGGGCGTGTGGCCAGCTTCGATCATGTGGCGGTCTAGACAGATCTTATGATACAGTTTATGACCTTGTTAGTACTGTGGGTGTTAGTAGTCGGCTATGCCTTCGTACTTACCCCGTACGGTTTTATTATGACACAGGTGGGACCTGGTGTTCATGTGTATTCCTTGGTGCTTTGATATCATAGACTGCCGGCAGTGAGGAAGGTATTCCACGGGCATGATTGATGTTATGGGCGTGAGACCCATAGTGATATTTGAGTGATGACTTTGAGGGCATGACTGCTTATTTATTGTGAACTGTAGTTTGGTTATCATACATGTCTCCTGTTTTATATAGACTACTATGATTTCATTTACAGTATTTTTCAGTTTCACATACTTGGTACCTGTTATCGACCTCGCCCGGCTGCGTTCATGCCGCAGGTAGAGGTACACCAGTGTTGATCCTCGCTCTTAGGATCGCAGTTCAGCGTTTTGGGAAGCTCCGTTTCTCCGGAGGCTTGTCAGTGGTATAGTCCCCTGTCGTTGTAGGTATTTTACATTCAGGGGTATGGCGGGGCCCTGTCCCGCCATTGTTGTCATATCATTCTTAGAGTTACGTAGTCTTGCTGTGGCGAGTTGTAATGGGATGTAACTGTTCGGTTTTAAGTTGATTTATATATATGCCGAAGGGCAAGTTTTCTCAGATTACTGTTTTACACTTCTTGTTATTCCATGTCTTGTTTTATGTTCCGCTGATTACTCTGATGTATGTCTACTTGGGTGCCCGGGGTAAGGCACCAGTCACGGGCCCGGGTTCGGGTCGTGACACTAGTTGTACGTATATAGTACGGTAGACGTACAAGACCTTGATATCCTTTACTAGTTTTATGAATAGCCAAGTCGGGTGAGTTAGGAGATTAACTCACTTCTTTGAAAGTATTAAGGATGTCTTAAGTTTTATTAAAGTTAAGGGACTTGAAGAGTTTTAAAGTATGTGATAGTTGTTTCGTTTTAAACGTATAAGTCCCTTGGATAGGAAATTGTACTTGACTAAGGTATAAAGTGAATATAACGACTTTATGGGAAGTTGGTTATATTAGCTTTATGGAAAGATAAATGACTTGATTTAATGAAAGGCAATTTGATCTTAAGGCATCAATTGTCTAAGGTTTTATAAGAAAAGGAGTCACTTGATTTAGAAACCTAACTTTATTTCTAAAGGTATTGTGACTTGTCTTGAAACGTAATTTCGACTTGATACTGCGGTTAATAGTATCTTGGAAGTTTTATACTAAAAAGAGTCATTTGTTTTAAAGAGTAGAAATATGTAGTACTTGGGTTAAATTCCCGGATTTTTATAAAAGATATGCTAGTGCCTTAAGTAAACTAAAATGAGAGTGTATATGAATAAGAAGTTAGGGGGATTTCTTAACTTGCTTACTTTTTGTATGATAAGTCGGTAGTGCTTATGTTATGTATGATGGCCGGTTGAGTTAGGGTAAGAGTATATCTGAGGGGTAAATTCCCAAGATAGTTATACCACCTTCTCCAGGGTAAGAGTATATCTGAGGGGTAAATCCCCAAGATCGTTATACCACGCCGGGGTAAGAGTATAATTGAGGGGTAAATCCCCAAGATAGTTATACCACCTGTTTACGTGGATTTGCTACCCACGATGCGAGGAATACCTCATGCGAGTCCTTATGGGCTTATGCGGGTGAAATAGTCCCATGCGGGCGGGTACAACCTATGCGAGGAATACCTCATGCGGGGCCACACGACCTATGCGGGTGAAATAGTCTCAGGAGTAGGGTTGCTTAATGATACTGCGGGCGGATGGTCCTGCTTTGATCGTGAGCTTCCTATTTTTATGTTGTACGTATACTATTAGTTACTCTCATTATTAGTAAGGCAGTGTGTACTGTAATTTTATTATCATACATGTCTCCGGCTTTGTTTTAAACTTATGATGTAATTACAGCATTTTCTAGTTTTACATACTTAGTACATATTGTGTACTGACCCCCTTCCTCGGGGGCTGCGTTCATGCCGCAGGTAGGGGTAAGCAGGTGGTGGATCCTCATTCTTAGGATCACTTATCAGACGTCAGAAACTCCATTCCTCCGGAGGCTTGTCTTTTGGTACGGTTTTTCCCTGATGTTGTAGATTTATGTACATTCAGGGGTATGGCGGGCCCGTCCATATTGTTATTCTAAGTGCAGTAGTCACATGTTGTGGTTTGGGGCTGTAAGAACCGAGTTGTCTGATTTTTATTATGCATATTTTATGGAAGCGGCACTTATCGGCTAGCTTTGTGTTATTGTCTAAAAAAATGTTGTATGTTGTGTATGTTCATTGCTATTCTCGATGTATACAGAACGGGTGCCTGTGTAGGGCACCGATGCGGCCGGGTGGTCGTGACACCAGACTAGCACCGCTGGGACCCGGACAGAGAGTTGACTCCGGAGCTTGACGACATTCCGGAGGAGGAGATTAGGGATGCTGAGTCACAACCTGGGGTCGCTGCTACTCCCGATTTTCGTGAGGTCGTGTTTATTTGTTGGGATACTTTGTGATTTGGCTCGGCGCATGCTTCCAGTTTCTCCAGGGGGCTCGCAGACTAGAGTGGGAGGTCATACTCCTAATTTTATGGTTACTCTGGGGTTTCGGACACAAAAGGTATTTCCGGCGGCAGCGGTGGCTCCCTGTATTGATGCTACTCCAGCGCCTGATTTCCTTATGAGGCCTATGGATGGGCCAGTGTTGACCACTGAGGAGCGGAAATTGTTCGAAGGGTTTACCAAAATGTCTCCTCCTTGGTTCTATGGTACTCCAGGGGAGGATGTGTACGAGTTTATTGTTAGCTGCCTCGAGATGATTCATAAGATGGGTATAGTGGAGTCTCACGGGGTCGATTATATTTCGTTTCAGTTGGTTAGAGACGCCAAGCAGTGGTGGAGATCGTACATAGAGTGTCTACCAGCCGGGTCGTCACCTTTGACCTGGACCCAGTTCTACCAGGTGTTCCTGGAGAAGTATGTCCCTCGTACTCTGAGAGACAACAAGAAGGATGCATTTTCGACATTGGAGCAGCGGGGTAGGCCAGTTGCGGAGTATGAGACCAGATTTCTCGCATTGTCCCATTATGCGTCGGCATTACTTCCCACAGAGGCTGAGAGAGTGATGAGATTTGTGAAGGGCTTGGACCTTCCGCTTCGACTGGCGACCTTGCAGTTGGAGGCTTCTGGGGCCTCATTACAGTCAGTAGTAGAGCATGACAGGAGGGTCAAGTCAGAGATGGGTCGGGAACGTAGGGGGGTAGCGATAAGACAACTCGTGGAGTTGACAGCTTCAGAGGTCAGATTAGAGCTGGGGAACACCAGGACAGGGTTCGTCATCATCCTTACAGCCACCCCATCCAGTCATCACTACAGGTTTCAGCAGGTGGTTCTTGTTACACCCCGGAATTTCAGGATATGTTTATAAGAACGTACGTAAGAACTCAACAATGTTAAGATTTGAGACGAGTAAAAGTTTGTCGAAATTTTTGGAATTGGTCGGAAACGAAATATTGCGACGAACGGGAGGGCGACACGTGTCACCCCCCTTATGGTCATGGACGAAATTGTCATGGTTAGAATGGTCATTTGACCATAAATTAAATGACCAAGTCTTGCTAGTCTTGAAGCTTGACAAAGTTGACTAAGTCAAAGGCCACCTAGACTTGATCCATGTGAAACTTATCCAAGCCACACAATTGTGCTAATCTTAACCCTCCATCATGTTATATATTGTATGCTAGTGCAAGACAAGGCTAAACACTTAGAAATTTTCAAGAAAATTTGAGGGAGGCTTGAGGGAGCTCTCGGCCAAGGGCTAGGGTTTGAAGGAAAAAATTTCAATTGTTGTCCAATAATTCCCCCACTTTAAACCAAGGTACCTAAGGGTATAGTAAGTGTTTCTCAATAAAAAGATCCCGGAAATGTGGTGTTTTCGTATTAGTCGCAAGGCGAAAACCTAAAGGGTTATTCAACTTTGAAGTTGAAACTTGAAGATGAGTCTTTTATAAGCTTCTAAGGGTTGCTTGGAGTGGATTGGAACGTCGAAAGGAGGAGCTAAAGTTGCTAAGGAGCGACTTGTGATCTTGGATCATAATTGGGCTAATTGAGGTATAATCTTCGTTTTACTTTTGTAATTGAAGATTTCATGTTATGATAAGTTATAAGTGATCATGTGATTTGCGTTATGAAGTTTGATAAGTGACATGGATTGTAGAAGCCTAGAACCGAAAAGGACATGATTAACCTTTTGAAATTGAAATACAATTTTGGTCGTTTATTAGAATCGTCGCATGTTTACCTACTTGAGGATTGTAGTAGTTGTAATCGATTGCGGCTTGATATCATGTTATACTAAACCACTTGGATTAAAAAGGAATTGGAAACGATTTGTATTGTTGCCTAATTGCCGAATTTACTTTATAGTTTAGACTAGTTTGTTATCGTTTGTGGTGAGCCAATTGGGGCTGTTTGGTTATTCATTTGTATTGAACTACCTTATAAATTGTGGTGAGACAATTGGGGCTGTTTGGTTATTGTATTCGGCCTTGAAAAAGGTGGCAAAGTTAGTAAAAACAAAGGAAGTGTTGTCCGCTTTTCCGTAGAATTTAGTGACTTGCACTTGGAATATTCTACGTTTGAAACTAGAAGTTAATAGACGTACTATGGTCATTATAGGTTGGCATACTACGTACGACGATTGGACTTAGCAAGTGGGTTAAACCGAAGAGGTATGTGGAACTTTCTTATATCTTGAGCATGATTAAGTTGTAAATGTATAGTACGGTAGACGTACAAGATTTTGACAATCTAGTCTATTTGATATCCTTGGCTTATTTTAAGAATGCCCAAGTTGTTTGAGTTAGGGAATTAACTCACTTGTTTAATTATTAAGGATATCTTGGTTTTCAAAAGTTAAGAGACTTTAAGTATGTTGAAAGTATTTTGATACTTGTTCTGTTGGAAAGTTTAAGTCTCTTGGTTAAAAAGAAGTATGTAAGTTGCTAATGTATAAAGCTAGTATAACGGCTTTATGGGAAGTTGGTTATAATAGCTTTATGGAAAGTTAATAAGAGAATGGTTTACTCTTAAGTAATTTAAGCATGTTAAGGGACTTGAAGAGTTTTAAAGAATGTGACACTTGTTTCGTTTTAAACGTATAAGTCCCTTGGATAGGAAATTGTACTTGACTTAGGTATAAAGTGAATATAACGACTTTATGGGGAGTTGGTTATATTGGCTTTATGGAAAGATAAATGGCTTGATTTATTTGAAAGGCAATTTGATTTAAAGGCATCAATTGCCTAAGGCTTTTACGAGAGAAGAAGTCACTTGATTTAGAAGCCTAATTTTATTTCTAAAAGTATTGTGACTTGTCTTGAAAAAGAAATTGTAACTTGATACTACGGTTATTAGTATCTTGGAAGTTTTATAATGAAATGAGTCATTTTGAAAGAATAGAAGTACGTAGTACTTTGGGTTAAATTCCCGGATTTTTATAAAGAACATGTTAGTGCCTTAAGTAAACTAAAATGAAAGTGTATATGAAACAGAATAATAAGAAGTTAGGGGATTGCTTAACTTGCTTATATATTGTATGATAAGCCGGTAGTGCTTATGTTATGTGTGATAGCCGGATTTGTGCTAGTAGTTCAGTAATAATTGCTGGGTCATTCCGGGTTTGTGGCATTGCATATTTCGTGGATTTACTACCCACGATGCGAGGAATACCTCATGCGAGTCCGTAGGGCTTATGCGGTGAAATAGTCCCGTGCGGGCGGGTCCGACCTATGCGAGAATACCTCACGCGAGTCCGTAAGGCTTATGCGGGTGAAATAGTCCCATGCGAGGAATACCTCATGCGGGTCCACGTGATCTATCGCGGGTGAAATAGTCCGTGAATAGGATTGCTTAATGACATCTGCGCATGGTGGTCCTGTTTTGATCGTGAGCTTCCTACTTTATATTGTAAGTATGCACCTATTTACTCTCATTGTTAGTAAGGCACAGTGTATTGTTAATTGAGTATCATACATGTCTCTAGTTTTATTATTAGACTTATGATTTCATTCTGATACTGATTTCACATATTTGGTACATGTTATCTCGACCTCCTTGGGGCTGCGTTCACGCCGCAGTAGAGTCTGAGTTCTTGATCCTCGCTCTTAGGATCATTGTTCACCGCTGTTGAAGCTCCTCATTTCGAGTCTTATCCACTGGTATTGTCGGTTGTTGTACATTCAGGTATGGCGGGGCCCCGTCACTTGATTGTTATTCTTAGAGGTTGTAGTCACATAGTGGATTGGGTTGTAAAGAAAAAAAAATGTCTTGTTTATTGGTATAAGTTACGGAAGGTGGCCTTATCGGCTAGCTTTGTTATTTTATGTTTAAGTATTTTATCGATTGTGTATGTTCCGCTGCTTTTCTCGATGTATGCAAGGGGTGCCTGTAGGGCACGATGCGAGCCGGGTCGGTCGTGACAAAAGTGGTATCGAGCGATTAGTCCTCGGAAAGTGTCTGAGGCCGTGTCTAGTAGAGTCTTGATTATCGGTGTGTTGTGCACCACATCTATAATCGTGAGGTGCAGGATATTTAGGATTGGTTTCTATTCTTCTACTCTAAGGTCGTGCGATAGAGCTGTATGGTTAGTGTCGTCTTTCCCTAACAAGTTATGATTGTTTGCAGCTACGAGAAAGGCAGCAGTGACCCAGGAAGGATTATGTGGATTGCGTATCCAGGTTGGTAATGTTTGTAGTATAGTTGGTATTGTGACATACAATTATACGGATTTATGTTTGGGGGTCACATGTGTGTTGCCTAGGATGATTTTAGATTACGATTGGGTAAGGACTAAATAAATCAGGGAAGGTATGAGCAGTTAAGGAACTCTCATCAAGGTTTTACGTGCTAATTTGAGATAATTAGGTGATGATGAGATGTGTGAGAATGTAATGGACCCTTAAGAAGTTAATTAAGAGACTAAGTGGAAGACTATGTTAGCAACTTAAGCTACGTGGTATGCTTAAGAGAATTGTACGGGCGAGATCCGGACGAAGAAAGTATAGTTGTTGTGGTCAAGACAACACGGCTATGATTTTACGAGAAGTTTTTGTACCCGGTTACGGGGGGCTGATAAGTTAGGCTTGGAGCATGGAAATTGCGAGCCTGAGAATGTGATAACCGTCGAGACCTTAGGTATATAAGGCCTTCTCGGGTAGTAAAGTTAAGTCAGACCGAGGGTAAGAGTTAAGTCGGCCGAGTCGGTTGAGGACCTATTAAGGGTCGCCCCATAGCTTGAAATGAAATGGGATTAGTTGGTAGTAGTCCCGCTACGTGACAGGGTCACGAGGGTGTAAGGCCCAAGTCTAGTTAATCGTTTTATGGGTTCGTGGACGCATTCCACCGGAACCAGGTTGCGAGAGCCGGAATGGGCCTTGTATTGTTTAATTTAGTAACTCCAAATATTGGAGACCCGGATCAGTATGAAGGCTATGTACGTACGCTAAAATAAGTTTGGGAGTACGGGAAAAGTACGACCAGTGAAAAAGAGAGCAACCAAGTGTAAAGAAATAAAGCCTGAATCCATGAGAACCTTTCGGGGTGATCACACCCGTGAGTGATGGGTGGTAGCTGATCGAGTAGATAATAATTACTGGTAACGATACAGTCGTTGGACCTTAGCAGACCTAGCAGAGCTGTTATGACAGACGTTGAGGTCATTATGAGTATGGACTAGTTGGCCTCTTGTGATGCCAACGTGGACTACAAAGAGAGATTGATTTGGTACCGATTTCCGATAAGCGGTTATCGAGTGGAAAGGAAGAGAAGTGGTGGTAACCAGTGAATTATTCTTCCTTCTTTGACATAATTGTTTTTAATAAGTCTGTGTGATTTGTTCATTTGAGGTGGATTGAGGCAGAAAATAGTAATAATTGAATTTGAAGGAATTTATGTTAAATGCCCTTGGAGGTACTTGGAGTTGGTTTGGTGTGGCGGTCAGGGCCACGACCTTCGAATAATTTCGGGAAAATGTGCAAGGCATGAATAAATAAATGCAGTGTCTTTGCCGGTGGAAAGGCGAGGGCATCTTTTGGTAGGTTTTGAAAATCTACACTACTTTAAGGCGGGCGTGATGATTAGATAATTCTTGGACGCGAGAGGACCTGTGATTAGGGTTGTGACTCGAGAAAGTTTAAGAAAGGGAGATAAGTTTTCTCCCCACATAAAAAGAACGATTTACGAATTATGGGGTTGCGTGTACCCATGTTGTTAGACGAAGGATATAAGACATGTAAGGTCTTCGGTATCGTCATGCCATAGGTTACAGTTGTAGATAACCGTGGGAAAAGTGTTGTGTTGGGGTAATTAAGAACGACGTACGAATTGGTCGAGAAAGTATCGTAAAGATATTAATGTAAGTTGCACGGGTCATGATTACCCCAGACGAGTGTAAAGACCATTAGTTGATAATGGGCAGTAAGAACATTTCAAGAAAATGTGGTAACACCTAGTTATAGGCTCTACAAACTGGGAAAGGAAAGCCGGGTTACTACTTGATGAGATCAAGGAAACCTCCCCCCCCCCCCCAAAAAAAATGTGATTGACAGTAAGTCTTAGCCGTGAGGCAAGCAAAGGAATCAAATCTAATTTTAGTGACCAAGTTTGGTTGCAACAGAGAAAGGGAAACAAGAACCATAAGTGAGATTAAGGATACCCGAATATTTCGCAGGAATGAGAAAGGCTTTCAGTTATCGAAAGATAAGTTGACCACGACTACAGTTCTAACCCCTCCTGTGAGACTAGAGGGTTAGGTTATTATGATAACACGTAAGGTTAGAGCCTATGTTTTCCCGGTAGTTAGGGAAGCAGAAGAAGAAATTGCGCCACTCACGATTTAGAGCTGGCGGCAGTTAAATCATGCCTGGAAGGTTTGGGGGCATGACGTATATACAGACTTCATGTGGATAATTGTGCAGACCACAAAAGCCTCCGGTATGTCTGCAGACTGAGGCAGTAGAATTTGCGACACCGATGGTGGTTAGAGTTACTCAAGGATTGTGATATTGGTATCCTATACCATCCGGGGAAAGCAAGGCGATTCTGAGATACTCTTTGTGGTGGACCTAAGGGTAGTGCGGATGGGAAGCGGTGAGCGAGGATATGGTCCGTGAGATCCTTCAGTTACCGAGCCTAGGGGTTCGATTATTTGTTTCCAAGGTTAATGAAGTCTAGATCCGAGAGGTTGTCGAGTCTTCCGTTGTTGGGGAGGTAAGGAGGCGACAGTATGAGGATTCAGTTATGATACGGTATCGAGTTACGACTCTCCGAGGAGAGAAAAGCCTGTTTGAGTAGCACCAGATGGGGTGCTATGAGATGAGGATAGATTGCGTGTACCCGGTGCTGCAGGACTAGTCAGCAGGTTCTAGGGGAGGCACGCAGTGCTTATTGCTCTAATTGTTTGGGGCCGACTAAGTCGTGTCGTGGCCTCAGATGTATGTATGGGTAAGATGACCGGAAGAGAGACATAGCGGAGTTTACTGCTTAGTGTCCGAGTTAGTAGCAGGTCATGGTTGTGTACCAGAAGCCCAGTGGGCTATTGCAGGCGATTGAAATCCCAACCTAGATATGAGAGGTAATTATTATGGATCTTGTTACAGGGTGGCATCGTACTCGGAGGAAGTGCGACTCCCTGGGGGTCATGGTAATTAGGCTGGCGAAACCAGCTGTGTTCTTTCGGATTGGGACCACTTACTCGGCTGAGGTTTATACTAGCTTGTATAGCAGAGAGATTGTGAGACTGCACGAGGTTCCTACGCTTATGATTACAGATAGATGAGCTCAGTTGCGGATAACTTCTGGAGGTTTTTCAGAAAGGATTAGGGACACAGGTGAGTCTCAGTGTTGCATTACACCCTCAGACCGACGGTCAGGCAGAGCGTACTATCCAGGCACTTGAGGATAGGTTGCGGGCCTGTGTTTTTGATTTCAGGAATAGCCGGGAAGGTTAATTGCCTCTTGTCTTGTTACGTAACGATAACAGATACCCTTTCAGTTTTCAGGTGGCCCGGTACGAGGCCTTGTGTGTAAGAAAGTGCAGATCGCCGGTCGGATGGTTCGACATGGCGAGGTTCGATTATTTGGTCGGACTTGATTCAGCGGGCTATGGATAAGGCGAGGCTTATCCGGGGAAGATTGTAGTAAGCTTAGAGTCCGCAAAAGCTTTATGCAGATAACCGATGTTGACACGTGGTGTTCAGTTGATATTTTAGTATGAGTATTGTTATGCGGCCAAGTGTGGCATTATTGGTACGTAGGGGTTGTAAGGAGACTATGTCACTATCTTAAGTTTGACTCACGAGAGAACATTCGGGGACGAATGTTTCTAAGGGGGGAAGAATGTTACACCCCGGAATTTCAGGATATGTTTATAAGAACGTACGTAAGAACTCAACAATGTTAAGATTTGAGACGAGTAAAAGTTTGTCGGAATTTTTGGAATTGGTCGGACACGAAATATTGCGACGAACGGGAGGGCGACACGTGTCACCCCCCCTTATGGTCATGGACGAAATTGTCATGGTTAGAATGGTCATTTGACCATAAATTAAATGACCAAGTCTTGCTAGTCTTGAAGCTTGACAAAGTTGACTAAGTCAAAGGCCACCTAGACTTGATCCATGTGAAACTTATCCAAGCCACACAATTGTGCTAATCTTAACCCTCCATCATGTTATATATTGTATGCTAGTGCAATAGAAGGCTAAACACTTAGAAATGTTCAAGAAAATTTGAGGGAGGCTTGAGGGAGCTCTCGGCCAAGGGCTAGGGTTTGAAGGAAATTTTTTTCAATTGTTGTCCAATAATTCCCCCACTTTAAACCAAGGTACCTAAGGGTATAGTAAGTGTTTCTCAATAAAAAGATCCCGGAAATGTGGTGTTTTCGTATTAGTCGCAAGGCGAAAACCTAAAGGGTTATTCAACTTTGAAATTGAAACTTGAAGATGAGTCTTTTTTAAGCTTCTAAGGGTTGCTTGGAGTGGATTGGAATGTCGAAAGGAGGAGCTAAAGTTGCTAAGGAGCGACTTGTGATCTTGGATCATAATTGGGCTAATTGAGGTATAATCTTCGTTTTACTTTTGTAATTGAAGATTTCATGTTATGATAAGTTATAAGTGATCATGTGATTTGTGTTATGAAGTTTGATAAGTGACATGGATTGTAGAAGCCTAGAACCGAAAAGGACATGATTAGCCTTTTGAAATTGAAATACAATTTTGGTCGTTTATTAGAATCGTCGCATGTTTACCTACTTGAGGATTGTAGTAGTTATGTCGATTGGCTTGATATCATGTTATACTAAACCACTTGGATTAAAAAGGAATTGGAAACGATTTGTATTGTTGCCTAATTGCCGAATTGACGTTATAGTTTAGACTAGTTTGTTATCGTTTGTGGTGAGCCAATTGGGGCATTTGGTTATTCATTTGTATTAAACTACCTTATAAATTGTGGTGAGCCAATTGGGGCTGTTTGGTTATTGTATTCGGCCTTGAAAAGGTGGCAAAGTTAGTAAAAACAAAGGAAGTCTTTGTCCGATTTTCCGTAGAATTTAGTGACTTGCACTTGGAATATTCTACGTTTGAAACTAGAAGTTAATAGGCGTACTATGGTCATTATAGGTTGGCATACTACGTGCGCGATTGGACTTAGCAAGTGGATTAAACCAAGAGGTATGTGGAATTTTCTTATCTCTTGAGCATGATTAAGTTGTAAATGTATAGTACGGTAGACGTCTGAGATTTTGACAATCTAGTCTATTTGATATCCTTGGCTTATTTTAAGAATGCCCAAGTTGTTTGAGTTAGAATTAACTCACTTGTTTAATTATTAAGGATATCTTGGTTTTCAAAAGTTAAGAGACTTTAAGTATGTTGAAAGTATTTTGATACTTGTTCTGTTGGAAAGTTTAAGTCTCTTGGTTAAAAAGAAGTATGTAAGTTGCTAATGTATAAAGCTAGTATAACGGCTTTATGGGAAGTTGGTTATAATAGCTTTATGGAAAGTTAATAAGAGAATGGTTTACTCTTAAGTAATTTAAGCATGTTAAGGGACTTGAAGAGTTTTAAAGAATGTGACACTTGTTTCGTTTTAAGCGTATAAGTCCTTGGATAGGAAATTGTACTTGACTTAGGTATAAAGTGAATATAACGACTTTATGGGGAGTTGGTTATATTGGCTTTATGGAAAGATAAATGGCTTGATTTATTTGAAAGGCAATTTGATTTAAAGGCATCAATTGCCTAAGGCTTTTACGAGAGAAGAAGTCACTTGATTTAGAAGCCTAATTTTATTTCTAAAAGTATTGTGACTTGTCTTGAAAAAGAAATTGTAACTTGATACTACGGTTATTAGTATCTTGGATGTTTTATAATGAAATGAGTCATTTTGAAAGAATAGAAGTACGTAGTACTTTGGGTTAAATTCCCGGATTTTTATAAAGAACATGTTAGTGCCTTAAGTAAACTAAAATGAGAGTGTATATGAAACAGAATAATAAGAAGTTAGGGGATTGCTTAACTTGCTTATATATTGTATGATAAGCCGGTAGTGCTTATGTTATGTGTGATAGCCGGATTTGTGCTAGTAGTTCAGTAATAATTGCGGGGTCATTCCCCGGGTTTGTGGCATTGCATATTTCCGTGGATTTGCTACCCACGATGCGAGGAATACCTCATGCGAGTCCGTAGGGCTTATGCGGGTGAAATAGTCCCATGCGGGCGGGTCCAGCCTATTCGAGGAATACCTCATGCGAGTCCGTAAAGGCTTATGCGGGTGAAATAGTCCCATGCGAGGAATACCTCATGCGGGTCCACGCGATCTATGCGGGTGAAATAGTCCCAGTAATAGGATTGCTTAATGATACTTGTTATACCCCGTATTTCCAGAGTATGTACGTATGGACGTACGTACGAAATTTGAGCCTTAAGTTAGGCATTGGATTCGAAATTTGGGCACAAGTGCCGATTAGAGTCGTTTTCTGACGAAACGTTTCCACAGCTTACGTTGGAAAAATTCCGGCTATGTCATTTAGTATTTTTGCGGATTTTTCCGAGCGACGGAACATTTTTGGACCAACGGGAGGTGACACTTGTCACCTCATTGACGGCAAAGAGGAGGCTTGGCCTTGGCGATTAGTCCCTCCTTTGTGCCTTGCTTTGTGGCTTGTTTTGTGGAGTGTTTTGTGGAGTGTTTTGTGGGTGCACTTGGCTTGATCTTGGCCTTACACTTGCCTTGCACATGGCTTGATCTTGGCCATTGGTTGGCCTTTGGTTTTGCTATAAATACCCCCTCTCTTTGAAGACTTCTTCATCCACTCTTCACTTGCCTAAGTCTTGAGAACCCCTCCCCTCCCTCTTGTTGACTCTCGTCCAAGAGCCCCTCTCCCCCTTGTGAAGGCCTTTTGGCCGAAACCTTCCCCCTGTGTGAGCCTAAAGCCGAGAACACCCCCCCCTCCCTTAGGGTGTTGTTCTCGTGTGGTACCACTTTTGTGGTATTGAAATACTCCTCCAAGTATTGTTATAATGCCCAAAATACCTTAATTATACCTTGTAGTATTCCAAAGTTACCTCGATACGTAGAGTCCGGAAATACTACCTTTTGTCCTTTTAGTCTCAAACCGAAACCCTAAGGAAACCTTCACTGTTGGTTGAAGTTTTGGAGTAGAAGTTGGTTAGAACTTCTAAGGGTTGTTTGGAGCGGATTGGAGCACTCGGAGTTGGAGCTAAACCTTGCTCAGGAGCGACTTTAAACTCGGATAATTTTTGGGCTTATCGAGGTAAATATCTTGTCCCCCTATTGTAATTGGAAATTACATAAGTGTTGAATATATAGTATTATGGCAATGTCTTTTGACTTAAGCCTGAAGAATGAAGAATTGAACAGTAATCACATAGTAGGATAATAAAGAGAAGAACTGACGTAATTACCTAGGGTTGTATTCTGATGAACTTATGTAGCATTACTGTGTAGTAGAATTGTACGCGTCCAGTTAGACGTGTTAACCCCCCCCCTGGTTGGCTTGGTAGCCGACCTCGATAGAGGAGGAGATTTACGCTGTTGCGGGGGGGGAGGTGCTGCCGAATTTTCTGTAGAATATGGAACGATGAGATCTAGATGTTAATAAGCGCCTTGTGGCCTTATAGGTTGAAGTACTACGTGTGGTGCGATCTACGTGGCTTAAGGAGTAGCCGACGGTTTGAAGTACTTGGAGCGTTTTGCTAGTAGTCGGCACTCGTCGCGAGGTATGTGAACCTCTTCCTATCTCTTCCAGCATGATATGTGTGAACTATGTAGTACGGTAGACGTACATGTGTTAGCTGTGTTTGATTGTTTTTAAAACATAAAGTGTTATAACGGCTTTATGGGAAGTTGGTTATAACAGCTTTATGTAGGTAAGAAAATACTTTGTGGTTTTAAAAGGTAACTGATGTGAATTATAACTGGCTAGTTATAATAAAGAACTTGATGTATTTCAAAAGATTTCTAAATCGTTTTGAAGGGAGAGTAACACTTGGTTTTAAAGGTTTTAAAAAGAGTTATACTAGCTTGATGGGGAGTTAGGTATAATGTCTTAAGAAAGGTAAAGAAAATGGTTTACTGATGTTAGAAGTTAAGAGACTTGATCTTATAAGATAAGAGACTTAACTTATTTGTTTTAATGTGGATGTTTGTGTGAAACCTCATTCGTGAGTAATGAGTACTTGGTTTTATTTAAAGGATAATGTTTCTTGATTTGAAATCAGAATGTGTATCGACAGACCACTGCAGCGTTAATAAAAGAAAACGTATTGAATAATGATGAATTGTATTAAAACCAGTAGAAACCTCCATCTGCATAGAAACTAAGATGAGACAAAATGATATTACATTTTCTAGATCATGGCTGCTGTAATAAGAATGTTGTAAACAAGAATAACCTACTCTCACGTGAGACATATATTACTCAATTGTTCTAAAAGGAATCAGTGATTAAGTTTATGAACTATGAGACCATTTGAAAATGAGAAGTTTGAGTAATTGAAACTAGGCAAAGCGGAACTTAGGAAAAGAATGTTGTTACTTCATTTTTAAAAGGAATTTGGGATGGTAATTAAAAAACTACGGTAATCGGGTGACTTTGAAAAGAAATGAATATCTTTTAAAGAATTTAACGTCACGTAGTACTTTAGGAGTTGAAACCGGACTTTGGCATAAAAATGAAGGTACTTTGAGTGATGTGAAACTTGCCTATGCTTGTTGTGGTGAAACATTCCTATGCTTGTTGTTGTGAAACTTGCCTATGCTTGTGATGATAGCCTTTGTTGTGCAAGTGTGGTGTTTACGTATTCTGGCGTCTCGATAGAGGGCGGTTGGTAGTTGAGGTTTCTTCGCTCGGCTGGGTATCCGGTGGTCGGCTCTCGTGCTTGCCGTCTCGTGGTGATTCGGCCTTGGTATCGGTAGTCACCGCACTTGCCCCGTTCGATATAGTGACGAAGTTTCGTGATCTGACCTTGGTCCACAGTGGTCACCCTCGTGCTTGCCCGGTCGGTGCGTGGCCGGCCTTGTATCCGGTGGTCGGCTCTCGCACTTGCCGTGACGGCCGTGTTTTGGTTGCATTGTATTATTGGTACGATCGGATCTCGTAGTTATACTTGTCTCATGCGGTTTTATAACACGTGGGACATGGTGTTCATGTATAATCCTTGGTATTGTTATATCATAAAGCTGCCGGTGAGGAAGAAATTCCACGCACGAGTGATAATTTGGAGGCGTGAGTCCACTGTCTTGATATCGGTTATATGTTATATCGTAGTTTGGTCATCATACATGTCTCCCGCTTTATATAGACTATTATGATTTCATTTCTGATGTTCTGATTTCACATACTTGGTACCTGTTGTACTGACCTCCTTCGGGGGGCTGCGTTCAATCCGCACGTAAAAGGTACATAGGCTGTCGAACCCCGCATTTAGGATCACCATTAAGCGTATTGGAAAGCTACCTTCCTTCCGAGGCTTATCCTTTTGTATGTTACCACAGTGCGTAGATGCTTATACATTCGGGGTATGGCGGGCGTCCCGTCATAGTTGTTGTAAATCTTAAGTGCATGCTTTGTTGTAGGCGGGGTTGTAAAAGGATTAAAGCGTTGGGTTTTATGTATATCAAGGCAAAGCTGTTTTGGTTGGCTGTTTATTTATTATATCTCTTGTTTCATGATTCATGTTTTATTTTTCCATTGGTTTTCTCGATGTTGTATCACTAGGGTGCGGGTAAGGCACGATGCGGGCGAGGTTGGGCGTTACAAAGTGGTATCGAGCGATTAATCCTCGGAAAGTGTCTACTGACCGTGTCTAGTAAGTGCGGATTATCGGTGTGTTGTGCACCACATCTATAATCGTGAGGCTATAGGACATTTAGGATTGGTTTCCATTCTTCTCATTACGAGATCGTGCCTTAGAGGCGTGTGATAAGATTGGACCCTCGACGTGTTTCGTTTTACGATTATGCCTGCGAAGGCAACCGGGCCCGAAGGGCAAAGCGTGAAGGATCTGCGAGTAAAGCAGCGGCGAGACCACGATACACGAGCCTCGATCCGCGATGCAGGCGGAGAGATGAGTTACAAGTGGGCCCGATTAATGGCGGGGTTGTGGCCGAACTTGAGGATAAATGGGCCGACGCGGTTCGATAGCACCGATGGTTCACCTAGATCCGATAGTTCGAGGCTACGGGATTTTACGAGTTGTAGGCGCGAGTTTTATGGGTCGAGGCACGAGGATGATCGCAGGAGTTCATCCGCCCGATTCTGCGGATCATGAGTGATCAAGGCATCGAAGATCAGTCGGTGGCCACAGGTTCACATCAATGCGTGATACCGCGATCAGGTTTGATTCTTGGGAGCTGTCGGGGAGAGCATGCACTTCCGGTATGGAGCAGTTCTCGAGGCCTTTCTTGCACATTTCTTGCCTCCCGGATGAGGAGGGCTCGGGCGAGCATTTTTGGTGTTGCGGCGAGCGGGCGTGCGGTTCGGAGTACAATGTGAGTTCGACTCATTGGCGTCGTCCGCGTTAGTAGCTAGTATGGAGGATCGAGTGCACCGATATGTTCTGAGGCTCGATGATTGCCTTGCGAGAGTTGTTCGTGTAGCTCTTCACCGCATGGACATGCCGCACGCAGCGTATACACTTGGATGTGAGGCGGATAAATCGGCGGAATGACCAAAGTCAGCGAAGAGGGCGAGCAGCGAGGTCCTTTGGTGACTTTCGAGGCGGACCGCCTCAGGCGAACTAGTTATGTACCTCCGTCGATGCAGTGGTCCTCCCGACTTTCGGGACGCCGGGATATTCGGGAGGCGGTCGGGGCTCCGTGTTTCAGATTTTCGGGAGGCGAGTGCTCGCGGATGAGGTTGCCCTTGTCTCGGTGTGGCGTTGTGGAAAGCTTCATAAGGGAGAGTGTCGTACTAACTCGGAGATTGTTATTTTTGCGTAGCGGGGCCATCGGCAGAAGACTGTCCAGGCCGAGTATGCACCGTAGGATAGCATGGACTACTTAGGCGATTGCGGGTTCTTCACCTTCCGTAGCGAGCAGATGTTCGTACCGGAAGGCCGGTAGAGGTCGCGGTGAGAGTTCCCGATTTTAGCGGTCCTTGAACCGCTAGTTTGGTATATCCTTAACCTCAGAGTTTTGTTGTATTGATGTTGTTGATGTGTTTAATGTTATGTTTGGATAGCTTTGTGCTAAAAATGTGATTTAGAAACTCAGTTAGTGAAAAGGGTAAGTCACCAGGTAGTGTGAGATGGAAGTGGTAGCTTTCATGATGTGAAATAGTAAGATTGTTCGGATCGGGAACAAGAGTTGGCGCGGTTGGGGTCGGGTTGAGGACCATTTGCGGTCAACCGTAACCGTTTGGGGTGGGGTCATTAGGTGGTCCCGGTGGTAAGTCACGAGGTGCTAGGCCCAGTTTAGATGACCATCGTATGAGTTCGTGGATGCGTTCGATCGAATCAGTTCGTGAAGGCGGGAATGGCCTTAGGGAAATCGAGGTTAGGAGATGACCAAGTTTGGAGGTAGTGACTCGAGGGTTGGAAACGAGCGTTAGTGAAGTGTGGTACGGATACTAGAACGAGTTCGAGTGTTCGTGACGAGTACTACGAGAAAGGAGAAGTGAGCGTGTGTTTTGTGGCGGTGTGGCATGATTATTTTTAAATGCGTATAGCGGTGAAGACTATCGGCGCTGTTTGTTTTGAGACCTAGAAGGAACATTCGGGCGAATGTTTCTAAGGAAGAATGTTATACCGTATTTCAGTATATGCGTATGGGCGTGCGTCAAATTTGAGCCTTAAGTTAGGCATTGGATTCGAAATTTGGGCACAAGTGCGATTAGAGTCGTTTTTCGGCGAAAGCGTTTCCTGACTACGTTGGAAAAATTCCGGCTATGTCATTTAGTATTTTTGCGGATTTTTAGGCGGCTAGGAACATTTTTGGACCAACGGGAGGGTGACACTTGTCACCCTCATTGACGCAAAGAGGAGGCTTGGCCTTGGCGATTGGTCCCTCCTTTGTGCCTTGCTTTGTGGCTTGTTTTGTGGAGTGTTTTGTGGAGTGTTTTGTGGGTGCACTTGGCTTGATCTTGGCCTTACACTTGCCTTGCACATGGCTTGATCTTGGCCATTGGTTGGCCTTTGGTTTTGCTATAAATACCCCCTCTCTTTGAAGACTTCTTCATCCACTCTTCACTTGCCTAAGTCTTGAGAACCCCTCCCCTCCCTCTTGTTGACTCTCGTCCAAGAGCCCCTCTCCCCCTTGTGAAGGCCTTTTGGCCGAAACCTTCCCTTTTTGTGAGCCTAAAGCCGAGAACACCCCCCCCTCCCTTAGGGTGTTGTTCTCGTGTGGTACCCCCCCTTTTGTGGTATTGAAATACTCCTCCAAGTATTGTTATAATGCCCAAAATACCTTAGCCTTATACCTTGTAGTATTCCAAAGTTACCTCTATACGTAGAGTCCGAAAATACTACCTTTTGTCCTTTTAGTCTCAAACCGAAACCCTAAGGAAACCTTCACTGTTGGTTGAAGTTTTGGAGTAGAAGTTGGTTAGAACTTCTAAGGGTTGTTTGGAGCGGATTGGAGCACTCGGAGTTGGAGCTAAACCTTGCTCAGGAGCGACTTTAAACTCGGATAATTTTGGGCTTATCGAGGTAAATATCTTGTCCCTATTGTAATTGGAAATTACATAAGTGTTGAATATATAGTATTATGGCAATGTCTTTTGACTTAAGCACAAGAATGAAGAATTGAGCAGTAATCACATAGTAGGATAATAAAGAGAAGAAGCTGAGCGTAATTACCTAGGGTTGTATTCTGATGACTTATGTAGCATTCTTGTGTAGTAGAATATGCAGCGTCCGGTTAGGCGTGTTAACCCCCTGGTTGGCTTGGTAGGACCTCGATAGAGGAGGAGATTTACTGTTGTTGCGGGGAGAGTCTTTGCCAATTTTACGTAGAATATGGAGCGATGAGATCTAGATGTTAATAAGCGCCGTGGCCTTATAGGTTGAAGTACTACGTGTGGTGCGATCTACGTGGCTTAAGGAGTAAGCGGTTTGAAGTACTTGGGCGTTTTGCTAGTAGTCGGCACTCGTCGCGAGGTATGTGAACCTCTTCCTATCTCTTCTAGCATGATATGTGTGAACTATGTAGTGCGGTGACGCGTACGTGTTAATCTGTGTTTGATTGTTCTTAAAACATAAAGTGTTATAACGGCTTTATGGGAAGTTGGTTATAACGACTTTATGTAGGTAAGAAAATACTTTGTGGTTTTAAAGGTAATCGATGTGAATTATAAGCGGCTAGTTATAATAAAGAACTTGATGTATTTCAAAAGATTTCTAAATCGTTTTGAAGGAGAAGTAACACTTGGTTTTAAAGGTTTTAAAAGAGTTATACTAGCTTGATGGGGAGTTAGGTATAATGTCTTAAGAAAGGTAAAGAAAATGGTTTACTGATGTTAGAAGTTAAGAGACTTGATCTTATAAGATAAGAGACTTAACTTATTTGTTTTAATGTGGATGTTTGTGTGAAACCTCATTCGTGAGTAATGAGTACTTGGTTTTATTTAAAGGATAATGTTTCTTGATTTGGAAATCGAATGTGTATCGACAGCACCACTGCAGCGTTAATAAAAGAAAACGTATTGAATAATGATGAATTGTATTAAAACCAGTAGAAACCTCCATCTGCATAGAAACTAAGATGAGACAAAATGATATTACATGTTCTCGATCATGGCTGCTGTAATAAGAATGTTGTAAACCAGAATCACCTACGCTCACGTGCGACATATAGTACTCACTTGTTCTCAACAGGACTCAAGTGAGTAAGTGTATGAACTCTGAAACCATTTGAAAATGAGAAGCTTGAGTAATTGAAACTAGGCAAGCGGAACTTAGGAAAAGAATGTTGTTACTTGATTTTGAAAAGGAATGTGGGTTGGTCATTCTAATACTACGGTATCGGGTGACTTTGATAAGTAATGGATATCTTTTAAAGAATTTAACGTCGTAGTACTTTAGGAGTTGAAACCGGACTTTGGCATAAAATGAAGGTACTGTGAGTGATGTGAAACTTGCCTATGCTTGTTGTGGTGAAACATTCCTATGCTTGTTGTTGTGAAACTTGCCTATGCTTGTGATGATAGCCTTTGTTGTGCAAGTGTGGTGTTTTACGTATTCTGCGTCTCGATAGAGGGCGGTTGGTAGTTGAGGTTTCTTCTTGTTCGGCTGGGTATCCGGTGGTGGCTCTCGTGCTTGCCGCCTCGTGGTGATTCGGCCTTGGTATCGGTAGTCGACCCTCGCACTTGCCCGTTCGTATAGTGACGAAGTTTCGTGATCTGACCTTGGTCCCGGTGGTCACCCTCGTACTTGCCCGGTCGGTGCGTGGCCGGCCTGGGTATCTGGTGGTCGGCTCTCGCACTTGCCCCGTATCGGCTTCGTGTTTTGGTTGCATTGTATTATTGGTACGATCGGATCTGGTAGTTATACTTGTCCTGTACGGTTTTTATAACACAGGTGGGACATGGTGTTCATGTATAATCCTTGGTATTGTTATATCATAAAGCTATGCGGTGAGGAAGAAATTCCACGCACGAGTGATAATTTGGAGGGCGTGAGTCCCTGTCTTGATGTATCTGGTTATATGTTATATACTGTAGTTTGGTCATCATACATGTCTCTGCTTTATATAGACTATTATGATTTCATTTACTGATATTCTGATTTCACATACTTGGTACTGTTATGCTTGACCTCCTTCTAGTGCGTTCATCTGCGAGTAAAAGGTACATCATTGTCGATCCGCTTTTAGGATCACCTTTCGTATTGGAAAGCTCCGTTCCTTGAGGCTTATCTTTTGGTATGTTACCACAGTGCAGATGCTTATACATTCGAGGTATGGCGGGGCCTGTCCGTCATAGTTGTTGTAAATCTTAAGTGCAGCTTTGTTGTGGGCAGGGTTGTAAAAGGATTAAACTGTTCGGGTTTTATGTATATACTGAAGTCAACTGTTTTGGTTGGGGTGTTTATTTATTATATCTCTTGTTTCATGATTCATGTTTTATTTTTCCGCTGGTTTTCTCTGATGTTGTATCACTAGGGTGCAGGGTAAGGCACGATACGGGCCGGGTTCGGCGTTACAATCTGCGGACAGTGGTCTGTTTGATCGTGAGCTTCCTACTTTATATTGTAAGTATACACCTATTTACTCTCATTGTTAGTAAGGCACGATGTCTTCGTTAATCGAGTATCATACATGTCTCGGTTTATTATTAGACTTATGATTTCATTCTGATGCTTTGATTTCACATATTTGGTACATGTTGTTAAGACCTCTTCGCCGGCTGCGTTCATCTGCAGTAGAGTGCAGTTGTTGATCCTCGCTCTTAGGATCACTGTCACCTGTTGAAGCTCCTCATTTCGGAGGCTTATCCTCAGTATTGTCGGTTGTTGTACATTCGTGGTATGGCGGGGCCTGTCACTTGAGTTATTATTCTTAGAGGGCTGTATCACATAGTGGATTGGGTTGTAAAGAAAAACAAAATGTATTGTTTTATTGGTATAAGTTACGGAAGGTGGCCTTATCGGCTAGCCTGTTGTTATTTTATGTTTAAGTATTTTATCAGTTGTGTATGTTCCGCTGCTTTTCTCTGATGTATGCAAAGGGTGCCTGGTAGGGCACGATCGTGAAGCAGGTGGTCGTGGTGATTCTTGAGTTATAGCGGGCGATTACGGCGCACCTTCGAGGATTTACTCTCGACCTTGAGGCCGTGGGGTATTACGGTTCTTCTATGGCGATTCAAGGCCTATGGTTAAGGGAACATGTTATGAGTGCGGTGAGACACGGCATTTCGTGAGGGAGTGTTCTAGATCCAGACAGGGCTTCAGAGTTCCGACATTCATGCCTGCAGCACTACCAGCTAGATGATGAGGACATTCTAGTAGAGAGAGTTCGCAGGCAAACAGGGGTGGTCATCAGCCTAGTAGAGGTGGTCACCAGTCAGGTAGGGGAAATATTCAGTCAGTGAGAGGAAGATCTAAGGCAGTCTGTGGTGGTCGTGAAGGCACCCAGTCTGAGGGTGGACGGGCCCATTTATATGCTTTTCCGAGTAGACCAGAAGTTGAGGCCTCCGATGCGGTTATCACAGGTATTATTTCGGTTTGTCACCGGCCAGGTTCTGTCTTATTTGATCCAAGGGTTCTACTTTCTCTTATGTGTCCACCTATTTCTCTACGGGTTTGGATATGTTGTATGATATATGTCACGACCCGACCCCGGGCCCGCGACTGGTGCCCTACTTGGGAACCCTTACAAGTATACATCAGAGATAATCAGCGGAACATACATAAACTTAACAAGAAATAAATAATAGGTTAGCCGATAAGGCTACCTTCCTGGATACATATAACTATGTAAAACCAAAAGCAGTTACCTCCTTCTTCTTTTTTCACAAAGCGACCCACAAGATATGACTACAGACCTCTAACAGTTTTGACATAACAACTGTGACGGGACAGGGCCCCTCCATACCCCTGAATGTACATAAACCTACAACCTCAGGGAACCGTACCAAAAGACAAAGCCTCCGGAGAAATGGAGCTTTCCAAGAACTGAAAAGTGATCCTAAAAGTGCGGATCATCAAGCTATGTACCTCAACCTGCGGCATGAACGCAGCCCCCCGAAGGAGGTCAGTACGAAATATGTACCAAGTATGTGAACCTAAAAATACTGTAATGAAATCATAACAGTCTATAATAAAGCTAGAGACATGTATGATAACCAAAATAATAGTACATTGTGCCTTACCGAAGTGAAAGTAATGAAAGTCAGTTTTACCTTGTACAGACTATTTCAACACATGAACAATAGTCACACCAGAGCTATGGACACAAGCCCTCAAATACCAAAGCGTGCCCGTGGAATCCCCCATCACTGCCGACAGCTATAAGTGTAAAATATAACCATGTGACGCGCCCATGGCATCCTACCTCACTGTCGGCGTACACACATACAACACATATATATATATATCCCCTACCCGCCCCGTCACTGCCGACAGCTATAAGTGTAAAATATAACCATGTGACGCGCCCGTGGCATCCTACCTCACTGTCGGTGTACACACATACAACACACACATATATATATATATATATATATATATATATATCTCATTCCCATGGAATCCCTCATCTCGGGTACATGACATCATGGATAGCTAATCCATGTGGTAATAATCGTATATAACATGCCCGTGGAATCCCTCATCTCGGGTACATGTCTTCATGGGGAGCTAGTCCATGGAGTAATAATCGTATATAACATGCCCGTGGAATCCCTCATCTCGGGTACATGTCTTCATGGGGAGCTAGTCCATGGAGTAATAATCGCATATAACATGGTCGCATGCCCCGAAATCCCTCATCGTATAAGCATGGACATGGGGTAATAAAATAAGTCCGGGAATCTAACCCGCCTCCTGGTCGCATGCCCCGGAATCCCTCATCGTATAAGCATGTCCAAGGAGTAATAAAAACAATCCAGGAATCTAACCCGCATCCTGGTCGCATGCCCCGGAATCCCACATCGGATAAGCATGTCCAAGGATTAATCACAATGGAAGCATACCCGTGGAAACCTCCGTCACTGTCGGTATGTCCAAGTAAATTCACAACAAGACAGCCGGCCCTCCATCTGAGAGTCACGGCAGCGTAAACATATAATACTTGCACTCAAGGCTATCACAAGCAAGCATAGGCAAATTCATAAAATCTTTAGACTTTCATTTTATATACTCAAGGCACTTTTCGTTTCACATAAAAATCCGGGAATTTAACCCAAGTACTACGTACTTCCATTCTTTTCAAAAGACTCATTTTCTTATAAAATCCCAAGATACTAATAACCGTAGTATCGAGTCATGTCTACATTTCAAACAAGTCACTACATTTTTAGAAATACATTTCTCGGCTTCTAAATCAAGTGACCCTTACTTTAAAACTTTAAGCAAGTGATACCTTTAAATCAAATTGCCCTTCCTTATTTCAAGTCCTTTCTTTGTTTACCTTACTAGAGAAAACCATTCTTTTAACCTTCCATAAAGTTGTTATAACCAACTTCCCATAAAGCCGTTATACTAACTTTATGCCTTAGACTAATTCATTCTTTCTTTTATAACCAAGAGACTTATACTTTCAAATCAAGTTACATAACTTTCAAAATACTTCAAGTCTCTTAACTTTAGAAATCAAGTTTCTTAACTTAGAATTTCAAGTCTCTTATCTTTAGAATGTCAAGAAATACATACTTTCCAAATCAAGTATTCTATACTTTTAAATCAAGTCATTTCTTCCTTTAAGAATCAAGTCTCATAACTTGAAAAATAAAGTTTCTTAACCTTTTAAGGATTCAAGGTTCGTAGTCTTAAAACTTCATAACGTAAACTCTTTAAATTAAGTAACATATACTTTTATACGTTGTGAATAGGTTGTACTTGTTTATAACGATCTTATTAAAGCAGCCATGATCTAGAAAATATAATACAATTTTGTCTTATCTTAGTTTCTATGCAGATGGAGAATTCTACTCATTTTAATATAATTGATTGTCGATACATTTTCTTTTATTAATGCTGCAATGGCTTGTTCGATACTTATTCTCATTCGTGCGGTAAATTAGCAAAGTCAACTCGACTCCAAATATGTTACACCCCGTATCTTCAGGACATGCTTTAAGAACGTACGTAAGAACTCACAGTTTTAAGATTTGAGATTTGTAAAAATTTACCGGAATTATGAAATTGTCGAAAAACGTATTATTGTGACGAATGGGAGGGCGACACGTGTCACCCCCCCCCCCCCTTATTGATGCTTGGACGAATTGAGCAAGGGCAAGAGGGTCATTGGACCTTTGTTAGCAAGACAAGTCTTGCAAGTAGGGAGCTTGAGAATTTTGACTAAGTCAAAGGGTCCACTAGTCTTGATATTTAATAAGACTTCATCCAAACCACCCATTTGGTTGCATCTTGACCCTCCATGTCCCTATATAATACTACTAGTAGTAAGAGAGAGCCCAACACTTAGAAAAAATTTCAAGAATTTCAAGAACACTCATATGGTGCTCTCGGGATTGGGTTCAACATGGGAGAAAAAAATTTGTTTGTTGTCCAATAATCTTCCCACTTTAAACCAAGGTTCTTGAGTGTATTGTAAGCATATCTCAATAGAAAAATCTCGGAAAAAGATAGTTTTCGGGTTAGTCGCAAAGTGAAAACCTAGTTGCTTTCTAGGTTTTGGATTGGAAGTTTGAAGGAAAGTTGTTGGTACGGTTCTAAGGGTCTCAAGTAGCGGATTGAAGTGTCTTGAAGAGTCTCTAAGTTGCTAAGGAGCGACTTCGGATTTGGAGTTGGATTAAGATTCGTTGAGGTATAATCTTGTCTCTTAAAAAGTATTACAAGATTATATATATTGTTGTTAGCTTTGCATGTTGCTAGCATGAAGTTTATATGTTGAAGTTTGATAAGTATTATGGATTGATTGTAGTCTTAAATCCGAAATGTCATTTAAGCCTTGTGAAGTTGGATTACAAATTGGTCGTTTATTAGAATCGTCGCATGATTACTTACTTGAAGATTATAGTAGTTATAATCAATTGCGACTTGATATCATATTATACTAACAATTTGGATTGAAATGGAAATTGGATAAGAATTGGTATTGTGGTACTCAATATGGCCGAAATTGGACTAGTAGTTGTGTTAGTTTGATATCTATTGTGGGGCGGAATTTTACATGTCTAGTAGGCGTGTAATCCCCTATTGTTGATTGCATTGTTTGGGCCTTAAATGTAGCGTGTTTGGTTATTGTATTCGACCTTGAAAAAGGTGGCAAAGTAAGTAGAAACAAAGGAGGTGCTGTCCGATTTTCCGTAGAATTTAGTGACTTAGCACTTAGAATATTCTACGTTTGAAGTAAGAGATTAATGGACGTATTGTGACCATTATAGGTTGAAGTACTAAGTATAGCGTATCCTACTTGAAGGATGGAATAGCTATCAAGGTTGAAGTACTTTGGGGCATTTTGCTACTTGTCGATAATCGTCGCGAGGTATGTGAACCTCTTCCTTCCTTTGGCATGATTCTATGTATGAAATATAACTGTGGTATCATTTCATGTTTCCTTCTACTCTTAGAAGTTAAGAGGTAGTTGTGTGATTTACTCTATGTAGAACTTTTCCTATCTTTTGAGCATGACTAGTTGCACGTATGTAGTACGGTAGACGTACAACACCTTGATATCCTTTACTAGTTTTATGAATAGCCTAGACGGGTGAGTTAGGAGATTAACTCACTTATTTGAAAGAATAAAGGATGTCTTAAGCTTTATTAAGTTAAGGGACTTGAAGAGTTTTAAAGTATGTGATACTTGTTCCGTTTTAAACATATAAGTCCCTTGGATAGGAAATTATATTTTTGGCTAAGATATAAAGTGAATATAACGACTTTATGTGAAGTTGGTTATATTTGCTTTATGGAAAGATAAATGACTTGATTTAATGAAAAGGCAACTTGATTTTAAGGCATCAATTGCCTAAGGTTTTATAAAAAGAGTCACTTGATTTCTAAAGGTTAAGAGACTAATTGCACTTTGAAAGTTAAGAGGATTGATTCGAAAATATATAATACTTGGTTTTAAAAAAAAAGTATAAGTCTCTTGGTTGTAAAAGGAATGGGTTTGTCTAAAACCATAAAGGGTTATAACGGCTTTATGGGAAGTTGGTTATAACGGCTTTATGAGAGGTTAAGAGAATGGTTTTTCTCTAATAAAGTAATCAAAGAAATAACTTGAATTAAGGAAGGGCAATTTGATTTAAGTGTATCACTTGCTTAAAGCTTTAAGGTAAGGGTCACTTGATTTAGAAGCCGAGAAATGTATTTCTAAAGTATAGTGACTTATGTGAAATGTACACAAGCCTTGATACTACGGGTGTTAGTATCTTGGGGTTTTATATGAAAAGGAATCTTTTGATAGAATGTAAGCACGTATTACTTGGGGTTAAATTCCCGGATTTTTATGTGTGAAACGAAAGTGCCATGAGTTTATAAAAATGGAAGTCTAAAGGTTTAATGAACTTGCCTAGGTTTGCTTGTGATAGCTTTGAGTGCAAGTATTATATGTCTACGTTGTCGTGTCTCTCAGTTGGAGGGCCGGCTGGCTGGTTGTAAGTTTACTTGGACGTACCGACAGTGATGTGGGATTCCACGGGTATGCTTCCATTATGATTGATCCTTGGACATGCTTATACGATGTGGGATTCCGGGGCATGTGACCAGGATGCGGGTTAGATGCCCGGACATTTTATTGAACGTACCGGCAGTGACGGGGGATTCCACGGGTATGCTTCCATTGTGATTGATCTTGGCCATGCTTATACGATGAGGGATGCCGGGGCATGCAGCCAGGATGCGGGTTAGATGCCCGCGTGTTTTATTACTCCATGGCCATGCTTATACGATGTGGGATTCCGGGGCATGCGACCATGTTATATTTTACTCCATGGGCTAGCTCCCCATGAAGACATGTACCCACGATGAGGGATTCCGGGGGCATGTTATATTATTACTCCATGGGCTAGCTCCCCATGAAGACATGCACCTACGATGAGGGATGCCGAGGGCACGTTATGGCCATGCTTATACGATGTGGGATTCCGGGGCATGCGGCCGCGTTATATATATATATATATATATATATATGTTGTGTATGTGTACGCCGACAGTGAGGTGGGATGCCACGGGCGCGTCACATGGTTATATGTTACACCTACGGCTGCCGGCAGTGATGTGGGATTCCACGGGCAACAGATATATATATATGTGTTGTGTATGTGTACGCCGACAGTGAGGTGGGATGCCACGGGCGCGTCACATGGTTATATTTTACACTTATAGCTGTCGGCAGTGATGGGGGATTCCACGGGCACGCTTTGATATTTGTGTGACTTGATCGCGTCCCAGATTGGGTCGGGTAGTATATGCGTGCCTCCATAAGGGGTCGGATTATGTTATGAAAGATAAGTAAGTTATATGGTAATGAACTTAATGACTTTTCCTAATCATGTACATAAGAATGTGACTATAACTTTTATTGAAAATGGGAAAAGATAATAAGGTACGATTAAGTTCATAAGTGGTAATGACACGGCAGGATCTGGTATGTATTTTTTATACTTGTCCCTGTCATTCTTTTGTACAGTTATGATCTGTTTACTGTACGTTATTTTTGTTCCATATTCGGTACCTGTTGTCGAATTTCCCTTCGGGCCGTTCATGCCCGCAGGTTTTAGGTACCCAGGTTGGTGATCCTTGCTCTTAGGATCTCGGTTCAGTTTTTGGGAAAAAGCTCCATTTGCTCCGGAGGCTTATCTCTTGGTACGGTTTCCCCTGAGGTTGTAGATTCATGTGTATTCAGGGGTATGGCGGGGCCCTGTCCCGCCACAGTTGGTATGTTAAAACTCTTAGAGGTCTGTAGTCACATATTGTGGGTCAATTTGTAAAGGAAAAGAGGCAACTGCTTCGTTTACGTATTTACTATCCAGGGGGGTAGCCTTATCGGCTAACCTGTTGATTTTATCTTTGATGATTTATTTATAAGTTTCATGTATGTTCCGCTGATTATCTCTGATGTATACCTGTAAGGGTGCCCAGGTAGGGCACCAGTCGCGGGCCCGGGGTCGGGTCGTGACAAAATACTTCCTAACGACTCTTAGCAATATCCCCCATAAGACTTGGTAAGAACTTAGGATAAATTTAGACATAACTTTCACGTAGAGTAAATCAACATACATACCTCTTAACTTCTAAGAGTAGAAGGAATCATGAAATAACACCACATGTATATTTCATACATAGAATCATGCCCAAAAGGAGGAAGAGGTTCACATACCTCGCGACGATTATCGACAAGTAGCAAAATGCTCCAAAGTACTTCAACCTTGAGCTATTCCATCCTTTAAGTAGAATACGCTACTTGTAGTACTTCAACCTATATAAATCATAACATGTCTATCAACTCCTCGCTTATTAACGTAGAAACATACTAAGTGCTAGGTCTCTAATTCTACGGAAAATCGGGCAGCACTTCCTTTGTTTCTACGTACTTTTCCACCTTTTTCAAGGCCCGAAAATCAATAACCAAACGCCACATTTAAGGCCCAACAATTCAGCAAATACAAAGGGGATTACACGCCTAATAGGACGTGTAAAATTCTGCCCCACAATCAATACCAACTAGTTCCATATTCAAAGCCATTCTCGGCTAACTTGTACAACAACAAAAGTCCTTTCCAATTCTTTTTCAATCCAAGTTCTTAGGTCTAACATGTTATATAGTCATAAACAACTTTAACAACTATAATTCCTTCTTTATATAACATGTGACGACTTAAACTAATAATCAAATTGAATTGTAATCTCAAAGGCTAAACATGCTAGTTTCGGATTAGGGTTCCAATAGCCAATACACTTATCAACTTCATACTATATACCTCATGCTTGCTAATATCCATAGCTACAACAATAATTAATCTTTATTACTAAAACGACAAGATTGTTACCTTTATAAGCCCTTATAAATTCCAAGATTCAAAGTCGCTCCTTAGCAATTCTTAGCTCCTTTCCTTTACGCTCCAATCCGCTATTTGAAGCCTTTAGAAGTTCACAACCAACTTCAATTCCATTTCCAATCCAAAACTATGAAAACGACTTAGGTTTTCGCCTTGCGACTAACGTGAAAACGTCGTTTTTCCGGGATCTTTCTATTGAGATATCCTTACAATACCCCTAGGAACCTTGGGTTAAAGTCTTGTGAATTATAATCCACATTTGCAAAAAAATTCTCTCAAAAATTATACTTGGCCGAGAGCACTCTAATGAGAACCTAAAGTTTTCTCAATTTTTCTAAGTGTTGAAGACAAGTCTTGCTACTAGTGTAGTATATATAACACAATGGAGGGTTTAGATTATAACATATGTGTGGCTAGGATGAAGAGTAATTAATGATCTATACAAGTGGCAAGTTGACTTGGTCAATATACTCAAGCTTTGCAAGACTTGTTCATCTACATAGGTCAATGACCATACTACCCTTGTCAATTTCGTCCAAGACCATGTGGGGGGGGTGCCACGTGTCGCCCTCCCATTCGTTCATAAAATTTCGTAACCCTCGTTGGCCCCACAAAACGTAAAATTCCTCGGGTGGGGCCCCACGTGACCAAATCCGTAAAAATAAATTTCCATAATGATAATACATTCCATATTCCTCAAATAATGCATTTTGAGAATCTAATTCTCACCAACGAACATTTTTCCTTTCCGACGTTCGGAAGATTTTCCGTCGGAAAAACAATTCTTTCTTTCGTACCAATTTTCAAGTCTTGTGTTCTCGCGTCTATTCTCTTATTCATGTCCTGGAATTACGGGGTGTAACATTCTTCCCCCTTAGAAACATTCGTCCCCGAATGTTTTTTCAAAGTCCATTCTAATTAGATAGTGACATTGTCACGACCCGACCCCGGGCCCGCGACTGGTGCCCTACCTGGGCACCCTTTGTTACACCCCGTAACTCCAGGTCATGTTTAAGAGAATGTACGTAAGGAACTCAAGACTTGAAAAGGGTACGAAAGGAAGAATTGTTTTTCCGACGGAAAATCTTCCAAACGTCGGAAAGGAAAAATGTTCGTTGAAGAGAATTGGATTCTCAAAATGCATTAATTGAGGATTATGGAATGTATTATCATTATGGAAATTTATTTGTGCGGATTTGGTCATGTGGGGCCCACCCGAGAAATTTTATGGTTTTGTGGGGCCCACGAGGGTTACAGAATTTTATGGACGAATGGGAGGGCGACACGTGGCACCCCTCCCACATGGCTTGGTCGAATTAATGCAAGGGTAAAAGGGTCATTTGACCATTATGGATGATAAGTCTTGTAGCTTGATTTTGTTGACTTGTCAAAGGGCCACATGGGCTTGATCCTAGTGAAACTCATCTTAGCCACCCATTTGTTTAAGTCTTGACCCTCCATAGTGTTATAAATACATACTAGTAGCAAGACTTGGCATTTTTACACTTAGAAAAATTAGAGAACACCTTGTTCTTCATTTGTTGCTCTCGGGTTCATGAGCATTCCCACACAAAAAAATTTAGTTTGTGGTTCTTTAGCCACAAGACTTTAACCCAGGTCCCTAAGGGTATTGTAAGTATATCTCAATAGAAAGATTTCGGAAAAACGGCGTTTTCACGTTAGTCGCAAGGCGGAAACTTAAGGAGTTCTTCAACTTTGAAGTTGGAACTTGAAGATGAGTTCTTCATAGGCTTCTAAGGAGTGCTTGGAGTGGATTGGAACATAAAGAAAGGAGCTAAGAATTGCTAAGGAGCGACTTTGAATCTTGGAAAGATTAAGGGCTTGTAAAGGTATAATTCTTGTCGTTTTGGTAATTAAGATTACTTATTGTTGTAGCTATGGATATTAGCAAGCATGAGGTATTTAGTATGAAGTTTGATAAGTGTATTGGCTATTAGAACTCTAATCCGAAAACTAGTATGTTTAGCCCTTGAGATTTCAATTCAATTGGATTATTAGTTTAATCGTCACATGTTATATAAGGAAGGAATTATAATTGTTAAGTTGTTTATGACAATATAACATGTTGGACCTAAGAAGTTGGATTGAAAAGGAAATTGGATAAGAATTGGTGTTGTTGTATCTCAAGTTGCCGGATTTACACTTGTAGTTGTATTAGTTTGATATCAATTGTGGGGCGGAATTTTACACGTCCTGTTAAGGCGTGTAATCCCCTTTGGTTAGCTGAATTGTTGGGCCTTAAATGTGGCGTGTTTGGTTATTGAATTCGGCCTTGAAAAAGGTGGCAAAGTATGTAGAAACAAAGGAAGTGCTGCCCGATTTTCCGTAGAATTTAGTGACTTTGCACTTAGAGTATTCTACGTTTAAAGCTAGAGGTTTAATGGACGTATTATGGTCATTATAGGTTGAAGTACTAAGTATAGCGTATTCCACTTGAAGGATGGAATAGCTATCAAGGTTGAAGTACTTTGGAGCATTTTGCTACTTGTCGATAATCGTCGCGAGGTATGTGAACCTCTTCCTTCTTTTGACATGATTCTATGTATGGAATGTACATGTGGTATTATTTCATGTTTCCTTCTACTCTTAGAAGTTAAGAAGTATGTATGTTGATTTACTCTATGTAAATGTTATGTCTGAGTTATCCTAAGTTCTTACCAAGTCTTATGGAGGATGTTGGTAAGAGTCGTTAGGAGGTGTTTGGAGCCAAGTTGACTTGGCTAAATTACGGCACGAATGAGAATAAGTATCGAACAAGCCATTGCAGCGTTAATAAAGGAAAATGTAATGACGATAAATTATATTAAAACAAGTAGAATTCTCCATCTGCATAGAAGCTAAGATAAGACAAAATTATATTACATTTTCTAGATCATGGCTGATTTAATGAGATCGGTATAAACAAGTATAACCTATTCACACATATAAGGCATATGTTGCTTAATTTAAAGAGTTTACGTAATGAAGTGTTAAGACTATGAACTACGAAACTTGATTCTAAAAGATAAGAGACTTGAAGTATGTTGAAAGTATACGATACTTAGTTTTCGAAAGTATAAGTCTCTTGGTTAGAAAAAGAATGTATTTGCCTAAGGTATAAAGTTAGTATAACGACTTTATGGGAAGTGGGTTATAATAGCTTTATGGAAAGTTAAAAGAGTGGTTTACTCTAAGTAATGATAAATGTTTTGAAATAAAGAAAGGCAAATGGATTTAAAAGCATCAATTGCTTAAGTTTTAAGGAAAGAAGTCACTTGATTTAGCAGCCGAAAATTGTATTTCTAAAAGTGTAGTGACTTAGGTAAGGTGTAAACAAGCCTTGATACTACGGGTGTTAGTATCTTGGGGTTTTATATGAAAAGGAGTCTTTTGAAAAGTATGTAAGCACGTAGTACTTTGGGTTAAATTCCCGGATTTTTATGTGTGAAACGAAAGTGCCATGAGTTTATAAAAATGGAAGTCTAAAGGTTTAATGAACTTGCCTATGTTTGCTTGGGATAGCTTTGAGTGCAAGTATTATATGTTTACGTTGTCGTGACTCTCAGTTGGAGGGCCGGCTATCTTGTTGTAAGTTTACTTGGACGTACCGACAGTGATGTGGGATTCCACGGGTATGCTTCCATTATGATTGATCCTTGGACATGCTTATACAATGTGGGATTCCGGGGCATGTGGCCAGGATGCGGGTTAGATTCCCGGATTTGTTTTATTACCCATGGCCATGCTTATACGATGAGGGATTCCGGGGCATGCGACCATGTTATGTACGACTATTACTCCATGGGCTAGCTTCCCATGAAGACATGTACCCACGATGAGGGATTCCGGGGGCATGTTATATTATTACTCCATGGGCTAGCTCCCCATGAAGACCTGCACCTACGATGAGGGATTCCGGGGGCACGTTATGGTCATGCTTATACGATGAGGGATTCCGGGGCATGCAGCCACGTTATATATATATATATGTGTGTTTCATATGTGTACGCCGATAGTGAGGTAGGATGCCACGGGCGCGTCACATGGTTATATGTTACACCTACGGCTGTCGACAATGATGTGGGATTCCACGGGCAGGAGATATATATATGTATTGTGTATGTGTACGCCGACAGTGAGGTGGGATGCCACGGGCGCGTCACATGGTTATATTTTACACTTATGACCGCCGACGGTGATGGGGATTCCACGCACGCTTTGATATTTGTGTGATTTGATCGCGTCCCCGCATCGGCGGGTAGTATATGCGCCTCCATGTAGGCGGGATTATGTTATGAAAGATAAGTAAGTTATATGGTAATGAACTTAATGATTTCTCCTAAGTATGTACGTAAGATTTGGCTATAACTCTTAATGGAATGGAAAAGATAATGATGTGCAATTAAGTTCATGAGTGGTAATGACACGGCAGAATCTGGTATGTACTTTTTATACTTGCCCCTGTCATTCTTTTGTACAGTTATGATCTGTTTACTGTACTTATTTCCGTTCCATATTCTGCACTGTTGCATCGACCCTCTTGAGGGTGCGTCATGTCCGCAGGTTTAGGTACACAGTTGTGGATCCGCGAGCTTAGGATCCTGGTTCAGCATTTCGTGATGGCTCCAATTTTCTGGAGTTGTCATGGCTATGTATATTCAGGGGTACAGCGGGGCCTTGTCCCGTCATAGTATTTATTCAAATCTTAGAGGTCTGTATTCACATGTGGGTTGGACTGGATAGAGTTGTAATTACATTTTTGGATGGTGTAAGCCCTTTTGGGGTAATTTATATTATGGCAGCCTTATCGTTTTTGCCTTGGTTTTAAAAAAAAATGTGTTACTTATTTTCCGCAGTTGTTTTGCTGTTGTATGATTGGAAGGGTGCCCAGGTAGGGCACCAGTCGCGGCCCGGGGTCGGGTCATGACAAAAGTGGTATCAGAGCAGTTAGTCCTCGGAAAGTTTCGACAGACCGTGTCTAGTAGAGTCTTGATTATCGGTGTGTTGTGCACCACATCGATAATCAGGAGGCTGCAGGACATTTAGGATTGGTTTCCATTCTTCTCACTCTGAGATCGTGCGATAGAGTTGTGTCGTTAGGGTTGTCTCTCCCTAATGAGTTATGTTGATTGCAGTTACAAGCAAGGCAGCAGTGACCCTGGAAGGACTATGTGGATTGCATATCCAGGTTGGTAATGATTGTAGTATAGTTGGTATTGTGACATACAGCTATACAGAGCTATGCATGAGGGTCAGACGCATGTTGCCTAGAATGGTTTTAGATTACCAAGAGTTGGTAAGGACTAATTAGATACCGGGAAGGTATGAAACAGTTAAAGAATTCTCATCGAGGTCTTATGTTTTATTTTGAGATAATTGGGGAAGGATGAGCTGTCTGATAGGGCAGTGAACCCTTAAGAAGCCATGTTAAGGAATTTAATGGAATACCATGTTAATATATTAAGCTACGTGGTAGGCTTAAGAGAATTGTACGGATGAGGTCCGTATAGAGTAAGTAATGGTTGTTGTGATCAAGACGACACGATTACGGTATTATGAGAAGTTTTTGTACCCGTTTACTGGGGGACTTGTAAGGTAGGCTTGGAGCATGTAAATTGCGAGCCTAAGAATATTGATGACCGCTGAGACCTTAGATGTACAAGGTCTTCTCGGGTAGAAAGTGTTACACCCCGTATTTACAGGACATGTGTTAAGAACGTACGTATGAACTCGCAAGTGTTAAAATTTGAGACTGTAAATTTTTTTAACGGAATTATGGAATTGTCGAAAAACGTATTATTGTGACGAATGGGAGGGCGACACGTGTCACCCCCCCTTATGTTGTCTTGGACGAATTGAAGCATGGGCACAATGGTCATTTGACCTTTGGTTGGATGATTTAGTCTTGCAAGTAGTAGCATGAGTAAATTGACTAAGTCAATGACCCCACTTAGTCTTGATATTTAGCTAGAGCTCATCCAAACCACCCAATTGGTTGCATCTTAACCCTCCATGTCCCTATATTTAATACTAGTAGCAAGAGATGACTTAACACTTAGCAAAATTTCACAAAATTGAAGACTACACTAATGGTGCTCTCGGGTTCACCATGGAGAAGAAAGGAAAAATTTTCGTTGCTTGTTCTTTAAGCTCCACATTTTAAACCAAGGTTCTTGAGTGTTATGTAAGTGTATCTCAATAGAAAATCCCGAAAAAGAGTTTCCGTAGTAGTAGTCGCAAAGCAAAAACCTAGTTGTCTTTCTAGGTTTTGTTTAGAAGTTTGAAGGAAAATTGTTGGGGTTGTTCTAAGGGTCTCAAAGAGCGGATTGAGGTGTCTTGAAGAGGCTCTAGGTTGCTAAGGAGCAACTTCGGTTTTGAAGATTGGATTACAATTCGTGGAGGTATAATCTTGTTCTCTTTAAGTGTTACAAGATTATGTAATTGTTGTTAGCCTTACATTTTTACTAGCATGAAGTATATGTGTTGAAGTTTTATAAGTATTATGGATTGTTGTAGCTTAAAATCCGAAATGACATGTAAGCCATGATTAAGTTGGATTACAATTTAATCGTTGTTAGAATCGTCGCATGTAATTGACTTGAAGATTACAGTTGTTATAATCAAATGCGACTTGATATCATGTGAGGCTACCAATTTGGATTGAAATGGAAATTGGATAAGAATTGGTATTGTTGTATTCTTTATGGCCGAAAATTGGACTAGTAGTTTGTTATTCATTTGTTTTGGACTACCTTATAGATTGTGGTGAGCCAATTGGGGCTGTTTGGTTATTGTATTCGACCTTGAAAAAGGTGGCAAAGTAAGTAGAAACAAAGGAGGTGCTGTCCGATTTCCCGTAGAATTTAGTGACTTAGCACCTAGGATATTCTACGTTGAAGTAAGAGGTTAATGGACATATTGTGACCATTATAGGTTGAAGTACTTTGGAGCATTTTGCTACTTGTCGACAATCGTCGCGAGGTATGTGAACCTCTTCCTTCCTTTGGCATGATTCTATGTATGGAATATACTTGTGGTATCATTTCATGTTTCCTTCTACTCTTAGAAGTTAAGAGGTAGTTGTGTGATCTACTCTATGTAGAACTTTTCCTATCTTTGAGCATGACTAGTTGCACGTATGTAGTACGGCAGACGTATAACACCTAGATATCCTTTACTAATTTTATGAATAGCCAAGTCGGGTGAGTTAGGGGATTAACTCACTTCTTTGAAAGAATAAAGGATGTCTTGAGTTTTATTAAGTTAAGGGACTTGAAGAGTTTTAAAGTATGTGATACTTGTTCCGTTTTAAACGTATAAGTCCCTTGGATAGGAAATTGTTTTTGGCTAAGATATAAAGTGAATATAACGGCTTTATGGGAAGTTAGTTATATTTGCTTTATGGAAAGATAAATGAATTGATTTTAGTGAAAAGGCAACTTGTTTTTAAGGCATTAATTGCCTAAGGTTTTATATAAAATGAGTCACTTGTTTTCTAAAGGTTAAGAGACTAGTAGTATGTTTGAAAGGTATGAGAATTGATTTGAAAGTATTTAATACTTGGTTTCAAAAGTAGAAGTCTCTTGGTTATAAAAGGAACGTGTTGGTCTAAACCATAAAGGGTTATAACGGCTTTATGGGAAGTTGGTTATAACGGCTTTATGGAAGGTTAAGAGAATAGTTTTCTCTAATAAAGTAATCAAAGAAATAACTTGTATTAAGGAACGGCAAATTGGTTTAAAGGTACCAATTGCTTAAGGTTTTTAATAAAAGAAGTCACTTGATTTAGAAGCCGGTATTTGTATTTCTAAAAAGGTATTGTGACTTGTCTTGAAAGGTGAATAGGACTTGATACTACGGTTGTTAGTATCTTGGGGCTTTACATAGAAAGGAGTCTTTTATAAAAGAATGTACGTACGTAGTACTTTGGCTTGATAAATTGAGAATTTGTCTAAGTGTGCCTTGATAAGTACTTTGACTTGTTAAAAGAGAATTATTCTATGTATGCCTTGATTAGTACTTTGGCTTGATAAATTGAGAATTTGTCTAAGTGTGCCTTGATAAGTACTTTGACTTGTTAAAAGAGAATTATTCTATGTATGCCTTGATTAGTACTTTGGCTTGATAAATTGAGAATTTGTCTAAGTGTGCCTTGATAAGTACTTTGACTTGTTAAAAGAGAATTATTCTATGTATGCCTTGATTAGTACTTTGGCTTGATAAATTGAGAATTTGTCTAAGTGTGCCTTGATAAGTACTTTGACTTGTTAAAAGAGAATTATTCTATGTATGCCTTGATTAGTACTTTGGCTTGATAAATTGAGAATTTGTCTAAGTGTGCCTTGATAAGTACTTTGACTTGTTAAAAGAGAATTATTCTATGTATGCCTTGATTAGTACTTTGGCTTGATAAAATGAGAATTATCCTATGTGTGCCTTGATAAGTACTTTGGCTTGGTTAATTGAGAACTTGCCTATATGTGCTGGTAATAGCCTTTGAGTGCAAGTATTATGTTTTATTAAGTTGTCGCGACTCTCGGTTGAAGGGTCGGATGTCTTGTTGTAAGTTACTGGGACGTACCGACAGTGATGTGGGATTCCACGGGTATGCTTCCGTTACTTGTAGTACTTGGGTTAAATTCCCGGATTTTTATAGAAGACATGGTAGTGCTTATGTCTTGTTGATGGTCGGTCGAGATAGGGTAAGAGTATAAATGAGGGGCAAGCCCCAAGACGTTGTACCACCTTCTCCAGGGTAAGAGTATAAGTGAGGGGTAAACCCCCAAGACGCTGTACCACCTGCTTTATGTGTTGATTGTCGGCCGGTTGAGATAGGGTAAGAGTATAAATGAGGGGCAAGCCCCAAGACGTTGTACCACCTTCTCCAGGGTAAGAGTATAAATGAGGGGCAAGCCCCAAGACGTTATACCCCCTGCTTTACCACCTCCTCCAGGGTAAGAGTATAAATGAGGGGCAAGCCCCAAGACGCTATACCACCTGTTTTGATTGGTATTATGGGAGTGAGACCCATGGTTATGTTTTACACTTATAGCTGTCGACAGTGATGTGGGATTCCACGGGCAGGAGATATATGTATGTATTGTGTATGTACGCCGACAGTGAGGTGGGATGCCACGGGCGCATCACATGATTATATTTTACACTTATAGCTGGCGGAAGTGATGGGGGATTCCACGGGCACACTTTGCTATTTGTGTGACTTGATCGCGTCCCAGATTGGGCCGGGTAGTATATGTGTCCCTTTGTAATGGGCCGGACTATGTTATGAAAGATAAGTAAGTTAGATAGAGATGAACTTAATGACTTCTCCTAAGTAAGTACGTAAGATATGGCTATAACTCTTAACGGAATGTAAAAGATATTGATGTGAAATTAAGTTCATAAGTGGTAATGACACGGCAGGATCTGGTATGTATTTTTATACTTGTCCTTGTCATTCTTTTGTACAGTTATGATCTGTTTCTCAGACGTTATTTCGCTCCATATTCGCACTGTTGTTATCGACTTCTTCGGGGGGCTGCGTTCATGCCCGCAGGTTTTAGGTACCCAGGTTGGTGATCCTTGCTCTTAGGATCTCGGTTCAGTTTTGAGAGAAAGCTCCACTTGCTCCGGAGGCTTATCTCTTGGAACGGTTTTCCCTGAGGTAGAAGATTCATGTATATTCAGGGGTATGGCGGGGCCCTGTCCCGCCACAGTTGTTATTCCTAGAGGTCTGTAGTCACATATTGTGGGTCAGTTTGTAAAGGAAAGGAGGCAACTGCTTCATTTATGTATGTACGTTCAGGAAGGTAGCCCTATCGGCTAACCTGTTGTTTTATTACTGTTGTTTTTATTTTATAAGTTTCATGTATGTTCCGCTGATTTTCTCTGATGTTTACCTGTAAGGGTGCCCAGGTAGGGCACCAGTCGCGGTCCCGGGGTCGGGTCGTGACAGAAAGATTTATTATAGACCAAGAATAAGAGTTAAGTGCGATGGTGGGACGGGGTGAGGACCTATTGCGGGTCGCCCCATAGCCTGAAATAGAGTGGGATCAGTTGGTAGTAGTTCCGCTACGTGACAGGGTCACGAGGGTGCAAGGCCCAAGTCTAGCTAATTGTTTTACGGGTTCGTGGACGCGTTCCACCGGAACCAGGTCGTGAAAGCCGGAAATGGCCTTATATTGTTTTATAGAGTGACTCCAAAGATTAGAGGCCAGAATCGGTATGGAAGTTATATATGTATGCTAGTATGAGCTGGAAGTACGAAAAGAGTGCGACCAGTAAGAAAGATAGCAACCAAGTGTAAATGAGTAGAGCCTGAATCCATAAGAACCTTTCGAGGTAACTACACCCGTGAGTGTGTGGGGTGGTAGCTGAGCGGGAATATGAGATTTTCCCGGTGATGATACAGTCGTCAGACCCTAGTAGACCTAGTAGAGAGGATTATGACAGACTTTGAGGTCATTATGAGTATGGGCTAGTTGGCTTCGTGAGTGCCAAGGTTGACATCTTAGTATAAGTATTGTTATGTGGCCATGGGTGACATATGTTGTATGAAGGTTGTTGTAAAAGGAGACTATGTCGCTATCTAATTAGATTGGACTCCGAAAGAACATTCGGGGACGAATGTTTCTAAGGGGAGAAGAATGTTACACCCCGTAACTCTAGGGCATGTTTAAGAGAATGTACGTAAGGAACTCAAGACTTGAAAAGGGTACGAAAGGAAGAATTGTTTTTCCGACGGAAAATCTTCCAAACGTCGGAAAGGAAAAATGTTCGTTGAAGAGAATTGGATTCTCAAAATGCATTAATTGAGGATTATGGAATGTATTATCATTATGGAAATTTATTTGTGCGGATTTGGTCATGTGGGGCCCACCCGAGGAATTTTACGTTTTGTGGGGCCCACGAGGGTTACGGAATTTTATGGACGAATGGGAGGGCGACACGTGGCACCCCTCCCACATGGTTTGGTCGAATTAATGCAAGGGTAAAAGGGTCATTTGACCATTATGGATGATAAGTCTTGTAGCTTGATTTTGTTGACTTGTCAAAGGGCCACATGGGCTTGATCCTAGTGAAACTCATCTTAGCCACCCATTTGTTTAAGTCTTGACCCTCCATAGTGTTATAAATACATACTAGTAGCAAGACTTGGCATTTTTACACTTAGAAAAATTAGAGAACACCTTGTTCTTCATTTGTTGCTCTCGGGTTCATGAGCATTCCCACACAAAAAAATTTAGTTTGTGGTTCTTTAGCCACAAGACTTTAACCCAAGGTCCCTAAGGGTATTGTAAGTATATCTCAATAGAAAGATTTCGGAAAAACGGCGTTTTCACGTTAGTCTCAAGGCGGAAACTTAAGGAGTTCTTCAACTTTGAAGTTGGAACTTGAAGATGAGTTCTTCATAGGCTTCTAAGGAGTGCTTGGAGTGGATTGGAACATAAATAAAGGAGTTAAGAATTGCTAAGGAGCGACTTTGAATCTTGGAAAGATTAAGGGCTTGTAAAGGTATAATTCTTGTCGTTTTGGTAATTAAGATTACTTATTGTTGTAGCTATGGATATTAGCAAGCATGAGGTATTTAGTATGAAGTTTGATAAGTGTATTGGCTATTAGAACTCTAATCCGAAAACTAGTATGTTTAGCCCTTGAGATTTCAATTCAATTGGATTATTAGTTTAATCGTCACATGTTATATAAGGAAGGAATTATAATTGTTAAGTTGTTTATGACAATATAACATGTTGGACCTAAGAAGTTGGATTGAAAAGGAAATTGGATAAGAATTGGTGTTGTTGTATCTCAAGTTGCCGGATTTACACTTGTAGTTGTATTAGTTTGATATCAATTGTGGGGCGGAATTTTACACGTCCTGTTAAGGCGTGTAATCCCCTTTGGTTAGCTGAATTGTTGGTCCTTAAATGTGGCGTGTTTGGTTATTGAATTCGGCCTTGAAAAAGGTGGCAAAGTATGTAGAAACAAAGGAAGTGCTGCCCGATTTTCCGTAGAATTTAGTGACTTTGCACTTAGAGTATTCTACGTTTAAAGCTAGAGGTTTAATGGACGTATTATGGCCATTATAGGTTGAAGTACTAAGTATAGCGTATTCCACTTGAAGGATGGAATAGCTATCAAGGTTGAAGTACTTTGGAGCATTTTGCTACTTGTCGATAATCGTCGCGAGGTATGTGAACCTCTTCCTTCTTTTGACATGATTCTATGTATGGAATGTACATGTGGTATTATTTCATGTTTCCTTCTACTCTTAGAAGTTAAGAAGTATGTATGTTGATTTACTCTATGTAAATGTTATGTCTGAGTTATCCTAAGTTCTTACCAAGTCTTATGGGGGATGTTGGTAAGAGTCGTTAGGAGGTGTTTGGAGCCAAGTTGACTTGGCTAAATTACGGCACGAATGAGAATAAGTATCGAACAAGCCATTGCAGCGTTAATAAAGGAAAATGTAATGACGATAAATTATATTAAAACAAGTAGAATTCTCCATCTGCATAGAAGCTAAGATAAGACAAAATTGTATTACATTTTCTAGATCATGGCTGCTTTAATGAGATCAGTATAAACAAGTATAACCTATTCACACATATAAGGCATATGTTGCTTAATTTAAAGAGTTTACGTAATGAAGTGTTAAGACTATGAACTACGAAACTTGATTCTAAAAGATAAGAGACTTGAAGTATGTTGAAAGTATACGATACTTAGTTTTCGAAAGTATAAGTCTCTTGGTTAGAAAAAGAATGTATTTGCCTAAGGTATAAAGTTAGTATAACGACTTTATGGGAAGTGGGTTATAATAGCTTTATGGAAAGTTAAAAGAGTGGTTTACTCTAAGTAATGATAAATGTTTTGAAATAAAGAAAGGCAAATGGATTTAAAAGCATCAATTGCTTAAGTTTTAAGGAAAGAAGTCACTTGATTTAGCAGCCGAAGATTGTATTTCTAAAAGTGTAGTGACTTAGGTAAGGTGTAAACAAGCCTTGATACTACGGGTGTTAGTATCTTGGGGTTTTATATGAAAAGGAGTCTTTTGAAAAGTATGTAAGCACGTAGTACTTTGGGTTAAATTCCCGGATTTTTATGTGTAAAGGTTTAATGAACTTGCCTATGTTTGCTTGGGATAGCTTTGAGTGCAAGTATTATATGTTTACGTTGTCGTGACTCTCAGTTGGAGGGTCGGCTGTCTTGTTGTAAGTTTACTTGGACGTACCGACAGTGATGTGGGATTCCACGGGTATGCTTCCATTATGATTGATCCGTGGACATTCTTATACGATGTGGGATTCCGGGGCATGTGTCCAGGATGCGGGTTAGATTCCCGGATTTGTTTTATTACCCATGGCCATGCTTATACGATGAGGGATTTCGGGGCATGCGACCATGCTATGTACGACTATTACTCCATGGGCTAGCTCCCCATGAAGACATGTACCCACGATGAGGGATTCCGGGGGCATGTTATATTATTACTCCATGGGCTAGATCCCCATGAAGACCTGCACCTACGATGAGGGATGCCGAGGGCACGTTATGGCCATGCTTATACGATGAGGGATTCCGGGGCATGCGGCCACGTTATATATATATATATATATATATATATATATATATGTGTGTGTGTGTGTGTGTGTTGTATATGTATGCGTAAGGTGAGGTAAGATGCCAGGCGCGTCACATGGTTATATGTTACACCTACTACCGTCGCGGATGATGTGGATTCCACGGCGGGAGATATATATATGTATTGTGTATGTATGCCGACATCGAGGTGGGATTTCACGGCGCGTCACATGGTTATAAGTTACACTTATGACCGGCGATGATGGGGATTCCACGGGCACGCTTTGATATTTGTGTGATTTGATCGCGGCCCAGATTGGGTCGGGTAGTATATGCGCCCCTCCATAGAGGGCCGGATTATGTTATGAAAGATAAGTAAGTTATATGGTAATGAACTTAATGATTTCTCCTAAGTATGTACGTAAGATTTGGCTATAACTCTTAATGGAATGGAAAAGATAATGATGTGCAATTAAGTTCATGAGTGGTAATGACACGGCAGATCCGTATGTACTTTTATACTTGCCACGTCATTCTTTTGTACGATTATGATTTGTTTATCAGTACTTTATTTCCGCTCCATATTCAGCACTGTTACCGATCTTCGGGGGGCTGCGTTCATGTCCGCAGGTTTAGGTACACAGTTGTGGATCCGCGAGCTTAGGTGTTATACCCCGTATTTCCAGAGTATGTACGCGGGGACGTACGTAGAAAAGTTTGTGCCTTAAAGTGCTTGGCCGAATTTTATTTGTGCATAACACCCGGTTAGAGTCGTTTTTCGGCGAAACGTTTTCACAGCTTTCGTAGGGGAATTTCCGGCTATGTCATTTCTTATTTTTGCGGATTTTTCCGAGAGACGAAACATTTTGGACCAACAAGAGGGCGACACTTGTCACCCTCTCATTGGGACACCTTGGGCGGTAATGTAGTGGCCGAAAGTTGGCCATTGTGGTCAAGGGTTGGTAGGATATTTTTGTGTTAGTTGGCTAGTGTGCACTTGGCAAGATCTTGGCCCTACACTTGCATAGCACTTGGCAAGATCTTGGCCATTGGTTGGCCTTCACTTGACCTATAAATACCCCCCCTTTGGAAGACTTATTCATCCTAAATGTTCTAAGTCTTAGAAACCCTCCCCCTCCCTTCATGTTGTTCTCGTCCTCTCCCCCTTGTGAGGCTTAGCCGATAGTTCCTTCCCCACCCTTGGCCGAGTACCCTAGTGGGGTAGGCCGAGGGGTATACACCCCCCCCCTTGTGGTGTTGTCTCGTATATATACCCCCCTCTTGGTAGAAATACTCTCAAAAGTATTGTTATAATGCCCAAATTACCTTAGCCATATACCTTGTAGTATTCTAAGGATATACCTATACGAAAAGCCCAGAAAATACTATTATACTTCCACGATCACAAAACCAAACCCTAGGAAAATCTCCATAGTCCGTTGGAGTATTGTGTAGAAGTTGGTTAGAACTTCTAAGGGTGGTTTAGAGCGGGTTGGAGCGCTCGGAGTTGGAGCTAAACGATTGCCCAGGATCGACTTTATACTTGGATAATTATGGGCTTATTGAGGTAAATATCTTGTCCCTCTATTGTAATTGGAAATTACATATTGTTAGAATATATAGTTGAAGTATACTATATATAGAACTGAACGTAGTTATTGGCAATGTCTTTTTGACTTAAGCCTGAATAATACTTACGGCAATGTCTTGCGACTTAAGCCTGAATTTAAAGAAGATTACTGAACTGTAATTACTTAGGGCTGTATTACAGTAGACTTGTGAAGTAGTACCGTGGAGTAGAATTGTGTCACGACCCATTCCGGGGCCCGTGACTGGTGCCTTACCGGGGCACCCAAGTAGTCATACATCAGAGTAACCAGCGGAATATAAAACAAGACATGAAACAGTTTATAAAATAAGACACAGTTTATGTGAACAAACGTCGCCTTTCGGCATATATATATGAACAAGGTTTAGCAAGCATCCGACATCGCATACAACATGACTACAGACCTCTAAGGAAATATACAACTATGGCGACAGGGGCCCGCCATACCTCGATCTGTACAAACTATCTACAATACAGGGAGATCATACCAAAAGTAGAGCCTCCGGAGAAGATGGAGCTCCTGACACCAACGCAAAGAGATCCTAAGGATGCGGATCTAGCACCTGCGGCATGAACGCAGCCCCCCGAAGAGGGTCAGTACAACAGGTACCAAGTATGTGAAACTATAAAGTACTTTAAAATGAAATCAAAGTATTTAAAACCTTTTCACAAATACAATCAGTTCAATTGCACATAGTGCCATATCATAAACAATAACGATTAGAAAACCGTGAATGTGTCTAGTCTAGGCCGCGAATGATCGAAGCAAGGCCAATCGCCCATAGTATCATTCTGCGTGCCTAGTCACGGACTTCCGCATCGCATAGGTCACACACGCACCGCATGAGGTATACTCGCGTCGGGGCAGCCAACCCCAGATCCGCCTAGGCTCCCGCACCGCATAGCCTCAAAAGACCGTAGTCTCAACGGACCGCATAGAATCCGCGTCAGCTAACGCCCGAATGATCAATCTCGAGCATACCGCTGCTCGCATAGTCTCACGCACCGCATAGCCGTATAGACCAAGATCGAGGGCAAGCCTCCGGTATAAATAAGTCGGGGTAGGTGATACAATAACAAGATAACGGACTTACCGGTTAACAACGTAAGCAAAGCAAGAATGACCCCTTTACACAAGATTACAAGACACTAACACGTAGCATCATAACATGTCTACTTATCACACAATCTTACTACACTTAATGTAAATCAATACAAGGCTTTTATAAACAAACAAGTAAAGTTCCTTTTTATCTTTCTTAAGTTGTTATACCTAACTTCCCATAAAGCTAGTATAACTCTTAAGCTTTGTTTTAAAACCAAATATTTATCTTCATTAAAAATGATTCGATATTCTTTTGAAATGTTTTCGCTTCTTTGTTATTCGTGCTTAAGCCAGGCATTGCGTAAGTATTATTCAGCTTAAGTCAAAGACATTGCCGTAGTTATTATTCGATTAACACATGTACGCTCACCGTACTATATATTGTAAAATATCATGCTTTAGAAAGAATCACATACCTTCTCAAATAAAACCACCGCTAAGTGAATATGTCGCAGAGAGTCACCTATAATAGTCACGTATATCTATCAAAGACTACTCGAGGTCATTCTAAAGCGGGGTTCATAATTCTACGGAAAGTCGGGCAGCCCAACCCTACCCGGTGAGCTATTTAAGTCTACTGTGAAAACAGTCCTATGTGAGTACAGTGTGATTATTCTTCTTTTAAACCCTTCTAAGTGATTAACACTTCAATTCTATTCTGTGATATACTTCTATGTATTTATACTTATTCTTATAGTATAACGAATTATTCTCTAATTCAAAAGAGGTTAGGATTATTACCTCGTAAGCCCAATAATATCCTAGATAAAGTCGCGCTGAGCAAGGTTTAGCTCCTAAGTTGTATGCCCAGAGTCCAAGAAACCTTAGAAGTTCTTCACAACTTCTACCAAAGACTAAGGGATTTGGGCTAGGGTATTTTGGGCATTATAACGATACTAGAAGACAACTTTTCTACCAAGGGAGGGGGGGGTAGATTTCGGCTAGGCTAGGGGGGTATTCGGCCAAGGCCACCTTCACAAGGGGAGGGGGAGGTGTTTGGACGAAATGGCTACAAAGGGAGAGGAGAGGATTTTTAGACTTGGAAGATAACTTTGTGGATGAAGAACTCTTCATCAAAGGGGGTATTTATAGCTCAAGCCTTGGCCAACCAATGGCCAAGATGAAGACAAGTGCAAGGCAAGTGTAGGGTGAGGATTAACTAAACACAAATATCCTACCAACTCCTTGACTTGTGCCATGGCACAAAAAACGTGCCAATGTTTCTCCATTTTCGTCCAATGGACGATTCAAGTCCATCAATGGGAGGGTGCCAAGTGTTGCCCTCCCGTTGGTCCAAAATGTTTCGTCTCTGAAAAATCCGCAAAAATACTTAATGACATAGCGGAATTTTCTACGAAAGTCGTGGAAACGTTTCGTCGGAAAACGATTCTTTTAGCGAGTTGTGTACAAATTTCGAACTTGGCCTATCTTTAAGGCTAAACTTTTGTACGTACGTCCTCACGTACATACTCCGGAAATACGGGGTATAACATTCTCCCCTCCTTAGAAACATTCGTCCCGAATGTTCCTTCTCCAGACAGTTATCGACGAAGCTTAAACAGTTAGCAAATGCCACACACGGCCACAAAACAACACTTAGGCATAAATGATAATGGAAATTTACAAGTAGGAAAGTGAATTACCTGGAGGTGTGGGGAATAGGTGAGGATACCTCTGTCTCATGTCCTCCTCGGCTTCCCACGTCATCTCTCCCGAGCTCGTTCGCCACAAGACTTTGACGGAAGCCACGCCCTTCGTCCGCAGACGCCTAACTCGACGATCGACTATCGCTATGGGAATCTCTCATACGATAACCCGCTGGTCACCGGACATCGTCAATCGGGTGTACCCTAGATGGATCCCCGATACATCTCTCAAAGATGGATACGTGAAAAACCGGATGCACTGCCTCCAGATCGGACGGCAGATCCAACTCATAGGCAACCTTGCCTACCCTGCGGACAATCTGAAATGGCCCAATGTACCTTGGGCTGAGTTTCCCCTTCTTCCCGAATCTCATCACACCCTTCATGGGTGACACCTTTAGGAAAACCCAATCATGAACCTCGAACTCAAGATGCCGACGACGATGATCTGCATACGACTTACATGCGACTCGAGTCGATAGCCGCTCTCGGATAAGCTTCACCTTATCCATCGCCGCTTACCAAATCTGGTCCCACTAGCTGCACCTCGCCCACATCGAACCAACCTATAGGCGATCTGCACTTCCTCCCATACAAGGCCTCATAAGGCGCCATCTGAATACTGGAGTGGTAGCTATTATTATATGCAAACTCAACTAGGGGCAAATGATCCTCCCAACTACCACTGAAGTCAATAACACAGGCTCGCAGCATATCCTCAAGAGTCTGGATAGTGCGCTCTGCCTGTCCGTCAATGCGTGGATGAAATGCGACTCGTGCTCACCGCCCCTAAACCTCTCGAAGGACCTCCAGTTAGCCGTAAACGGGCTCCTCATGCGATATGATCGAACTAGGGACTCCATGCGATCGACGATCTCTGATATAAAGTCGGCATAATCCTCACCGGTAGAAAGGTCGTCCGAACGGGAAGAAAGTGGGCTGATTTCGTCAGCCTGTCGACGATAACCCATATAGAATCATGTCTCCTCTGAGTGCGAGGTAATCCTGTGATAAAGTCCATGTTGATTACCTCCCACTTCCAGGTCGGGATCTCAATCGTAACAAGCCACCGGGCCTCTCGTGCTCTACCTTCACCGCCGACAACACGCACCGAGCTACGAACTCGCAACGCTCTCTTCAAGCCATCCCACCAATACACGATCTAAGGTCGTGGTACATCTTGGTCGACCGGATGGATAGAGTAATGCCGCTACCGTGTGCTTCCCCAAGAACTGCCAAGTCCTCAAACATCCGAACACATGCCGCCTCAAACCTTAGCACCCCATCGTGCTACCTCAAAAGGACCCTTGCCTCACGAAGAGTTGTATCACGATATCGAATCAAAGTGGATCTCGAATTGCCTCTTCACCTCCTCGACGATGGAAGACTCGGCAACCTCACGAACTCTAACCCCATCGCTATCGAATCAATCAAACGGACACCAAGGCTCGCTAAGCGATGCAAATCACGAACCATGTCCCTCCTCTCTAGCTGCACATCCGATAGGCTCCCATCGACCTACGACTAAGAGCATCCGCCACAACATTGGCCTTCCCGTGGTACAGATATCAACATCGTAATCCTTAAGCAACTCCAACCACCGTCTCGCCGTAAGTTCACTCCTCTGTGAAGATATACCGAGGCTCTTGTGGTCCGTATAAATATCCACGTGAACCCCATACAAATAGTGCCTCCGGATCTTCAAAGCGTGAATTACACGCCAACTCCAAATCATGTGGGTAGTTCCTCCGTGTTTCTTCACCGCGGGATGCATATGCTATAACCCCGCCATGCTGCATCAACACACATCCCAACCCGATGCACGACGATCACAATACACGACATAACCGTCGGACCTCTGGAAGAGTAAGAAGCGGGCGTCGCCTCTTTTCAGAATCGAAACCCCGCTCACAAGCATCACCATCAAACTTGGCTGCTTCTCGAGTCACCTAGTCAATGGTGCGAAGATAGAAGCAAACTTCTCCACGAACCGATAATATCCTGCAAGGCCCGAAATGCGAACCTCTCCGGAGTAGTAGGTCTAGGCCAAGTCCTCGATCGCCGATCTTGGCGTATCCACTAATGCCATCACCGACAATATGCCCAAGAAACGCCATCAAGTCAACCAAAACTCACATTTGGAAAACTTGGCGTACAATCGCTGGTCTCGAGAAGCTGCCGCCACAGTCTCAAATGCTCCGCATGCTCCTGCTCGGCGAGAATAAACCAAGATATCATCAATGAACACTATCACAAATGTGTCCAAAATGGTTTGAACACTCGGTTCATCAAATCCATGAATACCGCGAGCATTGGTCACCAAAAGACATGACCTGAACTCATAATGCCCGCATCGGTCCTGAATGCGATCTAGGGACATCCACCTCTCTCGACACGAACTCGATGATAGCGAACGCAGATCAATCTTGGAGAAACATCTCGCGCCGCAACCTGGTCGAACAAATCATCAATCACGGGAAGGGGGTATTCGTTTAATGGTCACCTTGTTCATTGCCGTAATCAACACACGCGCGGCGTCCGCCCTTCTTCTTCACGAACAATACCGGCGCCCCCCAGGGAGAAACACTGGGCCTAATGAAGCCCTTCTCTAGCAAATCCCTAAGCTGATCCTTCAGCTCTCTCAACTCGGCAGGTGCCATTCTGTATGGCGGAATGGAAATAGGCCGAGTATCTGGCAATATGTCAATACAAAACTCAATCTCCCTCTCAGGAGGGATACCCGGGAGGTCATCTGGGAACACGTCTGGGAACTCGCTGACTACGGGAACTGACTGAAAATCTGGTACCGCAGCCTCAGTATCAAACACTCGAACTAGATGGTAGATATACCCCTTCTGCACCATCTTCCTAGCCTTGAGGTAGGAAATAAACCTACCCCTCGGCGATACCGTGCTCCCCTCCCACTCAACAACCGGCTCGTGAAATCGAACCGTACTACTCTCTCTCTGCAGTCTACATTGGCATAGCAAGAGGCTAGCCAATCCATCCCCATAATCACGTCGAAGTCAATCATCTCCAACTCTATCAAGTCGGCTAGGGTCTGACGACTGTAAATGGTCACAGGACAAGCCCTATATACCCGCCGAGCTACCACCGAATCACCCACTGGCGTAGCTACCTCGAAAGGGTCTATGGACTCAGGCTCTATCCCTATCCTACTAGCAACAAGGGGAGATATATAGGACAGAGTAGAACCCGGATCTATCAAAGCATACACATCAAACCCAGATCCTGATAATGTACCTGTGGCGACATCGGTGAGGCCTCACGATCCCGGTACCGACAAAGCATATATGCGGTTACGAGGACCGCTAGAAGCTGGGACTCGCGCCACGACCTGCCGCGACCGCTGATCCATGTGTACCTTGCCCTCCGGCGAGTAAATCGCTTGGGATGAAGAAGCGGCAACGCACCCGTAGGCCGAGCCCTACCACCGCCGCGCCGGTCGGACAAACTCGCAGTGACCTGCCGCCACAAGTATAGCAAGCTCCCGAGTACGCTCCCGAATGGTATCTCGCCACAACGGGCACACCGAGCGGACCTCGAGCGTTAGCACCCTCGCACTCGAAATCAAGTCCTGGGGCCCCGACACGCTTCGATCGCCAGCCGGCTGAAAATGAGGTCGGAGCGCTCTGCTGGCCGTGGTGCAAATCCGACTTCACGATGCCGCCCACCCTGAGGACCACCAAAAGAACCGGCCGTCTTGGCCTTCTTCTGCTGCTGATATCGCTCTACCCGGCGGTCTCTGCGCTCCTCGCATCCTAGTGCATGAGCCTGCATGCGGGTAATGTCCATACCCGGCTGAAGAGAAACACCCGCACATGACTCGGCCATATAATCATCTAGCCCGGTGACGTAGCGGTGTACCCTATCCTCCATATCTGCTACCAATGCTGGGACATATCTAGCCAAAGAATCAAACTCGACATTGTATTCCCTGACGGTGCGTCCCCCCTGTCTCAGCAGCAAGAATCTATCAGCTCGTGCCCTCCTCATCTGCGGAGGCAAGAAGTGTGTGAGAAAAGCCTCTGAAAACTCATCCCATACTGCTGGAGGTGCATGCTCTCCCCGGGAAAGCTCCCATGAATCAAACCAATCGACTGCGGTGTCACGCAGCCGATGCGAACCGAATGTCACAGCCTCAGTCTCCGAAGCCCTGATCACCCGCATAATCCTCTGCAGCTGACGGATGAACTCCTGCGGATCATCCTCCGGCCTCGACCCGTAAAACTCTGGCGGGCTACAACTCAAGAAATCTCGCAGCCTCAAACTATCTGCCCTCGGGTGCACTACGGTGCGATCGGAGCTGAGCCGAACTGCCGATCCAGCCTTCTCTCAGACGGGCCACAACTTTAGCCAATAGCTGGGCCATCTCCTTGTACCCTAACTCCTCCGCCCCAGGCTGTGGGACAGGAGGTGTGGGTACTGTGGTCTCTGCTGGGGCCAGCGGCGTCATAGAACTCGCCGTCTCTGGTATAGACTGGGCCTGAGCCCTCGTGACTGGGTGTCTCGCTAGCGACTCCTCGCCTTGCCCTTCTCGGGCCGTGTTGCCTTTACGTGGAGGCATAATCTGCATAGAAAGGAATACGTTAGAGGGTCCAACCTATAACACGGCTCTAAAGCACGATCTCGGAATGAGAAGAATGAAACCAATCCTAAATATCCTATAGCCTCACGATTATTGGTGTGGTGCACAACACACCGATAATCAAGACTTACTAGATACGGCTCAGACACTTTCCGAGGATTAACTGCTCTGATACCACTTTTGTCACGACCCATTCCGGGGCCCGTGACTGGTGCCTTACCGGGGCACCCAAGTAGTCATACATCAGAGTAACCAGCGGAATATAAAACAAGACATGAAACAGTTTATAAAATAAGACACAGTTTATGTGAACAAACGTCGCCTTTCGGCATATATATATGAACAAGGATTAGCGATTACATCCGACAATCGCATAACATGACTACAGCACTTAAGGAAATATACAACTATGGCGGGACAGGCCCGCCATACCTCGATCAGACAAACTATCTACAATACAGGGAGATCATACCAAAAGTAGAGCCTCCGGAGAAGATGGAGCTCCTGACACCAACGCAAAGAGATCCTAAGGATGCGGATCTAGCACCTGCGGCATGAACGCAGCCCCCCGAAGAGGGTCAGTACAACAGGTACCAAGTATGTGAAACTATAAAGTACTTTAAAATGAAATCAAAGTATTTAAAACCTTTTCACAAATACAATCAGTTCAATTGCACATAGTGCCATATCACAAACAATAACAGTACTAGGAAAACCGTAACAGGTCTAGTCTAGGCCGCGAATGATCGAAGCAAGGCCAATCGCCCATAGTATCATTCTGCGTGCCTAGTCCTGGACTTCCGCAGTCCGCATAGGTCACACACAGACCCGCATGAGGTATACCTCGCATCGGGGGCAGCCAACCCCCGGCATCCGCCTAGGCTCCCGCAGCCCGCATAGCCTCAAAAGACCGCATAGTCTCAACAGACCGCATAGGGAATCCCCCGCATCAGGCTAAACGCCCGGAATGATCAATCCTGGAGCATACCGCTGCTCCGCATAGTCTCACAGACCGCATAGGCCGTATAGACCCGCATCAAGGGGGGCAAGCCCTCGGTATAAATAAGTCAAGGGGGTAGGTGATACAATAACAGTACAACGGACTTACCGGTTAACAACGTAAGCACAGCAAGAATGACCCCTTTACACAGCATTACAAGACACTAACACAGGTAGCATCATAACATGTCTACTTATCACACAATCTTACTACACTTAACAGAAATCAATACAAGGCTTTTATAAACAAACAAGTAAACAGTTCCTTTTTATCTTTCTTAAGTTGTTATACCTAACTTCCCATAAAGCTAGTATAACTCTTAAGCTTTGTTTTAAAAACCAAATATTTATCTTCTGTTAAAAATGATTCAGTATTCTTTTGAAATGTTTTCAGTTCTTTGTTATTCAGGCTTAAGCCGTGAGGCATTGCCGTAAGTATTATTCAGGCTTAAGTCAAAGACATTGCCGTAGTTATTATTCAGTTAACACATGTACGTCTACCGTACTATATATTGTAAAATATCATGCTTTAGAAAGAATCACATACCTTCTCAGCGAAAACCACCTGCCAAGTTGAATATGTCGCGCGCAGAGAGTCAGCCTATAATAGTCACAGATATCTATCAAAGACTACTCTGAGGGTCATTCTAAACAGGGGGTTCATAATTCTACGGAAAGTCGGGCAGCACAACCCTACCCGGTGAGCTATTTAAGTCTACTGTGAAAACAGTCCTATGTGAGTACAGTGTGATTATTCTTCTTTTAAACCCTTCTAAGTGATTAACACTTCAATTCTATTCTGTGATATACTTCTAAGTATTTATACTTATTCTTATACTATAACAGTAAGTATTCTCTAATTCAAAAGAGGGTTAGGATTATTACCTCGGTAAGCCCAATAATATCCTAGATAAAGTCGCTGAGCAAGGTTTAGCTCCTAAGTTGTATGCCTTAGAGTCTAAGAAACCTTAGAAGTTCTTCACAACTTCTACCACAGGCTACGGGATTTGGGCGCGGGTAGTTTGGGAAGTATAACGATACTAGAAGACAACTTTTCTACCACGGGAGGGGGGGTAGATTTCGGCTAGGCTAGGGGGGTATTCGGCCAAGGCCACCTTCACAAGGGGAGGGGGAGGTGTTTGGACGAAATGGCTACAAAGGGAGAGGAGAGGATTTTTAGACTTGGAAGATAACTTTGTGGATGAAGAACTCTTCATCAAAGGGGGTATTTATAGCTCAAGCCTTGGCCAACCAATGGCCAAGATGAAGACAAGTGCAAGGCAAGTGTAGGGTGAGGATTAACTAAACACAAATATCCTACCAACTCCTTGACTTGTGCCATGGCACAAAAAACGTGCCAATGTTTCTCCATTTTCGTCCAATGGACGATTCAAGTCCATCAATGGGAGGGTGCCAAGTGTTGCCCTCCCGTTGGTCCAAAATGTTTCGTCTCTCGGAAAAATCCGCAAAAATACTTAATGACATAGCCGGAATTTTCTACGAAAGTCATGGGAAACGTTTCGTCGGAAAACGATTCTTTTAGCGAGTTGTGTACAAATTTCGAACTTGGCCTATCTTTAAGGCTAAACTTTTGTACGTACGTCCTCACGTACATACTCCGGAAATACGGGGTATAACAAATTGTACCCGTTAGGGTTAGATGTATAACCCCCCCTGGTTGGCTTGGTAGCCGGCCTCGATAGAGGAGGAGATTTACGCTGTTGCGGGGGGGAGGTGCTGCCGAATTTTCTGTAGAATGTTCTACGAAGAGACCTTATGTTAATAAGCGCCTTGTGGCCTTATAGGTGGAAGTACTATGCGTGGCGCGATCTACTTGGCTTAGGGAGTAGCCGGCGGTTTGAGGTACTTGGAGCGTTTTGCTATTAGTCGATAATCGTCGCGAGGTATGTGAACCTCTTCCTATCTCTTCTAGCATGATATGTGTGAACTATGTAGTACGGTAGACGTACATGTGCTAAATGTATGTGATTGGTTTAAAACATAAAGTGTTATAACGACTTTATGGGAAGTTGGTTATAGCAGCTTTATGTTGGTAAGAAAACACATGTGGTTTTTAAAAGGTACTGATTTGAACTATAACTGGCTTGTTATGTGTTAATAAAGATCTTGAAGTATTTCAAAAGATTTTTGAATCATTTTGAAAGAAGAAGTAATACTTGGTTTTTGAAAAACTTAAGAGTTATACTAGCTTTATGGGAAGTTAGGTATAACGGCTTAAGAATGTTTTACTGATTTCGGAAATCAGAATGTGTATCGACAAACCACTGCAGCGTTAATAAAAGGAAATGTTTTGACTAATTAAGTATTATTAAAACCAGTAGAAACTTCCATCTGCATAGAAGCTAAGATGAGACAAAATGATATTTCCTAGATCATGGTCATTGTAATAAGATTGTTATAAACAAGAATATCCTACTCACATATAAGACTTATGTTTCTCAGATAGTTTTAAGGAGAATTATATTCTCAAATGAATAAGACTATGAACTACGAAACCTTTCTAAAATGAGAAACTTGAACATTGGAAATTAGGCAAACTTGATCATTGGAAAGAATGTTGCTACTTGATTTTTCAAAGAGAAGTAATTGATTTACTTTAAAAGGATAGTCACTCTATTTTATACTACGTATTGTGTGACATTGTGAAAGTAACGTATCTTTTAAAGAGTTGATGTATGAAGTACTTGGGGATAAAACCCGATTTTGTTAATCATATAGTAGAAGGTACCTTGTGTGAACAACTTGATTGTATTGGTTTGTGATAGCCTTGTAATACTTTCTTGATTGCGTTGATAAGTAAACGTGTTGGGATGCTACGTGTGTTAGTATCTTGTGATGTTTGTGTGAAGGGGTTTCCTTGATTGTGTTTATTAACTATCATCGTTATGATAAGTATTGTGGCATTCATCTCTTGAGATGATTCCGGTTAAGCTGCCTCCGACGCGGTAGACTCAAAGTGTCGATGGACCTATGATTCGAGAATACCTCATGCAGTCCCGGCCTATGCGAGCTACGAGAGTTCCGTGTTAGTGTCGTCCTTTATGGGCATGCGGTCCATGTGGCCACGCGATCGAAGTCGTGACGATGCCGGAGTAGCTACCCTCGATGCGGGAATACCTCATGCGGGCCGATGAGATTGGCCTATGCGGAGTCGCGGAGTTCCGAGGTTAGACGCGCATATCGATATCGCGGCAAGCGCCGGCTTTGATCATGTGACGGTCTAGACAGATCTTATGATACGATTCATGACCTTGTTGGTGCGTGGGTTTTAGTAGTCGGTTATGCCTTCGCACTTACCCCGCATGCTTTATTATGACACGTGGGACCGGTGTTCATGTGTTCCTTGGTGCTTTTATATCATAGATCACGGCGGTGGGAAGGTATTCCACGGGCATGATTGATGTTGTGGGCCCGAGACCCATTGTTATACTTGAGTGATGACTTGAGGCGTGAGTCCACGACTTGACATGATCGCTTGTTGTAAATCGTAGTTTGGTTATCATACATGTCTCCCGCTTTATATCATCGCTATGATTTCATTTACGTGATGTATTTTCGGGCCATACTCTGCACTGTTAGATCGACCTCCTTTGGCCGCGTTCATGCCGCAGTTGAGGTACACCGCCGTTGATCCTAGCTCGTGGTCACGCCAGCGTTGGGAAGCTCCGTTTCTCGAGGCTTATCTTGGTATAGTCCCTGTTGTAGGTGCTTACGTTCGGGGTATGGCGGGGCCCCGCCATTGTTGTCGTATCATTTCTTAGAGGTCTGTAATCTTGCAAGCGTGGTTTGTAAAAAGGATTAAACTGCTCATGTTGAAAAAGTTGCTATTTATTTATATACCAAGGTAACTGCTTTTTAGTTGCTTTGTCTTCTTATTTCACCGTCTTATTACATGGTTTCATGTATTGTCTTTATGTTCCGCCGATTACTCGATGTATGTCTACTTGGGTGCCCGGTAGGCACGACCACGCCCGGTTCGGTCGTGACAAAAGTGGTATCAGAGCGATTAATCCTCGGAAAGTGTCTACATGCATCGATCCAGAGTTTGATTATCGGTGTGTTGTGCACCACACCAATAATCGTGAGGCTATAGGGTATTTAGGATTGGTTTCTATTCTTCTCACTCGAGATCGTGCCTTAGAGGTGTGTTGTAAGTTAGACCCTGACGTATTTCTTTCCCTCACCGCTATGCCTCCGCGTAGGCAACCCGCCCGTGAGGCAAGGCGCCGGCGGAGCTGCGAGTAGAGTTCGTGAGGGTTGCGAGGGCACAGCCCAATCTTTACCTAGGTAGTGCTTCATTCGGGGATTTCTGCGACGTCACTAGCCCCAGCAGAGTTTGGCACGGCAGCGGCAGTCCCTACTGCGGCCATGATATATGAACCTTCAGTTCCACGACCGGGAACAGAGAATTTAGATTGCAAAGAGGCGACCCTGTTACTAGCTATAGATTTGGCTACCAGAGAGTATACCGATGTACCGCGAGTCTTGAGGACTATCTAAAAGAGGGTTGTGCAAGAGTAATTCTTCAGTTAGGCTTGAGCATGGCCGTATGCACGGCTTATGCGCAGCAGCCGAGACGTAGAGATCGGCAGTTAACGAAGGACACCGTAACAGGGAGCAGCAAGGTCCTTTAGTAACTTTTGAGGCGAGTCGCCTCACCAGCAGATTAGATTATGCACATCCACCAGTGCAGCGAGGTCCTCCACGAATTTCAGGACGTTCGGGGTATGCGGGAGTTGGTCAGAGCTTCCGGTTCACAGCTACACGTAGGTTCCAGCCATCCGGATTCAGTTTTTCTCAGTGTTCACAGTGTGACAGATGTCATCCCGGGGAATGTCATCTTTTAGGTTGGTACTTGTTGTACCTATGACCGTCAGGGTCTGGTATCGAAGAGTGTCCTTGTAGGAGGACTTAGCCTTCAGTACCGGTGGGTAGTTCGTCACCTCCCTTAGCTATGCGCCCTACGGGGCAGGTTTGATTAGAACGACTAAGGGGAGTGAAGCAGTAGACATAGATCTATCCTTAACCCTCTAGAGTTTTGTATAGGTGATAAGGTGAGTATACCTTAGGTGCTATGTTCTGATAGCAGTGTGTTAGTTGTGATTTGAAATCATGGTTGTTTAACCGAGTAAGATTTTGGGGGATAGAGAAAGTGTGAGCCTTAGAGCTTTATACGTAGAGACCTTAGAGGTGAGGCCATCTCGAGAAAAAGGTGTAGTGTTATGTTTGACCCTTATCGGAGTGCATAGTGCACGTGAGTTATGTTGGGACAGGTCCCTAGTAGTGGGGAATGAAAGAGGGTAGTTGAGCTAAGAAGACCGCTAGGTTTTCGTAACGTGATTAGTGAGATTGTTCCGGTTCGGGGAGCTAGTATGATGCGCGTTGCCGGGTCGGGTTGAGGCCACGTTGCGGGTCAACCCGCGGCAGTTTTGGTGGTGGGGTCAGTTTGTGGTGGTCCCGCCTTGTGGTAGGGTCACGAGGGTGTTAGGCCCATGTTCAGTTAACCAGCGTACGAGTTCGTGGATGCATTCGACCGGTGGTCGGGTCGATGGGGGCAGCCCATCGTGTTCTTCGTTCGGGACCGTTTACTCGGCTGTGTTGAGTTATCTGAAGGGTTGAAAGGCTGCACGGGGTGCCTACCTTCACCTTATGTCGCGGTGAAGCCCGTGTGGCTATTTTCGTTTTCTAAAGTTTACGTGCAGGTTAGGAACTCGGTGAGTCTCGACCGCATTCGCCTGCGCTGTTTGGATTTCTGGGATAGTTGTGGGGATTGTTGTCTCCTGTGGAGGTAGTGTTTGATCTACCATTTCAGTGTTCGGATATCGCCTTATGAAGCCTTGTAAGGGCAGAAGTGTAAGTCATCGATTGGTTCGATGTTGGCAAGGTTGAACGGATTACTGTTCAGCTTGTTCCACAGATCGTGGATAGTGAAGCTTGTCTAGAAGAGGTTCCGCAGCTCGGAGGAATCGTATGCGGATAATCGGCGACGCTTAGAGTTCGTGCCGACGGTCGGTCTTCTTGAAAGTACCACCCCGGGTTTGGGTGCGACGAGTTTTGGAAAACAGAGGGAACTTAGCCCGAGTTACTTTGGGCCTTTGTGAGTTCATGTGAAGGATAGGCCAGGTTGCCTATATGTTAGCATTTGCCGTCCGACGTAGGAGGCAGTGCGTCCGGTCTTTCGTATTGTGATGTTCGGGGAAATATCGAAGATCCATCCAGAGTGTTCCCAGTTAATGATGACCACGTTAGAGATAGTAACCCCGAGTTTTGGAAACTGAAGCAGTATCAGAAATGTGGAAAGAGTTCGAGTATACGACATCCTCAGGGATCGCATGCAGCCCGGTACCATTTGTTGGGTCGTCGGAGCAAGGCTCGCGACAAAGTGACAAAAGTGGTACCATTTGTTGGGTCGCCTGAGAAGGTTAATGCCTCAGGCAAAGTGACAAAGTGGTATCTACGACGAGTAAAGAGAGAAGCGAGCATGTATGGCGAGCATAGATGTGATCATTTCTTTTTTGTAAAGAGAAGGTGCGAAGGAAGTATATTTTAGACCCCGGTGAGAAGTGTTTTGTGGTGATGATTAGAGGTGTTTTCCTCGTGGGCTTAGATAGAAGTATGTGCGCGGGTGTTTCTGTGGCCAGGTGTGGCAGGATTGTTCTCGTAAGTATAGTAGTGAAGACTATACTGGCGCGCGTTTGTTTTGAGACTTAGAAGGAACATTCGGGACGAATGTTTCTAAGGAGGGGAGAATGTTATACCCCGTATTTCCAGAGTATGTACGCGGGGACGTACGTAGAAAAGTTTGTGCCTTAAAGTGCTTGGCCGAATTTTATTTGTGCATAACACCCGGTTAGAGTCGTTTTTCGGCGAAACGTTTTCACAGCTTTCGTAGGGGAATTTCCGGCTATGTCATTTCTTATTTTTGCGGATTTTTCCGAGAGACGAAACATTTTGGACCAACAAGAGGGCGACACTTGTCACCCTCTCATTGGGACACCTTGGGCGGTAATGTAGTGGCCGAAAGTTGGCCATTGTGGTCAAGGGTTGGTAGGATATTTTTTGTGTTAGTTGGCTAGTGTGCACTTGGCAAGATCTTGGCCCTACACTTGCATAGCACTTGGCAAGATCTTGGCCATTGGTTGGCCTTCACTTGACCTATAAATACCCCCCCTTTGGAAGACTTATTCATCCTAAATGTTCTAAGTCTTAGAAACCCTCCCCCTCCCTTCATGTTGTTCTCGTCCTCTCCCCCTTGTGAGGCTTAGCCGAGAGTTCCCTTCCCCCACCCCTTGGCCGAGAGTACCCCCCCCTAGTGGGGTAGGCCGAGGGGTATACACCCCCCCCTTGTGGTGTTGTCTCGTATATATACCCCCCCTCTTGGTAGAAATACTCTCAAAAGTATTGTTATAATGCCCAAATTACCTTAGCCATTGTAACGCCCCGAACCCGGGCCCGTTACTGGTGCCTTACCCCGGGCACCCTAGTGATACAACATCAGAGAAAACCAGCGGAAAAATAAAACATGAATCATGAAACAAGAGATATAATAAATAAACAGGCCAACCAAAACAGCTTGCCTTCAAGATATACATAAACCCGAACAGTTTAATCCTTTTACAACCCCGCCACAACAAAGCATGCACTCTAAGATTTACAACAACTATGACGGGACAGGGCCCCGCCATACCCCTGAATGTATAAGCATCTACAGACTCAGGGTAACATACCAAAAGATAAGCCTCCGAAGGAACGGAGCTTTCCAATACGCTGAAAGGTGATCCTAAAAGCGGGGATCGACAGCCGATGTACCTTTTACCTGCGGCATGAACGCAGCCCCCCGAAGGAGGTCAGTACAACAGGTACCAAGTATGTGAAATCACAACATCAGTAAATGAAATCATATAGTCTATATAAAGCAGGAGACATGTATGATGACCAAACTACAGTATATAACATATAACGATATCAAGACAGGACTCACGCCTCCAAATTATCACTCGTGCGTGGAATTTCTTCCTCATCGCAGCTTTATGATATAACAATACCAAGGATTATACATGAACACCATGTCCCACCTGTGTTATAAAAACCGTACAGGACAAGTATAACTACCAGATCCGACCGTACCAATAATACAATGCAACCAAAACACGAAGCCGATACGGGGCAAGTGCGAGAGCCGACTACCGGATACCAAGGCCGGTCACGCAGCTGACCGGGGCAAGTACGAGGGCTGACCACCAGGGACCAAGGCCGTATCACGAAACTTCGTCACTATACTGAACGGGGCAAGTGCGAGGGCTGACTACCAGATACCAAGGCCGAATCAGTCACGAGACGGCAGTAATGAGCCGACCACCGGATACCCGGCCGAACAAGAAGAAACCTCAACTACCAACCGGCCTCTATCGAGACGCGAACACGTAAACACCACACTTGCACAACATAGGCTATCATCACAAGCATAGGCAAGTTTCACATCAACAAGGATAGGTATGTTTCTCCACAACAAGCATAAAAGTTTCACATCACTCAAAGTACCTTCATTTTATGCCAAAGTCCGGTTTCAACCCTAAAGTACTACGACGTTAAATTCTTTAAAAGAGATCCATTACTTATCAAAGTCACCCGATACGTAGTATTAGAATGACCAACCCACATTCCTTTTCAAAATCAAGTAACAACATTCTTTCCTAAGTTCCGGTTGCCTAGTTTCAATTACTCAAGCTTCTCATTTTCAAATGGTTTCATAGTTCATAAACTTAATCACTTGGTTCCGCTTTTAGAACAATTGAGTAATATAAGTCTCACGTGAGAGTAGGTTATTCTTGTTTACAACATTCTTATTACAATGACCATGATCTAGAAAATGTAATATCATTTTGTCTCATCTTAGTTTCTATGCAGATGGAGGTTTCTACCGGTTTTAATACAATTCATCATTATTCAATACATTTTCCTTTATTAACGCTGCAGGTGGTCCTGTCGATACACATTCTCGATTTCCAAATCAAGAAACATTATCCTTTAAATAAAACCAAGTACTCATTACTCACGAATGAGGTTTCACACAAACATCCACATTAAAACAAATAAGTTAAGTCTCTTATCTTATAAGATCAAGTCTCTTAACTTCTAACATCAAGAAACCATTTTCTTTACCTTTCTTAAGACATTATACCTAACTCCCATCAAGCTAGTATAACTCTTTTAAAACCTTTAAAACCAAGTGTTACTCTCCTTCAAAACGATTTAGAAATCTTTGAAATACATCAAGTTCTTTATTATAACTAGCCGCTTATAATTCACATCGATTACCTTTAAAACCACAAAGTATTTCTTACCTACATAAAGTCGTTATAACCAACTTCCCATAAAGCCGTTATAACACTTTATGTTTTAAGAACAATCAAACACGATTAACACATGCGCTCACCGTACTACATAGTTCACACATATCATGCTAGAAGAGATAGGAAGAGGTTCACATACCGCGACGAGTGCCGACTACTAGCAAAACGCTCCAAGTACTTCAAACCGCTACTCCTTAAGCCACGTAGATCGCACCACACGTAGTACTTCAACCTATAAGGCCACAAGGCGCTTATTAACATCTAGATCTCATCGTTCCATATTCTACGTAAAATTCAAGAAGACTCCCGCAACAACGCAAATCTCCTCCTCTATCGAGGTGGCTACCAAGCCAACCGGGGTTAACACGCCTAACCGGACGCGTACAATTCTACTACACAAGAATGCTACATAAGTCTCATCAATACAACCCTAGGTAATTACATTCGCTTCTTCTCTTTATTATCCTACTATGTGATTACTGTTCAATTCTTCATTCTTCAGGCTTAAGTCAAAAGACATTGCCATAATACTATATATTCAACACTTATGTAATTACCAATTACAATAGGGGGACAAGATATTTACCTCTATAAGCCCATAATTATCCGAGTTTAAAGTCGCTCCTGAGCAAGGTTTAGCTCCTACTCCGAGTGCTCCAATCCGCTCCAAACAACCCTTAGAAGTTCTAACCAACTTCTACTCCAAAACTTCAACCAACAGTGAAGGTTTCCTTAGGGTTTCGGTTTGAGACTAAATGGACAAAAGGTAGTATTTCCGGACTCTACGTATAGAGGTAACTTTGGAATACTACAAGGTATAAGGCTAAGGTATTTTGGGCATTATAACAATACTTGGAGGAGTATTTCAATACCACAAAAGGGGGGTACCACACGAGAACAACACCCTAAGGGAGGGGGGGGTGTTCTCGGCTTTAGGCTCACAAAGGGGGAAGGTTTCGGCCAAAAGGCCTTCACAAGGGGGAGGGCTCTTGGACGAGAGTCAACAAGAGGGAGGGGAGGGGTTCTCAAGACTTAGGCAAGTGAAGAGTGGATGAAGAAGTCTTCAAAGAGAGGGGGTATTTATAGCAAAACCAAAGGCCAACCAATGGCCAAGATCAAGCCATGTGCAAGGCAAGTGTAAGGCCAAGATCAAGCCAAGTGCACCCACAAAACACTCCACAAAACACTCCACAAAACAAGCCACAAAGCAAGGCACAAAAGGAGGGACCAATCGGCCAAGGCCAAGCCTCCTCTTTGCCGTCCAATGAGGGTGACAAGTGTCACCCTCCCGTTGGTCCAAAAATGTTCCGTCGCTCGGAAAAATCCGCAAAAATACTAAATGACATAGCCGGAATTTTTCCAACGTAAGCTGTGGAAACGTTTCGTCAGAAAACGACTCTAATCGGCACTTGTGCCCAAATTTCGAATCCAATGCCTAACTTAAGGCTCAAATTTCGTACGTACGTCCATACGTACATACTCTGGAAATACGGGGTATAACAGCCATATACCTTGTAGTATTCTAAGGATATACCTATACGAAAAGCCCAGAAAATACTATTATACTTCCGTCAGTCACAAAACCGAAACCCTAGGAAAATCTCCATAGTCCGTTGGAGTATTGTGTAGAAGTTGGTTAGAACTTCTAAGGGTGGTTTAGAGCGGGTTGGAGCGCTCGGAGTTGGAGCTAAACGATTGCCCAGGATCGACTTTATACTTGGATAATTATGGGCTTATTGAGGTAAATATCTTGTCCCTCTATTGTAATTGGAAATTACATATTGTTAGAATATATAGTTGAAGTATACTATATATAGAACTGAACGTAGTTATTGGCAATGTCTTTTGACTTAAGCCTGAATAATACTTACAGAATGTCTTGCGACTTAAGCCCGAATTTAAAGAAGATTCTTGAATCAGTAATTACTTAGGGTCAGACATAAGAGACTTGTGAAGTAGTACCGTGGAGTAGAATTGTACCCGTTAGGGTTAGATGTATAACCCCCCCCTGGTTGGCTTGGTAGCCGGCCTCGATAGAGGAGGAGATTTACGCTGTTGCGGGGGGGGGGAGGTGCTGCCGAATTTTCTGTAGAATGTTCTACGAAGAGACCTTATGTTAATAAGCGCCTTGTGGCCGTATAGGTGGAAGTACTATGCGTGGCGCGATCTACTTGGCTTCAGGAGTAGCCGACGGTTTGAGGTACTTGGAGCGTTTTGCTATTAGTCGATAATCGTCGCGAGGTATGTGAACCTCTTCCTATCTCTTCTAGCATGATATGTGTGAACTATGTAGTACGGTAGACGTACATGTGCTAAATGTATGTGATTGGTTTAAAACATAAAGTGTTATAACGACTTTATGGGAAGTTGGTTATAACAGCTTTATGTTGGTAAGAAAATACATGTGGTTTTTAAAAGGTACTGATTTGAACTATAACTGGCTTGTTATGTGTTAATAAAGTTCTTGTAGTATTTCAAAAGATTTTTGAATCATTTTGATTGCAGCTGTAATACTTTGTTTTTTGAAAATCTTAAGAGTTATACTAGCTTTATGGGAAGTTAGGTATAACGGCTTAAGAATGTTTTCTTGATTTCAAATCGTAATGTGTATCGACAAACCACCGCGTTAATAAAAGGAAATGTTTTGACTAATTAAGTATTATTAAAACCAGAGAAACTTCCATCCGCATGAAGCTAAGATGAGACAAAATGATATTTCCTAGATCATGGTCATTGTAATAAGATTGTTATAAACAAGAATATCCTACTCACATATAAGACTTATGTTTCTCGATAGTTTTAAGGAGAATTATATTCTCAAATGAATAAGACTATGAACTACGAAACCTTTCTAAAATGAGAAACTTGAACATTGGAAATTAGGCAAACTTGATCATTGGAAAAGAATGTTGCTACTTGATTTTACAAAGAGAAGTAATTGATTTACTTTAAAAGGATAGTCACTCTATTTTATACTACGTATTGTGTGACATTGTGAAAGTAACGATCTTTTAAAGAGTTGATGTATGAAGTACTTTGGGGATAAAACCCGATTTTGTTAATCATATAGTAGAAGGTACCTTGTGTGAACAACTTGATTGTATTGGTTTGTGATAGCCTTATAATACTTTCTTGATTGCGTTGATAAGTAAACGTGTTGGGATGCTACGTGTGTTAGTATCTTGTGATGTTTGTGTGCGGGTTTCTTGATTGTGCTTATTAACTATCGATCGTTATGATAAGTATTGTGGCATTCATCTCTTGAGATGATTCCGGTTAAGCCGCCTCCGACGCGGGTAGACTCGGTGGTCGATGGACCTATGATTCGAGAATACCTCATGCAGTCCCGGCCTATGCGAGCTACGAGAGTTCCGTGTTAGTGTCGCCTTTATGGGCATGCGGTCCATGCGCCACGCGGATCGCGGTCCGTGGCGATGCCGGGAGTAGCTACCTCGACGCGGGAATACCTCATGCGGGCGATGAGATTGGCCTATGCGGAGTCGCGGAGTTCCGAGGTTAGACGCGCATATTGATATCGCGGGCAAGCGCCGGCTTTGATCATGTGACGATCTAGACAGATCTTATGATACGATTCATGACCTTGTTGGTACTGTGGGTTTTAGTAGTCGGTTATGCCTTCGCACTTACCCCGCATGCTTTATTATGACACGTGGGACCCGTGTTCATGTGTGTTCCTTGGTGCTTTTATATCATAGATCACGGCGGTGAGGAAGGTATTCCACGCATGATTGATGTTGTGGGCCCGAGACCCATTATTATACTTGAGTGATGACTGAGGCGTGAGTCCCCGACTTGACATGATCGCTTTGTTGTAAATCGTAGTTTGGTTATCATACATGTCTCCTGCTTTATATGATCGCTATGATTTCATTTACGATGTATTTTCGTTTCACATACTCGCACTGGCTGTTATCTTCCTTCGGGCCGCGTTCATGCCGCAGTCGAGGTACACCGCCGTTGATCCTAGCTCTCGTGGTCACGGTTCAGCGTTGGGAAGCTCCGCTTCTCGAGGCTTATCTTGGTATAGTCCTCGTTGTTGTAGGTGCTACGTTGGGGTATGGCGGGGCCCTGTCCCGCCATTGTTGTCGTATCATTTCTTAGAGGTCTGTAGTACTGTTGTGGGCAGGGTTTGTAAAAAGGATTAAACTGTTCATGTTGAAAAAGTTGCTATTTATTTATATACTGAAGGTAACCGTTTTTGGTTAGCCTGTCTTCTTATTTCACTGTCTTATTACACTGGTTTCATGTATTGTCTTTATGTTCCGCTGATTACTCTGATGTATGTCTACTTGGGTGCCCGGGGTAAGGCACCAGTCACGGGCCCGGGTTCGGGTCGTGACATTAGGATCCTGGTTCAGCATTTCGAGATGGCTCCAATGTTCCGGAGTTGTCATGGCTATGTATATTCAGGGGTACGGCGGGGCCTTGTCCCGTCATAGTATTTGTTCAAATCTTAGAGGTCTGTATTCACATGTGGGCTGGACTGGATAGAGTTGTAATTACATTTTTGGATGGTGTAAGCCCTTTTGGGGTGATTTATATTATGGCAGCCTTATCGGCTTTGCCTTGGTTTTAAAAAAAAATGTGTTAGTTATTTTCCGCAGTTGTTTTGGTGTTGTATGATTGGAAGGTGCGCCTGTAGGGCACCGCCGCGCCCGGTCGGTCGTGACACCGCTGTGTACACATCAGAGAATAGTAGTGGAACATACATACATAAACTTAACAAGAATTAAATAATAGGTTAGCCGATATGGCTACCTTCCTGGATACATATAAACATATAAAACCAAAAGTAGTTACCTCTTTCTTTTTTTTACAAAGCGACCCACAAGATATGTCACGACCCGAACCGGGGCCCGTGACTGGTGCCTTACCCCGGGCACCCTAGTGATACAACATCAGAGAAAATCAGCGGAAGTAAAACATGAACATGAAATGAGAGATATAATAAATAATCAGGCCAACCAAAACAGTTGCCTTCTGCATATATACATACAAACCCGAACAGTTTAATCCTTTTTACAACACTGCCCACAATAGTACTACAGACCTCTAAGATTTACAACAACTATGATGGGACATGGCCCCGCCATACCCCTGAATGTACAAGAACCTACGACTCAGGGAACACATACCAAAAGATAAGCCTCCGAAGGAACGGAGCTTCCCAATAAGCTGAAAGGTGATCCTAAAAGCGGGGATCGACAGCCGATGTACCTCTACCTGCGACATGAACGCAGCCCAAGGAGGTCGATCAACAGTACCAAGTATGTGAAAGCGTAAATATCAGAATGAAATCATAGCAGTCTATATAAAGCAGGAGACATGTATGATAACCAAACTACAGTTCACGATAAATAAGCAGTCATGTAAGTCAGGGACTCACGCCCTCAGAGTCATCACTCATGCCCGTGGAATACCTTCCTCACTGCCGGCAGTCTATGATATGATAACAATAAGACAGCATTCCAAATGGAAGCATACCCGTGCGCTACGCATCGTGTCAGTATGTCCAAAGGGAAACAATAAGACAGCATTCCAAATGGAAACATACCCGTGCGCTACGCATCGTGGTCGATATGTCCAAAGGGAAACAATAAGACAGCATTCCAAATGGAAGCATACCCGTGCGCTACGCATCGTGTCAGTATGTCCAAAGGGAAACAATAAGGCAGTATCAAAATGGAAGCATACCCGTGCGCTACGCATCGTGTCAGTATGTCCAAAGCGATTAACAAAAGTAATCCTATCAACAGAGCGCACTGCGGAATTTATCCGCCACCACGGCCACGCCCGTAAGTTCTCAACAAGTCAACCGACCCTCCATCGAGAGGCGCGGTAGTATAGAAACACAATTCTTGCACAACAAAGGCTATCACGACAAGCATAGACAAGTTTCACAACAACAAACATAGGCAAGTTTCACAACAACAAGCATAGGCAAGTTTCACAACAACAAGCATAGGCAAGTTTCACAACAACAAGCATAGGCAAGTTTCACAACTCAAAGTACTTTCATTTTTATGCCAAGGTCCGGGTTTTAACCCTAAAGTACTACGTACGTTAAATTCCTTTTAAAGATCCATTTCCTTCTATAAAAGTCACCCGATACCCGTAGTATAAAATAGAGTGACTTATATCTTTTAAGTAGACCAAAACAACTTCCATACTTTCCTTTTTAAAACCAAATTAAGGCAACCCTATGCCTTCTTTTTAGACCAAAACACTTTTCTTTTTAAAGTCACGTTACCACATTAAAACCAATGACAAAACCCTCCTTTTGTTTTCATAAAGTCGTTATAACTATCTTCCTATAAAGCTGTTATAATACTTTATGTTTTAAACCAATTTAAGACAACACAATGCCTTTCTTTTCCCTAAAGTTCCAGTTTGCCTAATTTCAATTACGCAAGTCTCTTTTTAGAAAAGTTTCATAGTTCAATGTCTTAATCTCTTTTTAAAACAATTGAGTAACATATGCCATAGGCGAGTAGGTTATTCTTGTTCATAATAAATCTTATTAAGCAGCCATGATCTAGGAAATGTAATATCATTTTTTCTCATCTTAGCTTCTATGCAGATGGAGGTTTCTACTGGTTTTAATAATACTTCATTATTCAATACATTTCCCTTTATTAGCGCTGCAGTGGATTGTCGATACTCATTATCATTTCCGACATCAGTAAAACATTATTCTTTAGAAACCAAGTACTCATTACTCACGAATGAGGTTTCATACATCTTACAACTTTCAAATCAATTTAATTAAGTTAAGTCTCTTATCTTATAAGATCAAGTCTCTTAACTTCTAAGATCAAATAGCCATTCTTTTTATCTCTTTTAGACGTTATACCTAACTTCCCATAAAGCTAGTATAACTCTTAAGTTCTCAAAACCAAGTATTACTCTTCTTAAAAAAAAAGGGTTTCTTAAGGAGAGACTTCAAGTTCTTTATTAGTACACATCAAGTCAGTTATAAGTCAAATCAGTTACCTTTTAACAATCACAAAGCACTTTCTTATATACATAAAGCTGTTATAACCAACTTCCCATAAAGCCGTTATAACCCTTTATGTTTTAAACCAATCAAATACATTTAACACATGTACGTCTACCGTACTACATAGTTATACACATATCATTCTAGAAAGATAGGAAGAGGTTCACATACCTCGCGACGATTATCGACTAATAGCAAAACGCTCCAAGTACCTCAAACCGTCGGCTACACCTTAAGCCAAGCAGATCACGCCACACGTAGTACTTCAACCTATAGAGGCCACAAGGCGCCTATTAACATCTTAGATCTCAATGTAGAATATTCTACGTAAAATTCAAAGACACCCCGCAACAACAGAAATCTCCTCCTCTCTATCGAGGCCGGCTACCCACCCAACCCGGGGGGGGGGGGGGTTTACACGTCTAACCGGACGTGTACAACTCTACTACACATCAATGCTACAAAAGTCTCATCAGAATACACCTATGTAATTACATTCGATTCTCTTCTTTAAATTCAGCTTAAGTCGCAAGACATTGCCGTAAGTATTATTCAGGCTTAAGTCAAAAGACATTGCCGCACAACTATGTTCACTTCTATATATAGTATACTTTAACTATATATTCCTACAACATGTAATTCCCAATTACAATGGGTCAAGAGTGTTTACCTCGATAAGCCCAAAATTATCCAAGTTATATGTCGATCCCGAACAACGTTTAGCTCCTACTCCGGCGCTCAATCCGCTCCAACAACCCTTAGAAGTTCTTCGCAACTTCTACTTAAACACTTCAACCGACTATGAAGGTTTTCCTTAGGGTTTCGTTTTGTGACTGAGGGAAGTATAATAGTATTTTCTGGGCTTTTGTATAAGTGTAACCTTGGGAATACTACAAGGTATTTGGGCATTATAACAATACTAGGAGAGTATTTCTATACCACAACAAGGGGTATTATACGAAACAACTAGGCTAGGGGTACCCCACGGCTAGCACCTCAAGGAGGGGGGGGGGATACTTTCGGCTAGGCTAGGAAGGGGGCCTCGGCCGAACCACTTAGGCTAGAGGGGGGGGGAGAGGGTGTTGGACGAAAAGCTCAAGGGAGAGGGGAGGATTTTTCAAGACTTAGAACAATTTAGGATGAAGAAGTTCATCAACTTAGAGGGGTATTTATAGGTCAAGCCATGGCCAACCAATGGCCAAGATCACTCCAAGTGTAAGGCAAGTGTAGGGCTAGATTTCAACCATGTGTACCTTATCCATCTACCACACAACTTGCACAAAATATCCTACCTACTACACAAGACCCAATCGTTCAATATTGCCGTCCAAGCCTTCCAATGTGAGGGTGACACATGTCACCCTTCCGTTGGTCCAAAATGTTACGTCTCTCGGAAAAATCCGCAAAATTTATTATTGACATAGCCGGAATTTTCCCTACGAAAGCTGTGGAAACGTTTCGTCGAAAAACGACTCCTTTTGGTAGTTATGCACAAATTCGAACCTATGCCTACTTTAAGGCTCAAATTGTATACGTACGCCCTCACGTACATACTCTGGAAATACGGGGTATAACAAGATATGACTACAGACCTCTAAGAATTTCTGACATAACCACTGTGACGGGACATGGCCCCATCATACCCCTGAATGTACACAAAACTACAACCTCAGGGAATCGTACCAAAAGACAAAGCCTCCGGAGAAATGGAGCTTTCCAAGAACTGAACAGTGATCCTAAAAGTGCTGATCAGCAAGCTATGTACCTCAACTCGCAGATGAACGCAGCCCCGAAGGAGGTCGATAAAATATGTACCAAGTATGTGAAACCAAAATATCAGAATGAAATCATAATCTAATATAACCGAGACATGTCCGATAACCGTAACAATAGTACACGTGCCCTCACAAGTGAAAGTAATGAAAGTCGCTTTTTTTACCTTGCATGCACTATTTCAACACATGAACAATAGTCACACCAGGGCTATGGACACAAACCCTCAAATATCATCACATAGTCCAGTAAGGGTCTCAAGCCCACAAATATCAAAGCGTGCCCGTGGTATCCCCCATCACTGCCGACAGTTATGAATGTAAACTATAACCAGGTGATGCACCCGTGGAATCCCACCTCACTGTCGGCATACACCTATACAATATATATATATATATATATATATATATATATATCTCCTGCCCGTGGAATCCCCCATCACTGCCTACAGCCATAAGTGTAAAATATAACCATGTGACGCGCCCGTGGCATCCTACCTCACTGTCGACGTACATATATACAACACACATATATATAACATGGTCGCATGCCCCGGAATCCCTCATCGTATAAGCATGGCCATAGGGTAATAATCGTATATAACATGGTCGCATGCCCCGGAATCCCTCATCGTATAAGCATGGCCATAGGGTAATAATCGTATATAACATGCCCGTGGAATCCCTCATCTCGGGTACATGTCTTCATGGGGAGCTAGTCCATGGAGTAATAGTCGACATAATCACACGACCAACTCGGCTCGTGATCGTGCCTTACCCGGGCACCCAAGTAGTCATACATCAGAGAAAATCAACGGAACATAAAAGCAAGACATGAAGCAAGAGATATAATATAAAAACAAAGCAACCAAAATAGCTTGCCTTCAGATATAAATACATAAAACCCGAACAGTTTAATCCTTTTTACAACCCCGCCACAACAAGATTCATGCACTCTAAGATTTACAACAACCATGACGGACAGGGCCCCGCCATACCACGAATGTACAAGAACCTACAACTCGGGAACACATACCAAGAATAAGCCTCCGAGAAACGAGCTTCCCAATACGCTGAATCGTGACCCTAAGAGCGAGGATCAACTACCGGTACTCCTACTGCGGCATGAACGCAGCCCAAGGAGGTCGATAACAGTACCAAGTATGTGAAACTGAAAATACTGCAGTTAAATCATAACAGTCTATATAAAGCAGGAGACATGTATGATAACCAAAATACAGTACGCAACATAAAAGCAGTCAAGTCAGGGACTCACGCCCTCAAAGTCATCACTCAATATATAACTATGGGTCTCACGCCCACAACATCAATCATGTTCGCATCATGGCCGCATGCCCCCGGAATTCTGCAGACGGTGCGCATGTCCATGATGCAACAATAATAACAATGCCGCATGGCCACATGCCCCCGGAATTCTGCATCGGTGCAGACATGTCCATGTAACATCAACAACAATATACTGGGTGGTCAACCCTGCCGCATGGCCACATGCCCCCGGAATTCTGCATCGGTGCAGACATGTCCATGTAACATCAACAACAATATATCGGGTAATCAACCCTGCCGCATGGCCACATGCCCCCGGAATTCTGCATCGGTGCAGACATGCCCATGTAACAATAATAATGGAAGCATACCCGTGGAATCTTCCACACCGCCAGACGTCCAAGTAAGCTCTCAACAAGTCAACCGGCCCTCCATCGAGAGACGCGGTAGTATAGAAACACAATTCTTGCACTACAAAGGCTATCCCAACAAGCATAGGCGAGTTACACAACAACAAGCATAGGCAAGTTATACACAACTCAAGGTACTTCCATTTTATATCAAAGTCCGGGTTTTAACCCTAAAGTACTACGTACGTTAAATTCCTTTTAAAGAGATCCATTCCTTTTATAAAGGTCACCCGATACCCGTAGTATAAAAATAGAGTGACTCTCATTTTTAGGTAAACCAAAACACTTTCCTTTTTCAACAACATTATTTCCCCTAAAGTTCCAGTTTGCCTAATTTCAATTACTCAGGTCTCTTTATTCTAGAAAAGTTTCATAGTTCATAGTCTTAATCATTTAAGAATATAATTCTCTTTTAAACAATCTGAGAAACATATGCCTTATGTGAGTGTAGATTATTCTTGTTCATAATCAATCTTATTAAGCAGCCATGATCTAGGAAATGTAATATCATTTTGTCTCATCTTAGCTTCTATGCAGATGGAGGTTTCTACTGGTTTTAATAATACTTTATTATTCAATACATTTTCCTTTATTAACGCTGCAGTGGTTTGTCGATACTCATTCTGATTTCCGAAATCAGTAAAACGTTATTCCCTTTTAAAAACCAAGTACTCATTGCTCACGAATGAGGTTTCACACAAACATCCATATTAAGTCAAGTCTCTTATCTTTTAAGATTAAGTCTCTTAACTTCTAAAAAATCAGTAAAACCATTCTCTTTATCTCTCTTAAGACGTTATACCTAACTTCCCATAAAGCTAGTATAACTCTTATGTTTTCAAAACCAAGTATTACACTTCTTTCAGAAAGGTTTCTTAATCTTTTGAAATACTTCAAGATTCTTATTATTCAGGCTTAAGTCAAAATACATTGCCGTACAATTACGTTCTGTTAACACACGTACGTCTACCGTACTATATATATTCTTGTAAAATACTTCCAGATTCTTTATTATTCAGGCTTAAGTCAAAAGACATTGCCACACGTACGTCTACCGTACTATATATATATTCTTGTAAAACGTCATGCTCAAGAGTATAGGAAGAATCACATACCTCGCGACGATTATCGACTATAAGCAAAACGCTCCACGGCTATAACCCGGCTAGCCTCGTCCACCTTCCAAGTAGTACATGCTACTCGCAGAACATTCAACCAATAAAGGTTATCAATCTATCAGAATACGGTCCCATGTAAGTACGATTAATCTTCTACTTTAATATTCTTCCGATGCGATTTGATTCAAGTCTTTTCTGTAATATCCTCTATTACGCTTCAATTCTCTTCTATGAGTCTCATATTCATTTCAATACTACTACGATGTAATTTCCAATTACACTAGAAGGATAGGATTATTTACCTCAGAAGCCCAAAATTATCCAAGTTTAAAGTCGATCCCGAGCAACGTTAAGCTCTACACCGCGCGCTCAACCCGCTCCAAACAACCCTTAGAAGTTCTACGCAACTTCTCCTTAACACTTCAACCGACTATGAAGGTTTTCCTTAGGGTTTCGTTTTTGTGGTCGAGGAAAGTATAATAGTATTTCCTGCTCTACGATAGAGGTAACTTTGGAAAGTACTACAAGGTATATGGGCTAAAGTATTTGGGCATTATAACAATACTGAGAGTATTTCAATACCACAAAAGGGGGTATTATACGAAACCAACTAGGCTGGGGGTACCTCTCGCCAAGCCTCACTCGAGGTGGGTGTGCATTTAACTCTACTCACAAAGGGGGAGGGATTTCAAGACTTGGAAAATGATTTTAGGATGAAGAAGTTCATCAACTTAGAGGGGTATTTATAGGTCAAGGAATGGCCAACCAATGGCCAAGATCAATCCAAGTGTAAGGCAAGTGTAGGGCTAGGATTTACCCATGTGTCCTTATCCATCTACTACACAAAATATCCTACCTAACCCTTGACCAAGAAAATGCACAAAAAACGTGCAAACAATGGCCCTCTTTGCCGTCCATTGAGGGTGACAAGTGTCACCCTCCCGTTGGTCCAAAATGTTTCGTCTCTCGGAAAAATCCGCAAAAATTAAAAATGACATAGCCGTATTTTTCCCTTCGCAAGTTTAGTAAAACGTTTCGTCGAAAAACGACTCCTTTCGGCACTTGTGTACAAATTTCGAAACTTGCCAAATCTTAAGGCTTAAATTTTCACGTCGCCCCTTACGTACATACTCTGGAAATACGGGGTATAACATTCTCCCCTCCTTAGAAACATTCGTTCCGAATGTTCCTTCTCAAGACGGACAACGATGAAGTTCTTCTTAACAAGTTGCCAATGCCACACCTGGCCACAAAATAACACACGTTCTCTTCCTTCCTTACTCGTCGTACCCTTCTCGAACACTTGAACTCTTTTAGTATACGTACCACACTTCAGTCAACGCTTCTGTTCCCAAGATTTTGGAGTCACCACCTCCAAACTTGGTCATCTTACTAGCCTCAATCTCCCTTAAGGCCATTCCCGGCCTTCACGATCCGCTTCTGGTCGAACATATCCACGAACTCATACGATGGTCATCTAAACTTGGGCCTAGCACCCTCGTGACCCTACCACCTGGCGGGACCACCCAGAGCTGACCCCACCTCGAAACAGGCCGCGGGTTGGCCCGCAACATGGCCCCAACCCGACCCACTTAACGCATCAAGCTCTTGTTCCCCGATCCGGAACAATCTTACCTATACCGGTCAAGAAAGCTACCACTTCTATTTTTTTCACCACCCAAGGAATTTTCCTACAACTACTCCACGTATACTTATACATTCTGACAAAGATCACCCGCAAAATCTTGTACTCAAGACGGCCTTACATTTAAGGTCTCAATTGTAATATTCTAAGGTTCATCATTTTCTCACCCCAGGCTTACCCTTTTACACTAACCAGGTTTCTAAATCACACTTTAGCACAAAGCTATCCGAACATAACACTAAACACATCATCATCACATCAATACATACAAGTCTCTAGAGGGTTAAGGATATACCTGAAAATAGGCGGTTCAGAGGACCGCTAAAACTGGAAACTTCCACCGCGACCTCTGCCGTGGCCTGCCGGTGTATGATCATCCTGCCTAGCTATGGAAGGTGAAGAACCCGCAACTGATCCCTTAGTCTATGCTATCCTACCAGCGCTACCCCTGGTCGGACAGTCTCTCGCCAGATGGCCCTGTTGGCCGCAAAAATAACAAGCTCCCTTGGTACCACGACACTCCCCGAAATGCGGTCTACCACATCGACCACACCGAGGTAGGGTGATCCATCCGCCCACACCCCTACTCCCTAGAAATCTGAACCCTCGAGCTCGACCGCTCAATCCCCGGATACCACGGGTTGTGGAGGACCACTCTGACCGGGCGGAGGTACAAAACTAGTATCACTTCGAGGCGGTCCGCCTCGAAAGTCACCAAAGGACCTCGCTGCTCGCCTCTTCGCGATCTTGGTCATTCCGTCGATTTCTCCGCTCCTCACCTCCAAGTGCATAAGCCTGCATGCGGGCAATGTCCATGCCCGGCTGAAGAGCTACACCCGAACAAGCCTCTGCCAAGTAGTCATCTAACCCGGTAACGTAGCGGTGTACTGGCCCTACATATCGCATTACAATGGGGCATACCGAGCCAACGAGTCGAACTCCACATTGTACTCCCGAATCAGACGCCTGCTCGCTCAACATCAAAAATCTGTCGGCCCGTGCCCTCCTCATCTGTGGAGGCAAGAAATGTGCAAGAAAGGCCCCCGAAAACTCGTCCCAAATGGCTGGAAGTGCATTCTCTCCCCGGGACAGCTCCCACGAATCAAACCAGTCGACTGCGGTATCACGCAGCCGATGCGAACCTAGGACCACTGACTCGGTCTCCGAAGCCTTGATCACTCTCATGATCCGTCAGAATCGCTTGATGAACTCATGCGGATCATCCTCAGGCCTCGACCCGTAGAACTCTGGCGAGCTACATCTCAGAAAGTCTCGTAGCCTCAAACTATCCGATCTTGGGTGAACCACGGTGCTCACGGAATCGCCGGCCCACCTATCTCATGTCGCCACGATCCCGCCAAGAATCGCTATCTTTGTACCCCAACTCCGCCTCTGTGCCGCGGACTGGGTGCAGTATCAGGTCTCATCGCCCACTGCGCGCTCTAAACTCGCTGAGCCGGGCGGGTCGCAAAACTCGCCGTCTGAAGCATCAGACGTAATGACGTCATACTGCACTTCTCTCAGATCTCACTAGCAGCCTCCTCGCCGCCTTGCCCACTGGGCCGGGTTGCTTGGCGCGAGGCATAATCGTGAAAACGAAATCGCCGAGGGGTCCAACTTACAACACAGCTCTAAGGCACGATCTCAGAATGAGAATAATGGAAACCAATCCTAAATGTCCTGCAGCCTCCTGATTATAGATGTGGTGCACAATACACCGATAATCAAGACTCTACTAGACACGGTCTGTAGACACTTTCCGAGGATTAACTGCTCTGATACCACTTTTGTCACGACCCGAACCTGGGCCCGTGACTGGTGCCTTACCCGGGCACCCAAGTAGTCATACATCAGAGAAAATCAGCGGAACATAAAAGCAAGACATGAAGCAAGAGATATAATATAAACAAAGCAACTAAAATGCTTGTCTTCAGATATAAATACATAAAAACCGAACGCTTTAATCTTTTTACAACCCCGCCACAACAAGCATTTACATGCACTTCTAAGATTTACAACAACCATGACGACAGGGCTCGCCATACCCCGAATGTACAAGAACCTACAACTCGGGAACACATACCAAGAATAAGCCTCCGAGAAACGGAGCTTCTACGTCGAACGGTGACCCTAAGCGAGGATCAACTACGTGTACTCCTACCGCGGCATGAACGCAGCCCGGAGGTCGAGACAACAGTACCAAGTATGTGAAATCAAAATATCGCAGCTTAAATCATAATCTATATAAAGCGAGACATGTATGATAACCAAAATGCGACGCAACATAAAATCGATCAAGTCGTGACTCACGCCTCAAAGTCATCACTCAATATATAACTATGGGTCTCACGCCCACAACATCAATCATGTTCGCATCATGGCGTAATTCGACTGCAGACGGTGCGCATATGTCCATGATGCAACAATAATAACAATGCCGCATGGCCACATGCCCCCGGAATTCTGTGTTATACCCCATATTTCCAGAGTATGTACGTGAGGGCGTACGTATATAATTTGAGCCTTAAAGTAGGCATAGGTTCGAAAATTGTGCACAAGTGCCAAAAAGAATCGTTTTTCGACGAAACGTTTTACTAAACTTGCGTAGGGAAAATTTCGGCTATGTCATTAATAATTTTTGCGGATTTTTCCGAGAGACGAAACATTTTGGACCAACGGGGGGGTGACATGTGTCACCCTCACATTGGAAGCTAGTGTGGGCGGTTTGGACGATTTGGGGTCAAGGGAGTAGGTAGGATATTTTGTGCAAGTTGTGTGGTAGATGGATAAGGTCCACATGGTTAAAATCTAGCCCTACACTTGCACCACACTTGTCTTCATCTTGGCCATTGGTTGGCCTTTGGTTAGCCTATAAATACTCCCCTTACTTGAAGACTTTCTTCATCCAAAAACTTGAGCAATCTTTCTAAGTCTCAAATACTCCTCCTCTTGTTGCTTTCGTCCAAAGCCCTCCCCTTTGAGAGCCTAGCCGAGGCAACCCCCTCGAGTGAGGCTTGGCCGTGGGTACCCCTAGCCTAGTTGTTTTCGTATAATACCCCTTGTTGTGGTATAGAAATACTCTCCTAGTATTGTTACTATGCCCAAATACCTTGGCCCAAATACCTTGTAGTATTCCCAAGGTTACACTTATACAAAAGCACATAAAATACTATAATACTTTCTTTAGCCACTCAACGCAACCCGCACGAAAATCTTCATGGATACTTGAAGTTTTTCAGTAGAAGTTGGTTAGAACTTCTAAGGGTTGTTTGGAGCGATTGGAGCACTCGGAGTAGAGCTAAGCGTTACTCGAAGCGACTTTAAACTCGGATAATTTTGGGCTCATCGAGGTAAATACTATCCTTCTATTGTAATTGGAAATTACATACGTAGTAGTATAGAAATGAATATAAGATTCATAGAAGAGATTTGAACTGTAATAGAAGGATATTACAGAATAGACTTGAACAGAATCACATCAGAAGAATATAAGTAGAAGTTAAACTGTACTTACATAGGACTGTATTTACAGTAGACCGATAACCTTTATTGGTTGAATGTTTTGCAAGTAGCATGTGCTACTTAGAAGGTGGATAAGGCTAGTCGGGTTATAGCCGCAGGCGCTTTGCTTATAGTCGATAATCGTCGCGAGGTATGTGATTCTTCCTATACTTGAGCATGATATTTTAAAGGAAGATATATATAAGTACGGCAATGTATTTTGACTTAAGCCCGAATAATATATAGTAGACGTCGTGTGCTAATTGAACGTAGTTATGCAGCAATGTCTTTTGACTTAAGCTGAATAATATATAGTACTGCAGACGACGTGTGCTAATTGAACGTAGTTGTACGGCAATGTCTTTTGACTTAAGCCTGAATAATATATAGTACGGTAGACGTACGTGTGCTAATTGAACGTAGTTGTACGGCAATGTCTTTTGACTTAAGCCTGAATAATATATAGTACGGTAGACGTACGTGTGCTAATTGAACGTAGTTGTACGGCAATGTCTTTTGACTTAAGCCTGAATAACAAGAAACTTGAAGTATGTCACAAGAGTTAAGAAACCATTTTTGAAAGAAGAGTAACACTTGGTTTTAAAGGTTTTAAAAAGAGTTATACTAGCTTTATGGGGAGTTAGGTATAACGTCTTAAGAGAGGTAAAGAAAATGGTTTACTGATTTTAGAAGTTAAGAGACTTGATCTTATAAGATAAGAGACTTAACTTAAGTGAATTAATATGAGTTTTGTGTGAAACCTCATTCGTGAGTAATGAGTACGTGGTTTTTAAAAGGAATAATGTTTTACTGATTTCGAAAATCAGAATGTGTATCGACAAACCACTGCAGCGTTAATAAAGGAAAATGTATTGAATAATGAAGTATTATTAAAACCAGTAGAAACCTCCATCTGCATAGAAGCTAAGATGAGACAAAATGATATTACATTTTCTAGATCATGGCTGCTTAATAAGATTGATTATGAACAAGAATAACCTACTACATGGCATATGTTACTCAATTGTTTTAAAAAGAGATTAAGACATTGAACTATGAAACTTTTCTAAAAAGAGACTTGCGTAATTGAAATTAGGCAAACTGGAACTTTAGGGAAAAGAAGGGCATTGTGTTGTCTTAAAATGGTTTAAAACATAAAGTGTTATAACAGCTTTATGGGAAGTTGGTTATAACGACCTTATGAAAACAAAAGAAGGGTTTTTATCATTGGTTTTAATGTGGTAACTTGACTTTAAAAAGAGAAGTGTTTTGGTCTAAAAAGAAGGCATGGTATTGCCTTAATTGGTTTTAAAAAGGAAAGTATGGAAGTTGTTTTGGTTTACTTAAAAGATGTAAGTCACTCTATTTTTATACTACGGGTATCGGGTGACTTTTATAAAAGGAATGGATCTCTTTAAAAGGAATTTAACGTACGTAGTACTTTAGGGTTAAAACCCGGACTTTGGCATAAAATGAAAGTACTTTGAGTTGTGTATAACTTGCCTATGCTTGTTGTTGTGAAACTTGCCTATGCTTGTTGTTGTGAAACTTGCCTATGCTTGTTGTGATAGCCTTTGTTGTGCAAGAATTGTGTTTCTATACTACCGCGTCTCGATGGAGGTCGGTTGACTTGTTGAGAACTTACTTGGGCGTCGCGTGAAGCGGAGAAATTCCACGCACGTTCGCTGATAGTGCTACTTTTGCTAACGCTTTGGACATATCGACACGATGTAGCGCGGGTATGCTTCCATTTTGATTGCCTTGTTGTTCCTTTTTGACATATCGACACGACGCGTAGCGCACGGGTATGCTTCCATTTGGAATGCCGTCTTATTGTTTCTTTGGACATATCGCCACGATCGTAGCGCACGGGTATGCTTCCATTTGGAATGTTGTCTTAGTGTTTCCCTTTGGACATACTGACACGATGCGTAGCGCACGGGTATGCTCCCATTTGGATTGTTGTCTTGTTGCTATCATATCATAGACTGCCGGCGGTGAGGAAGGAATTCCACGGGCACGAGTGATGATTTAGAGGGCGTGAGTCCCTGACTTGATATAACTGTTATATGTGTGTACTGTAGTTTGGTTATCATACATGTCTCCTGCTTTATTAGACTGCTACGATTTTATTTATAGTACTTTACAGTTTCACATACTTGGTACCTGTTGTACTGACCTCATTCGGGGGGCTGCGTTCATGCCGCAGTAGTATCGCCACGACCGATCCGGCCCGCGGATCGTGCCTTACCCCGCACCCTAGTTATACAACATCAGAGAAAACCAGCGTAAATAAAAACTTAAACATGAACATGAGACAAGATAATGAAACAGGCCAACCAAACGGTTACCTTCCAAAAAAAATATATATAAGCAACTCTTTTTAAAACGAACAGTTTAATCCTTTTTACAAAACCCTGCCCACACAGTGCTACAGACCTCTAAGAGTTTATACAACAACTATGACGGGACAGGGCCCGCCATACCTCGAATGTACAAGAACCTACAGACTCGTGGTAACATACCAAGATAAGCCTCCAAGGAACGAGCTTCCCAAAACGCCGAGATGAGATCCTAAACGCGGATCGACAAACGATGTACTCCTACTGCGGATGAACGCAGCCCCGGAGGTCGATAACAGTACCAAGTATGTGAAATCAGAAATATCAGAAATGAAATCATAATAGTCTATAAAAGCAGGAGATGTGTATGATAACCAAACTACAAGACACACATAACGATTATATCAATTCGTGGTCTCATACTCCACAACATCAATCCTGCCCGTGAGTACCTTTCCTCACTACCGGCACTATGATATGATAACAACAAGACAAAGAATCCAAATGGAGCATACCCGCACTACGCATCGTGTCGGTATGTCCAAAGGGAACAAATAAGACAACATTCCAAATGGAAACATACCCGCAGCGCTACGATCGTGTCGCATGTCCAAGGAAACAATAAGACAAAGATTCCAAATGGGAAGCATACCCGTGCGCTACGCATCGTGTCAGTATGTCCAAAGGGAGCAAATAAGACAACATTCCAAATGGAAGCATACCCGTGCGCTACGCATCGTGTCAGCATGTCCAAAGGGAAACAATAAGACAACAAGGCGGTAATCAAAGTGGAAGCATACCCGTGCGCTACACATCGTGTCAGTATGTCCAAAGTGATTTAACAAAAGTAACACTATCAACAGAACGCACTGCGGAATTTCTCCACATCACAAGACGCCCAAGTAAGTTCTTAACAAGTCAACCGACCCTCCATCGAGAGACGCGGTAGTATAGAAACACAATCTTTGCACAACAAAGGCTATCACAACAAGCATAGGCAAGTTTCACAACAACAAGCATAGGCAAGTTTCACATCAACAAGCATAGGCAAGTTTCACAACTCAAAGTACTTTCATTTTTTGCCAAAGTCCGGGTTTTAACCCTAAAGTACTACGCACGTTAAATTCCTTTTAAAGAGATTTATTCCTTTTATAAAAGTCACCCGATACCCGTAGTATAAAAATAGAGTGACTTATATCTTTTAAGTAAACCAAAACAACTTCCATACTTTCTTTTTTTTAAAGTCAAGTTACCACGTTAAAACCAATGATAAAACCTTTCTTTTGTTTTCATAAGGTCGTTATAACCAACTTCCCATAGAGCTGTTATAACACCTTATGCTTTAAACCATTTTAAGACAACACAATGCCTTTCTTTTCCCTAAGGTTCCAGTTTGCCAAATTTTTAATTACACAAGTCTCTTTTTTTAGGAAAGTTTCATAGTTCAATGTCTTAATCTCTTTTAAAACAATTGAGTAACATATGCCATATGCGAGTAAGTTATTCTTGTTCATAATCAACCTTATTAAGCAGCCATGATCTAGAAAATGTAATGTCATTTTGTCTCATCTTAGCTCTATGCAGATGGAGGTTTCTACTGGTTTTAATAATACTTAATTATTCAATACATTTTCCTTTATTAACGCTGCAGTGGTTTGTCGATACACATTCTGATTTCCGAAATCAGTAAAACATTATTCCTTCCAAAAACCAAGTACTCATTACTCACGAATGAGGTTTCACACAAACATCCATTTTAAGTCAAGTCTCTTATCCTTTAAGAATAAGTCCATTAAACCATTCTTTTTATCTCTCTTAAGGCGTTACACCTAACTTCTCATAAAGCTGGTATAACTCTTATGTTTTCAAACCAAGTACACACTTCTTTCAAAAAGGTTTCTTAATCTTTTTAGAATACTCCAAGGTTCTTTTACATCCAGTCGGTTATAAGTCAAATCAGTTATCTTTTAAAAATCACAAGGCTTTTTCTTATCTACATAAAGTCGTTATAACCCACTTCCCATAAAGCCGTTATAACCCTTTATGTTTTAAACCAATCAAATACATTTAACACACGTACGTCTACCGCACTACATAGTTATACACATATCATGCTAGAAAGATAGGAAGAGGTTCACATACCTCGCGACGAGTATCGACTAATAGCAAAACGCTCCAAGTACCTCAAACCGTCTGCTACACTCTCAGTCAAGCATATCACTCCACACGTAGTACTACAACCTATAGAGGCCACAAAGCGCCTATTAATATCTTTAGATCTCAATGTAGAATATTCTACGTAAAATTCAAAGACCTCCCCGCAACAACAGAAATCTCCTCCTCTATCGAGGCCGCTACCAAGCCAACCAGTGGTGTGTCACACCAAAATCGGGCCGTGGATCGTGCCTTACCCCGTGCACCCTAGCGATACAATATCAGAGAAAACCAGCGGAAATAAAAACTTTAAACATGAAATGAGAGACATGATAAATAAACAAAGCAACCAAAACAGCTTGCCTTCAAGATATACATAAAACCCGAACTTTAATCCTTTTACAACCCCGCCACAACAGCTTCTATGCACTTAAGATTTACAACAACTATGACGGACAGGCCCCGCCATACCCCGAATGTACAAGAACCTATAACTCGGAACACATACCAAAAGATAAGCCTCGAGAAACGGAGCTTCCCAACACGAATGTGATCCTATAAGCGGATCGGCGATCGATGTACCTTTTACTCATGCAGATGAACGCACTCAAGGAGGTCAAGATAACAGTACTAAGTATGTGAAATCAGAATATCAGAAATGAAATCATAATAGTCTATATAAGGAGACATGTATGATGACCAACTACAAGACATAACATATAACCAAGCATTTCAAGTCGTGACTCACGCCTCCAAATCATCACTCGTGCGTGGAATTTCTTCCTCACCGGCGCTTTATGATATAACAATACCAAGGAGTATACATGAACACCGTGTCCCACCTGTGTCATAAAACCGTGACAGACAAGTACAACTACCGGATCCGACTGCGCTAATAATACAATGCAACCACAACCACGGCGACACGGCAAGTGCGAGCCGACTCATCGGATACCAAGGCCGGTCACGAGTCGACCGGCAAGTACGAGGGTCGACCACCAGGACCAAGGTCAGATCACGAAACTTCGTCACTATAATCGAACGGGCAGGCGAGGGTGACTACCGATACCAAGGCCGAATCACCACGAGACGGCAAGTACGGAGCCACCACCGGATACCCAGCCGAACAAGAAGAAACCTCAACTACCAACCGCCTCTATCGAGAGACGCAGAACACGTAAAACACCACACTTGCACAACAAAGGCTATCATCACAAGCATAGGCAAGTTTCACAACAACAAGCATAGGAATGTTTCACCACAACAAGCATAGGCATGTTTCACATCACTCAAAGTACCTTCATTTTATGCCAAAGTCCGGTTTTAACCTAAAGTACTACGACGTTAAATTCTTTAAAAGAGATCCATTACTTATCAAAGTCACCCGATACCGTAGTATTAGAATGACCAACCCACATTCCTTTTCAAAATCAAGTAACAACATTCTTTCCTAAGTTCCGGTTGCCTAGTTCCAATTACTCAAGCTTCTCATTTTCAAATGGTTTCATAGTTCATAAACTTAATCACTTGATTTCTTTTAGAACAATTGAGTAATATATGTCTCACGTGAGAGTAGGTTATTCTTGTTTACAACATTCTTATTACAAAAACCGTGATCTAGAAAATGTAATATCATTTTGTCTCATCTTAGTTTCTATGCAGATGGAGGTTTCTACCGGTTTTAATACAATTCATCATTATTCAATACATTTTCCTTTATTAACGCCGCAGTTGGTCCTGTCGATACACATTCTCGATTTCCAAATCAAGAAACATTATCCTTTAAATAAAACCAAGTACTCATTACTCACGAATGAGGTTTCACACAAACATTCACATTAAAACAAATAAGTTAAGTCTCTTATCTTATAAGATCAAGTCTCTTAACTTCTAACATTAGTAAACCATTTTCTTTACCTCTCTTAAGACATTATACCTAACTCCCATAAAGCTAGTATAACTCTTTTAAAACCTTTAAAACCAAGTGTTACTCTTCCTTCAAAACGATTATAAATCTTTTGAAATACATCAAGTTCTTTATTATAACAAGCCGCCACAATTCACATCGCTACCTTTTAAAACCACAAAGTATTTTCTTACCTACATAAAGCCGTTATAACTAACTTCCCATAAAGCCGTTATAACACTTTATGTTTTAAGACACTCAAACACGCTAACACATGACGCTCACCGCACTACATAGTTCACACATATCATGCTAGAAGAGATAGGAAGAGGTTCACATACCTCGCGACGATTATCGACTAATAGCAAAACGCCCGAGTACCTCAAACCGCTTGGCTACTCCTTAGTCCGTAAGATTACGCCACACGTAGCACTTCAACCTATAAGGCCACGCGCGCTTATTAAAAATCTAGATCTTAACGAGAACATTCTACGTAAAATTCGGCAAAGACTCTCCCCGCAAGCAACAACAGAAACTCCTCTTTCTATCGAGGTGGCTACCAAGCCAACCAGTGGGGTTAACACGCCTAACCTGACGCTGCATAATTCTACTATACAAGAATACTACACAAGTCTACCGTAATACACCCTATGTAATTACAGATTCAGCTTTATTCTTCAGCTTAAGTCAAAAGACATTGCCAACAACTACGTTGATTCTATATATAGTATACAACACTATATTTCAACACTTATGTAATTTCCAATTACAATAGGGGACAAGATATTTACCTCGATAAGCCCAAAATTATCCGAGTTTAAAGTCGCTCCGAGCAAGGTTTAGCTCCTACTCCGAGTGCTCCAATCCGCTCCAACAACCCTTAGAAGTTCTAACTAACTTCTACTCCAAAACTTCAACCAACAAGTGAAGGTTTCCTTAGGGTTTCGGTTTGAGACTAAAGGACAAAAGGTAGTATTTCCTGACTCTACGATAGAGGTAACTTTGGAATACTACAAGGTATAACTAAGGTATTTTGGGCATTATAACAATACTTGGAGGAGTATTTCAATACCACAAAAAGGGGTACCACACGAGAACAACACCCTAAGGGAGGGGGTGTTCTCGCTTTAGGCTCACAAAGGGAAGGTTTCGCCAAAAGGCCTTCACAAGGGGAGAGGGCTCTTGGACGAGAGTCAACAAGAGGGAGGAGGGGTTCTCAAGACTTAGGCAAGTGAAGAGTGGATGAAGAAGTCTTCAAAGAGAGGGTATTTATAGCAAAACCAAAGGCCAACCAATGGCCAAGATCAAGCCATGTGCAAGGCAAGTGTAAGGCCAAGATCAAGCCAAGTGCACCCACAAAACACTCCACAAAACACTCCACAAAACAAGCCACAAAGCAAGGCACAAAAGAGGGACCAATCGCCAAGGCCAAGCCTCCTCTTGTTGCCCAACGAGGGTGACAAGTGTCACCTCCCGTTGGTCCAAAAATGTTCCGCCGCTAAAAATCCGCAAAAATACTAAATGACATAGCCGGAATTTCTCCAACGTAAGTCGTGGAAACGCTTCGTCGAAAACGACTTAATCGGCACTGTGCCCAAATTTCGAATCCAATGCCTAACTTAAGGCTCATTTCGACGCACGCCCATACGCATATACTGAAATACGGGTATAACATTCTTCCTTAGAAACATTCGCCCCAATGTTCCTTCTAGGTCTCAAACAAACAAAGGCCAAGATAGTCTTCACCGCTATACGCATTTAAAATAATCATGCCACACCGCCACAAAACACACGCTCACTTCTCCCCTTTCGTAGTACTCGCCACGAACACTCGAACTCGCTCTAGTATCCGCACCACACTTCACAACGCTCGCTTCCAACCCTCGAGTCACTACTCCAAACTTGGTCATCTCACTAACCTCGATTTCCCTAAGGCCATTCCCGCCTTCACGAATCGATTCTCGATCGAACGATCCACGAACTCATACGATGGTCATCTAAACTGGGCCTAGCACCTCGTGACCTACCACCGAGGGACCACCTAATCGACCCACCCCAAACCGGTTACTGTTGACCCGCAAATGGTCCTCAACCCGACTTCAACCGCGCCAACTCTTGCTCCTCGACACGGAACAATCTTACCTATTCAAGCCATGAAAGCTACCACTTCCATCCCACATTACTCATGGACTTATCACACAATTATAACCCACGTACACTACGCATTCTGATAAAGGTCAAACATAAAAAAATAAATCTTTTACTCAAGACGACCTTACCTGTAAGGTCTCAACATAAAATGTCCTAAAGTTCACACTTTCCATGCCCCCAGGCTTACCCTTTTTCATCAACCATGCTCCTAAATCACATTTTTGCACAAAGCTATCCGAACATAACACTAAACACATCATCAACATCAATACAATATAAGTCTCTGTAGGTTAAGGATATACCAAAATAGGCGGTTCAAAGGACCGCTAAATCGAACTCCCACCGCGACTCTACCGGCCTTCCGGCACGAACATCCCGCCTCGTTACTTAAGGTGAAGAACCCGCAATCGCTTAGTAGTCCTTGCTATCCTACCAAGTACTGGCCTGACAGCTTCTGCCGATGGCCCTGCTGGGCCGCAAAAATAACAATCTCCGAGTTAGTACGACACTCTCCTTATGGAGCTTTCCACAACAGCCACACCGAGACAAGGGCACCTCATCCGCGAGCACTCGCTTCCCAAAATCTGAAACCCAGGAGCCCCGACCGCTTCCCGAATATCCCGGCGTCCCGAAGCCGCGAGGACCACTCAGATCGGGCGAGGTACATAACTAGTTCCGCCACAGACGGCCCGCCTCGAAAGTCACCAAAGGACCTCGCTGTTCGCCTCTTCGCCGACCTCGTCATTCCGCCGATTTATCCGCCTCACATCCAAGTGTATACGCTGCACGCGGCAATGTCCATGCCCTACCAAGAGCTACACCAACAACTCTCGCAAGGCAATCATCGAGCCTCAGAACATATCGGTGCACTCGATCCTCCATACTAGCTACTAACGCGGACGACGCCAATGAGTCAAACTCCACATTGTACTCGAACCGCACGCCCGCTCGCCAGAACACCAAAAATCTTTACCGAGCCCTCCTCATCCGGGAGGCAAGAAATGTGCAAGAAAGGCCTCGAGAACTCGCTCCATACCACTGGAAGTGCATGCTCTCCCCGACAGCTCCCAAGAATCAAACCCGATCGCGGTATCACGCAGCTGATGTGAACCTGTGGCCACCGACTGATCTCCGATGCCTCGATCACTCTACGATCCACAGAATCGCTTGGATGAACTCCTGCGATCATCCTCGTGCCTCGACCCATAAAACTCGCGCCTACAACTCGTAAAATCCCGTAGCCTCGAACTATCTCGATCTAGGGTGAACCATCGCGCATCGAACTCGCCGGCCCAAATTTATCCTCAAGTCCGCCACAACTCGCCATTAATCGCCCACTTGTAACTCATCTCCTCTCGCCTGCATCGCGAATCGAGGCTCAGTATCGTGGTCTCTCGCCACGCTTCTACTCGCAGATCCTCATCGCTTTGCCTTCTGGCCCGGTTGCCTTTCGCAGAGGCATAACTGGTAAAAACGAAACACGTCAGAGGGGTCCAATCTTATCACACAGCTCTAAGGCACGATCTCAGAATGAGAAGAATGGAAACCAATCCTAAATGTCCTATAGCCTCCTGATTATAGATGTGGTGCACAACACACCGATAATCAAGACTCTACTAGACACGGTCTGTAGACACTTTCCGAGGATTAACTGCTCTGATACCACTTTGTCACACCCCGAAAATCGGGCCCGTGACTGGTGCCTTACCCCGGGCACCCTAGCGATACAATATCAGAGAAAACCAGCGGAAATAAAAACTTTAAACATGAAATGAGACATGATAAATAAACAAAGCAACCAAAACAGCTTGCCTTCAAGATATACATAAAACCCAATGCTTTAATCTTTTACAACCTCGCCACAACAGCTTCTGCACTTAAGATTTACAACAACTATGACGGACAGGCCCCGCCATACCCCCGAATGTACAAGAACCTATAACTCAGTGGAACACATACTAAAAGATAAGCCTCCGAGAAACGGAGCTTCCAACACGCCGAATGTGATCCTATAAGCGGGATCGACGGTCGATGTACCTTTTACTCGCAGATGAACGCAGCCTCGGCGAGGTCAAGATAACAGTACCAAGTATGTGAAATCAGAATATCAGAATGAAATCATAATAGTCTATATAAGCAGAGACATGTATGATGACCAACTACAAAGACATAACATATAACCGCATTTCAAGTCGTGGACTCACGCCTCCAAATCATCACTGTGTCTGGAATTTCTTCCTCATCGCGGCAGCTTTATGATATAACAATACCAAGGAGTATACATGAACACCGTGTCCCACTGTGTCATAAAACCGTGACAGACAAGTACAACTACCGGATCCGACTGCGCCAATAATACAATGCAACCACAACCACGGTTCGACACGGCAAGTCATGAGCCGACCATCGGATACCAAGGCCGGCCACGTAGTCGACCGGCAAGTACGAGGGTCGACCACCGGGACCAAGGTCAGATCACGAAACTTCGCCACTATATCGAACGGGCAAGTCGAGGGTCGACTACCGATACCAAGGCCGAATCACCACGAGACGGGCAAGTACGAGCCACCACCGATACCCAGCCGAACAAGAAGAAACCTCAACTACCAACCGCCTCTATCGAGACGCCAGAACACGTAAACACCACACTTGCACAACAAAGGCTATCATCACAAGCATAGGCAAGTTTCACAACAACAAGCATAGGAATGTTTCACCACAACAAGCATAGGCATGTTTCACATCACTCAAAGTACCTTCATTTTATGCCAAAGTCCGGTTTTAACTCCTAAAGTACTACGACGTTAAATTCTTTAAAAGAGATCCATTACTTATCAAAGTCACCCGATACGTAGTATTAGAATGACCAACCCACATTCCTTTTCAAAATCAAGTAACAACATTCTTTTCCTAAGTTCCGGTTGCCTAGTTCCAATTACTCAAGCTTCTCATTTTCAAATGGTTTCATAGTTCATAAACTTAATCACTTGATTTCTTTTAGAACAATTGAGTAATATATGTCTCACGCGAGTAGGTTATTCTTGTTTACAACATTCTTATTACAAAGAAACCATGATCTAGAAAATGTAATATCATTTTGTCTCATCTTAGTTTCTATGCAGATGGAGGTTTCTACCGGTTTTAATACAATTCATCATTATTCAATACATTTTCCTTTATTAACGCCGCAGTTGGTCCTGTCGATACACATTCGATTTCCAAATCAAGAAACATTATCCTTTAAATAAAACCAAGTACTCATTACTCACGAATGAGGTTTCACACAAACATTCACATTAAAACAAATAAGTTAAGTCTCTTATCTTATAAGATCAAGTCTCTTAACTTCTAACATTAGTAAACCATTTTCTTTACCTCTCTTAAGACATTATACCTAACTCCCATAAAGCTAGTATAACTCTTTTAAAACCTTTAAAACCAAGTGTTACTCTTCCTTCAAAACGATTATAAATCTTTTGAAATACATCAAGTTCTTTATTATAACAAGCCGCCATAATTCACATCGCTACCTTTAAAACCACAAAGTATTTTCTTACCTACATAAAGCCGTTATAACCAACTTCCCATAAAGCCGTTATAACACTTTATGTTTTAAGACACTCAAACACGCTAACACATGTACGCTCACCGCACTACATAGTTCACACATATCATGCTAGAAGAGATAGGAAGAGGTTCACATACCTCGCGACGATTATCGACTAATAGCAAAACGCCCGAGTACCTCAAACCGTCGGCTACTCCTTAGTCCGTAAGATTACGTCACACGTAGCACTTCAACCTATAAGGCCACAAGCGCTTATTAAAAATCTAGATCTTAACGTAGAACATTCTACGTAAAATTCGGCAAAGACTCTCCCGCAACAAACAGAAACTCCTCTTCTATCGAGGTCGGCTACCAAGCCAACCGTGGGTTAACACGCCTAACCTGACGCTGCATAATTCTACTATACAAGAATACTACACAAGTTCATCTGAATACACCCTATGTAATTACAGTCAGATTCGATTCTTTATTCTTCAGCTTAAGTCAAAAGACATTGCCAACAACTACGTTCGATTCTATATATAGTATACAACACTATATTTCAACACTTATGTAATTTCCAATTACAATAGGGACAAGATATTTACCTCGATAAGCCCAAAAATTATCCGAGTTTAAAGTCGCTCCGAGCAAGGTTTAGCTCCTACTCCGAGTGCTCCAATCCGCTCCAACAACCCTTAGAAGTTCTAACTAACTTACTCCAAAACTTCAACCAACAGCCAAGGTTTCTTAGGGTTTCGGCTTGAGACTAAAGGACAAAAGGTAGTATTTCCTGACTCTACGATAGAGGTAACTTTGGAATACTACAAGGTATATATTAAGGTATTTTGGGCATTATAACAATACTGGAGGAGTATTTCAATACCACAAAAGTGGTACCACACGAGAACAACACCCTAAGGGAGGGGGTGTTCTCGCTTTAGGCTCACAGTGGGGAAGGTTTCGGCCAAAAGGCCTTCACAAGGGGGAGAGGGGCTCTTGGACGAGAGTCAACAAGAGGGAGGGGAGGGGTTCTCAAGACTTAGGCAAGTGAAGAGTGGATGAAGAAGTCTTCAAAGAGAGGGGGTATTTATAGCAAAACCAAAGGCCAACCAATGGCCAAGATCAAGCCATGTGCAAGGCAAGTGTAAGGCCAAGATCAAGCCAAGTGCACCCACAAACACTCCACAAAACACTCCACAAAACAAGCCACAAAGCAAGGCACAAAAGGAGGGACTAATCGCCAAGGCCAAGCCTCCTCTTTGTCAGTCCATTGAGGGTGACAATGTTCACCCTCCCGTGGGTCAAAAAATGTTCGGTCGCTCGTAAAAATCCGAAAAAATAATAAATGACATAGCCGGAATTTCTCCAACGTAAGTCAGGAAACGCTTTCGCCGAAAACGACTTAATCGCACTTGTGCCCAAATTTCGAATCCAATGCCTAACTTAAGGCTCAATTTCAGACGCACGCCCATACGCATATACTCCGGAAATACGGTATAACAGTGGGGTTAACATGTCTAACCGGACGGTACAATTCTACTACACAAGAATGCTACACAAGTTCATCAGAATACACCCTATGTAATTACGTCAGCTTCTTCTTTAAATTCGTGCATAAGTCGCAAGACATTGCCGTAAGTATTATTCAGCTTAAGTCAAAAGACATTGCCGCACAATTATAATGTTCAGTTCTATATATAGTATACTTCAACTATATATTCCTACAATATGTAATTTCCAATTACAATAGAAGGTCAAGAGTGTTTACCTCGATAAGCCCAAAATTATCCGAGTTTATATGTCGATCCTGAGCAAGGTTTAGCTCCTACTCCGTGCGCTTTGACCCGCTCCAACCAACCCTTAGAAGTTCTAACCAACTTCTACTTATAACTTCAACTACGGGTGAAGATTTACTTAGGGTTTCATTTTTGTGATCGAGGAAGTATAATAGTATTTTCTCGGCTTTTGTATAAGTTGTAACTGGGGATACTACAATGTATGTGGGCCAAGGTATTTGGGCATAACAACAATACTAGGAGAGTATTTCTATACCACAAAAGGGGGGTATTATACGAAGACAACTAGCAGTGGGGTACCCACACGCAAAACACCACAAAGGGAGGGGTTTCGCCAAGGGTCGACGAGAACCACAAGAAGGGGGAGGGAAGGATTTCAAGACTTAGGCAATTTTTGGATGAAGAAGTTCATCAAGTTAGAGGGGTATTTATAGGTCAAGAAATGGCCAAGATTCATCCAAGTGTTAGGCAAGTGTAAGGCCAAGATTAAGCCATGTGCTACCTTATCCATCTACCCAAAATATCCTACCTAACCCTTGACCACATTTTTTAGCACAAAAACGTGCCCAAGTCGCCCTCTTTGCCGTCCCTAGTTTAATGTGAGGTGACATGTCACCCTCCCGTTGGTCCAAAATGTTTCGCCTCTCGGAAAATCCGCAAAAATTATTAATGACATAGCCGAATTTTCCTTCAAAGTCATGGAAACGCTTCATTTAAAAACGACTCCTTTTGGTAGCTATGCACAAATTCGAACCTATGCCTACTTTAAGGCTCAAATTGTATACGCACGCCTCACGTATATACTCCGAAATACGGTATAACAGTACATCACCGCCGATCCCCGCTTTTAGGATCACCTTTCGCCTTGGGAAGCTCAGTTCCTTCTGAGGCTTATCTTTGGTACATGCACTCGAGTCCGTAGGTTCTCGTGACATCTGTGGTATGGCGGGACCATTCCGTCATAGTTGTTGTATAAATCTTAGAGGTCCAGAGTACCGCGCAAGTGTGGTTGTAAGGATTGTAACTGCTCAAAATGTCTTTGTATATATATATGCTAAAAGGCAACCGCTTGTTGACCTATTTTCTTTCATCTTGATCCATGTCTATTTGCATGTCTAAGTTTTTTTATTTCCGCTGGTTTTTCTCTGATGTTGTATCACTAGGGTGCCCGGGGTAAGGCACTACCACGGCCCGTTCGGGTCGTGACATTCTCGACGGCGAACATGTCCATGTAACATCAACAACAATATACTGGGTGGTCAACCCTGCCGCATGGCCACATGCCCCCGGAATTCTGCATCGGTGCAGACATGTCCATGTAACATCAACAACAATATATCGGGTAATCAACCCTGCCGCATGGCCACATGCCCCCGGAATTCTGCATCGGTGCAGACATGCCCATGTAACAATAATAATGGAAGCATACCCGTGGAATCTTCCACACGCAGACGTCCAAGTAAGCTCTCAACAAGTCAACCGGCCCTCCATCGAGAGACGCGGTAGTATAGAAACACAATTCTTGCACTACAAAGGCTATCCCAACAAGCATAGACGAGTTACACAACAACAAGCATAGGCGAGTTACACAACAACAAACATAGGCAAGTTATACACAACTCAAGGTACTTCCATTTTATATCAAAGTCCGGGTTTTAACCCTAAAGTACTACGTACGTTAAATTCCTTTTAAAGAGATCCATTCCTTTTATAAAGGTCACCCGATACCCGTAGTATAAAAATAGAGTGACTCTCATTTTTAGGTAAACCAAAACACTTTCCTTTTTCAACAACATTCTTTCCCCTAAAGTTCCAGTTTGCCTAATTTCAATTACTCAGGTCTCTTTATTCTAGAAAAGTTTCATAGTTCATAGTCTTAATCATTTAAGAATATAATTCTCTTTTAAACAATCTGAGAAACATATGCCTTATGTGAGTGTAGATTATTCTTGTTCATAATCAATCTTATTAAGCAGCCATGATCTAGGAAATGTAATATCATTTTGTCTCATCTTAGCTTCTATGCAGATGGAGGTTTCTACTGGTTTTAATAATACTTTATTATTCAATACATTTTCCTTTATTAACGCTGCAGTGGTTTGTCGATACTCATTCTGATTTCCGAAATCAGTAAAACGTTATTCCCTCTAAAACCAAGTACTCATTACTCACGAACGAGGTTTCACACAAACATCCATAATAAGTCAAGTCTCTTATCTTTTAAGATTAAGTCTCTTAACTTCTAAAAAATCAGTAAACCATTCTCTTTATCTCTCTTAAGACGTTATACCTAACTTCCCATAAAGCTAGTATAACTCTTATGTTTTCAAAACCAAGTATTACACTTCTTCGTAAAGGTTTCTTAATCTTTGAAATACTTCAAGATTCTTATTATTCGTGCTTAAGTCAAAAGACATTGCTGCAATTACGTTCTCATAACACACGTACGTCTACCGTACTATATATATTCTTGTAAAATACTTCCAGATTCTTTATTATTCAGGCTTAAGTCAAAAGACATTGCCACACGTACGTCTACCGTACTATATATATATTCTTGTAAAACGTCATGCTCAAGAGTATAGGAAGAATCACATACCTCGCGACGATTATCGACTATAAGCAAAACGCTCCACGGCTATAACCCGGCTAGCCTCGTCCACCTTCCAAGTAGTACATGCTACTCGCAGAACATTCAACCAATAAAGGTTATCAGTCTACTGTAAATATGGTCCTATGTAAGTACAGTTAATCTTCTACTTTAATATTCTTCTGATGCGATTTCAGTTCAAGTCTTTTCTGTAATATCCCTCTATTACAGTTCAATTCTCTTCTATGAGTCTCATATTCATTTCAATACTACTACAGTATGTAATTTCCAATTACACTAGAAGGATAGGATTATTTACCTCGGTAAGCCCAAAATTATCCAAGTTTAAAGTCGATCCTGAGCAACGTTAAGCTCCTACACCGTGCGCTCCAACCCGCTCCAAACAACCCTTAGAAGTTCTACGCAACTTCTCCTTAACACTTCAACCGACTATGAAGGTTTTCCTTAGGGTTTCGTTTTTGTGACTGAGGGAAAGTATAATAGTATTTCCGGGCTCTACGTATAGAGGTAACTTTGGAAAGTACTACAAGGTATATGGGCTAAAGTATTTGGGCATTATAACAATACTTGGAGAGTATTTCAATACCACAAAAGGGGGGTATTATACGAAACCAACTAGGCAGTGGGTACCTCTCGCCAAGCCTCACTCAAGGGGTGTGGCGATTTAACTCTACTCACAAAGGGGGAGGGATTTCAAGACTTGGAAAATGATTTTAGGATGAAGAAGTTCATCAACTTAGAGGGGTATTTATAGGTCAAGGAATGGCCAAGATCAATCCAAGTGTAAGGCAAGTGTAGGGCTAGGATTTACCCATGTGTCCTTATCCATCTACTACACAAAATATCCTACCTAACCCTTGACCAATAAAATGCACAAAAAACGTGCAAACAATGGCCCTCTTTGTCGTCCTTTGAGGGTGACAAGTGTCACCCTCCCGTTGGTCCAAAATGTTTCGTCTCTCGGAAAAATCCGCAAAAATTAAAAATGACATAGCCGTATTTTTCCCTTCGCAAGTTTAGTAAAACGTTTCGTCGAAAAACGACTCTTTCGCACTTGTGTACAAATTTCAAACTTGCCAAATCTTAAGGCTTAAATTTTCTACGACGCCCCACGCATATACTGAAATACGGTATAACAATAACATGGTCGCATGCCCTAATCCTCATCGATAAGCATGGCCATGGGTAATAAAACAACCGAATCTAACCTGCCTCACGTCACATGCCCCGGAATCCCTCATCGTATAAGCATGTCCAAAGTGTAATAAGAACAATTCGGGAATCTAACCCGCATCCTGGTCGCATGCCCCAGAATCCCACATCGTATAAGCATGTCCAAGGATCAATCACAATGGAAGCATACCCGTGGAAGCCTCCGTCACTGTCGGTACATCCAAGTAAATTCACAACAAGACAGTCGGCCCTCCAACTGAGAGTCACAAAGAACAGAACATATAATACTTGCACTCAAGGCTATCACAAGCAAGCATAGGCAAGTTCATAAAATCTTTAGACTTTCATTTTATATACTCAAGGCACTTTTCGTTTTACATGAAACAAATCCAGGAATTTATCCCTAAGTACTACGTACTTCCATTCTTTTCAAAAGATTCCTTTTCATATAAAACCCCAAGATACTAACACCCGTAGTATCAAGGCTTGCTTACATTTCACATAAGTCACTACACTTTTAGAAATACATTTCTCGGCTTCTAAATCAAGTGACCCTTACTTCAAAACTTTAAGCAAGTGATACCTTTAAATCAAATTGCCCTTCCTTATTTCAAGTTATTTCTTTGTTTACCTATTTAGAGAAAACCATTCTCTTAACCTTCCATAAAGCCGTTATAACCAACTTCCCATAAAGTCGTTATAACCCTTTATGGTGTTAGACAAATTTATTCCTTTTATAACCAAGAGACTTATACTTTTAAAACCAAGTATCATATACTTTCAAATCATTTCTCGTAACTTTCAAAATACTTGAAGTCTCTTATCTTTAGAAATCAAGTTTCTTAACTTTATATCTCAAGTAACTTACACCTTTTATAAAAACAAGTTACTTCCCTTAAATCATTTCTTCCTTTAAGAATCAAGTTTCATTACTTGAAAATAAAGTCTCTCAACCCTTTAAGAGTTTAAGGTTCATAATCATAAAACTTCATAATGTAAACTCTTTTAAATTAAGTACATATACTTTACGCATTGTGAATAGGTTATACTCGTTTATAACGATCTTATTAAAGCAGCCATGATCTAGAAAATGTAATACAATTTTGTCTTATCTTAGTTTCTATGCAGATGGAGAATTCTACTCATTTTAATATAATCAATTGTCATTACATTTTCCTTTATTAACGCTGCAATGGCTTGTTCGATACTTATTCTCATTCGTGTTGTAAATTAGCCAAGCCAACTTGGCTCCAAATACCTCCTAACGACTCTTACCAACATCCCCCATAAGACTTGGTAAGAACTTAGGATAACTTAGATATAACCTTTACATAGAGTATATCACATACATACCTCTTAACTTCTAAGAGTAGAAGGGAACATGAAATAATACCACATGTATATTCCATACATAGAATCATGCCAAAGGAAGGAAGAGGTTCACATACCTCGCGACGATTATCGACAAGTAGCAAAATGCTCCAAAGTAACTTTGATAGATATTCCATCCTTTAAGTAGAATACGCTATACGTAGTACTTCAACCTAAAATGACAATAGCACTTCTATCAACTACAAGCTATCAAGTGTAGGACTTATACCAAATAATGGCCCTCTAATTCTACGGAAAATTGGGCAGCACTTCCTTTGTTTCTACGTACTTTTCCACCTTTTCCAAGGCCCGTATTCATCAACCAACAAGCCACATTTAAGGCACAACCAACAGTTAGCCAAAGGGGATTACACGCCTAACATGACGTGTAAAATTCTGCCACACAGTTATACAAAACAGTCCACAAATCAGCCCATAAAACAGTCCGCAATCCAACCATAACGAGGGTAAAATGTGAGGCCTTTTAACGCCTTTCCATACCCTTATTCCCTTAGGACTTTCATTAGAAACTACTAAACTTAAACATGCATAACAACAACTAAATTTCCAGAATTTAATACCTCAAAACAGTCCACTAAATTACACAACAACGCCTACGCTGGGCGCTCGCCACAACAACTACAACCCGATAACTCGTTCCTTAATTCATTTTATTCCAATTCGAGTTCCAAAACTTCTACATAAGTTATAACAACTTATTAACAACAATATTAATCCATTATAACATGCAATAGGTGAAGATAACGACGACAATAACCAACGAATTCCATTTGCACCAAATCTGTCCCAAATCGGTTTTAGCACCAAAAATGGCTCAAACGCTTTTTATTCTTCATTATTTTCTAATACAAGTTCATCCATACATAATAACAATAAGTAATATCCAATTACTTTAAAAGAAGAAGGACTTTTACCTCATTTTTCCCCCAAAAACGCCCCAAAACAGTCCGGTCTTTATTGGTACGCAGTTTTCGTTTCGCTCCACTTCTTCAAGTTCCAATCACATATATGTACCCCCTACAACCTTAGGAGCAACTTCTCTTTGAATCTCACTTCCAAAAAGTCGACGGAACCCCTAGGGTTTTGACATCAACTTTCGGCCAAGACAAGTAAAAACGTGTAGAATATTAATCTAGGCTTAGCACTTGGTTTAAGGGCATAATCTTGGAGAAATAAATTGATCAACAATGGTTGTTCTTAGCCAAGGGTCTCTCGAAATTATGGAGCTAAAGGGGAGAAGATGAGAGCTTATTTTTTGGTCTAAGTGTAAAGTGATCCAAGTCTTGCAAGACTTGGATATGTATAGCCAAGTGGAGTGGGACCCATGTCCATTTGTCCCCTCTCAAAATATCTAATTTGTTGTCATCTTAGCAAGACAAGTGGAGGGGTTCCACGTGTCGCCCTCCGATTGGTCCAAAATATTATAATTTTTTGAAGGTCCCCGCGAAATTGTGAAATTCTCGGCGGACCCCATATTATCAATTCCAACACCTTATAATCCAATACTAAGTCCATAAATCCAATTAGAAGTATTATACTCCAAGTTAATAATTTTTCCGTCGTCACATTTTTTTTCCGAAATTTTTCTTAAGAAAATGTAATTATTCTTTCTTTCCAAAATTCAAATCTTAAATCCTTAATCACGTTCTCAATTAGTAGCTCTGGTATTACGGGGTGTAACATCCTTCCCCCCTTAGAAACATTCGTCCTCGAATGTTTATCTAAGGTCTCAATAGTTAGCTAGTATTCCACGATTCTCGATTATTCCATGTCCCAATCTTACATTATCTCTCCCCTCATACGGGTAAGATAGTTTCTCATAATCTCAATATCATAGTTTCTCATAATCTCAATATCATGTTTTCCTAATCACAACAACCATATTTACTTCATAAAAATATTATTTGTGCATCTCACTTAAGCATACAACACAACTTAATCTAATAACATGGTATGTCCATAAGTCAATTAAACCTGATCTTTCAAGAGTCTATCACAATATTAGTCAGTTCATTACCTCTTGACTATTCCAAATAAGTACATATATAAAGCCTAGGTGTGGATTCAATAAACTGTTTCACACCTTCCAAGTAATTATTAAGGCTTAACCAACTCAAGGTAACTCATAATCATTCTAGGCAACGCACATATGACCCCAAATAAATACGCTCGTACAGATACACATCATCATTATACCAATTGTACAATAGTTTTACCAACTTGGATACGAAGTCCATATAATCCTTTCTGGGTCACTGTTGCCTTTCTCATATCTGCAATCAAAATAACACGTTAGGGAGAGACTACCCTAACAACACAGCTCTATCGCACGATCTCAGAGTGAGAAGAAGGGAAAACAATCCTAAATGTACTATAGCCTCCTGTTTATAGATGTGGTGCACAACACATCGATAAACAAGACTCTACTATACACGGTCTGTAGACATACCGAGGACTAACTTGTCACGACCCGATCTCGGGCCCGCGACTGGTGCCTTACCCCAGGAACCCTAGAGTAATCCTAAATTGTACGAAGTCCATATAATCCTTTCTGGGTCACTATTGCCTTTCTCATATCTGCAATCAAAATAACACGTTAGGGAGAGACTACCCTAACAACACAGCTCTATCGCACGATCTCAGAGTGAGAAGAAGGGAAAACAATCCTAAATGTACTATAGCCTCCTGTTTATAGATGTGGTGCACAACACATCGATAAACAAGACTCTACTATACACGGTCTGTAGACATACCGAGGACTAACTTGTCACGACCCGATCTCGGGCCCGCGACTGGTGCCTTACCCCAGGCACCCTAGTGATACAACATCAGAGAAAATCAGCGGAAATAAAAACTTAAACATGAAATAAGATAAAATAAGAAACAGGCTAACCAAAACGGCTACCTTTCTGCATATATATATACCGAAGCTAAATCCTTTTACAAACCCCGCCCACAACAAGATTACAGCACTTATGAATTTTATAACAACTATGATCGACAGTGGCCCCGCCATACCCGAATGTAAGCACCTACAACGACAGGACTATACTAAAGATAAGCCTCCGAGAAACGGAGCTTCCCAAACGCCGAATCGTGATCCATGGCGAGGATCAACAATCGGTACTCTACCGCAGATTAACGCAGCCCGGGCGAGGTCGATAACAGTACCAAGTATGTGAAATCAAAATATCAGAAATGAAATCATAGTAGTCTATATAAAACAGAGACATATATGATAACCAAACTACAAGATATAATATGTAAGCAAATATGTCAAGTCGTGACTCACGCCTCAAAGTCATCACTCAAATATAACAATGGGTCTCACGCCCACAACATCAGTCATGCCCGTGGAATACCTTCCTCACTGCCGGCAGTCTATGATATAACAACACTAAGAAGTACACATGAACACCAGGTCCCACCTGTGTTATAAAACCGTGACGGCAAGTACGGCGCTAACTACCGATACCAAAGCCGCATCATCAATCGACCGGCAAGTACGAAATCCAACTACCGATACCAAAGTCGCACTAACAATACTATACAACCAAACCACGGCCGAGCACGAGGCAAGCACGAAGCCAACTACCGATACCAAAGCCGTGTCACGAATGATCGGCAAGTACGAGGGCTAACTACCGGATACCGAGGTCAGATCACGAGACTTCGCCACGGTTCGACACGGCAAGTACGAAAGACAACTACCACATACCAAAGTCGTGTCACGAGCTGACCGGCAAGCACGGTGGCTAACTACCAGATAATCGAGGTCGATTACGAGGCTTCGCCACGGTTCGATACGGCAAGCACGAAGCCAACTACCGATACCAAAGCCGTGGTCACGTGAGTCGACCGGCAAGTACGAGGGCTAACTACCGATACCAAGGTCGATCACGAGACTTCGCCACTAAACCGAATCGGCAAGCGCGAAGGCTAACTACAGTACTAAGGCCGAATCAGCCACGAGACGGGGCAAGTACGAAAGCCAACCACCAGATACCAAGGCTGAATAAGTAAAACCTCATGGAGAGCTAGTCCATGGAATAACGCTATCAACAGGAGCACACCCGTGGAATCCTCCGTCACTCCCGGTACGTCCAAGTAAGATCATAACAAATCAGCCGGCCCTCCATCGAGAGACGCGGTGGTATAGAAATACAATACTAGCACGACAAGGCTATCACACGCAAACATAGGAAAGTTACACACATCTCAAGGTACTTTCATTTTATGTCAACAATACGCGTTTCAAACCCAAAAATAATACCTACTTTCATTCTTTCAAAAAGACCTCTTTTTACGTAAAAGAAACTAATACTCGTAGTATCAAAAACACATTTCCTTTTCAAACCAAATTACTTTACTTTCGTAAAAACCTTTACAAGACTTTTAAAATCAAGTACTCTATACTTTTTAAACCAAGTGCCTTTCTTTTAAAACAACATCAAGTATACTCTTTAAAACTCAAATACTTACTCTTTTCAAAACAAGTAACCTATACTTAAATCAAGTTACCATTTTAAAACCAATGATAAAACCATTCTTTTGCTTTCATAAAGTCGTTATAACTAACTTCCCATAAAGTTGTTATAACACTTTATGTTTTAAACCAATTTAAGACAAAACCATGTCTCTCTTTTAAACCAAAAACTCTTCGATTCCTCAAGTCTCTTTTCTTTTAGAAATCAAGTTCCTTTTAAAGACCAAATACGCATTACCCGCGAATGAGGTTTCACAACTTTCTACACAATTCGAGTTCTTCATATATCATATCAAGTCAAATATAAGTCAAGTCCTTTATCTTTTAAAATCAAGAAACCAACCAAATTCACTTAGAACATACGACGCTCACCGCATTACATAGTTCACAACAATCATGCTAGAAAAGATAGGAAGAGGTTCACATACCTCGCGACGATTATCGACAATTAGCAAAACGCTCCACGCATTTAACCTTGCTCGCCTTTTCCACCCTTCAAGTAGAATACGCCACTCGTAGTACTTCAACCTAAAAAGGCCACAAAACGCCTATCAACCTCTAGATCTCTTCAGAGAATAATTCTAGATACAAGATTCCTTATTCTACTAAAATTCTACAGACCTCCCTCCCCGCAACCACATATATCTCCTCTCTAACGAGGCCTGCTACCAAACCAACAATCCTGGGGTTACACGCCTAACCTGACGTGTACAATTCTACTCCACAATAATACTACAAGTCTCATCAGAATACAAATTTCTATGTAAATACAGTTCAATTCTTATCCATATTCATTCTACATATAGTATACTCAACTATACATTACTACAACATGTAATATCCAATTACAATAGGGGGACAAAGATCATTACATCGATAAGCCCAAAATTATTCAAGTTTATAAGTCGATCCTGAGCAACGTTTAGCTCCAATTCTCATTGCCCAACCCGCTCCAAGCAACCCTTAGAAGTTTCTAAACAACTTCTCTTAACACTTCAACCAAGCTTATGAAGATTTTCTAGGGTTTCATTTTGCGACTATTGGAATAAAGTAGTATTTCCGGGCTCCTAGTGTTGAAATAACTTTGGAATACTACTAGGGATACTATGTCACGACCCGTTCCGGGGCCCGTGACTGGTGCCTTACCGGGGCACCCAAGTAGTCATACATCAGAGTAACCAGCGGAAATATAAAGCAAGACAGGAAATATAAGAAAATGTAAACAGCTTTATCTGATGAAAAGCTTGCCTTTCAAGATAATATAAATAACTCAAGTTTTGCGCTACATCCCAACTGCATAATAAGATTACATACCTCTAAGGAAGTAACAACTATGGCGGGACAGGCCCCGCCATACCTCGATCATAAAACTATCTACAATACAGTGAGATCATACCCAAAAGTAGAGCCTCCTATAAGATGGAGCTCCCGACACCAACGCAAAGATCCTAAGGATGTGGATCTAGCACTGCCCTTACTCGCAGATTTAACGCAGCCCCGGCGAGGTCAAGACAACAGTACCAAGTATGTGAAACTATAAAGAATCAAATGAAATCAAAGTATTTAAAACCTTTTCACAAATACAATCGCCCAATTGCACATACACATCACAACAACAACAGAATAGGAAAATCAGAATGTGTCTATTCTAGGCCGCGAATGATCAAGCAAGGCCAATCTCCCATAGTATCATTCTCGGTGCCTAGTCCTCGACTTCCGCACCGCATAGGTCACACATTGCACCGCATGAGGTATTCCTCGTGATCGGGGCAGCTAACCCCAGATCCGCCTAGGCTCCCGCAGCTCGCATAGCCTCAAAAGACCGTGATAGTCTCAACAGACCGCATAGGAATCCCCGCATCGTGCTAAACACCCGAATGACTAATCGAGCATACCGCCGCCCGCATAGTCTCACAGACCGCATAAAGCCGTATAGACCGCATCAGGGAAAGCCTCGTGATAACAAACAGGGTAGGTGATACAATAACAAGAAACTGACTTACCTTAGCAACGTAAGCAAAGCAAGAATGACCCCTTACACAAAGATTTCAAGACACTAACCTGTAGCATCATAATATGTCTATTTATCACACAAATCTTACTACACTTAACAGAATCAATACAAGGCTTTTATAAACAAACAAGTAAATTCCTTTTTATCTTTCTTAAGTTGTTATACCTAACTTCCCATAAAGCTAGTATAACTCTTAAGCTTTTGTTTTAAAACCAAATATTTATCTTCTGTTAAAAATGATTCAATATTCTTTGAAATGCTTTCGCTTCTTTGTTATTCAGCTTAAGCCGTGAGGCATCACTGTAAGTATTATTCAAAGTGCTTAAGCCAGGCATTGCCGTAAGTATTATTCAGCTTAAGTCAAAGACATTGCCAGTTATTATTCAGCTTAACACATGTACGCTCACCGTACTATATATATATTGTAAAATATCATGCTTTAGGAAGAATCACATACCTTCTCAAATAAAACCACCGCCAAGTCAATATGTCAGCAGAGTCACCTATAATAGTCACTGCACATCTATCAAAGACTACTCAAGGTCATTCTAAACAGAGGGTTCACAATTCTACTTGATAGTCTGGCAAAGACAACCCTACCCATGAGCTATATAAGTTCATCAGAAAACAAATTCATGTGAGTACAGCTCAATTATTCTTCTTTAAACCCTTCATCGTGATAATACCAATTCTATTCTCAGAATATCCTTCTAAGTATTTAATACTTATTCTTATACTTCTACAAAGATGTATTCTCTAATACAAAGGAGGTTAGGATTATTTACTCCTGTAAGCCCAATAATATCCTAGATAAAGTCGCTACTGAGCAAGGTTTAGCTCCTAAGTTGTACGCTCCAGAGTCTAAGAAACCTTGAAGTTCTTCACAACTTCTACTAAGGACTAAGGGATTTGGGCTAGGTATTTTGGGCATTATAACAATACTAGAAGACAACTTTTCTACCAAGGAGGGGGTAGATTTTGGCCAGTTAGTGGTAGCCCTCGCCAAACTCACTCAAAGGGGAGGTGTTGGACGGAAGGCTTAAGGAGAGGAGGATTTTTCAAGACTTGAAGATAACTTTGTGGACGAAGAACTCTTCATCTAAAGGGGGTATTTATAGCTCAAGCCTTGGCCAACCAATGGCCAAGATGAAGACAAGTGCAAGGCAAGTGTAGGTGAGGATTAACTATACACAAATATCCTACCAACTCTTTGACTTTGAGCAAGGCACCAAAAACGTGCTAATCCCATTCCAATTCGCCCCATGGATTTATCTAAGTTCACCAATCGAGGGTGCAGTGTCGCCTCCCGTTGGTCCAAAATGTTTCGCCTCTCGTAAAAATCCGCAAAAATTAGTAATGGCATAGCCGGAATTTTCCCTACGAAAGTCGTGGAAACGCTTCTCGAAACGATTCTTTTAGCGAAGTCAGGCACAAATAAAAACGCCCAAGGCTTATCTTTAAGGCTAGATTTTCAGACGTATTCCCTTACGCATATACTGGAAATACGGTATAACATTCTCCCTTCCTTAGAAACATTCGTCCCGAATGTTCCTTCTCAAGACACCATCGATTAAGCTTAAACAGCTTGTAAGTGCCACACATGGCCACAAAAAAACACTTAGGCATATATGATAATGGAAATTTACAAGTAGGAAAGTAAATTACCCGAGGTGCTGGGAATAAGTGAGGTACCTCGCCTCATGTCCTCCTCGCCTTCCCACGCCATCTCCTCCCTAAGCTCGCTCCGCCACAAGACTTTGACTGGCCACGCCCTGGTCCGCAGACGCCTAACCCGACGATCGATTATCGCTACGGAATCTCCTCATACGATAACCCCTGGCCACCGACATCGCCAATCGGATGCACTCTAGATGGATCCCCGATACATCTCTTCAAAGATAGAAACATGAAACACCGGATGCACCGCTCCAGACGGACGGCAGATTCAACTCGTAGTAACCTTGCCTACCTCGCGACAACTGAGCACGCCCAACGTACTGGCCGAAGTTTCCTTTCCTCCCGAATCTCATCACACCTTCATGGGTGACACCTTCAGAAAACCCAATCATCTACCTCAACTCAAGATGCCGACGACGATGATCCGTGATACGACTTGCCGACTCGAGTCGCTAATAGCCGCCTTGATAAGCTTCACTTATCCATCGCTCACGCATCAACCGTCCCACTAGCCGCACTCGCCCACATCGAACCAACCTATAGGCGACCGCACTTCCTCCCATACAAGGCCTCATAAGGCGCCATCCGAATACCGGAGTGATAGCTATTATTATGCGCGAACTCAACCAGAGGCAAATGATCCTCCCAACTACCATCGGTCAATAACACAGCTCGCAAAGATATCCTCAAGAGTCCGATAGTGCGCTCGCCTCGTCCGCTCTGTGGATGAAATGCAGACTGTGCTCACTCGCCCCTAAACCTCTCTCGAAGGACTCTAAGTTAGCCGAACCGGGCTCTCGTCTGATATGATCGAATAGGACTCCATGCACCGACGATCTCTGATGTAAAGTCCGCATAATCTCACCAAAAGTCGTCCGACGGAAGAAAGTGGGCTGATTTCACACCGCCGACGATAACCCATATAGAATCATGTCTCTCCGAGTGCGAGGCAATCCCGCGATGAAGTCCATGTTGATCACCTCCCACTTCCGTGCCCGGGATCTCTATCGCCGCAACAAACCACCGTGCCTCGTGCTCTACCTTCACCGCCGACAACACGGGCACCGAAGTTACGAACTCGCAACGCCCTCTTCAAGCCATCCCACGAATACACGATCTAGCGTCGTGGGTACATCTTGGTCGACTTCGACGGATAGAGTAACGCTACCGCGGTGCTTCCCTCAAGAACTCACGTCAAGTCCTCAAACATCCGGAACACACACCGCCTCAAACCTTAGCACCCCATCAAAGTGCTACCTCAAAGCGACCCTTGCCTCACGTAAGAGTCAGACACGATATCGAATTAAAGCCGATCCTCGAATCGCTTCTTCACCTCTCGACGATGGAAGACTCGCAACCTCGCGAACTCTAACCCCACTGCTATCAGAATCAATCAAACGGACACCAAGGCTCGCTAACTGATGTAAATCACGAACCATGTCCCTCCTCTCTATCTGCACATCTGATAGGCTCCCCATCGACCTACGACTAAGAGCATCTGCCACAACATCGCCTTCCCGTGGTACAGATATCAACATCGTAATCCTTAAGCAACTCTAACCACCGCCTCGCCGTAAGTTCACTCCTCCGCCGATGATATACCGAGGCTCGTGGTCCGTAAAATATCCACGTGAACCCCATACAAATAGTGCCTCCAGATCTTCAAAGCGTGAATCACACCGCCAACTCCAAATCACGCGGGTAGTTCCTCTCGTGTTTCTTCACCGCCTGACGCATATGCTATAACCCCGCCATGCCGCATCAACACACATCCCAACCCGATGCCCGACGATCACAATACACGACATAACCATCCGACCTCCGAAGAGTAAGAACGGGGCGCCGCGCCTCTTTCAAGAATCGAAACCCCGCCACAAGCATCACCATCAAACTTGGCCGCTCTCGAGTCACCTTAGTCAACGGTGCGTAGATAGAAGTAAACTTCTCCACGAACCGATAATATCCTCGCAAGGCCCGTAAAATCGCGAACCTCTCGCTGAGTAGAGTTCAGGCCAACTCCGATCGCCGATTCGCCGATATACCGAATACCATCTACCCATAATGTGCCCAAGAAAAGCCACCGGTTAACCAAAACTCACATTTGGAAAACTTGGCATACAAACCGTCCTGAGAATCACAAGATAGCCTCAAATGCTCCGCATGCTCCTCGCCTCGAGCGAATAAACCAAGATATCATCAATGAACACTATCACAAACGTGTCAAAATGGTTTGAACACTCACCATCAAATCCATGAATACCGCCGAGCATCGTCAACCCAAAAGACACGACTCAACTCATAATGCCCGTATCGTCCGAATGCATTCTGTGGACATCCACCTCTCACTCAGATTCGATGATAGCCCGAACGCAGATCAATCTTCGAGAAACATTCGCCTCGCAATCGTCGAATAAATCATCAATCTCGGAAGGGTATTCGTTTAATGGTCACCTTGTTCACCGCTCAGAGTCAACACACACGCGCAGCTGCCCCGCCCTTCTTCTTCACGAACAATACCGACGCTCTCGTGGAGAAACACTAGGCCCGATAAGCCCTTCTCCAACAAATCTCTAAGTCGATCCTTCAACTCTCTCAACTCGCAAAGCATTCTCAGATGGCGAATGGAAATAGCCGAGTGTCCGTAATATGTCAATACAAAACTCAATCTCCTTCTCGTGAGGGATACCCGAGGTCGCCCTGAAACACGCCTGGGAACTCTCTCGACCACCGAATCGACGGAAAATCTGTACCGCACTCAAGATCAAACACCCGAACGATGGTAGATATACCCTTCTTCGCACTATCTTCCTAGCCTCGAGGTAGAAATAAACCTACCCATCTGCCGATACTGCTTCTCCCACTCAACAACTGCTCTCAGAAATCGAACCGCATTACTCTCTCTTCAGCCTACATTGGCATAGCAAGAAGCCAGCTACCCATCCCCATGATCACGCAAGTCAATCATCTCCAACTCTATCAAGTCGCTAGGTCCGACGATCAGAATGGTCACAGACAAGCTCTATATACCCGCCGAGCTACCACCGAATCACCCATCGCGTAGCTACTCGAAAGTGGCTCCATGGACTCGTGCTCTATCCCTATCCTACTAGCAACAAGGGAGATATATAGGAGATGCAGAGTAGAACCCGGATCTATCAAAGCATATACATCAAACCCAGAACCGATAAGGTACTCGACGACATCAAAGCGAGGCCTCCCGATCCGCTTACCGACAGCATAAATGCGGTTCGAGGACCGCTAGAATCGGGACCCGCACCACGACCTCGCCGCGACCCGCTGGTCCACGAGTACCTTGCTCCCGGGCGAGTAATCGCTGGGGATGAAGCGGCAATGCACTCGTAGATCGCCCATTACCGCCGCCGCCGGCCGACAAACTTCGAAATGACCTCTGGCTACAAGTATAGCAGTTCTGAGTACAGCCCCAAAATGGTATCTACCACAACGGCACACCGAGCATACTCGAACGGTTAGTACACTTCGCTACCCTCGAAATCAAGTCCCGCCCCGACCGCCTCGACCGCCCGCCGCATCAAATGAGGTAGAGCGCTCATACCGGCCGTGGTGCAACCGACTTCACGATGCCGCCACCCCGAACCACTAAAAGAACCTGCCTTCGCCTTCTTCTCGCCGCTGATATCGCTTACCCGCGGTCTCTACGCCTCGCATCCTAGCGCATGAGCTCGCATACGGTTATGTCCATGCTCGGTCAAGGACACACCCGCACAAGACTCGCCATGTAATCATCTAGCCCGTGACATAGCGATGCACCCGGCCCTCCATCTCGCTACAGCAGGTGGACATATCGAGCCAAAGAATCAAACTCGACATCAGACTTCTCACCGCAAGGCCCTCCCGCCTCAAAGAATAAGAATCTATCACCGTGCCTCCTCATCCGCGGAGGCAAGAAGTGTGTGAGAAAAGCCTCAAAACTCATCCCATACTGCCGAGGTGCATGCTCTCCCGAAAGCTCCTATGAATCAAACCAATCGATCATGCAGATCACGCAACGACGCGAACCGAAAGTCACGCACTGCCTCGAGGCCTCGATCACCCGCATGATCCTTCAGAGTGACGGATGAACTCCGCGATCATCCTCCCGCCACCAGAAACTCAAGTGCTACAACTCAAGAAATCTCGTAGCCTCAAACTATTCGCTCGTGCACCACGGCGCGATCGAGCCGAGCTGAATCGAATCGCCAGATTCAGCCTTCTCTCTCAGACGGCCACAACTCTAGCCAATAGTCGGGCTATCTCTCAGACCCTAACTCTCCGCCCCAGCCGTGGGGTGAGGTGCGGGTACTGTGGTCTCGCTGGGCCGGGCGGCGCCATAGAACTCGCCGCCTCGTATAGACTGGCCCGAGCCTCGTGACTGGGTGTCTCGCTAGCGCCTCCTACGCTTTCGCCTTCGTCCCGGTTGCCTTTACGCGAGGCATAATCATAGGAAAGGAATACGTTAGAGGGTCCAACCTATAACACACTTCTAAAGCACGATCTCGTAATGAAGAATGGAAACCAATCCTAAATATCCTATAGCCTCTGATTATCGTGGTGCACAACACACCGATAATCAAGACTTACTAGATACGGCCTGTAGACACTTTCCGAGGATTAATCGCTCGATACTACTTTTGTCACGACTGCCTGGCCCGTGGATCGTGCTTACCGGCACCCAAGTAGTCATACATCGAGTAACCAATGAAATATAAAACAAGACAGAAACATAGTAAAAATGTAAACGCTTTATCTGATGAAAAGCTTGCCTTTAGGCATAATATAAATAACTCAAGTTTTGCGCTATATCCCAACTGCATAATAGTACTACTGCACTTCTGGAAGTAATAACTATGGCGGACAGGTTCCCGCCATACCTCGATCAGACAAAACTATCTACAATACAGTGAGATCATACCTAAAAGTAGAGCCTCCTGGCATGGAGCTCCCGACACCAACGCAAAGATCCTAAGGATGTGGATCTAGCACTGCCGCTTCTTACCGCGGATGAACGCACTCAAGGCGAGGTCAAGCATAACAGTACCAAGTATGTGAAACTATAAAGAATCAAATGAAATCAAAGTATTTAAAACCTTTTCACAAATACACCGCTCAATTGCACATAGTGCCACATCACAACAACAACATGAATAGGAAAATCAGAATAGTCTATTCTAGGCCGCGAATGATCAAGCAAGGCCAATCGCCCATAGTATCATTCTCGCGTGCCTAGTCCTCGACTTCCGCACCGCATAGGTCACACATGCACCCGCATTTAGGTATTCCTCGTGACGGGTAGCTAACCCCAGATCCGCCTAGGCTCCCGCACTCGCATAGCCTCAAAAGACCGTGATAGTCTCACTGCATCGCATAGAATCCCCGATCGTGCTAAACACCCTAATGACCAATCCCGAGCATACCGCCTCCGCATAGTCTCACAGACCGCATAGCCGATAGACCGCATCGGGGGAAAGCCCTGTGATAACAACTGCGGGGTAGTGATACAATAACAAGAAACGGACTTACGGTTAGCAACGTAAGCACGCAAGAATGACCCCTTACACAAAGATTTCAAGACACTAACCTGTAGCATCATAATATGTCTACTTATCACACAAATCTTATTACACTTAACAGTAAATCAATACAAGGCTTTTATAAACAAACAAGTAAATGCCTTTTTATCTTTCTTAAGTCATATACCTAACTTCCCATAAAGCTAGTATAACTCTTAAGCTTTTGTTTTAAAACCAAATATTTATCTTCTGTTAAAAAAATGATTCAAGATTCTTTGAAATGCTTTCATTCTTTGTTATTCAAAGCTTAAGCCGTGAGGCATCGCTGTAAGTATTATTCAAAGCTGAGGCATTGCCGTAAGTATTATTCAGCTTAAGTCAAAGACATTGTCGTAGTTATTATTCAATTAACACATGTACGCTCACCGCACTATATATATATTGTAAAATATCATGCTTTAGGAAGAATCACATACCTTCTCAAATAAAACCACCGCCAAGTCAATATGTCGCGCAGAGAGTCACCTTATAATAGTCACATCTATCAAAGACTACTCAAGGTCATTCTAAACAGAGGGTTCACAATTCTACGGATAGTCGGGCAGCACAACCCTACCCATGAGCTATATAAGTTCATCAGAAAAACAAATTCATGTGAGTACAGTCAATTATTCTTCTTTAAACCCTTCATCGTGATAATAGCTCAATTCTATTCTCAGAATATCCTTCTAAGTATTTAATACTTATTCTTATACTTCTACAAGATGTATTCTCTAATACAAAGGAGGGTTAGGATTATTTACCTCGGTAAGCCCAATAATATCCTAGATAAAGTCGCACCGAGCAAGGTTTAGCTCCTAAGTTGTACGCTCCAGAGTCTAAGAAACCTTGAAGTTCTTCACAACTTCTACTAAGGACTAAGTGGATTTGGGCTTGGTATTTGGGCATTATAACAATACTAGAAGACAACTTTTCTACCAAGGAGTGGTAGATTTCGCTAGGCTAGTGGGTAGCCCTACCAAACTCACTCAAAGGGGGAGGTGTTGGACGAAAGGCTTAGGGAGAGGAGAGGATTTTTCAAGACTTGGAAGATAACTTTGTGGATGAAGAACTCTTCATCTAAAGGGGTATTTATAGCTCAAGCCTTCGCCAACCAATGGCCAAGATGAAGACAAGTGCAAGGCAAGTGTAGGTGAGGATTAACTATACACAAATATCCTACCAACTCTTGACTTTGAGCAAGGCACCAAAACGTGCTAATCCCATTCCAATTGGCCCCATGGATCGATCTAAGTCCACCAATTGGAGGTGCCAAGTGTCGCCTCCCGCTGGTCCAAAATGTTTCGCCTCTCTAAAAATCCGCAAAATTAGTAGTGGCATAGCCGAATTTTCCTACGAAGTCGTGGAAACGCTTTCTGAAAAAGATTCTTTTAGCGAGTCAGGTACAAATAAAAACGCCCAAGGCTTATCTTAAGGCTAGATTCAGACGTATTCCCTTACGCATATACTCCGAAATACGGTATAACATACTAGGCCAAGGTATTTGGGATTATACAATAATACCCAAAGTATTTTCTACCTGGCTGGGAAGGACGAAACAACTACAGCTTTATGGAGTATTTTTCCTCGAAGCTGTGTGGGATGAAAATTGTCTTCAACCTAAGGGTATATATGTAAGAATCATGGTCAAGAATAATGCAAGTGGGTGGTGAGGATGGGTACATGTGTGTGGTAGTTGGCCAACCAAGTGTTCACTACAAAGTGGGACAAGTGGCCACCAAAAACGGGCCACTTGTCCACCTAAAAACGCCCACTGGCTTCTTCTCCACCCGCCAACATGGCACACCGGGGTGACACGTGTCGCCCCTACTGGCCCAAAATATTTCATCTTTCAAAATATCCGTTATGCCAAAAATCCAAAATAAAGTGGGCCCCACAAAATCGTAAATTTTCCTGGGCCCCACGTGACCAATTTCGAAATAAAATTTCATAATACTCAAATATTCTAAAAGTCCAAATACCAAACTGGGAATCCAATTCCCATTAACGAACCTTTTCCTTCACAAAATCCGAAACTTTTCCGCCAAAAATCACATCTTTCTTCCTTTCCAATTTTGTGTCGATTCTCGCACGCACGCCCTCATATACATACTCTGGAACTACGGGTGTAACATTCTTCCTTAGAAACATTCGCCCGAATGTTCCTTCTAAGTCTCCAAACACACACGCGCCAGATAGTCTCCACTACTATACTTACTTTAACCAATTATGCCACACATGGCCATAATACCACATACGCGCAAAAACCGACATCCAAGCCAACGAAGAATCACCTCAAATCGTATAACAATACCATTAGCTCCACCTATGGTCCAAAGGATACTTTCTTCACACACGAAATGATCACTTCTATTCTCATAACACATGCTCGCTTCTTCCCTTACTCGCATTCTCCTCGTGACACTCGAACTCTTCCTCATATACTTACCACATTTCGCTATTGCTTGGTTCCAAAATCTCTGGGTTACTATCTCTAACTTGGTCATCATTAATCGGGAACACTGGAGGGATATCCGATTACTCTTCCAAACATAGCAACATGGAATACGACGACGCTTCCTAAGTCGGACGGCATAACTTATAGGCAACCCGCCTATTCTACTATTATCCGAAAATGCCCAAAGTACCTCGCTAAGTTTCCCTTCTTTCCAAATTTCGCCACACTTCCGGTGGTACTTCAAGAATACCCACCGTCAACTCAACTCAGTGTCGACGCCGACATCCACACGACTTCGCTGACTCGAGCCGCTAAAAAAACTTCTTCCGATAAGCTTCACCTTACCCACATCCCGCCGAATCAAGTAGGGACCAACTATCAACCTTGCCAACATCGAACCAATCGACCGATAAAATGCGTTGTTCGTCCGCTCGCCCGGCGGTGAATGCACATCGAGACTCACCAGTTCCTAACCCCGCCGTAAAACCTCCCAAAAGAAATAGCCATAAACCGGCTCCACCGCCGCCATAAAATAAAAGTAGGAACCCGTGCACTTACAACCTTCCCGATAACATCTCGCATAACCTCCGCCGAGTAAATAGTCCTAATCGAAAGACAAGACGGGCTGACTCATCGGCTCGGCCATCGTCGAACGCATCCACGAACTCGCACGATGGTTACCTAACTTGGGCTTAACACCTCGTGACTTATCATCTAGCGGACCACCTCAAACCGACTCACCACAATCCGGCCGGGTTGACTCGCGATATGGTCTTAACCCACCCACTTCAGACTAAACTCTCATTCCCGATCCGAACAACCTTACTAGCCACGCCATGAAAGCTACCACTTCCATCTCACACTACCCATGGAATTATCCCACAATATATATCATGCATACCAAGTACTTCGACAAGGACCAACCGTAACATCCACTCGTGACTACTTGCATCCAAGGTCCCAATCGTTATAAATTCTAAGGCTCCCATTTTCTCGCCCCTGCACTTACCCTTTTCGACTACCCATGTTTTCTAATCACAACTTACACAATGCTAACCGAACATAGCACTCCACACGTATCTACCATAACGACCTAAACAAGTCTCTAAAGGTCAAGATATCTCTCAGAATTCATCGCCTCACTTTCCTTTGTCGCCTAATCAAATCCCGCTCACGGGCGCATAACTATAAGGTGATGAACCACCACCGATCCCGGCGTCGAGTCGTAACATCCGCGCCACCGCCTGGACAATTTCTCGCAAATGGCTCGCCGCCGCAAGCCTAACAAGCTATCTAAGTAGTACGACACTCCACGTAGAACACCTACCGCAACGCCATACCGAGTGGGGTGGCTTCTCCGCTAACACCCCTTCCTCTCAACCATCAATCCTCAATCGACTGTAGGCTAAGTCATCCCACCGTATCCTCCTACTAGACATTCTCTCACATGTCCGCCACTAACGCGGGACATAACGAGCCAATAAGTCAAACTCTATATCAGATTCCCGAATCGCCCGCCTGCTCGCCTCAACCTCATAAATCTATCTGCCCGAAGCCTCCTCATCCGCGAGGGCAAGTGTGTAAGAAATGCCTCGAGGTCTTGATCACTTTCATGATCCGCCGCAATCGCGAATAAACTCGATGATCTTCTCGCCTAGATCCATAGAACTCGTGGATCGCAACTCGAAGTCCCAAATCTCAACTATCGGATCTAGGTGAATCATCGTACGCCGAACCTCCGACTCGCTCGCTCTCATTCCTAGCCACAAGCCTAGCTAGTAATCGACATTTCTTGTAACTCATATCTCGCCTCGGTCGTGAAACCGAGGCTCGTATCGTGGTCTCTCGTAGCTACCGCTATCGCCTAAACTCTCGCTAGCGCGCCGCAGAACTCCCGAATGCAGCCGCCGGATAATGACGGGCTCGTGCCTCGTAACCTTCGTGTTTCTACTCGCGTCTCCTCTCACTGCCTTGCCTCCCGGGCTCGTTGCTCGCGTAGAGGCATAACGGGTGAAAAGAATACGCCGAGGAGTCCAACTTATAACACAAATTTCTAAGGCACGATCTCTAAGTGAGAAGAATGGAAACCAATCCTAAATATCCTGCAGCCTCCTGATTATAGATGTGGTACACGACACACCGATAATCAAGACTTACTAGACACGGTTCAGACACTTTCCGAGGACTAATCGCCTGATACTACTTTTGTCACGACCCGATCTCTGCTCGCGCCGTGCCTTACCCTGCACCCTAGTGATACAACATCGAGAAAATCACGAAATAAAACTTAAACATGAAATAAGATAAAATAAGAAACAAAGCAACCAAAACGGTTACCTTTCTCGCATATATATATACCAATGCTTAAACTTTTACAAACCCCGCCCACAACAAGATTTCATGCACTTATGAATTTTATAACAACTATGACGGACAAGGCTCGCCATACCCTGAATGTAAGCACCTACAACGACATGGGACTAGACCAAAGATAAGCCTCCGGAGACACGGAGCGTCCCAAACGCTGAATTGTGATCCTATGAGCGAGGATCAACAACCGGTACTATACTGCAGATGAACGCAGCCCAAGGAGGTCAAGACAACAGTACCAAGTATGTGAAATCAAAATATCAGAAATGAAATCATAGTAGTCTATATAAAACAGAGACATATATGATAACCAAACTACAAGACATAATACATGTAGCAAATATGTCAAGTCGTGACACACGCCCTCAAAGTCATCACTCAAATATAACAATGGGTCTCACGCCCACAACATCAATCATGCCCGTGGAATACCTTCCTCACTGCCGGCAGTCTATGATATAACAACACCAAGAAGTACACATGAACACCAGGTCCCACCTGTTATAAAACCGTGACGGCAAGTACGGGCTAACTACCGATACCAAAGCCACATCATCAATCGACCGGCAAGTACAAAAGCCAACTACCGATACCAAAGCCGCACTAACAATACTATACAACTAAACCACGGCCGACACGGGCAAGTACGAAGCCAACTACCAGATACCAAAGCCGTGTCACGTAATCGACCGGCAAGTACGAGGATAACTACCAGATACCGAGGTCAGATCACGAGACTTCGCCACGGCCGATACGGCAAGTACGAAGCCAACTACCAGATACCAAAGTCGTGTCACGAGTCGATCGGCAAGCACGAGGGCTAACTACCGGATACAGCGTCAGATCACGAGACTTCGCCACTAAACTTAATCTGGCAAGTGCTAAGGCTAACTACTGTACCAAGGCCGAATCAGCCACGAGACGGGCAAGTACGAAAGCCAACCACCGATACCAAGGCCGACCAAGAAACCTCGCGGAGAGCTAGTCCATGGAATAACGCTTATCAACGAGCGCACCCGCGGAATCCTCCACACCGCTTGACATCCAAGTAAGATCATAACAAATCAGCCCTCCATCGAGAGACGCTGGTATAGAAATACAATACTAGCACGACAAGGCTATCACACGCAAACATAGGCAAGTTACACACAACTCAAGGTACTTTCATTTTATGTCAACAATACGTTTCAAACCCAAAATAATACCTACTTTCATTCTTTCAAAAGACCTCTTTTACGTAAAGATACTAATACTGTAGTATCAAAAACACATTTCCTTTTCAAACCAAATTACTTTACTTTCAGAAAACCTTTACAAGACTTTTTAAAATCAAGTACTCTATACTTTTTAAACCAAGTGCCTTTCTTTTAAAACAACATCAAGTATACTTTAAAACTCAAATACTTACTCTTTTCAAAACAAGTAACCTATACTTAAATCAAGTTACCATTTTAAAACCAATGATAAAACCATTCTTTTGCTTTCATAAAGTCGTTATAACTAACTTCCCATAAAGTCGTTATAACACTTTATGTTTTAAACCAATTTAAGACAAAACCATGTCTCTCTTTTAAACCAAAACTCTTCGATTCAGAACGCCCAACCCGCCCGCATCGTGCCTTACCCCGCACCCTAGTGATACAACATCGAGAAAACCAGCAAAATAAAACACGAGTCATGAAACAAGAGATATAATAAATAAACAGCAACCAAAACAGCTTTCAAGATATACATAAAAACCCGAACAGCTTATCCTTTTTACAAACCCCGCCTACAATTAAGCATGCACTTAAGATTTACAACAACTATGACGGACAGGCCTCGCCATACCCGAATGTACAAGAACCTACAACTCAGGAAACATACCAAAGATAAGCCTCCAAGGAACGGAGCTTTCCAACACGCTAAATGAGATCCTAAGAGCGGGATCCACGACCGATGTATTCTACCGCAGATGAACGCACTTCGGGCGAGGTCAAGACAACAGTACCAAGTATGTGAAATCAGAAAATATCAGAATGAAATCATACTAGTCTATAAAAGCCGAGACATGTATGATAACCAAACTTACAGTCACAACATAAAACAATATGTCAAGTCGTGACTCACGCCAAAGTCACCACTCAAATATAACTACGGGTCTCACGCCACAACATCCATCATGTTCGTGATCATGGCCGCATGCCCTAATATCGTGACGGTAGACATGTCCATGATGCAACACACAATAAGCCGCATGGCCACATGCCCTCTGGAATCGTGACGGTAGACATGCCCATGTAACCTCAATAACAATATACCGGTGGTCAACCCGCCGCACGGCCATGTCCCGGAATATCGTGACGGTGTAGACATCGCCCATGTTGCGCATAACCATATATCGTAATCAACCCGCCGCACGGCCGCGATGCCCCTAATATCAGACGGTGAGATATGTCCATGTGATATCAACAACAAGACAAGAATCAAAATGGAAACATACCCGTGGAATTTCTCCATCACCGCCAAAGACGCCCAAGAAGTTCTCAATAAGTCAACCGCCTCTATCGAGAGACGCCAGAATACGTAAATACCACACTTGTACAACAAAGGCTATCATCACAAGCATAGGCAAGTTTCACAACAACAAGCATAGGCAAGTTTCACAACAACAAGCATAGGCAAGTTTCACAACAACTCAAAGTACTTCCATTTATACCAAAGTCCGGGTTTTTAACCCCAAAGTACTACATACGTTAAGTTCTTTTAAAAGAGATCCATTACTTCTATAAAAGTCACCCGATACCCGTAGTATTAGAATGACCAACCCACATTCCTTTTCAAAATCAAGTAACAGCATTCTTTTCCTAAGTTCCAGTTTGCCTAGTTTCAATTACTCAAGCTTCTCATTTTCAAATGGTTTCATAGTTCCCAAACTTAATCACTGGATTCCTTTTTAGAACAATTGAGTATTATATGTCTCACGCGAGAGTAGGTTATTCTTGTTTACAACATTCTTATTACAAAGAAATGCATGATCTAGAAAATGTAATATCATTTTGTCTCATCTTAGTTTCTATGCAGATGGAGGTTTCTACTGGTTTTAATACAACACATCATTATTCAATACATTTTCCTTTATTAACGCTGCAGTGGTCTGTCGATCCACATTCTGATTCCCAAATCAAGAAACATTATCCCTTTAAAACCAAGTACTCATTACTCAAGAATGAGGTTTCACACAAACATCCACATTAAAACAAATAAGTTAAGTCTCTTATCTTATAAGATCAAGTCTCTTAACTTCTAACATCAGTAAACCATTTTCACTTACATAAGGTCGTTATAACTAACTTCCCATAAAGCTATTATAACACCCTATGTTTTAAACCAACCAAATCACTTAGCACATGTACGCTCACCGCATTACATAGTTCACAACAATCATGCTAGAAAAGATAGAAGAGGTTCACATACGCGACGATTTATCGACAATAAGCAAAATGCTCCAAGTACTACAACCTTGCTAGCCCTTTCCACTCTCGAATAGAATACGCTAATCTTATTACTTTCACCTATAAAGGTCACAAACGCCTATTAACCCCAAAACACAAGTTTATATCTTTCTACACAAAATTCGAAGCATTTTCCCAACAAAGTAGAAACTCTCCTCTCTATCGAGGCCGCTACCAAGCCAACCAGTGGGGTTTACACGCCTAACCTGACGTGTACAATTCTACACAAGTTCATCGCAATACACCCCATGTAAATACAGCAGCCAAGATTTTTATTCTTCAGGCTTAAGTCAAAAGACATTGCCGAATACTAAGTATAGTTCCATATATAGTATACTTCAACTATATATTCTAACAAACATGTAATTTCCAATTACAATAGAGGACAAGATAATTACCTCGATAAGCCCAAAATTATCCAAGTTATAATGTCGATCCCGAGCAAGGTTTAGCTCCACTGCGCGCCCAAACCACTCCAAACAACCCTTAGAAGTTCTAACCAACTTCTACTCAAATACTTCAACCAACTATGAAGATTTCCTTAGGGTTTCGGTTTGAGACTAAAAGGACAAAAGGTAGTATTTCCGGACTCTACGTAAAGAGGTATCTTTGGGAATACTACAAGGTACAAGGCTAAGGTATTTTGGGCATTATAACAATACTAGGGGAGTATTTCTATACCACAACAAGGGTATTATACGAAACAACTAAAGCAGTGTGGTACCCACTGGCTAGACACCACAAGGGGAGTGGAGACCTCTGCCAAAGGCCACTAGGAGTGGGAGGAGAGGCTGAGGACGAGAGCCACCAGCGGGAGGGGAGGGATGTCAAGTCTTGGAAACCTTTGTGGATGAATGAAGTCTTCACAACGGGGGGGGTATTTATAGCAACGCCACAGGCCAACCAATGGCCAAGATCTAGCCAAGTGCAAGGCAAGTGTAAGGCCAAGATCAAGCCAAGTGCACCCTAACCCTACTCCACAAAACACTCCACAAAACAAGCCACAAAGCAAGGCACAAAAGAGGGAGCCAATCGCCAAGGCCACCAAGGCCCTCGACGCCCAAATCGCCCAAGCCAAACCATTTGCTTAATGCGAGGGTGACACATGTCACCCTCCCGCTGGTCCGTATCGCCACCCTAAAAATCCGCAAAAATTATAAATGACATAGCCGAATTTTCTACGAAAGTCGTGGAAACGCTTTCGCCGAAACGACTTAATCCAAAGTGTCATGCACAAAGGTAAATTCGCCAAGGTGCCATACGGGTGACACGTGTCGCCTCGATTCGCCTAATATTTCGCCTTCCAAAATATCCAAAATACCGGAAATCTCAAAACAAAGCTGCCCCACAAAATCAGAATTTCTCCCGTGGCCCCACGTGACCATTTCCAAAATAAAATCTCAAAATTCTAATATAATCTATGAAGTCCAAATACCCAACTGGGAATCCACCCCACTAACGAACCTTTTTCTTCACAAATAACCGCAAACTTTTCCGAAAACTCACATCTTTCTTTCTTTTCAAAATTTCTCGCCGACTCTCGTGACGCACGTCCTCACATACATACCCGCAACTACGGGTATAACATTCTCCTCCTTAGAAACATTCGTCCCGAATGTTCCTTCTCAAGTCGAATAACGATAAAGTTCCTTCTAACAAGTTGCCAATGCCACACCGCCAATAAATAACATACGCCCTCTTCTTTCCTTACTCGTCGTGCCCTTCTCGAACGCTTGAACTCTCCCAAGACGCACTCATACTTCACCATTACCTGCTCTCAAAATCTGGAGCCACTACCTCCAAACTTGGTCATCTTACTAACCTCAAACTTCCTTAAGGCCATTCCCGCCTTTACGAACCGCTCGGTCGAACGCGTCCACGAACTCATACGATGATCATACAAACTTGGGCCTAGCATCCTCGTGACCCTATCACCGCGGGACCACCTAACTGACCCCACCCCAAACCGGGTTACGGGTTGACCCGCAAATGGTCCTCAACCCGACCCCAACCGCCAAACTCTTGTTCCCGATCCTAACAATCTTACTAATTCACATCATGAAAGCTACCACTTCCATCTCACACTACCCACGGACTTGTCACACAAATAAATCCCACGATACTACTACTCGATAAGGGTCAAAATAAATCTTTAACTCAAGACGACCTTACCCCTAAGGTCTCGGGCCGTGACATAGTCTAAGGTTCACACTTACCATGCCCCCATACGTATCCTCCCAACTAAGCATGTTTTCTAACTCATAATTAACACAACGCTATTCGTACATAGCACATAATAATGAGACCATCATAACAAGCATACCAAAACTCTACAGGGTTAAGGATATACCTGAAACTAGGAGGTTCAAGGACCGCTAAAACTGGGAACTTCCACCGCGACCTCTACCGTGGCCCGCAATCGCCTAAGAGTCAGGCCGCCCTACCGCCACACTCGGCCTGACAAGCCTCGCCATATGGCCCTCGCTGGCCGCAAGAGTAACAAGCTCCTGGTACTACGACACTTCAAATGCGGTCTACCACATCGACCACACCGAGGTAGGTGATCGATCCGCCAACACCCCTACTCCTCGAACATTCAAACCCGGGAGCCCCGACCGCCTCAATATCCTGGGTCCCGGCGTCGCGGAGGACCACTCGCAATGGCGGAGGTACATAACTAGTCTCGCCGAGGCGGTCCGCCTCGAAAGTCGCCAAAATATCCGCCATCTTGGCCTTCTTCGCGAAAGCGGTCCACCTGCCGATCTTCGCGCCTCGCACTTCAGCACATGAGCTCGAACGCGGGCAATGTCCATGCCCGGCTGAAGAGAAACACCCGAACAACTCTCTGCTAGGTAATCATCGAGCCCGGCGACGTAGCGATGCACCCTATCTTCCATATTCGCAACTAGTGCAGGACATATCGAGCCAAAGAATCGAACTCGACATTGTACTCCCGACAGCGCGCTCTCTCGCCTCAAGAATAAAATTTGTCGCCCGCGCCCTCCTCATCCGCGAGGCAAGAAGTGCGTGAGAAAAGCCCCAAAACTCATCCCATACCGCTGAGGTGCATGCTCTCCCGAAAGCTCCCACGATCAAACCAATCGATCGCGTATCACGCAGCCGATGCGAACCGGCGTCACGCACTCGGTCTCAAGCTCGATCACTTCATGATCCGTCAGAATCGCCGGATGAACTCCTCGCGATCATCCTCGTGCCTCACCCATAAAACTCACGCGGGCTACAACTCGTGAAGTCCCGTAGCCTCAAACTATCTCGCTGGGATGAACCATCGTGCTATCGAATCGAATCGCCAGATTCAAATTTATCCTCATATTCGCCATGACTCGCCAAGAATCGCCATCTCTTGTAACCCATCTCTCTCGCCTGCATCGTGGACCGAGGCTCAGTATCGCGGTCTCGCAGCCATTGCCGCGCTTCTAACTCTCGCTGGGCCGGGCGGCGCTACAAAACCCGCCGTCTCAAGCACAACCTCGTGTACTCGCTCGCGCTGCACTCTCTCAGATCTCACTAGCAAGACTCGCCGCTTTGCCTCCCGGCTCGCTGCCTGGCGCGAGGCATAATCGTAAAAACGAGATACGCCGAGGGTCCAACTTACAACACACTCTAAGGCACGATCTCGTAATGAGAAGAATGGAAACCAATCCTAAATGTCCTATAGCCTCCTCGATTATAGATGGTGCACAACACACCGATAATCAAGACTCTACTAGACACGGTCAGACACTTTCCGAGGATTAATCGCTCGATACCACTTTTGTAACGCCCCGAACTCGGCCTGCATCGTGCCTTACCCCGCACCCTAGTGATACAACATCGAGAAAACCAATGGAAAATAAAACACGAGTCATGAAACAAGAGATATAATAAATAAACAAAGCAACCAAAATAGCTTGCCTTCAAGATATACATAAAAACCTAACAGCTTATCCTTTACAAACCCCGCCACAAATAAAGGCATGCACTCTAAGATTTACAACAACTATGACGGACAGGCTCGCCATACCCCGAATGTACAAGAACCTACAACTCAGGAAACATACCAAAGATAAGCCTCCAAGGAACGGAGCTTTCCAACACGCTGAAATGAGATCCTAAGAATGGGATCCACGATCGATGTACTCTACCATGCAGATGAACGCAGCCAAGGAGGTCAAGATAACAGTACCAAGTATGTGAAATCAGAAAATATCAGAAATGAAATCATACTAGTCTATAAAAGCCGAGACATGTATGATAACCAAACTTACGCTTCACAACATAAAAACAATATGTCAAGTCGTGACTCACGCCTCAAAGTCACCACTAAATATAACTACGGGTCTCACGCCCACAACATCCATCATGTTCGCATCATGGTCGCATGCCCTAATATCGTGACGGTGTAGACATGTCCATGATGCAACACAATAAGGCCGCACGCCACATGCCCCGAATATCAGACGGTGTAGACATGCCCATGTAACCTCAATAACAATATATCGGGTGGTCAACCCCGCCGCACGCCACATGTCCCGGAATATCAGACGGCAGACACGCCCATGTTGCGAATAACCATATATCGGTAATCAACCCGCCGCATGGCCGCATGCCCCTAATATCGTGACGGTAGACATGTCCATGTGATATCAACAACAAGACAAGAATCAAAATGGAAACATACCCGTGGAATTCTCCATCACCGCCAAAGACGCCCCAAGAAGTTCTCAATAAGTCAACCGCCTCTATCGAGAGACGCCAGAATACGTAAATACCACACTTGTACAACAAAGGCTATCATCACAAGCATAGGCAAGTTTCACAACAACAAGCATAGGCAAGTTTCACAACAACAAGCATAGGCAAGTTTCACAACAACTCAAAGTACTTCCATTTATACCAAAGTCCAGGTTTTTAACCCCAAAGTACTACATACGTTAAGTTCTTTTAAAAGAGATCCATTACTTCTATAAAAGTCACCCGATACCCGTAGTATTAGAATGACCAACCCACATTCCTTTTCAAAATCAAGTAACAACATTCTTTTCCTAAGTTCCAGTTTGCCTAGTTTCAATTACTCAAGCTTCTCATTTTCAAATGGTTTCATAGTTCCCAAACTTAATCACTTGATTCCTTTTTAGAACAATTGAGTAATATATGTCTCACGTGAGAGTAGGTTATTCTTGTTTACAACATTCTTATTACAAAGACCATGATCTAGAAAATGTAATATCATTTTGTCTCATCTTAGTTTCTATGCAGATGGAGGTTTCTACCGGTTTTAATACAACACATCATTATTCAATACATTTTCCTTTATTAACGCCGCAGCGGTCCTGTCGATCCACATTCCGATTCCCAAATCAAGAAACATTATCCCTTTAAAACCAAGTACTCATTACTCACGAATGAGGTTTCACACAAACATCCACATTAAAACAAATAAGTTAAGTCTCTTATCTTATAAGATCAAGTCTCTTAACTTCTAACATCAGTAAACCATTTTCACTTACATAAGGTCGTTATAACTAACTTCCCATAAAGCTATTATAACACCCTATGTTTTAAACCAACCAAATCACTTAGCACATGTACGCTCACCGCACTACATAGTTCACAACAATCATGCTAGAAAAGATAGGAAGAGGTTCACATACCTCGCGACGATTTATCGACAATAAGCAAAATGCTCCAAGTACTACAACCTTGCTAGCCCTTTCCACTCCTCGAATAGAATACGCTACTCTTATTACTTTCACCTATAAAGGTCACAAACGTCTATTAACCCCAAAACACAAGTTTCTATCTTTCTATAGAAAATTCAAGAAGATTTTCCCCGCAACAACAGAAAAACCTCCTCTATCGAGGCCGCTACCAAGCCAACCAGTGGGGGTTTACACGCCTAACCTGACGTGTACAATTCTACACAAGTCTATCGCAATACAAATTCTATGTAAATACAGCCACCAAGATTTTATTCTTCAGCTTAAGTCAAAAGACATTGCCGAATACTAAGTATAGTTCCATATATAGTATACTTCAACTATATATTCTAACAAACATGTAATTTCCAATTACAATAGAGGACAAGATAATTACCTCGATAAGCCCAAAATTATCCAAGTTATAATGTCGATCCCGAGCAAGGTTTAGCTCCACCCGCGCCCAAACCACTCCAAACAACCCTTAGAAGTTCTAACTAACTTCTACTCAAATACTTCAACCAACTACGAAGATTTCCTTGTGGTTTCGGCTGAGACTAAAAGGACAAAAGGTAGTATTTCCTGACTCTACGAAAGAGGTATCTTTGGAATACTACAAGGTACAAGGCTAAGGTATTTTGGGCATTATAACAATACTAGGAGTATTTCTATACCACAACAAGGGTATTATACGAAACAACTAGGCTAGTGGGTACCCCACTACCAGACACCACAAGGGAGTGGAGACCTCTACCAAAGGCCACTAGGAGGAGGAGAGGCTTAGGACGAGAGCCACAAGAGGAGGGAGGGATTTCAAGACTTGGAAACATTTGTGGATGAATGAAGTCTTCACAGCGGGGTATTTATAGCAAAACCAAAGGCCAACCAACGGCCAAGATCTAGCCAAGTGCAAGGCAAGTGTAAGGCCAAGATCAAGCCAAGTGCACCCTAACCCTACTCCACAAAACACTCCACAAAACAAGCCACAAAGCAAGGCACAAAAGAGGAGCCAATCGCCAAGGCCAACCAAGGCCCTCGACGCCCAAATCGCCCAAGCCAAACCATTTGCTTCAATGTGAGGTGACACATGTCACCCTCCCGCTGGTCCGTATCGTTTCGTCACCCTAAAAATCCGCAAAATTATAAATGACATAGCCGGAATTTTCTACGAAAGTCGTGGAAACGCTTCGCCGTAAAACGACTTAATCGGGTGTTGTGCACAAAGGTAAATTCGCCAGGGTGCCACACGGGGTGACACGTGTCGCCCCGATTCGCCTGAATATTTCGTCTTCCAAAAATATCCAAAATACCGAAATCTCAAAACAAAGCGGGCCCACAAAACCAGAATTTCTCCCGTGGGCCCCACGTGACCATTTCCGAAAATAAAATCTCAAAATTCTAATATAATCTATGAAGTCCAAATACCCAATCTGGGAATCCAATTCCCACTAACGAACCTTTTTCTTCACAAATAACCGCAAACTTTTTCGTCGAAAACTCACATCTTTCTTTCTTTTCAAAATTTCTGCCGTACTCTCGTACGTACGTCCTCACATACATACCCTGCAACTACGGGGTATAACAGATTCCTCAAGTCTCTTTTCTTTTAGAAATCAAGTTCCTTTTAAAGACCAAATACGCATTACTCGCGAATGAGGTTTCACAACTTTCTACACAATTCGAGTTCTTCATATATCATATCAAGTCAAATATAAGTCAAGTCCTTTATCTTATAAAATCAATAAACCAACCAAATTCACTTAGAACATGTACGTCTACCGTACTACATAGTTCACAACAATCATGCTAGAAAAGATAGGAAGAGGTTCACATACCTCGCGACGATTATCGACAATTAGCAAAACGCCCACGCATTTAACCTTGCTCGCTTTTCCACCCTTCAAGTAGAATACGCTACTCGTAGCACTTCAACCTAAAAAGGCCACAAAACGTCTATCAACCTCTAGATCTCTTCGTAGAATAATTCTAGATACAAGATTCCTTATTCTACGGAAAATTCGCAGACCTCCCCGAAACCACATAAATCTCCTCCTCTAACGAGGCCTGCTAAACCAACAATCCTGGTTACACGTTTAATCGACGTGTACAATTCTACTCCACAATAATACATAAGTCTATCAGAATACAAATTCTATGTAAATACAGTTCAATTCTTATCCATATTCATTCTACATATAGTATACTCAACTATACATTACTACAACATGTAATATCCAATTACAATAGGGGGACAAAGATCATTACCTCGATAAGCCCAAAATTATCCAAGTTTATAAGTCGATCCTGAGCAACGTTTATGTTATACCCCGTATTTTCAGAGTATGTACGTAAGGACGTACGTAGAAAATTTGAAACTTGTACTAAGGCTTGGCCGAATTAATTTTGTTCACAACACCCGTTTAGAGTCGTTTTTCGACGAAACGTTTTCACAGCTTTCGTAGGGGAATTTCCGGCTATGTCATTTTTAATTTTTGCGGATTTTTCCGAGAGACGAAACGTGTTGGGCCAACAAGAGGGCGCCACTTGGCACCCTCCCATTGGCGGACGTGAGAGCTCGGTTTGGACGAAATGGAGAGGTGTAGTTGGTAGGATATTTTTGTGTGTTAGTTGGTCAAGGACACACGTGAATCTTGCCCTACACTTGCCTTGCACTTGCAAGATCTTGGCCATTGGTTGGCCTTCACTTGACCTATAAATACCCCTTCCCTTTGAAGACTTCTTCATCCAAAAATCTCTAAGTCTTGAGAGCTCCTCCCATTTCGTGAGGCCCTTGGCGGCAGTAGCGCCTCCTAGTAGTGTGGCTGGGTACCACCCCTAGCCTAGTTGCTTTCAGATAATACCCCCTTTGTGGTGTAGAAATACTCAAAAGTATTGTTTTAATGCCCAAATTACCTTAGCCAGATACCTTGTTGTATTCTAAGGTTATACCTATACGAAAATGCCTGAAATACTATTATACTTCCACTACCACAAACCGAAACCCTAGGAAAATCTCCATAGTCCGTTGAGTATTGTGTAGTTAGTTAGAACTTCTAAGGGTGGTTTAGAGCGGTTGAGCGCCGGAGTCGAGCTAAACGATTGCCCAGATCGACTTTAACTAGGATAATTATGGGCTTATCGAGGTAATTATCTTGTCCTCTATTGTAATTGGAAATTACATATTGTTAGAATATATAGTTGAAGTATACTATATATAGAATGAACGTAGTTTCGCAATGTCTTTTGACTTAAGCTCGAATAATACTTACGCAATGTCTTGCGACTTAAGCCCGAATTTAAAAGAAGAATACCGAATCAGAATTACATAGGTCAGACATAAGAGACTTAGGTAGTAGTACCGTGGAGTAGAATTGTACTGCTAGGTTAGACGATAACCCCTCGGTTGGCTTGGTAGCCGCCTCGATAGAGAGGAGATTTACGCTGCCATGCGGGAGGCGCGAATTTTCGTAGAATGTTCTACGATGAGATCTAAATGTTAATAAGCGCCTTGTGGCCTTATAGGTCAAGTACTACGTGTGGCGCGATCTACTTGGCTTAAGGAGTAGCCGGTTGGAAGTACTTGAGCGTTTTGCTATTAGTCGATACTTGTCGCGAGGTATGTGAACCTCTTCCTATCTCTTCTAGCATGATATGTGTGAACTATGTAGTACTGAGACGCATACGTGTTAAATGTATTTGATTGTTTAAAACATAAAGTGTTATAACGGCTTTATGGGAAGTTGGTTATAACAACTTTATGTTGGTAAGAAAATACTGTGGTCTTTAAAAGGTAAATCGATTTGAACTATACTGGCTTGTTATGTGTTAGTAAAGAACTTGAAGTATTTCAAAAGATTTTTGAATCATTTTGAAAGAAGAAGTAATACTTGGTTTTTGCAAAACTTAAGAGTTATACTAGCTTTATGGGAAGTTAGGTATAATCTTAAGAATGTTTTCTTGATTTCGAAATCGTAATGTGTATCGACAAACCATCGCAGTTAATAAAAGGAAATGTTTTGACTAATTAAGTATTATTAAAACCAGAGAAACTTCCATCCGCATAGAAGCTAAGATGAGACAAAATGATATTTCCTAGATCATGGTCTGTAATAAGATTGTTATAAACAAGAATATCCTACTCACATATAAGACTTATGTTTCGGATAGTTAAAAGAGAATTATATTCTTAATCGAATAAGACTATGAACTACGAAACCCTTCTAAAATAAGAAACTTGAACATTGGAAAAGAAGGTTGCTACTTGATTTTACAAAGATAAGTAATTGATTTACTTTTAATAGATAATCACTCTATTTTTCATATACTAAATGTATTGTGTTGTTTTTGTGAATTAACGTATCTTTTAAAGATTTAATGTATGAAGTAATTTGGGGATAGGTACCCGAACTTGTTAGTAGAAAGTACCTGTGTGAATAACTTGATTGTATTGGTTTGTGATAGCCTTGTAATACTTTCTTGTTGATTTGATAAGTAAGCATGTTAGGATGCTACGTGTTAGTATCTTGTGATTATTGTGTAGGGGTCACTCTTGTTGTGCTTACGTTGTCAAACGTTAAGCCCGCTGTAATCATATTGTATCACATACCCTTGACTTGTTATACCGAGGGCTTGCCACCCTTGACGCGGGTCTATACGGCCTATGCCTTTTGTGACTACGCGGAGTGCAGAGCTCGTGATTGATCATTCCGGTGTTTAGCCCGACGCGGGATTCTATGCGGTCTGTTGAGACTATGCGGTCTTTTGAGACTATGCGGCTGCGGAGCCTAGGCGGATACCGAGGGTGGTTGCCTTCGACGCGGGTATACCTCAGCGATGCAGGACCATGATTCGAGGAATACCTCATGCGGGTCTGGGTGACCTATGCGAGTCGCGAGAGTTCCAGGATAGACGCGACATTGATATTGCGCGCGAGTGGCCGCCGATCATGTGGTGCGGTCTAGAAAGACCTCGAGATACGCCAGTGGTATTTTTGGCATCGTGGGTCTTAGTAGTCGGCTATGCCTTCGCACTTGCCCCGCACGGTTTTATTGTGATAACTTTGAGGCGTGAGTCCTCGACTTGACATATTCGCTTATTTATCAGGAATCGTATTTTGTTATCATACATGTCTCCCGCTTTATATAGACTACTATGATTTCATTTACGAGATTTATTTTCGCCACATACTGTACTGTTATCGACTCTTCGGCCGCGTTCATGCCGCAGTAAAGGTACACCGCCGTTGATCCTAGCTCTCGTGGTCACGCTTGGCGTTGGGAAGCTCCGCTTTCTCCGAGGCTTATCGTGGTATAGTCCGCCGCCGTAGTGTTTACATTCGTGGTTTGGGCCCCGCCCCGCCTTGTTGTCGTATCATTCTGTGAGGTCCGTAGTACTGTTGCAAGTGTGGTTTGTAAAAAGGATTAAACTGCTCATGTTGAAAGAGTTGTTATTTATATATATACCGAGGTAACTGCTTTTGGTTAGCCTGTCTCGCTTATTTCACCGTCTTATTACAATCGTTTCATGTATTGTCTTTATGTTCCGACATTACTCGATGTATGGCTACTGGTGCCCGGTAGGCACTACCACGGCCCGGTTCGGTCGTGACAAAAGTGGTATCGTAACGCTTAATCTCTGAAAGTGTCTACTGCATCGCATCAGAGAGTTCGATTATCGGTGTGTGTGCACCACACCAATAATCGTGAGGCTATAGGTATTTAGGATTGGTTTCTATTCTTCTCACTCGAGATCGTGCCTTAGAGTCGTGTTGTAAGTGGACCTCCGACGATTTCTTTCCCTTACCGCTATGCCTCCGCGTAGGCAACCCGGCCCAGAGGTCAAGGCACTAGGAGCCGCGAGTAGAGTTCGTAGGGTGGCGAGGGCACAGTGCCCAAGCATTACCTAGGTAGTGCTTCATTCGGGAGTTTTGCGACGCCACTAGCCCTAGCAGAGTTTGGCACGGCAGCGCAGCTCCCATCGCGCCATGATATTTGAACCTTCGCCCACGATCGGGGACAAGTGAATATAGAGTGCAAAGAAGACGACCACATTAGCTATGGATGTGGCTACCAGAGTATACCAATGTACCACGGTCTTGATGACTATCTAAGAGAGGGTCAGCAAGAGTAATTCTTCGATTAGGCTTGAGCATGGCCTCGACGGCTTATGCGCAGCAGGCCAAGAAACGTAGAGATTTACGGGTTAACAAAGGACAGCAGGAGAGGGCCAGAGCAGCAAGGTCCTTTAGTAACTTTCGAGGCGAGTCGCCTCACCAGCAGATTAGATATGCACCTCCGCCAGTGCAGAGTGGTCTTCCACAGATTTCAGGACGTTCGGGGTGTGCAGGAGTTGGTCAGAACTCCAGGGCTTCCGGTTCACAGTGTGACAGACGTCATTCCGGGGAATGTCGTCTTTTAGTTGGTACTTGTTGTACCTACGACCGTCCGGGTCTGATGTCGATGGGGTGTCCTTGTAGGAGGACTTAGCCTTCAGGATCGGTGGGTAGTTCGTCATCTTCCTTAGCTATGAGCCCTACGTGGCAGGTTTGATTAGAACGACTAAGGGGAGTGAAGCAGTAGATATAGATATATCTTTAACCCTCTAGAGATCAGTATGTGTGATAAGGTGAGTATACCTTAAGTGCTATGTTCTGATAGCAGTGTGTTAGTCGTGATTAGATCATGGTTGTTTAACCGAGTAAGATTTTGGGGGATAGAGAAGGTGTGAGCCTTAGAGCTTTTTACGTAAAGACCTTGGAGTGAGGCCATCTCGAGAAAGGTGTAGTGTTATGTTTGACCTTATCGGAAGTGCATAGTGCACGTGAGTTATGTTGGGATAGTCCCTAGTAGTGTGGAATGAAAGGGGGTAGTTGAGCTAAGAAGACGCTAGGTTTTGAAACGTGATTAGTGAGATTGTTCCGATCGGGAGCTAGTATTGCGCGCCGGGTCGGGTTGAGGCCACGCCGCGGGTCAACCCGCGGTAGGTTTGGTGGTGGGGTCAGGTTGTGGTGGTCCCGCCTTGTGTTAGGGTTGTGAGGATGTTAGGCCCAAGGTTAGTTAACCAACAACGAGTTCGTGGTGCGTTCGACCGATGGTCGGGCCGATGGGGGCAGCCCATCGTGTTCTTCGGTCAGGACCGTTTACTCGGCTGTGTTGAGTTATCAGAAAGGTTGTAGGGCTGCACGAGGTGCCTACCTACACCTTAAGATGCAGTGGAGCCTGTGTTACTACCGCTTTTTCTCGAGGTTTTGCCGTGCAAGGTTAGGAACTCGTGAATCTCAGACCGCATTCGCCTGCCGGTGTGTGTATCTCGGAGGTAGTCGCGGGATTGTTGTCTCGTGGAGGAAGTGTTTAAGCTACCATTTCGGTGTTCGGATATCGCCTTATGAAGCCTTGTAAGCGGCGAAGTGTAAGTTTGGCCGATTGGTTCGATGTTGGCGGTTCGATTGGTTCAGCTTGTTCCACAGATCGTGGTTAGGGTGTGACGAGTTTTGGTATGACAGAGGAACTTAGCCCGTGTTACTTTGGGCCCTTTTGAGTTCATGTGAAGGATAGGCCAGGTTGCCTATATGATAGCTTTTGCCGTCCGACTTAGGAGGCGAGACGTCCGGCCTTTTCAGATTGTTATGATCGGAAAGTATCGGAGAATCCATCCGAGTGTTCCCGCTAATGATGACCACGTTAGAGATAGTAACCCCAGTCTTGGAAACCGGCCGTATCGAATGTGGTAAGAGTTCGAGTGTCACGACAGCCTCGAAGTCGCAAAGTTGGCACCATTTGTTGGGTCGTCGGAGCAAGGCTCGCGACAAAGTGACAAAAGTGGTACCATTTGTTGGGTCGCCGGAGAAGGTTAATGCCTCAGGCAAAGTGACAAAGTGGTATCTACGACGAGTAAAGAGAGAAGCGAGCATGTATGGCGGGCATAGATGTGATCATTTCTTTTGTAAAGAAGGTGTGAAGGAAGTATATTTTAGACCTGAGGAGTGTTTTGTGGTGATGATTAGAGGTGTTTCCTCGTGGACTTTGATGTAAGTATTTACGCAGGTGCAGCTGTGGCAGGATTGTTCTCGTAAGTATAGTAGTGAAGACTATACTGGCGCGCGGTTGTTTTGAGACTTATAAGGAACATTCGGGACGAATGTTTCTAAGGAGGGGAGAATGTTATACCCCGTATTTTCAGAGTATGTACGTAAGGACGTACGTAGAAAATTTGAAACTTGTACTAAGGCTTGGCCGAATTAATTTTGTTCACAACACCCGTTTAGAGTCGTTTTCGACTAAACATTTTCACGACTTTCGTAGGGAATTTCCGCTATGTCATTTTTAATTTTTGCGGATTTTTCCGAGAGGCGAAGCGTGTTGGGCCAACAAGAGGCGCCACTTGGCACCCTCCCATTAGCGGACGTGAGCTCGGTTTGGGACGAAATGGAGAGGTGTAGTTGGTAGGATATTTTGTGTGTTAGTTGGTCGAGGACACGTGGGTGAATCTTGGCCTACACTTTGCACTTGGCAAGATCGTGGCCATTGGTTGGCCTTCACTTGACCTATAACTACCCCTTCCCTTTGAAGACTTCGTCATCCCAAAAAATCTCTCAGTCTTGAGAGCTCCCCCTCCCCATTTCGTGAGGCCCCCTTGGCCGCGAGTAGCGCCCCACTCTAGTAGTGTGGCGTGGGGTACCCCACTGCCTAGTTGCTTTCGTATAATACCCCTTTGTGGTGTAGAAATACTCTCAAAAGTATTGTTTTAATGCCCAAATTACCTTAGCCGTATACCTTGTTGTATTCTAAGGTTATACCTATCTGAAAATGCCCGAAATACTATTATACTTAGTCGGTCCACAAACCGAAACCCTAGGAAAATCTCCATAGTCCGTTGGAGTATTGTGTAGAAGTGAGTTAGAACTTCTAAGGGTGGTTTAGAGCGGGTTGGAGCGCTCGGAGTTGGAGCTAAACGATTGCCCAGGATCGACTTTAACTAGGATAATTATGGGCTTATCGAGGTAATTATCTTGTCCTATTGTAATTGGAAATTACATATTGTTAGAATATATAGTTGAAGTATACTATATATAGAATCGAACGTAGTTTCGGCAATGTCTTTTGACTTAAGCTGAATAATACTTACGGCAATGTCTTGCGACTTAAGCACGAATTTAAAAGAAGAATCTTGATCAGTAATTACATGAATGTATTACATGAGACTTGTGTAGTAGTCGTGGAGTAGAATTGTACCGTTAGGGTTAGGCGTATAACCCCACTGGTTGGCTTGGTAGCGGCCTCGATAGAGAGGAGATTTACGATGTTGCGGGAGAAGTCTTCTTAGAATTTTTGGTAGAATGTTCTCGATGAGATCTAAATGTTAATAAGCGCCTTGTGGCCTTATAGGTTGAAGTACTACGTGTGGCGCGATCTACTTGGCTTAAGGAGTAGCCGACGGTTGGAAGTACTTGGGCGTTTTGCTATTAGTCGATACTCGTCGCGGTATGTGAACCTCTTCCTATCTCTTCTAGCATGATATGTGTGAACTATGTAGTACGGTAGACGTACATGTGCTAAATGTATTTGATTGGTTTAAAACATAAAGTGTTATAACAGCTTTATGGGAAGTTGGTTATAACAGCTTTATGTTGGTAAGAAAATACTTGTGGTCTTTAAAAGGTAACTGATTTGAACTATAACTGGCTTGTTATGTGTTAGTAAAGAACTTGAAGTATTTCAAAAGATTTTTGAAGCATTTTGAAAGAAGAAGTAATACTTGGTTTTTGCAAAACTTAAGAGTTATACTAGCTTTATGGGAAGTTAGGTATAACGGCTTAAGAATGTTTTACTGATTTCGGAAATCAGAATGTGTATCGACAAACCACTGCAGCGTTAATAAGGAAATGTTTTGACTAATTAAGTATTATTAAAACCAGTAGAAACTTCCATCCGCATGAAGCTAAGATGAGACAAAATGATATTTCCTAGATCATGGTCATTGTAATAAGATTGTTATAAACAAGAATATCCTACTCACATATAAGACTTATGTTTCTCAGATAGTTAAAAGAGAATTATATTCTTAACTGAATAAGACTATGAACTACGAAACCCTTCTAAAATAAGAAACTTGAACATTGGCAAAGAAGGTTGCTACTTGATTTTACAAAGAGAAGTAATTGATTTACTTTAAAAAGATAATCACTCTATTTTTCATATACTACAGGTATGGTGTGGGTTTTGTGAAGTAACGTATCTTTTAAAGATTTAATGTATGAAGTACTTTGGGGATAGGTACCCGAACTTGTTAGTAGAAAGTACCTTGTGTGAATAACTTGATTGTATTGGTTTGTGATAGCCTTGTAATACTTCCTTGTTGATTTGATAAGTAAGCATGTTAGGATGCTACGTGTGTTAGTATCTTGTGATTATTGTGTAAGGGGGTCACTCTTGTTGTGCTTACGTTGTCAAACGTTAAGCGTTATCTTGTTATTGTATCACATACCCCTTGACTTGTTATACCAGGGCTTGCCACCCTTGATGCGGTCTATACGGCTATGCAGTCCTTGTGACTATGCGGAGTGCGGTAGCTCCATGATTGATCATTCCGGGTGTTTATCCTGATGCGGGGGATTCCCTATGCGGTCTGTTGAGACTATGCGGTCTTTTGAGACTATGCGGGCTGCGGGAGCCTAGGCGGATACCGAGGTTGCTGCGCTTCGATGCGGGGTATACCTCGGTGATGCAGGACCATGATTCGAGAATACCTCATGCGGGTCCCGGGGGCCTATGCGGAGCTGCGAGAGTTCCAGGGATAGACGCGCACATTGATATTGCGGGCGAGTGGCCAGCTTCGATCATGTGGTGCGGTCTAGAAAGACCTCGAGATACAGTTTGTGGTATTTTTGGTACTGTGGGTCTTAGTAGTCGGCTATGCCTTCGTACTTGCCCCGTACGGTTTTATTGTGATAACTTTGAGGGCGTGAGTCACTGACTTGACATGACTGCTTATTTATTGTGAACTGTAGTTTGGTTATGATACATGTCTCGCTTTATATAGACTACTATGATTTCATTCTGATGATTTATTTTCGATTTCACATACTGTACCGTGTCGACCTCGCCCGAAGTGCGTTACATCGCAGGTAAAGGTACACCAGTCGTTGATCCTAGCTCTCAGGGTCACAGTTTCAGCGTTTGGGAAGCTCCGTTTCTCCGGAGGCTTATCAGTGGTATAGTCCCCTGTCGTCGTAAGTGTTTACATTCAGGGGTTTGGCGGGGCCCTGTCCATACTTGTTGTCGTATCATTCTTAGAGTGCATGTCTGTTGTGGCGGGGTTTGTAAAAAGTTAAAGCTGCTCATGTTGAAAGAGTTGTTATTTATATATATCTTGAAGGTAACCGTTTTTGGTTAGCTTTGCGCTTATTTCACTGTCTTATTACACTGGTTTCATGTATTGTCTTTATGTTCCGCTGATTACTCTGATGTATGGCTACTTGGGTGCCCGGGGTAAGGCACCAGTCACGGGCCCGGGTTCGGGTCGTGACAGTTTAGCTCCAATTCCTTACGTTCCAACCCGCTCCAAGCAACCCTTAGAAGTTTCTAAACAACTTCTCTTAACACTTCAACCAAGCTTATGAAGATTTTTTAGGGTTTCATTTTGCGACTATTTTAATAAAGTAGTATTTCCGGGCTCCTAGTATTGAAATAACTTTGGAATACTACCAGGGATACTAGGCCAAGGTATTTGGGATTATACAATAATACCCAAAGTATTTTCTACTCAAGTGGGGGAAGGGGGACGAAAACAACTACAAAGGGGAGGGGAGTATTTTGCCTTGGAAGCTTAAGTGTGGGATGAAAATTGTCTTCAACCTAAGGGGGTATATATAGAAGAATCAAGGGTCAAGAATAATGCAAGTGGGTGGTGAGGATGGGTACATGTGTGTGGGTAGTTGGCCAACCAAGTGTTCACCACAAAAGTGGGACAAGTGGCCACCACAAAAATGGGCCACTTGTCCACCTAAAAAATGTCCACTTGCCCTTCTCCAATTCGGCCAACATGGCCACACGGGGGTGACACATGTCGCCCCCCTACTCGTCCAAAATATTTCATCTTCCGAAAATATCCGTAATGCCAAAAATTCGAAAATAAAGTGGGCCCCACAAAATCGTAAATTTTCCCGTGGGCCCCACGTGACCAATTTCGGAAATAAAATTTCATAATACTCAAATATTCTAAAAAGTCCAAATACCAAATCTGGGAATCCAATTCCCATTAACGAACCTTTTTCCTTCACCAAATCCGGAAACTTTTCCGTCGAAAAATCACATCTTTCTTCCTTTCCAATTTTTGTGTCGTATTCTCGTACGTACGTCCTCATATACATACTATGGAACTACGGGGTGTAACATAACTGCTCTGATACCACTTTTGTCACGACCCGCCCCGCGATCGTGCCCTACTCAGGCACCCTACAGTACACATCAGAGAATAGTAGCGGAACATACATACATAAACTTAACAAGAATTAAATAATAGGTTAGCCGATATGGCTACCTTCCTGGATACATATAAACATGTAAAACCAAAAGCAGTTACCTCTTTCTTTTTTTTACAAAGCGACCCACAAGATATGACTACAGACCTCTAAGAATTTCTGACATAACCACTGTGACGGGACATGGCCCCGTCATACCCCTGAATGTACACAAAACTACAACCTCAGGGAATCGTACCAAAAGACAAAGCCTCCGGAGAAATGGAGCTTTCCAAGAACGGTGATCCTAAAAGTCTTGATCGGCAAGCTATGTACCTCAACTGCGGCATGAACGCGGCCCGAAGGAGGTCGATCTGAAATATGTACCAAGTATGTGAAACTGAAAATACTGTAATGAAATCATAACAGTCTAATATAAAGCTGGAGACATGTATGATAACCAGAACAATAGTACACTGTGCCTTGCTGAAGTGAAAGTAATGAAAGTCAGTTTTTTTTTTACCTTGTACAGACTATTTCAACACATGAACAATAGTCACACCAGGGCTATGGACACAAACCCTCAAATATCATCACATAGTCCGATGTGGTCTCAAGCCCACAAATATCAAAGCGTGCGTGGAATCCCCATCACGCTGTAAGCGGTTATGAATGTAAACTATAACCAGTGTGGCACTGTGGAATCCCACCTTTCACCGGCATACACTATACAATATATATATATATATATATATATATATATATATATCTCCTGCCCGTGGAATCCCCCATCACTGTCGACAGCCATAAGTGTAAAATATAACCATGTTACGCGCCCGTGGCATCCTACCTCACTGTCGGTGTACACATATACAACACACATATATATAACATGGTCGCATGCCCCGGAATCCCTCATCGTATAAGCATGGCCATAGGGTAATAATCGTATATAACATGGTCGCATGCCCCGGAATCCCTCATCGTATAAGCATGGCCATAGGGTAATAATCGTATATAACATGCCCGTAGAATCCCTCATCTCGCACATGTCTTCACGGGAGCTAGTCCATGGAGTAATAGTCGTACATAACATGGTCGCATGCCCCGGAATCCCTCATCGTATAAGCATGGCCATGGGTAATAAAACAAATTCGGGAATCTAACCCGCCTCCTGGCCACATGCCCCGGAATCCCTCATCGTATAAGCATGTCCAAGGAGTAATAAGAACAATTCGGGAATCTAACCCGCATCCTGGTCGCATGCCCCGGAATCCCACATCGTATAAGCATGTCCAAGGATCAATCACAATGGAAGCATACCCGTGGAAGCCTCACATCGCTCGGTGCGACGAGTAAATTCACAACAAGACAGTAGGCCCTCCATTGAGTCACAAAGACGTAAACATATAATATTTGCACTCAAGGCTATCACAAGCAAGCATAGGCAAGTTCATAAAATCTTTGGACTTTCATTTTATATACTCAAGGCACTTTTCGTTTTACATGAAACAAATCCAGGAATTTATCCCTAAGTACTACATACTTCCATTCTTTTCAAAAGATTCATTTTCATATAAAACCCCAAGATACTAACACCCGTAGTATCAAGGCTTGCTTACATTTCACATAAGTCACTACACTTTTAGAAATACATTTCTCGGCTTCTAAATCAAGTGACCCTTACTTCAAAACTTTAAGCAAGTGATACCTTTAAATCAAATTGCCCTTCCTTATTTCAAGTTATTTCTTTGTTTACCTATTTAGAGAAAACCATTCTCTTAACCTTCCATAAAGCCGTTATAACCAACTTCCCATAAAGTCGTTATAACCCTTTATGGTGTTAGACAAACTCATTCCTTTCATAACCAAGAGACTTATACTTTTAAAACCAAGTACCATATACTTTCAAATCATTTCTCTTAACTTTCAAAATACTTGAAGTCTCTTATCTTTAGAAATCAAGTTTCTTAACTTTATATCTCAAGTAACTTACACCTTTTATAAAAACAAGTTACTTCCCTTAAATCACGTCATTTCTTCCTTTAAGAATCAAGTTTCATTACTTGAAAATAAAGTCTCTCAACCCTTTAAGAGTTTAAGGTTCATAATCATAAAACTTCATAATGTAAACTCTTTTAAATTAAGTACATATACTTTACGCATTGTGAATAGGTTATACTCGTTAATAACGATCTTATTAAAGCAGCCATGATCTAGAAAATGTAATACAATTTTGTCTTATCTTAGTTTCTATGCAGATGGAGAATTCTACTCATTTTAATATAATCAATTGTCATTACATTTTCCTTTATTAACGCTGCAATGTCTTGTTCGATACTTATTCTCATTCGTGTTGTAAATTAGCCAAGCCAACTTGGCTCCAAATACCTCCTAACGACTCTTACCAACACCCCCCATAAGACTTGGTAAGAACTTAGGATAACTTAGACATAACCTTTACATAGAGTAAATCACATACATACCTCTTAACTTCTAAGAGTAGAAGGGAACATGAAATAATACCACATGTATATTCCATACATAGAATCATGCCAAAGGAAGGAAGAGGTTCACATACCTCGCGACGATTATCGACAAGTAGCAAAATGCTCCAAAGTACCTTAACTTTGATAGATATTCCATCCTTTAAGTAGAATACGCTATACGTAGTACTTCAACCTAAAATGACAATAGCACTTCTATCAACTACAAGTTATCAAGTGTAGGACTTATACCAAATAATGGCCCTCTAATTCTACGGAAAATTGGGCAGCATTTCCTTTGTTTCTACGTACTTTTCCACCTTTTCCAAGGCCCGTATTCATCAACCAACAAGCCACATTTAAGGCACAACCAACAGTTAGCCAAAGGGGATTACACGCCTAACTTGACGTGTAAAATTCTGCCCCACAGTTATACAAAACAGTCAACAAATCAGCCCATAAAAACAGTCCGCAATCCAACCATAACGAGGGTAAAATGTGAGGCCTTTTAACGCCTTTCCACACCCTTATTCCCTTAGGACTTTCATTAGCAACTACTAAACTTAAACATGCATAACAACAACTAAATTTTCAGCATTTAATACCTCAGAACAGTCCACTAAATGACACAACAACGTCTAACAGTTTTGGGCAGTTTCTCGGCCACAACAACTACAACCCGATAACTCGTTCCTTAATCCATTTTATTCCAATTCGAGTTCCAAAACTTCTACATAAGTTATAACAACTTATTAACAACAATATTAATCCATTATAACATGCAATAGGTGAATATAACGACGACAATAACCAACGAATTCCATTTGCACCAAATCTGTCCCAAATCGGTTTTAGCCCCAAAAATGGCTCAAACGCTTTTTATTATTCATTCTTTTCTAATACAAGTTCATCCATACATAATAACAATAAGTAATATCCAATTACTTTAAAAGAAGAAGGACTTTTACCTCATTTTTTTCCCAAAAACGCCCCAAAACAGTCCGGTCTTTATTGGTGCGCAGTTTTCGTTTCGCTCCACTTCTTCAAGTTCCAATCACATATATGTACCCCCTACAACCTTAGGAGCAACTTCTCTTTGAATCTCACTTCCAAAAAGTCGACGGAACCCCTAGGGTTTTGACATCAACTTTCGGCCAAGACAAGTAAAAACGTGTAGAATATTAATCTAGGCTTAGCACTTGGTTTAAGGGCATAATCTTGGAGAAATAAATTGATCAACAATGGTTGTTCTTAGCCAAGGGGCTCTCGAAATTATGGAGCTAAAGGGGAGAAGATGAGAGCTTATTTTTTGGTCTAAGTGTAAAGTGATCCAAGTCTTGCAAGACTTGGATATGTATAGCCAAGTGGAGTGGGACCCATGTCCACTTGTCCCCTCTCAAAATATCTAATTTGTTGTCATCTTAGCAAGACAAGTGGAGGGGTGCTACGTGTCGCCCTCCGATTGGTCCAAAATATTGTAATTTTTCGAAGGTCCCCGCGAAATTGTGAAATTCTCGACGGACCTCATATTATCAATTCCAACACCTTATAATCCAATACTAAGTCCATAAATCCAATTAGAAGTATTATACTCCAAGTTAATAATTTTTCCGTCGTCACATTTTTTTTCCGAAATTTTTCTTAAGAAAATGTAATTATTCTTTCTTTCCAAAATTCAAATCTTAAATCCTTTATCACGTTCTCAATTAGTAGCCCTGGTATTACGGGGTGTAACAGACATAAGTCTCTTTTTACTACACCCTTCATACAAAATATGCCACCCTTGGCCATATAACAATACTTATACTAAAATGTCAACCTTGGCACTCACGAAGCCAACTAGTCCATACTCATAATGACCTCAAAGTCTGTCGTAATCATCTCTACTAGGTCTACTAGGGTCTGACGACTGTATCATCACCGGGCAAATCTCATATACCCGCTCAGCTACCACCCCAAACACTCACGGGTGTAGTTACCTCGAAAGGTTCTTATGGATTCAGGCCCTATTTCTTTACACTTGGTTGCTATCTTTCTTACTGGTCGTACTCTTTCCGTACTTCCAACTCATACTAGCATACATACATAACTTCCATACCGATTCTGGCCTCCAATCTTTGGAGTTTACTAAATCGAACAATATAAGGCCATTTTCGGCTCTCACGACCTGGTTCCGGTGGAACGCGTCCATGACCCCGTAAAACAATTAACTAGACTTGGGCCTTGCACCCTCGTGACCCTGTCACATAGTGGAACTACTACCAACTGATCCCACTCCATTTCAAGCTATGGGGCGACCCGTAATAGGTCCCCAACCCGACCCACCGTCACACTTAACTCTTACTCGTAGTCTGAATTAAATTTTATTGCCCGAGAAGGCCTTATATACCTAAGGTCTCGGAGGTTATCAATATTCTTAGGCTCGCAATTTCCATGCACCAAGCCTACCTTCTCAGTCCCCCCGAAAATGGGTACAATAACTTCTCATAATACCATAACCATGTTGTCTCGATCACAACAACCATTACTTACTCCATACGGATCTCATCCGTACAATTCTCTTAAGCCTACCACGTAGCTTAATCTATTAACATGGCATTCCACTAAGTTCCTTAACATGACTTCTTAAGGGTTCACTACCCTATCAGACAGCTCGTCATTTCCCAATTATCTCAAAATAAATCATAAGACCTTGGCGAGAATTCATTAACTGTTTCATACCTTCCCGATATCTATTTAGTCCTTACCAAATCCTGGTAATCTAAAATCATTCTAGGCAACCCACAAATGACCCTCATACATAAATCAGTATAGATGTACGTTATAATACCAACTATACTACAATCATTACCAACCTGGATACGCAATCCACATAATCCTTCCTGGGTCACTGCTGCCTTACTCATAGCTGCAATCAACATAACTCGTTAGGGAGAGACGACCCTAACAACACAGCTCTATCGCACGATCTCAGAGTGAGAAGAATGGAAACTAATCCTAAATGTCCTGCAGCCTCCTGATTATAGATGTGGTACCTGACACCGATAATCAAGACTCTACTAGACAGTGCGTAGACACTTTCCGAGGACTAAGCGCTCTGATACCACTTTTGTCATGACCACCGGGCGCGATGGTGCCCTACAGGCACCCTTACAGGTATACATCAGAGATAATCAGCAGAACATACATAAACTTAACAAGAAATAAATAATAGGTTAGCCGATAAGGCCACCTTCCTGGATACATATAACTATGTAAAACCAAAAGCAGTTACCTCCTTCTTCTTTTTTCACAAAGAGACCCACAAGATATGACTACAGACCTCTAAGAGTTTTGACATAACAACTGTGACGGGACAGGGCCCCGCCATACCCCTGAATGTACATAAACCTACAACCTCAGGGAACCGTACCAAAAGACAAAGCCTCCGGAGAAATGGAGCTTTCCAAGAACTGAACAGTGATCCTAAAAGTGCGGATCAACAAGCTATGTACCTTAACCTGCGGCATGAACGCAGCCCCCCGAAGGAGGTCAGTACGAAATATGTACCAAGTATATGAAACTAAAAATACTGTAATGAAATCATAACAGTCTATAATAAAGCTAGAGACATGTATGATAATAAAAATAACAGTACATTGTGCCTTACCGAAGTGAAAGTAATGAAAGTCAGTTTTACCTTGTACAGACTATTTCAACACATGAACAATAGTCACACCAGGGCTATGGACACAAGCCCTCAAATACCAAAGTGTGCTCGTGGAATCCCCACACGCCCGAACCCGGGCGTGTGGTGCCTACTACATGGGCACCCTTCTACCTTAACAACTAAGTAAACTGCGGAAATTAAATAACACCTCTTTTTTTTTTACCAACGTACGTGCAAGGGAAAAGCCGACAAGGCTGCCATATAATATACATAATCAAAAGACATTACACTGTACATGAGTCCAATCCCACAAATGAATACAGACCTCTAAGAGTTTCTTGAAATATGACGGACAAGGCCCGCCGTACCCATGCATACAAAAGCACATCTTGAAAGAACTATACCAAAATGATAAACTCTTGAGCAGATGGAGCTATCCAAAACTTCGGGGCGGTCCTACACTGAAGATCACCAAATGCGTACCTAAACTGCGGCGTGAGCGGCCCGGCGAGGTCGGTCAAGAATGTACCAAGTATGTGAAACAAGAACTAATGTAATGAAATCATGATCTAAACAAAGCAGAGACATGTATGATAGCCAACCTGATACACAATACATAGCGATCATATCAAGTCGTGGACGCGTGCCCTCAAAGTCATTACTAAAATATAACCATGGGTCTCACGCCCATAATATCAATCATGCGTGGAATCGCTTCTCATCGCTGTGATCCATGATATAATATAACACCAATAGGCATACATGAACACCAAGTCCACTTATGTCCTAAAAGCATGCGGGCAGTAGGAAAAGCGAACCACAGATCCGGCTGCGTCATAAAACCGGCGGCGGCAAGTCGAAAGCCAACTACGAGATCCGGCTACGCTAACAACTAACCGGAAAGTACGAAGCTAACTACGGATCCGGCTGTCGTCACGAGATATGGCCGGCAAGTGCGAAGCTATCTCACGAGCCTCTGGTACCAAGCGTAATAGAACCGGCGTGGGCAAGTGCGAAAGCCAACTACCGAGATCCGGCTGCGTCAATCGACCGGAAAGTCGAAAGCTAACTACGGATCCATTTACGCTACTAAATCTCATGGAGGACCAATCCATGGAATAACAATATCCCCCGTGGTCGCATTCCCCGGAATCCCACATCGTATAAGCATGACCATGGGGTAAGACAAACAAATCCGGGAATCTAACCCGCCTCCTGGTCACATGCCCCGGAATCCCACATCGTGTAAGCATGTCCAAGGAGTAATACAAATAATCCGGGAATCTAACCCGCATCCTGGTCGCATGCCCCGGAATCCCACATCGTGTAAGCATGTCCAAGGAGTAATACAAATAATCCGGGAATCTAACCCGCATCCTGGTCGCATGCCCCGGAATCCCACATCGTATAATCATTTCCAAATATCGATCATAATGGAAGCATACCCGTGGAATTCCACATCACCGTCGGTACGTCCAAGTAAACTTACAACAAGACAACCGACCCTCCAACCGAGAGTCGCGGTAACGTAATAAAACATTATACTTGCACTCAAAGGCTATCACCAGCACACATAGGCAAGTTCATAAAATCTTTAGACTTTCATTTTATAAACTCAAGGCACTTACGTTTTATATAAAAAATCCGGGATTTTAACACTAAGTACTACGTACTTCCATTCTTTTCAAAAGACTCATTTTTATATAAAACCCCAAGATACTAACACCCGTAGTATCAAGGCGTGTCTATTTTTCAAAGTAAGTTACTACACTTTTAGAAACTCATTTCAAAGCTTGAAACCAAGTAACTTCAAATTTTCACAATCTAGGCAACTTATGCCCATTAATCAAAATAGACAACTTTCTTAACCTTCCATAAAACCGTTATAACCAACTTCCCATAAAGCCGTTATAACCCCTTATGGTTTTAGACCAATTCATTCCTTTTATAACCAAGAGACTTATACTTACAAATCAAGTTTCTTAACTTTCAAAATACTTCAAGTCTCTTAATCTTTAGAAATCAAGTTTCTTCTACTTTTAAACCTCAAGTAACTCACACCTTTAAAAACAAGTTACTTCTCTTAAATCATGTCATTTCTCCTCTTTTAAATCAACTAAGTAAATCACTCCTTTTACTCCCCTAAAGTCATTATAACAACCATTAGGATTTGGAACTAAGGCACTAGTCAAAAGGTTTGGAAACCACTTCCTTTTCAAGACTCTATGTACTTTAAGTAAAATACCTTCACTCTTAAGAATCCACACTTCACTAAGGAAATGGATTATACAACTTACAATTTAAACATCAAAGTACAATCAAGGAAGTACATAGAACAAATTCTATTTTAGGCAATCCAAGTACAACCAAGGAATGGATCATTTAAGGAGTAGGACATACTTTCTTTATCTTAAGGAATCATGCTAGAAGAGGAGATAGTTCACATACCTTTTCGGCTTAATCCACAAGCTAAGTCGAATACGCCGCACGTAGAAGTGTCAACCTATAATGGCCACAACATGACTATCAACTTCTAGTTTCTAACGTAGAATAATACTAAGTATACGGTCTCTTATTCTACGGAAAATTGGGCAGCACCTCCTTTGTTTCTACATACTTTTCCACCTTTTTCAAGGCCGAATTCAATAACCAAACATGCCACATTTAAGGCTCAACATACCAACCAATCAAAGGGGATTACACGCCTTACAATACGTGTAAAATTCCGCCCCACAATTCATACGAAGTAGTTCCATATTTAAAGCCATTCTCGACTATATAAACAACAACTCAAAGTCTTTTCCAATCCTTTTCCAATTCCAAGTTCTAAGGTCTAACATGTTATATAGTCATAAACAACTTCAACAACTACAATTTCCTTCTTTATACAACATGCGACGAGTTAAACTAATAATCAACTTGAATTGTAATCTTAAGGCTAAGCATGATAGTTTTCGGATTAGGGTTCCAATAGCCAATATACTTATCAACTTCATAATATAAACATCTCATGCTTGCTAATATCCATAGCTACAACAATAAGTAATCTTAATTACTAAAATGACAAGAATTATACCTTTACAAGCCCTTAAAAATTCCAAGATTCAAATTCGCTCCTTAGCAATTCTTAGCTCCTTTCCTTTACGCTTCAATCCGCTATTTAAAGCCTTTAGAAGTTCACAACCAACTTCTCTTCCATTTCCAATCAAAAACTAGGAAAACTACTTAGGTTTTCGCCTTGCGACTAACGTGAAAACGTCATTTTTCCGAGATATTTCTATTGAGATATCCTTACAATACCCTTAGGGACCTTGGGTTTAAGTCTTGTAAATAATGGATCAAAACTACAAACTTTTTGTTTGGATAATAGGGTGAACCCGAGAGCTCTTGTGAAGAACAAGAAATGTTGTGATTTTTTCTAAGTGTTGAAGACCTTGTCTTGCACTAGGGTAGTATATATAACACAATTGAGGGTCAAGATTGCAACACTTGAGTGTCTTAGATGAAGAACACTTGGATAAGAGCCAAGTGGACAAGTTGACAAGTCAACAATCTCAAGCTTGAAGACTTATCATCCATAATGGTCAAATGACCATTCTAACCCTTGCATTTTCGTGCAAGACCATGTGGGGGAGGTTCCACGTGTCGCCCTCCCATTCATCCATAAAATTCCGTAACCCTCGTGGGCCCCGCAAAACGTAAAATTTCTCGGGTGGGCCCCACGTGACCAAATCTATAAAAATAAATTTCCATAATGTTAATAAGTTCCATATTCTTCAAATAATGCATTTTGAGAATCCAATTCTCAACAACGAACATTTTTCCTTTCCGACGTTCGGAAGATTTTCCGTCGGAAAAACAATTCTTCCTTTCGTACCAATTTCCAAGTCTTGATTCCTTACGTACATTCTCTTTTACATGTCCTGGACTTACGGGGTGTAACATTATTCCCCCCTTAGAAACATTCGTCCCCGAATGTTCTTAGTCGGTTGTCAAGCTATACACACCCCGGCATAATCTCTATACTATGCCTAACAATCAACACCCCACAAGACCAACGATGCCACACATGGCCACCACATAACATATGTAAACATATCAATGGACCTTCCGTCCGCGACCCCTTCTCACAAAACTCGAAGATTACAGTCTTCTAAAACACGGGATCCTTAGAGGTTCCTTTATTTTCTTACTTGTCATACTTTCTCGTACTTCCAAACTTATTTCGTATACGTACAACATTTCAAATATTATTTTTGTTCTCCAATCCTTGGAGTTACTACCCAAACTTGGTCATTATGCTACTTGAATTTACGCTCAGGCTCTTCTCGGTCCTTACGACCTGATTCCGGTGGAACGCGTCCACAAACTTGTACAACGATCAACTAGACTTGGGCCTTGCATCCTCGAGACCCTATCACATAGCGGGACCACTACCAACTGACATCACCCCATTCCATACTACCGGTTGACCCGAAATGAGTCCATAACCCGACCCATCGTCATACTTAACTTCTCATTCTTAGTCTGAAATAAATTTTTCTCTTATCTCAAGGTACTTCTCACCCTATCCCCCTATTCACTAGAGGTTCGTCACATAAGCCAAAGTATTTCTACTGTACATTTTTCCCTATCGGTCTTCACACTGTTATGGGGTAATTAAAACTTGTGAACCCTACACAACTATAGTCTCAGTTCACCTACCATTCTTGTTAACATTCTTAACTTTTCACTTTACTAATCAAGGTATCCCTACCTCTGGGGGTATTATCACTTTACAACTACTAGCAATAAAGGGAAAACATATATGCTAGGGTGAAATCTGAATCTATCAATGCACGTATGATTCAAAAGAATCGAGATATACCTATAACCCCATGCGATGTCGCCTCCTGATCCAGCCCCGTAGTCACGTCATTTCTGCGGTTCGAAGGACCGCCAGAACTATAAACTCCACCCTGACCTCTACCACGGCTGGCTGACATCTGAACACCCCGCCTGAGGGGCCTTGCGATTGTGGAGAAAGGAACCAACTACCACCTGTCACGACCGAACCGGGCGTGGATCGTGCCTTACCGCACACTAGTGATACAACATCGAGTAATCAGTCGGAACATAAAACAAGACATGAAAATATTATGAAGTAAACGATGTCGGAGAAAACTTGCCTTACGGCATATATATAAATCAATTTTAAAACGACGATTACATCCCATTACAACTCGCCCACGGTACTACGGACCTCTATGAATGATACGTCAACAATGGCGGGCGGGGCCCGCCATACCCCGAATGTAAATACCTCTGGCGACGGACTATACACCGATAAGCCTCGGAGAAACGGAGCTTCCCATCTGTTGAACTATGACCGAGAACTAGGATCAACGATCGTGTACCTCAACTGCGGCGTGACGCGGCCCGAGGAGGTCGATAACAGTACCAAGTATGTGGCCCGAAAATATCGTAAATGAAATAATAATAGTCTATAAAGCAGGAGACATGTATGATAACCAAATGAAATACGTGTCCCGGCCCATCCCGTGGGACTCGGTGAATAATCAGATGGAATACGTGTCCCTGCCTATCTCGTGGGACTCGGTGTATAATCAGATGAAATACGTGTCCCTGCCCATCTCGTGGGACTCGGTGTATAATCAGATGAAATACGTGTCCCTGCCCATCTCGTGGGACTCGGTGTATAATCAGATGAAATACGTGTCCCTGCCCATCTCGTGGGACTCGGTGTATAATCAGATGGAATACGTGTCCCTGCCCATCTCGTGGGACTCGGTGTAGAATCGTTCATAACAAATCAACCGGCCCTCCATCGAGAGACGCGGGGGTACAGAAATACAACAAAGGCTATCACAAGAAGCATAGGCAAGTTTCACAACAACAAGCATAGGCAAGTTATACACAACTCAAAGTACTTTCATTTTATGCCAAAGTCCGGGTTTTAACCCTAAAGTACTACGTACGTTAAATTCCTTTTAAAGATCCATTTCTTTTACAAAGGTCACCCGATACCCGTAGTATAAAAATAGAGTGACTAACATTGTTAAGTAAACCAAAATGCTTTCCTTTGTAAAATCAAGTAACAACCTTATTTTCCAAACGTTCAAGTTTGCCTAATTTCAAATGCTCAAGTTTCTCATTTTAGAAAAGGTTTCGTAGTTCATAGTTTTAATCCTTTAAAACATAATTCTCCTTTAAACGTTTTGAGAAACATATGTCTTATATGTGAGTAGGTTATTCTTGTTTATAATCAATCTTATTAAGCAGCCATGATCTAGGAAATGTAATATCATTTTGTCTCATCTTAGCTTCTATGCAAATGGAGGTTTCTACTGGTTTTAATACCATACTTCATTATTCAATACATTTTCCTTTATTAACGCTGCAGTGGTTTGTCGATAATCATTCTGATTTCAAATCGAAGAAACATTATTCCTTTTAAAACCAAGTACTCATTACTCACGAATGAGGTTTCACACTTTTAACAAAATTCATATCAATACCATTAAGTCAAGTCTCTTATCTTCTAAAAATCAGTAAACCATTCTTTTTATCACTCTTAAGAAGTTATACCTAACTTCCCATAAAGCTAGTACAACTCTTATGTTTTCAAAGCCAAGTATTACTACACATCAAATCCGTTATAAGTCAAATCAATTACCCTTTGAAACCACAAGCATTTTCTTACCTACATAAAGCTGTTATAACCAACTTCCCATAAAGCCGTTATAACACTTTATGTTTCAAACCAATCAAATACATTAAACACGTATGCGTCTGCGTACTACATAGTTATACACATATCATGCTAGAACAGATAGGAAGAGGTTCACATACCTCGCGACGATTATCGACTAATAGCAAAAGCGCTCCAAGTACCTCAAACCGGCTACTCCTTAAGCCAAGTAGATCGCGCCACGCATAGTACTTCAACCTATAAGGCCACAAGGCGCTATTAACATCTAGGTCTAATCGTAGAACATTCTACGAAAATTCGCGGACCTCCCCACATGCAGCGTAAATCTCCTCTCTATCGAGGCCGGCTACCAAGCCAACCGAGGGTTTGCGTGTCAACCGGGCGTGTATGATTCTACTACACAAGAATGCTACACAAGTCTCATGTCTGATCCTATGTAATTACGATTCGATTCTCTTCTTTAAATTGGGCTTAAGTCAAAAGACATTGTCGCACAATTATGATCGATTCTATATAGTATACTTCAACTATACATTCCTGACATGTAATTTCCAATTACAATAGAAGGTCAAGAGTGTTTACCTCGATAAGCCCAAAATTATCCGAGTTTAAATGTCGATCCTGAGCAAGGTTTAGCTCCTACTCGTGCGCTCAGGCCGCTCAAACAACCCTTAGAAGTTCTAACCAACTTCTACTTAAACTCCAACCAACTATGGAGATTTTCCTTAGGGTTTCGGTTTGAGACAAAGGGACATTTAGGTAGTATTTGGCTCTACGTATAGAGGTATCTTTGGAATACTACAAGGTATACTAAGGTAATTTGGGTATAACAACAATACTTTTGAGAGTATTTCTACCAAGAGGGGGTATATATACGAGACAACACCACAAAGGGGTGTATACCCACTCGGCCTACCCACTGGGGTACTCTCTCGGCCAAGGGGGTGGGAGGAACTCTCGACCACAAGGCCTCACAAAGGGGGAGGACGAGAACACAACCGAAGGGGAGGGAGGATTTTAACACTTAGGAAATTTAGGAATGTATGAAGAAGTCTTCCAAGGGGTATTTATAGGTCTAGCAAAGGCCAACCAATGGCCAAGATCATGCCAAGTGCAAGGCAAGTGTAGGGCCATGATCATGCCAAGTGCACCTTATCCATCTACCACAAAATATCCTACCTACTACTTGACAAAAATGTCAAGGAAATCGTCCCAAATCCGCCCCACTTTTCCGCCAATGAGAGGGTGCCAAGTGGCGCCCTCTCGTTGGTCCAACACGTTTCGTCTCTCGGAAAAATCCGCAAAAATTAGAAATGACATAGCCGGAATTTTCCCTTCGCAAGTTGTGTAAAACGTTTCGTCGAAAAACGACTCTAACCGGGTGTTGTGCACAAATAAAATCGGTCAAGCCACTTTAAAGTTCAAATTTCTCTACGTACGTCCTCACGTACATACTCTGGAAATACGGGGTATAACATTCTCCCCTCCTTAGAAACATTCGTCCCGAATGTTCCTTCTAAGTCTCAAAGCAAACGTGCGCCAGTATAGTCTTCACTACTATACTTACCAGAACAATCCTGCCACACCTGGCCACAGAAACACCTGCGCACAATTCTTACATCCAAGCCCACGAGGAAACACCTCTAATCATCACCAAAGTAATGATCACATCAATGCTCGCCATACATGCTCGCTTCTTCCCACTTTTGTCACTTTGCCGCGAGGTTCTAGTGTCACTCCGGCGACCCAACAAATGGTACCGGACTGCATGCGATCCCTGAGGATGTCGTACACTTCTTGTACACTCGAACTCTTACCACACTTCTGTCACTGCTTCAGTTTCCAAATCTCGGGGTTATTATCTTCAACTTGGTCATCATTAACTGGGAACACTCTGGATGGATCTCCGATTTCCTTCTCGAACATAACACGAAAGACTGGACGCACTGCCTCCTAAGTCGGACGGCAAATGCTAACATATAGGCAACCTGGCCTATCCCTCACATGAACTCAAAAGGCCCAAAGTAACTCGGGCTAAGTTTCCTCTTACACCCTATCCGGGGTGGTACCTTCAAGAAGACCGACCGTCGACTCAACTCTGGCGTCGTCACCGATAACCCGCGATTCCTCGAGTGCCAAAAACTTCCTCTAGATAAGCTTCACTTTATCCATGCATTTGGAACAAGCCTGAACCAACTATCTGAACCTTGCCAACATCGAACCAATCGGCCAGAACTTACACTTCCGCCTACAAGGCTTCATAAGCGACATCCGAACACTAAAATGGTAGCTTAAACACCCTTCAACAGGAGACAACACTCCGTGCAACTACCCCGGAAATCCAAACACCGGCGAGGCGAATGTGGTCGAGACTCACCGAGTTCCTAACCTGCTGGTAAAACTTTCGAAGAAAAAGAAAAGCAGTAACACAGGCCCCATGCGCCATAAGGTGAAGGTAGGCATCCCGTGCAGCCTTACAACCTTTCTGATATATCAACACTGCTGAGTACACGGTCCTGACCGAAAAACACGACGGGCTGCCCCATCGCCCGACCATCGTTGAACGCATCCACGAACTCGTACGCTGGTTAACTAAACATGGGCCTAACACCCTCGTGACCCTATCACAAGGCGGGACTACCACAAACTAACCCCACCACCATACAGGCCGCAGGTTGAGCCACAACATGGCCTCAACCCTACCCGGCATCGCGCAAAACACTAGCTCCCCGATCCGGAACAATTTCACAAATCACGTTACGAAAACCTAGCGGTCTTCCTAGCTCAACTACCCTCTTTCATATCACGCTACTCAGGGACTTATCCCAAAAACATATCTCCCGTGCACAATGCACTCCGTCAAGGGTTAAACATAAAAATATAAATCTTTTACCCAAGATGGCCTTGCCTCTAAGGTCTCTACGTATAAAGCTCTAAGGCTCACATTTTCCTTATGTCAATCTTACCTCATACTAACCATGATTTCCTAATCACAATTTACACCATGCTACTGAACATAACACTTAAGGTATACTCACCGATCACATATCTTGATCTCTGAGGGTTAAGGATATATCTATATCTCTTCTTCATTCCCTTAGTCGTTCTAATCAAACCTACCCAGTAGGCACATAGGGAGATGACGAACTACCCACCGATCTGAAGGTTGAGTCCTCCTACTAGGACATCCTTTCGACACATGGCCCGACGGCGCAGTAAAACAAGTACCAACTAAAAGATGACATTCCCGGGATGGCGTCATCGCTGTGAACACGGGAAAAATCGAATCGTGGCCGGAACCTTCGTGTAGCGTGAACGGAAGCTCTGGAGCTCTGACCAACTCCTCCATACCCCGAACGTCCTGAACCCTGTGGAGGACCTTTCTGCACAGGTTGATGTGCATAATCTAATCTGCTTGTGAGGTGACTCTACTCGAAAGTAACCAAAGGACCTTGCGCTCGGCCTCTTACGTTGTCCTTCGTTAACCCGCCGATCTCTCGTTTCTCGGCCGCGCATAAGCCCGCATACGTGCCATGCTCAAGCTTAATCGAAGAATTACTCTCGCACAACCCTTTCTAAGATTTTCATCAAGACTCGCGGTACATCGGTATACTCTCTGGTAGCCAAATCCATAGCTAGTAACAGGGTTGTCTCTTTGCAATCTATATTCTCTATTCCCGGTCGTGGGACTGAAGGTTCATATATCATGGCCGCAGTAGGAACTGCTGCCGCCGTGCTAAACTCTGCTGGGGCTGGTGACATAGCATAACTCCCCGACTGAAGCACCTAACTCAGGTGATGGTTGGGCCTGTGCCCTCGTAACCCTCTGAATTTGTCACGACCCGTTCCGGGGCCCGTGACTGGTGCCTTACCGGGGCACCCAAGTAGTCATACATCAGAGTAATCAGCGGAAATATAAAGCAAGACATGAAACAGTTTATAAAATAAGACACAGTTTATGTGAGAAAACATCGCCTGTCGGCATACATATATAAACATGGTTTAGCAGTTACATCCGACACTGTACAACATGACTACAGACCTCTAAGGAAATTTACAACTATGGCGGGACAGGGCCCCGCCATACCTGGATCGACAAAACTATCTACAACAGGAGATCATACCCAAAAGTAGAGCCTCCGGAAAGATGGAGCTCCGACACCAACGTAGAGATCCTAAGAATGTGGATCTAGCACTGCTTGCCACTGCGGCATGAACGCAGCCCGAAGGAGTCGATAACAGTACTAAGTATATGAAATCAGAAATACTTAAATGAAACATATCATTTTAAAAGCAGTTTTGCAAGTATGTATGAAACAACGAGGAACCCGCATAGTGCCACATCACAAACAAGAGCAACGATAGGTAAAGCGTAATAGGTCTTTTCTAGGTGCGAATGATTCGAGCGGGGCCACTCGCGTATTACCACTCTGCAAGCCTAATCACGGACTCCGAGTCCGCATAGGCCACTCACGGGCCCGCATGAGGTATAACCCGCGTCGGTAGCTACTCCTCGGCATCGTCTGGACTCGTTGTCGCGTAGCCACATAGACGCGTGAGGCATAACCCGCATACTAACACGGAACTCTCGTAGCTCGCGTAGGCCCCCTGGACCCGCGTAGGTATTCTCGAATCATGGTCCTGCATCGCTGAGTCTACCCGCGTCGGAGGGCGCCTAACCCCGGTATCATCTCGAGGTGAGTGATGGTACACTAACATAACAACATCTTTAAACAACATAAGCACAACAAGAATACTCTTTTCACAAAGCGTTACAAGACACTAACACACATAGCATTATATCATGTCTACTTATCAAACCATCTTATTATTCTTTTCACAATTCAATATAAGTCCATTATAAACACATAGGCAAAGCTTTTCTTTTATCAATCTTAAGTGGTTATACTTAACTTCCCATAAGGCTAGTATAACTCTTAAGCTTCTTAAAAACCAATTAGTTCTCTTACATTAAAAATGATTGATTCTTTTGAAATGCTTTGGATCTTTATTATTCAAAGCTTAAGCCGAGGCATTCCGTAAGTGTTATTCGTGCTTAAGCGTGAGGCATTCTGTAAGTATTGTCGGGCTTAAGTCAAAGACATTGCCGTAGTTATATTTTAGTTAACACGTATGCGTCTCACGTACTATATATATTGTAAAATATCATGCTTTAGGAAGAATCACATACCTTCTCAATGAAAACCACTGCCGAGTTGAATATGTCGCGCAGAGTCGACTATAATAGTCACGGATATCTATCAAAGACTACTCAAGGTCATTCTAAAGCGGAGGGTTCACAATTCTACTGAAAGTCGGGCACTTCCCTACCCGGTGAGTTATATAAGTCTCTGTGAAAACAATCCTATGTAAATACGGTTTGATTATTCTTCTTTAAACCCTTCTACGTGGTAATGTTCAATTCTATTCGTGATATTCTTCTAAGTATTTAATACTTATTCTTATACTACTACAGTATGTATTCTCTAATTCAAAAGAGGGTTAGGATTAGTTACCTCAGTAAGCCCAATAATATCCTAGAAAAAGTCGCGCCTGAGCAAGGTTTTGCTCCAAGGAAACCTTAGAAGTTCTTCACAACTTCTACTAAGTACTAAGGGATTTGGGCTAGGGTATTTTGGGCATTATAACAATACTAGAAGACAACTTTTCTACCAAGGGAGGGGGGGTAGGTTTTGGCTAGGCTCTGGGGGGGGCCTCGGCCAAACTACTAGGCTAGAGGGGGGTGTATTCGGCCAAGGGCCTTCACAAGGAGGGGAGGTGTTGGACGAAAAGGCTACAAGGGAGAGGAGAGGATTTTCAAGACTTGGAAAGATTTGTGGATGAAGAACTCTTCATCTCTAAGTATTTATAGGTCAAGAAGTGGCCAACCAATGGCCAAGATTAAGACAAGTGCAAGGCAAGTGTAGGGTGAGGATTAACTATACACAAATATCCTACCAACTCCTTGAATTGTGCACAAGGCACAAAAAACGTGTTCACCATAGTCCAAATCGTCCAAATGGACGATTTCAAGTCCATCAATTGGAGGGTGACAAGTGTCGCCCTCCCATTGGTCCAAAATGTTTCGTCTCTCGGAAAAATCCGCAAAAATTAGAAATGGCATAGCCGGAATTTACCCTACGAAAGCTGTGGAAACGTTTCGTCGGAAAACTATTCGTTTTGTGAGTTGTGCCCAAAAAAATCGTCCAAGCCTAAACTTTAAGGCTAAACTTTTTGTACGTATTCCCTTATGTACATACTCTGGAAATACGGGGTATAACAGAACTATACTCGCAGCTCCCTCGGCTGCCTTGCCCTCCTAGGCCCGGGTTTGCCCTACGCGGAGGTATAACGGCAAGGGAAAGAAATACGTTTAGAGGGTCCAACTTACAACACAGCTCTAAGGCACGATCTCAGAGTGAGAAGAATAGAAACCAATCCTAAATATCCTATAGCCTCCTGATTATTGGTGTGGTGCACAACACACCGATAATCAAGACTCTACTAGATACGGTCTGTAGACACTTTCGAGGATTAATCGCTCGATACCACTTTTGTCACGACCCGAACCCGGGCCCGTGACTGGTGCCTTACCCCGGGCACCCTAGTGATACAACATCAGAGTAATCAGCGGAACATAAAACAAGACATGAAAATATTATGAAGTAAGAAAGCGATGTCGGAGAAAACTTGTCTTACGGCGTATATATAAATCAATTTTAAAACCAGCGATTACATCCAATTACAACTCGCCACAACAAGCACGGACCTCTAAGAATGATACGACAACAATGGCGGGACGGGGCCCCGCCATACCTGAATGTAAATACCTACAACGACGGGGACTATACGATGATAAGCCTCGAGAAACGGAGCTTCCATACTGTGAATCGTGACCAGAACTAGGATCAACGGCGGTGTACCTCGACTGCGGCGTGAACGCAACCCCGAAGGAGGTCGCGACAATTACCAAGTATGTGGCAAATCAAAATACTGTAAATGAAATCATAATAGTCTATAAAGTAGGAGACATGTATGATAACCAAATGAAATACGTGTCCCGGCCCATCCCGTGGGACTCGGTGAATAATCAGATGGAATACGTGTCCCTGCCCATCTCGTGGGACTCGGTGTATAATCAGATGAAATGCGTGTCCCTGCCCATCTCGTGGGACTCGGTGTATAATCAGATGAAATACGTATCCATGCCCATCTCGTGGGACTCGGTGTATAATCAGATGAAATACGTGTCCCTGCCCATCTCGTGGGACTCGGTGTATAATCAGATGGAATACGTGTCCCTGCCCATCTCGTGGGACTCGGTGTAGAATCGTTCATAACAAATCAACTGGCCCTCCGAGACGCGAAGTGCAAATACAACAAAGGCTATCACGAAGCATAGGCAAGTTTCACAACAACAAGCGTAGGCAAGTTATACACAACTCAAAGTACTTTCATTTTATGCCAAAGTCCGGTTTTAACCTAAAGTACTACGTCACGTTAAATTCCTTTTAAAGATCCATTTCTTTTACAAAGGTCACCCGATACCCGTAGTATAAAAATAGAGTGACTAACATTGTTAAGTAAACCAAAATGCTTTCCTTTGTAAAATCAAGTAACAACCTTATTTTCCAAACGTTCAAGTTTGCCTAATTTCAAATGCTCAAGTTTCTCATTTTAGAAAAGGTTTCGTAGTTCATAGTTTTAATCCTTTAAAACATAATTCTCCTTTAAAGCGTTTTGAGAAACATATGTCTTATATGTGAGTAGGTTATTCTTGTTTATAATCAATCTTATTAAGCGACCATGATCTAGGAAATGTAATATCATTTTGTCTCATCTTAGCTTACATGCGGATGGAGGTTTCTGGTTTTAATACCATACTTCATTATTCAATACATTTTCCTTTATTAACGCTGCAGTGGTTTGTCGATACTCATTCTGATTTCCGAAATCAATAAAACATTATTCCTTTTAAAACCAAGTACTCATTACTCACGAATGAGGTTTCACACTTTTAACAAAATTCATATCAATACCATTAAGTCAAGTCTCTTATCTTCTAAAAATCAGTAAACCATTATTTTTATCACTCTTAAGACGTTATACCTAACTTCCCATAAAGCTAGTACAACTCTTATGTTTTCAAAGCCAAGTATTACTACACATCAAATCTGTTATAAGTCAAATCAGTTACCCTTTGAAACCACAAGCATTTTCTTACCTACATAAAGTTGTTATAACCAACTTCCCATAAAGCCGTTATAACACTTTATGTTTCAAACCAATCAAATATATTAAACACGTATGCGTCTACCGTACTACATAGTTATACATATCATGCTAGAACAGATAGGAAGAGGTTCACATACCTCGCGACGATTATCGACTAATAGCAAACGCTCAAGTACCTCAAACCGCCGGCTACTCCTTAAGCCAGTAGATCGCGCCACGCATAGTACTTCAACCTATAAGGCCAAGGCGCTTATTAACATCTAGGTCTAATCGTAGAACATTCTACGAGAAAATTCGCACCTCCCCGCAATGCGGTGTAAATCTCCTCCTCTATCGAGGCCGGCTACCAAGCCAACCAGGGGGGGGGGGGGGTTTGCACGTCAACCGGACGTGTATGATTCTACTACACAGTAATGCTACACAAGTCTATTGTAATACAGTCCTATGTAATTACAGTTCAGTTCTCTTCTTTAAATTCAGGCTTAAGTCAAAAGACATTGCCGCACAATTATGATCAGTTCTATATATAGTATACTTCAACTATACATTCCTACAACATGTAATTTCCAATTACAATAGAAGGTCAAGAGTGTTTACCTCGATAAGCCCAAAATTATCCGAGTTTAAATGTCGATCCTGAGCAAGGTTTAGCTCTACTCAGTGCGCTCAGGCCGCTCCAAACAACCCTTAGAAGTTCTAACCAACTTCTACTTAAACTTCAACCAACTATGGAGATTTTCCTTAGGGTTTCGGTTTGAGACAAAAAGGGACATTTAGGTAGTATTTCCGGGCTCTACGTATAGACGTATCTTTGGAATACTACAAGGTATACGGCTAAGGTAATTTGGGTATAACAACAATACTTTTGAGAGTATTTCTACCAAGAGGGGGGGGGTATATATACGAGACAACACCACAAGGGGGGGTGTATACCCCTCGGCCTACCCCACTAGGGGTACTCTCGACGAGGGGAGGAACTCTCGGCCACAAGGCCTCACAGGGGAGGACGAGAACACTACTCGAGGAGGGAGGATTTTAACACTTAGGAAATTTAGGAATGGATAAAGAAGTCTTCCAAGGGGTATTTATAGGTCTAGCAAAGGCCAACCAATGGCCAAGATCATGCCAAGTGCAAGGCAAGTGTAGGGCCATGATCATGCCAAGTGCACCTTATCCATCTACCACAAAATATCCTACCTACTACTTGACAAAAATGTCAAGGAAATCGTCCCAAATCCGCCCCACTTTTCATGATGAGAGGGTGCCAAGTGGCGCCTCTCGTTGGTCAACACGTTCGTCTCTCGGAAAAATCCGCAAAAATTAGAAATGACATAGCCGGAATTTTCCTTCGCAAGTTGTGTAAAGCGTTTAGTCAACGACTCTAACCGGGTGTTGTGCACAAATAAAATCGGTCAAGCCACTTTAAAGTTCAAATTTCTCTACGTACGTCCTCACGTACATACTCTGGAAATACGGGGTATAACACGGCCTCATAGGCTGAGCCACCTCACCGGTGCTCCTTCTAAAAGGACATACCCTCAGAATATGGCCCGGACGGCCACAATAAAAACAAACACCTGTGCCATAACGACATTTCCCCATATGACGCTTACTACATCGGAAACACTGAGGAATAGGTGGCCTCGACCGAGAAAATCCTCTGCTCCTCTGAGAACTTCGAACCCTGGAGCTCGGACCAGCTCCTAAATACCTTGTGGGGTCCAATCTCCCACCTGTGAGCTGCGGGGGTATGTACTGGGTAGGCTGGGATGAATATCTCACTCATTCTTGAAATTTGCTCATCCAAAAACTCACCGGGATAACCAACCGGTCTTGCCCTGTTACGCTAATTCCCGCGTTGGCCCTCAACCCTCTGTACACCTGTCTGTACTGGCCGAATAACCTCCTGCTGATGAAACTGTAGCACCGCTATCTTGGTCAATAACATAATCGCTTCCTCGCGACCTATAGTCTTCTCCTAAGCGAAGCTGGAGGCTCAGTCTTGGGCCTCAAAACCTGGCGCAGAAGAACTCGCCGACTGCGGCACAATATCCGGTATACCCTGGGTATGAGCCCTATCAACTCTATGAGTTTGACTGGTAGCTCCTGCTACCCTCTTGCCCTTCTGGGCGACTGTTGACCTCCTTGGAGGCATAGCTGTAGCACAAAAATACGTAAGAGAGGAATTATCTTACTAACACAACTCTATGGCACGATCTTAGAGTGAGAAGAATAGAAACCAACTCCTAAATGTCCTGTAGCCTCCTGTTTATGGGTGTGGCGCGCAACACACCGATAATCAAGACTCTACTAGACACGGTCTGTAAACATTCGGGTGATTGCTCACGATACCACTCTGTCACGCCCGAACCCGGGCGTGGCGGTGCCTACTACAGGCACCCTACCTTAACAACTAAGTAAACTGCGGAAATTAAATAACACCTCTTTTTTTTTTACCAACGTACGTGCAAGGGCAAAGCCGACAAGGCTGCCATATAATATACATAATCAAAAAGACACTACACTGTACATGAGTCCAATCCCACATATGAATACAGACCTCTAAGAGTTTTACTAAAATATGATGGGACAAGGCCCATGTACCCATGCCGTACAAAAGCACGGGTGAAAGAACTATACCAAAATGATAAACTCCTGAACAGATGGAGCTATCCAAAAACTTGGAGCAGGGTCCTACACCTAAAGATCACCAACCTGCGTACCTAAACCTGCGGCATGAACGCAGCCCCCCGAAGGAGGTCAGTACAAAGAATGTACCAAGTATGTGAAGCGATAAATCGTAATGAAATCATGTGATCTAAACAAAGCAGAGACATGTTTGATAGCCAACCTACGATTACCTGATACATAAGCGGTCATATCAAGTCGGGGACGCGTACCTCAAAGTCATTACTAAAATATAACCATGGGTCTCACGCCCATAATATCAATCATGCGGTGGAATCCTTCCTCACTGCGGCAATCCATGATATAATATAACACAATAGGCATACATGAACACCAAGTCCCGCGTGTCCTAAAAGCATGCGGGCAGTAGGAAAAGCGAACCACGGATCCGGCTGCATCGCCAAAGCGGCGAGGGGCAAATCGAAAGCCGGCTACGATCATCGGCTGCGTCGACAATCGGCAGGAAAATGCAGCGACTACGAGATCCGGCTGTCGTCACGAGATATGGCCGGCAAGTCGCGAAAGCTATCTCTACGAGCCTCTGTACCAAAGCGTAATAGGCGGGGGCAAGTCGAAAGCCAACTACGAGATCGGCTGCGTCGTCAATTGGCCGGGAAAGTACGGCTAACTACGGATCCGACTCGTCGCTAAATCTCATGGAGGCGAATCCATGGAATAACAATATCCCGTGGTCGCGTGCCGGAATCCCACATCGTATAAGCATGACCGTGGGGTAAGACAAACAAATCAGGAATCTAACGCCTCCTAGTCACGTGCCGGAATCCCGCATCGTATGGCATGTCAGGAGTAATACAAATAATCAGAATCTAACGCGTCACGGTCGCGTGCCGGAATCCCACATCGTGTAAGCATGTCCATGAGTAATACAAATAATCAGAATCTAACGCGTCTGGTCGCGTGCCGGAATCCCACATCGTATAAGCATGTCGGATCGATCATAATGGAAGCATACGTGGAATTCCACATCACCGTCGATGCGTCGAGTAAACTTACAACAAGGCGGTGACCACTCCAACCGAGAGTCGCGGTAACGTAATAAAACATAATACTTGCACTCAAAGGCTATCAACAGCACACATAGGCAAGTTCATAAAATCTTTAGACTTTCATTTTATAAACTCAAGGCACTTACGTTTTATATAAAAAATCCGGGATTTTAACACTAAGTACTACGTACTTCCATTCTTTTCAAAAGACTCATTTTTATATAAAACCTCAAGATACTAACACCCGTAGTATCAAGGCGTGTCTATTTTTCAAAGTAAGTTACTACACTTTTAGAAACTCATTTCAAAGCTTGAAACCAAGTAACTTCAAATTTTCACAATCTAGGCAACTTATTGTCACGACCCGAACCCGGGCCCGTGACTGGTGCCTTACCCCGGGCACCCAAGTAGACATACATCAGAGTAATCAGCGGAACATAAAACAAGACATGAAATAATATGAAGTGTAAAATAGTTTTTCTGCGAAAAGTTGCCTTACGGCATATATATATATATAACTTGAATCCGGACAGTTACATCCCTTTTACAAACTCTGCCCACAATAGTACTACAGACCTCTAAGAATGATATAACAACAATGGCGGGACAGGGCCCCGCCACACCCCTGAATGTAAGGACCTACAACGACAGGGGACTATACCACTGATAAGCCTCCGGAGAAACGGAGCTTCCCAAAATCTTTGGCGTGATCCTAAGAGCGAGGATCGGCGGCGGTGTACCTCTACTGCGGCATGACGCGGCCCGAAGGAGGTCGATGCAACAGTACCAAGTATGTGAAAGCGAAAATCACGTAAATGAAATCATAGTAGTCTATATAAAGCGGGAGATATGTATGATAACCAAACTACGATTCCTGATAAATAGCGATCATGTCAAGTCGTGACTCGCGCCCTCAAAGTCACCACTCAAATATAACTATGGGTCTCACGCCCACAACATCAATCATGCGTGGAATACCTTCCATCACCGGCGATCTATGATATAAAAGCACCAAGGAATACACATGAACACGAGGTCCCATCGTGTCATAATAATAAAACCGTCAGGTAAATGCGAAGGCATAGTCGACTACTAAAACCCACGGTACCAACAAAGTCATAAAGCGTATCACGAGGTGCATCTGAACCGCCACATGATCGGCGGCCACTCGCGCGCGATATCAAATGTGCGCGTCTAATCTTGGAACTTCCGCGACTCGCATAGGCCACACACGTAGGCCCGCATGAGGTATTCCCCGCATCGAGGGTAGCTACTCCCCGGCATCGTCCTGGACTCGCAGTCCGCATGGCCACATAGACCGCATGTCCATATAGACCACACACTAACCTGGAACTCTCGTAGCTCCGCATAGGTCCCCGGGACCCGCATGAGGTATTCTCGAATCATAGTCCCACACTGCCTGAGTATACCCCGCATCGGAGGGCAGCTTAACCCCCGATATCATGTCAAGAGGTGAGTGGTACAATACTATCATAACGGCTTACCGTTAAACAACATAAGCACAACAAGGGAAAAACCCCTTTACACAAACATCACAAGACACTAACACACGTAGCATCCTAACATGTTTGCTTGTCAAACCAACAAGAAAGTATTACAAGGCTATCACAAACCAACACAATCAAGTTATTCACACAAGGTACTTTCTACTTTATATTAACAAGTTCGGGTTTTTATCCCCAAAGTACTTCATACATTAACTCTTTAAAAGATCTGTTTCTTTCACAAAAGTCACACAATACCCGTAGTATAAAAATAGAGTGACTATCTTTTTAAGTAAACCAAAACACTTCCCTTTGTAAAATCAAGTAACAACATTATTTTCCAAACGTTCAAGTTTGCCTAATTTCAAATGCTCAAGTTTCTCATTTTCGAAAGGTTTCGTAGTTTATAGTTTTAATCACTTAATAATATAATTCTCCTTTCAAACAATTTGAGAAACATATGCCTTATGAGTGAGTAGGTTATTCTTGTTTATAACAATCTTATTAAAGCAGCCATGATCTAGGAAATGTAATATCATTTTTGTCTCATCTTAGCTTCTATGCAGATGGAGGTTTCTACTGGTTTTAATAATACTTAATTAGTCAATACATTTCCCTTTATTAGCGCTGCAGTGGTTTGTTCAATACTTATTCTCATTTCCTGAAATCAATACAAGGCGTTTATAAACAATTAAGTAAACCGTTCCTTTTATCTCTCTTAAGTCGTTATACCTAACTTCCCATAAAGCTAGTATAACTCTTAAGCTTTTAAAATAAAGTATTACTCTTCTTTCAAAAATGGTTCTTAATTCTTTTGAAATACTTCAAGATTCTTATTATTAAACTCAAGTCAAAAGACATCGCAGTAAAACCACGTTCAGTTAACACACGTTCGTCTACCGTACTATACATATTCTTTTAAAATATCATGCTCAAGAGGATAGGAAGAATCACATACCTCGCGACGATTATCGACAATTAGCAAAACGCTCCACGACTATAACCCGGCTAGCCTTGTCCACCTTTCAAGTAGAACATGCTACTCGCAGAACTTTCAACCTATAAAGGCCATATACGTCTATCAACGTCTAGACTACTCTGTAGAATATTCTAAGCAGAGGCTTCTCTATTCTACGGAAAATTGGGCAGCACTTCCCTACCCGCTAAACTACACAAGTCTACTGTAAATACAGTCCTATGTAAATCTGATTCAATCTTCTTCTTTAATATTCTTCTGATGTGATTTCAATTCAATTCTCTTCTCTTATACCATCCTTCTATATATCTTATACTCATTTCTATACTACTACAATATGTAATTTCCAATCACAATAGAAGGTCAAGAGTATTTACCTCGATAAGCCCAAAATTATCCAAGTTTAAATGTCGATCCTGAGCAACGTTTAGCTCCTACTCTGGGTGCTCCAACCCGTTCCAAACAATCCTTAGAAGTTCTACGCAACTTCTTCTTAGTACTTCAATCGGCTATGAAGATTTTCCTTAGGGTTTCGTTTTGTGACTGAAGGGAAGTATAATAGTATTTCTGGGCTTTTAGTATAGGGGTAACCTTGGAATACTACAAGGTATTTGGGCCAAGGTATTTTGGAATAGTAACAATACTTGGAGAATACTTTTCTACCAAGGGGGGGTGTGTTTCACGAGAACAACACTCAAGAGGGGGGGGTACTTTCGGCTAGCACCACTAGAAAAATGGGGGGTGCTCTTGGACGAGAGCCTACCAAAGGGGGAGAGGGATTTTCAAGACTTAGAAAGTGAGGAGTGGATAAAGAAGTCTTCAACTAAGGGGGGGTATTTATAGGACTTTCAATGGCCAAGATCAAGACAAGTGGTGGGCAATTGGAGGGTGAAGATTTGCACAAGTGCACCCTAGCCATCTACTCCACAAATCACTTCAAACATTGACCCATGTTTTAGGCCCCAAAATCGTCCAAACTGTGGCCTCAATGTCGTCCACTTGAGGGTGACAAGTGTCGCCCTCTCGTTGGTCCAAAATATTTCATCTCTCGAAAAAATCCGCAAAAATTATTAAAGTCGCAACCGTAATTTTCCCCTCGCAAAGTTTGGAAAACGTTTCGTCGGAAAACAATTCTTTTCGGGGGTTGTGCACAAATTTCGACCCTTGCCTATCTTAAGGCTTAAACTTTCGTACGTACGTCCTCACGTACATACTCTGGAAATACGGGGTATAACATTCTCCCCTCCTTAAAAACATTCGTCCCGAATGTTCCTTCTCGATACAGATAACGATAAGTTCCTCTTAACATAACAAGTTGCCAATGCCACACCTGGCCACAAAATAACACACGCGCAATTACTAAATCCAAGTCCACAAGGAATCACCTCTTAGCATAACAAAAGCTCCCACCCAAGGTCTAGAAGATATTCCCTTCGCACCTTTCACTTTACAAAAGAAATGATCACTTTTATCCTCTTACCATATGCTCGCTTTTTCCCTTACTGGTCGTACCCTCCTCGTACACTCGAACTCTTTCTCACAACTTACCACATTTCTGTTCTTGCTTCAGTTTCCAAAATCTCTGGATGGATCTCCGATATTTTCCGATCATAGCAACACGAAAGACCGGACGTACTGCCTCCTAAGTCGGACGGCAAAGCTAACTTATAGGCAACCTGGCCTATTCTACAAACAATTTGAAAATGCCCAAAAGCACTTTGGGTTAAGTTTCCTCTGTTTCCAAAACTCGTCATACCCTTCCGGGGTGGTACCTTCAAGAAAACCCGCCGTCAACCTGAACTCTAAGTGTCGACGCCGATTATCCGTACGACTTATGTTGACTCTGAGCTGCCAATAACCTCTTCTGGATAAGCTTCACCCTATCCACATCCTGATGAAACAAGTATGAACCAACTATCTGAACCTTGCCAACATCGAACCAATCGACCGGCAACTTACACTTCCGCCCCTACAAGGCTTCATACGGCGACACCCGAATACTGAAATGGTAGCTATAAAACACTCCCTCAACAGGAGGCAACAATCCTCGCAGCTACCCCTGAAATCCCAAACACTGGCCCGAGGGCGAATGCGATCTTGAGACTCTTTGAGTTTCTAACCTGCTGGTAATACTTCGAAAGCGAAATAAGCGTAACACAGGCTCACTACGTCATAAGGTGAAAGTAGGCACCTCGTACAGCCTTACAACCTTCCTGATATAATCATCTCGCATAACCCTCTGCCGAGTAAACGGTCTTGACTAAAAGACAAGATGGGCTGTCCTCATCGGTCCGACTATTGGTCGAACGCATCCACGAACTCGTACGCTGATTAACTAAACTTGGGCCTAACACCCTCATGACCCTGCCACCTGGCGGACCACCTGAAGACCCCACATTCTGAAGCCAGGTTGACCGCATCGGTCCATGACCCGACCATTATCGCGTAAAAATTCTTGTTCCTCGATCCGGAACAATCTCAATCAAGTCACGAAAACCTGGTAGTGTCTTAGCTCAACTACCCTCTTTCATTTCACCACTCCGGGACTTATCACACAGACATATCTCACGTGTACTATGCACTCCGATAAAGGTTAACATAACAATAAATCTTTTACTCAAGATGGCCTCGCCTCTAAGGTCTCCACGTATAAAACTCTAAGGCTCACACTTTCCTTATCCCCAATCTTACCCTTTTAACTAACCATGATTTCTAATCACCATTAACACAATGCTATCTGAACATAACACTTAAGATATACTCACCTTATCACACATACTAATCTCTAGAGGGTTAAAGATATACCTGTATCTACTGCTTCACTTCCCCTTTGTCGTTCTAATCAATCCTGCCCAGCTGGGCGCATAGCTAGGGAAGGTGACGAACTAGCCACTGATCCTGAAGGCTGAGTCTCTACATCCGCGACACCTCTGGTCGGACAATTTCTCGCAAAATGGCCCTGCTGGCCGCAAGTAAAACAAGCGGTCGAAGAAGTACGACACTCTCCACAATGACACTTACCACAACGGCACACCGGTGGGGTGGCCTCTCTGCTAGCACCCCTTCCTCTCGAGCCACCGAATCCATCGATCTGGTAGGCTGAGTCCTCCTACTTGCATCCCTCCTACTAGGACACCCTTTCGACATATGGCCCTGACGGACGCAGGTAAAACAAGCACCAACAAAAAGACGACATTCCCGGGATGGCGTGCACATCGTGAACACGAGGAAAATCAAGCCCGATCGGCTAGAACCTACGTATAGTTGTGAACCAGAAGCCCTGGAGCTCTGACCAACTCCGGCATACCTCGAACGTCCTGAACCCTGTGGAGGACCACTCTGTTCTGGCGGAGGTGCATATCCAGTCCGCTGCTGAGGCGATTCGCCTCGAAAGTTATCAAAGGACCTTGCCGATCTGGCCCTCTTCTGCTGATTTTGGTTAACCCGTTGATCCCTACGTTTCTCGGCCTGCTGCGCATAAGCCCGTACACAGGACATGCTCAAGCCTGACTGAAGAGCTACTCTTGCACAACCCTCTCTTAGATAATCATCAAGACCCGCGATAAATCGGTACATAATATACTTTCTGGTTTCTAAATCCATAGCTAGTAACAGGGTCGTCTCTTTGCAGTCCATACTTTCTGCTACTGGTCGTGGAACTGAAGGTTCAAATATCATGGCGCGATAGGAGGCTGCTGCCGCTAGACTCTGCTGGGGTGGCGTCGTCGCGAAACTCCCCGAATGAAGCACCACCTCAGGTGATGGTTGGGCCTGCTCCCTCGTAACCTTCTGTGCTCTACTCGCAGCTCCTCGGTGACTTGCCGCCACGGGCGGGTTTCCTTACGGAGGCATAAGCGGTAGGGGAAAGAAATACGTTAGAGGTCCAACTTATAACACGACTCTAAGGCACGATCTCGAGTGAGAAGAATGAAACCAATCCTAAATATCTTATAGCCTCACGATTATTGGTGTGGTGCACAACACACCGATAATCAAGACTACTAGATACGATGCGTAGACACTTTCCGAGGATTAAATGCTCGATACCACTTTTGTCACGACCGAACCGGGCGTGGTAGTGCCTTACCCCGGGCACCCAAGTAGACATACATCAGAGTAATCAGCGGAACATAAAACAAGACATGAAATAATATGAAGTGTAAAATAGTTTTTCTGCGAAAAGTTGTCTTACGGCATATATATATATAACTTGAATCCGAACAGTTACATCCCTTTTACAAACTCTGCCCACAACAGTACTACAGACCTCTAAGAATGATATAACAACAATGGCGGGACAGGGCCCCGCCATACCCCTGAATGTAAGGACCTACAACGACAGGGGACTATACCACTGATAAGAGACTTGGAAGTAATTTGTGGATGAAGAACTCTTCATCTTTAAGGGGGTATTTATAGCTCAAGCCATGGCCAACCAATGGCCAAGATGAATACAAGTGCAAGGCAAGTGTAGGGTGAAGATTTACTACACACAAATATCCTACCAACTCCTTGACTTTGTGCAAGGCACAAAAAACGTGCCAAGCTTAGTCCAATTCGTCCAAATGGACGATTCAAGTCCACCAATTGAAGGGTGCCAAGTGTCGCCCTCCCGTTGGTCCAAAATGTTTCGTCTCTCGGAAAAATCCGCAAAAATTAGAAATGGCATAGCCGGAATTTACTCAACGAAAGCTGTGGAAACGTTTCGTCGGAAAACGATTCTCTTAGTGAGTTGTGCACAAATAAAAAAAACGTCCAAGGCTTATCTTTAAGGCTAGACTTTTGTACGTATTCTCTTACGTACATACTCTGGAAATACGGGGTATAACACCTTTGGTAACTTTCGAGGCGGACCTTCTCAGCAGATCGGTTATGCGCCTCGCCGATCTGAATGGTCCTCCGGACTTACGGACGTTCGGGGTATTTAGGAGTTGGTCAGAACTCCAGGGTTTCTGGTTCACAGATTTACATAGGTTCTAGCCAGCCAGATTTAGTTTCCCCTCAGTGTTCACTATGTGGTAGACGTCATCCCGGGAAATGTCGTCTTTTTACTAATGCTTGTTTTACCAACGGTCGAGCCGTGTGAGAGAGAATTTCCTAATAGGAGGATACGGTGGGATGACTTAGCCTACGGTCGATTCGCGGATTGATGAGTACGGAGAGGAAGGGTGTTAGCCATAGAGGCCACCCCACCGGTATGGCCGTTGTGGTAGGTGTTCTTATGGAGTGTCGTACTACTTGATAGCTTGTTATGCTTGCGTCAGCGAGGCCATTTTGCGAGAAATTGTCCGGCAGGTGGCGCGGATGTTACGACTCGACGCCGGGATCGATGGCTGGTTCATCACCTTCAGAGTTATCGCCAAAGATGCGGGATTTGATTAGAGCGACAAAGGGAAAGTGAGGCGAGTTACAGAGATATCTTGACCCTTAAGAGACTTGTTTAGGTCGTTATGGTAGATACGTGTGAGTCTTATGTGCGGATAACATTGTGTTAGGTGTGGATTAGAAAACATGGGTAGTTGAAAAGGGTAAGTGCGGGGACGAAAATGGTGAGCCTTAGAATTTATAACAGTTGGGACCTTGGATGCAAGGCCGTCTTGAGTGGATGATTTTACGGTTGATCTTTGTCGGAGTGCATAGTATACGTGGAGTTTTGTGTGATAATTTCATGGGTAGTTTGAGATAAAGTGGTAGCTTTCATGACGTTAATTAGTAAGATTGTTCCTGTTACACCCCGTAAGTCCAGAACATGTAAAAGAGAATGTACGAAAGGAAACAAGACTTGGAAATTGGTACGAAAGGAAGAATTGTTTTTCCGACGGAAAATCTTCCGGACGTCGGAAAGGAAAAATGTTCGTTGTTGAGAATTGGATTCTCAAAATACATTATTCGAAGAGTATGGAACTTATTAATATTATGGAAATTTATTTTTACGGATTTGGTCACGTGGGGCCCACCCGAGGAATTTTACGTTTTGTGGGGCCCACTAGAGTTACGGAATTTTATGGACGAATGAGAGGGCGACACGTGGCACCCTCACATGGCTTGGTCGAAATTTATGCAAGGGTATAATGGTCATTGACAATCTTGGAAGATAAGTCTTGCAAGCTTGATATTGTTGACAAGTCAACTTGTCCACCTAGGCTTGATCCAAGTGAAACTAATCCTAACCTCACATTTGTTTAAGTCTAAGCCCTTCATTGTGTTATAAGTATACTACTAGTGCAAGACTAGCTCATTAACACTTAGAAAATTTTAGAGAAACTCTTGTGCTTCACAATGAGCTCTCGGGTTTGCCTTAGATCCCACACAAAAATTTTGTAGTTTTGATCCATTAGCCACAAGACTTTAACCCAATGTCCCTTAGGGTATTGTAAGGATATCTCAATAGAAAGATTTCGGAAAAAACGAATTTTCACGTTAGTCGCAAGGCGGAAACTATGGGAGTTCTTCAACTTTGAAGTTGGAACTTGAAGATGGGTTCTTCATAGGCCTCTAAGGAGTGCTTGGAGCGGATTGGAACTTAAGGAAAGGAGCTAAGAATTTCTAAGGCGCGACTTTGGATCTTGGAAATTTTAAGGGCTTGGAAAGGTATAAATTTTGTCGTTTTAGTAGTTAAGTGTTATACCCCGTATTTCCAGAGTATGTACGTAAGGACGTACGTAGAAAATTTGAACTTGTATAAAAGTGGCTTGGCCGAAATTTATTTGTGCACAACACCCGGTTAGAGTCGTTTTTCGGAAAGCGTTTTCCACGACTTTCGTAGGAAAATTCCGGCTATGTCATTTTTAATTTTTGCGGATTTTTAGAGAGAAACATTTTGGACCAACAAGAGGCGCCACTTGGCACCTCTCATTGGAAAACGTCTTGGGCGGTGGAGTGGGACGAATGGGTTGGTTTTTGTCTTGGAGTTGGTAGGATATTTTGTGGTAGATGGATAAGGTGCACTTGGCAAGATCTTGGCCCTACACTTGCATTGCACTTTGCATGATATTGGCCATTGGTTGGCCTTTGCTAGACCTATAAATACCCCCCCCTTTGGAAGACTTCTTCATCCATTCCTAAAATATTTCTAAGTGTTAAATCCTCCTCCTCCCCAGTGTAGAGTTCGGCCAAGAGCCTCCCCTCCCTTGGCCGGAGCCCTTCCCCCACTCGCAGGGGTCTGGCCGGGTACCCCACTAGCCTAGTTGTTTTCGTATAATACCACTCTTGGTAGAAATACTCTCAAAAGTATTGTTATAATGCCCAAATTACCTTAGTTGTATACCTTGTAGTATTCTAAGGTTATACTTATCTGAAAAGCCGTAAATACTATTATACTTCCCTTAGTCACAAAACCGAAACCCTAAGGAAAATCTCCATGGTTAGTTGGAGTAATAAGTAGAAGTTGGTTAGAACTTCTAAGGGTTGTTTGGAGCGGGTCGGAGCCTTGCGGAGTAGGAGCTAAACCTTGCTCGGGATCGACATTTAAACTCGGATAATTATGGGCTTATCGAGGTAAATATCTTGTCCTCTATTGTAATTGGAAATTACATGTTGTATGATTATATAGTTGAAGTATACTATATATAGAACTGAGCGTAGTTATCGGCAATGTCTTTTGACTTAAGCTGAATAATAAGAAACCTTTTGAAAGAAAAGTCTTGGCTGTATTTACATAGGGTGTATTCTGAGTAGACTTGTGTAGCCTTTCGTGAGGTAGAATTGTACGTCGGTTTAGGCGTATAACCCCCACTGGTTGGCTTGGTAGTGGCCCAGATAGAGGAGGAGATTTACTGTTTGTTGCGGGGAGGTCTTTGCGAATTTTACGTAGAATGTTCTCTGAAGGGATCTAAATATTAATAAGCGCTTGTGGCCTTATAGGTTGAGTACTACGGCGTGGCGCGATCTACTTGGCTTAAGGAGTAAGCGGTTTGAGGTACTTGGGCGTTTTGCTATTAGTCGATAATCGTCGCGAGGTATGTGAACCTCTTCCTATCTCTTCTAGCATGATATGTGTGAACTATGTAGTACGGTGACGTCACGTGTGCTAAATGTATTTGATTGGTTTAAAACATAAAGTGTTATAACGGCTTTATGGGAAGTTGGTTATAACGACTTTATGTTGGTAAGAAAATACTTGTGGTTTTAAAAGGTAAGCGATTTGAACTATAAGCGGCTTATTATGTGTTAATAAAGAACTTGAAGTATTTCAAAAGATTTTTGAATCATTTGAAAGAAGAAGTAATACTTGGTTTTGAAAACTTAAGAGTTATACTAGCTTTATGGGAAGTTAGGTAATAACGGCTTAAGAATGTTTCTTGATTTGAAATCGAATGTGTATCGACAAACCAACTGCGGCGTTAATAAAGGAAATGTTTTGACAGATTAAGTATTATTAAAACCAGAGAAACTTCCATCTGCATAGAAGCTAAGATGAGACAAAATGATATTTCTAGATCATGGTCTTTGTAATAAGATTGTTATAAACAAGAATATCCTACTCATATAAGGCTTATGTTTCTCGGATAGCTTAAAAGAATTATATTCTTAAATGAATAAGACTATGAACTCTGAAACCTTTCTAAAATAAGAAACTTGAACATTGGAAATTAGGAAAACTTGAACATTGGAAAAGAAGGTTGCTACTTGATTTTACAAAGAGAAGTAATTGATTTACTTTAAAAAGATAATCACTCTATTGTTATATACTACGGGTATTGTGTGACTTTTGTGAAAGTAACATATCTTTAAAGAGTTATTGTATAAAGTACTTTGGGGATAAAAACCGATCTCATTAATCATATAGTAGAAAGTACCTTATGTGTGAATAACTTGATTGTATTGGTTTGTGATAGCCTTGTAATACCCGTGTTGATTTGATAAGTAATCATATTAGGATGCTACGTGTGTTAGTATTCGTGATGTTTGTGTAAAGGGTTTTCCCATTGTGCTTATGTTGTTTAAGCGATAAAGCGTTATGTTGGTATTATACCACTCACCGTGTTTCGGGGTTAAAGCCCTCCGATGCGGGGTAGACTCGAGCGATGCAGGACCGTGATTCGAGAATACCTCATGCGGGTCACGGGGGCTATGCGGAGCTACGAGAGTTCCGTGTTAGTGTGCGGCCTTTATGGTCATGCGATCTATGTGGCCATGCGGTGCGAGTCGGGGCGATGCCGGAGTAGCTACCCTCGATGCGGGGTTATACCTCATGCGGGCCTATGAGATTGGCCTATGCGGGCTGCGGGAGTTCGAGGCTAGACGCGCACATTTGATATTGCGAGCGGCGACCGGCTTTGATCATGTGGCGGTCAGAGCAGATATCATGATCTGATTTATGACCTTGTTAATGCGTAGGCGTTAGTAGTAGTCGGCTATGCCTTACTTTCCACTGTCTTTTATTTTATTTGGACACAGTGGGACCTGCTGTTCATGTGTATTTCTTGGTGCTTTTCTATCATTGACTGCCGGCAGTGAGGAAGGTATTCCACGGGCATGATTGATGTTGTGGGCGTGAGACCCATTATTATACTGGAGTGATGACTTTGAGGGCGTGAGTCCCTGACTAGACATGACTGCTTATTTATTGTGAACTGTAGTTTGGTTATCATACATGTCTCCTGCTTATAGACTACTATGATTTCATTTCTGATTTTGATTTCACATACTCTGTTGTTATCGACCTCCTTGGGCTGCGTTCATCTGCGGTAAAGGTACACCAGTCGTTGATCCTCGCTCTTAGGGTCACAGTTCAGCGTTTGGGAAAGCTCCGTTTCTCCGGAGGCTTATCTTGGTATAGTCCCCTGTCGTTGTAGGTATTTACATTCAGGGGTATGGCGGGGCCCTGTCCCGCCATTGTTGTCGTATCATTTTCTTAGAAGTGCATAATCTTGTTGTGGGCGGGGTTTGTAAAAGGATTAAAGCTCATTTGTAAAGTTGTTATTTATATATCGAAAGGCAAGTTTTCCTCGATTCTTGTTTTGTACTTCATTTGTTTCATGTATGTGTATTATGTTCGCTGATTACTCGATGTTGTATCACTAGGGTGCCCGGTAAGGCACGATCACGCCCGAGTTCGGTCATGACAAAAGTGGTATCGAGCGTTAATCCTCGGAAAGTGTCTGAGCCGTATCCGATGAAGTCTTGATTATCGGTGTGTTGTGCACCACCAATAATCGAGGAGGCTATAGGATATTTAGGATTGGTTTCTATTCTTCTCACTCTGAGATCGTGCCTTAGAGCGGTGTTGTAAGTCGGACCTCTAACGTATTTCTTTCCACCGCTATGCCTCCGCGTAGAGGCAACCCGGGAGGACAAGGCGTGAGGAGGCTGCGAGTAAATCTGAGAGGGTTCGTGGCACAGCCCAATCATCACAGGTGGTGCTTCATTCGGGAGTTTTGCGGCGTCACTAGCCCGTGAGTTTAGCACTGGCGGCGATTCCTCTGCGGCCATGATGTTTGAACGCCAGTTCGCGGCCAGGAGCAGAGAATATAGATTGCAAAAAGCGACCTATTACTAGCTATGGATTTGGCTGCAGAGAGTATCTGGATGTATGCGAGTCTTGAAGACTAGCTAAGAGAGGTTGTGCAAGAGTAATTCTTGATTAGACTTGAGCATGGCACGTATGCGGGCTTATGCGCAGCAGACAAGCGTAGAGATCGACGGGTTAACGGGCGGCGAGAAGAGGGCGGAGTAGCAAGGTCCTTTGGTAACTAGCGAGGCGAGTCGCCTCACGGCGAATTAGATCATGCGCATCCACGGTCGCGAAAGGTCCTCCGCTGAGTTCGGGGCGTTCGGGGTATCACGAGGAGTTGGTCGAGCTCGAGCTTCGGTTCCGATCACACGAAGATTCCGGCCATCCGTATTCGATTTTCGGTGTTCACTGTGTGGCGGCGTCATCTCGAGAATGTCGTCTTTTAGTTGGTACTTGTTGTACCTATGACCGTCGGTGCGATGTCGAAAGAGTGTCATGCGGAGGACTTAGCCTTCAGATCGGTGGGTAGTTCGTCATCTTAGCTATCGCCTACGAGCGAGTTTGATTAGAACGACTAAGGGAGTGAAGCGAGAGATATAGATATATCCTTAACCTCAGAGATCTGTATGTGTGATAAGGTGAGTATACCTCAAGTGCTATGTTCTTATAGCGGTGTGTTAGTTGTGATCGAGAAATCATGGTGGGTTAACCGAGTACGATTTGGGGGCTAGAGAAGGTGTGAGCCTTAGACTTTTATACGTAGAGACCTTAGAGGTAAGGCCATCTCGGTATGACGTATGTTTATGTTTGACCCTTATAGGAGTGCATAGTGCACGTGAGCTATGTTTACGGGATAAGTCCCTGAGTAGTGTGGCATGAAAGAGGGTAGTTGAGCTAAGAAGACCGCTAGGTTTTCGTAACGTGATTAGTGAGAGTTTTCCTTCGGGGAGCTAGCGTTTAGCGCGTTGCCGGGTCGGGTTGAGGCCACGTTGCGGGTCAACCCGCGGCATGTTTGGTGGTGGGGTCAATTTGTGGTGGTCCCGTCTTGTGGTAGGGTCACGAGGGTGTTAGGCCCGAGTTTAGTTAACCAACGTGCGAATTCGTGGATGCATTCGACCAGTAGTCGGGCCGAGGAGGTCAGCCGTCTTGTCTTCTAGCAAAGACCGTTTACTCAGCAGTGTTGATTTTATCAGAAAGGTTGTAAGGCTGCACGGGGTGCCTACCTTCACCTTATGACAGACAGTGGAGCCCAGGGTACGGCTGTTTTTGTTTCTGGAAGTTTTACCAAGCAGGGTTAAGAACTCAGGTGAGTCTCAGAATCGCATTCGCCCTCGGGCCAGTGTGTGGATTTCCGGGGTAGTTGTGGGGATTGTTGTCTCCTGTGGAGGGAGAGTTTAAGTTGCCATTTCAGTGTTCGGATGTCGCCTTATGAAGCCTGGTATGGGCGGATGTGTAAGTCGCCGGTCGATTGGTTCGATGTTGGCAAGATTCAGATAATTGGTTGAGCTTGTTCGGTAGATCGTGGATAGGGTAAAGCTTGTCTAGAAGAGGTTACGGCGGCTCGGAGAAATCGTGCGGATAATCGGCGGCGACGCTTAGAGTTCGAGTTGACGGTCGGTCTTCTTGAAAGTACCACCGGGTTGGGTGTGGCGAGTTTTGGAAAGCGAGAGGAACTTAGCGAGTTACTTTGGGCCACGGGTTCATGTGAAGAATAGGCGGGTTGCCTATAGGTTAGCATTCTTGTCCGACTTAGGAAGGCGATGCGTCCGATCTTCGTTTTGTTATGATCAGAAAGTATCGGAGATCCATCCAGTGTTCCATTAATGATGACCACGTTAGAAATAGTAACCGAGTTTTGGAAGCGACGGTTTGGTGTGGTAAGAGTTAGTGTCTGACGGCCTCGAGGATCGCATGCGGCCGGTACCAATTGTTGAGTCGCGGAGTGACACTAGAACCTCGCGGCAAAGTGACAAAAGTGGTATCATCACGACGAGTAAAGGAGAAGCGAGCATGTATGGCGAGCATAGATGTGATCATTTCTTTTGTAAGGAGAAGGTCACGAAGGAAGTATATTTTAGACCCGGAGAGAGGTGTTTGTGGTAATGTTAGAGTGTTTCCTCGTGGACTTGGATGGAGGTTTTTGCGCGGATGTTTACGTGGCGGTGTGGCGAGATTGTTCGTAAGTATAGTAGTGAAGACTATCTTGGCGCCGCGTTTGTTTTGAGACTTAGAAGGAACATTCGGACGAATGTTTCTAAGGAGGAGAATGTTATACCGTATTTCCAGTATATGCGTGGGGCGTGCGTAGAAAATTTGAACTTGTATAAAAGTGGCTTGGCGAAATTTATTTGTGCACAACACCGGTTAGAGTCGTTTTTCGACGAAAGCGTTTTCCACGACTTTCGTAGGAAAATTCGGCTATGTCATTTTTAATTTTTGCGGATTTTTCCGAGAGGCGAAACATTTTGGACCAACAAGAGGCGCCACTTGGCACCTCTCATTGGAAGACGTCTTGGGCGGTGGAGTGGGCGAATGGGTTGGTTTTTGTCTTGGAGTTGGTAGGATATTTTGTGGTAGATGGATAAGGTGCACTTGGCAAGATCTTGGCCTACACTTGCCTTGCACTTGGCATGATCTTGGCCATTGGTTGGCCTTTGCTAGACCTATAAATACCCCCTTTGGAAGACTTCTTCATCCATTCCTAAAATATTTCTAAGTGTTAAATCCTCCTCCTCCCTTAGTGTAGAGTTCGGCCAGAGCCTCACCCCTTGGCGAGAGCCCTTTCCCACTCCTGGGTGCTAGCGTGGGTACCCCACTGCCTAGTTGTTTTTCGTATAATACCCCTCTTGGTAGAAATACTCTCAAAAGTATTGTTATAATGCCCAAATTACCTTAGCGTATACCTTGTAGTATTCTAATGTTATACTGATCAGAAAAGCCCAGAAATACTCTTATACTTCGCTTCCGTCACAAAACCGATACCCTAAGGCAAATCTCCATTGTTAGTTGGAGTAATAAGTAGTAGTTTGTTATAACTTCTAAGGGTTGTTTGGAGGCGGGTCGGAGCGCCGGAGTAGGAGCTAAACCTTGCTCGGGATCGACATTTAAACTCGGATAATTATGGGCTTATCGAGGTAAATATCTTGTCCTCTATTGTAATTGGAAATTACATGTTGTATGATTATATAGTTGAAGTATACTATATATAGAACTGAACGTAGTTATCGGCAATGTCTTTTGACTTAAGCTGAATAATAAGAAACCTTTTGAAAGAAAGTCTTGAATCAGTATTTACATAGGGTGTATTACGATGAACTTGTGTAGCCTTTGTGAGGTAGAATTGTGCACGTCCGGTTTAGGCGTATAACCCCCTGGTTGGCTTGGTAGCGGCCCAGATAGAGGAGGAGATTTCTGTTTGTTGGGGGAGGTCTTTAATTTTTTAGAATGTTCTACGAAGGGATCAAAATATTAATAAGCGCCTTGTGGCCTTATAGGTTGAGTAATACGCGTGGCGCGATCTACTTGGCTTAAGGAGTAGCGGCGGTTTGAGGTACTTGGGCGTTTTGCTATTAGTCGATAATCGTCGCGAGGTATGTGAAACTCTTCCTATCTCTTCTAGCATGATATGTGTGAACTATGTAGTGCGGTGAGCGTCATGTGCTAAATGTATTTGATTGGTTTAAAACATAAAGTGTTATAACGGCTTTATGGGAAGTTGGTTATGACTTTATGTTGGTAAGAAAATACTTGTGGTTTTAAAAGGTAAGATTTGAACTATAAGCGGCTTATTATGTGTTAATAAAGAACTTGAAGTATTTCAAAAGATTTTTGAATCATTTCGAAGAAGAAGTAATACTTGGTTTTTGAAAACTTAAGAGTTATACTAGCTTTATGGGAAGTTAGGTAATATGACTTAAGAATGTTTCTTGATTTGAATCGAATGTGTATCGACAAACCAGCTGCGGCGTTAATAAAAGGAAATGTTTTGGATTAAGTATTATTAAAACCGGTAGAAACTTCCATCTGCATAGAAGCTAAGATGAGACAAAATGATATTTCCTAGATCATGATCTTTGTAATAAGATTGTTATAAACAAGAATATCCTACTCATATAAGGCTTATGTTTCTCGGATAGCTTAAAAGAGAATTATATTCTTAAATGAATAAGACTATGAACTACTGAAACCTTTCTAAAATAAGAAACTTGAACATTGGAAATTAGGCAAACTTGAACATTGGAAAAGAAGGTTGCTACTTGATTTTACAAAGAGAAGTAATTGATTTACTTTAAAAAGATAATCACTCTATTGTTATATACTACGGGTATTGTGTGACTTTTGTGAAAGTAACATATCTTTAAAGAGTTATTGTATAAAGTACTTTGGGGATAAAAACCGATCTCATTAATCATATAGTAGAAAGTACCTTATGTGTGAATAACTTGATTGTATTGGTTTGTGATAGCCTTGTAATACCTTCGTGTTGATTTGACAAGTAATCATATTAGGATGCTACGTGTGTTAGTATTCTGTGATGTTTGTGTAAAGGGGTTTTCCCTTGATTGTGCTTATGTTGTTTAAGCGATAAAGCTGTTATGTTGGTATTATACCACTCACCGTGTTTCCGGGGTTAAGGCGCCTCCGATGCGGGGTAGACTCGGCGATGCAGGACCGTGATTCGAGAATACCTCATGCGGGTCGGGGCCTATGCGGAGCTACGAGAGTTCGAGTTAGTGTGCGGCCTTTATGGTCATGCGTCTATGTGGCCATGCAATTTGCGAGTCGGGGCGATGTCGGGAGTAGCTACCTCGATGCGGGGTTATACCTCATGCGGGCCTATGAGATTGGCCTATGCGAGTGCGGGAGTTCGGGGCTAGACGCGCACATTTGATATTGCGAGCGGCGACCGGCTTTGATCATGTGACGGCCTAGCGAGATATCATGATCTGATTTATGACCTTGTTAGTGCGTAGGCGTTAGTAGTCGGCTATGCCTTCGTGCTTACCTGTCTTATTTTTATTTGGACACAGTGGGACTGCTGTTCATGTGTATTTCTTGGTGCTTTTCTATCATTGGCTGGCGGTGAGGAAGGTCTTCCACGGGCATGATTGATGTTGTGGGCGTGAGACCCATTATTATACTAGAGTGATGACTTTGAGGGCGTGAGTCCCTGACTTGACATGACTGCTTATTTATTGTGAACTGTAGTTTGGTTATCATATATGTCTCCTTCTTCTATAGACTACTATGATTTCATTTCTGATATTTTGATTTCACATACTGCACTGTTGTCTTGACCTCGCCCGAGCTGCGTTCATGCCGCGAGTAAAAGGTACACGATCGTTGATCCTCGCTCTTAGGGTCCTGATTCGGCGTTTGGGAAAGCTCCGTTTCTCGGAGGCTTATCTTGGTATAGTCCACTGTCGTTGTAGGTATTTACATTCGAGGGTATGGCGAACCTGTCCATCATTGTTGTCGTATCATTTTCTTAGAAGTGCAATAATCTTGTTGTGGCGGGGTTTGTAAAAAGTTAAAGCTGTTCATTTGTAAGAGTTGTTATTTATATATCGAAAGGCAAGTTTCCTCAGTTCTTGTTTTGTACTTCATTTGTTTCATGTATGTGTATTATGTTCCGATTACTCGATGTTGTATCACTAGGGTGCGGGGTAAGGCACGATCACGGAGTTGAGTTCGGTCGTGACATTAAGACTTACTTATTGTTGTAGCTATGGATTTTATGGCGTGTGTTATATAGTATGAAGTTTGATATGTTTATGGGCTATTGTAACCTAATCCGAAAACTAGCATGTTTAGCTTTAAGATTGGAATTCAAGTTGATTATTAGTTTAAGTAAATCGCATGTTGAATAAAGAAGGAAATTATAGTTGTTGAAGTGGTTTATAACTATATAACATGTTGACCTAAGAACTTGAAATTGGAAAGGATTGGAAAAGACGTAGTGTGATTGGTTATATGTTGGCGAGAATGGCTAGGGAAGTATTATACTATTTCGTATGAATTGTGGGCGGAATTTTACGTAGTGTAAGGCGTGTAATCCCTTTGTTTGGATGTTGTTTGGAGCCTTAAATGTGGCTTGTTGGTTATTGTATTCGGCCTTGAAAAGGTGGCAAAGTGAGTAGAAACAAAGGAAGTGTTGCCCGATTTTCCGTAGAATTAGAGACTAAATACTTAGTATTATTCTACATAGAGACTAGAAGTTGATAACCTTGTTGTGACCATTATAGGTTGACAACTTCTCACGGTGTATTCGGCAGCTTGTGGATTTAGCGAAAAGGTATGTGGACTATCTCTCTTACAGCATGATTCCTTAAGATAAAGAAAGTAGGTTCTACTCGTAAATGATCCATTCCTTGGTTGTATTTGGATTGCCTAAAATAGAATTTGTTCTATGTACTTCCTTGAGTGTACTTTGATGTTTGGATTGTAAGTTGTAGAATCCGTTTTCTTGATGAAGTTTGGATTCTTAAAAGTGAAGGTATTTTTACTTAAAGTACATGTAGTCTTAAAAAGGAAGTGGTTTCCAAATCTTTTGGCTAGTGCCTTAGTTCTAAAACCTAAAGGTCATTATAATGATTTTAGGGGAGTCAAAGGAGTGATTTACTTATTTGATTTAAAAGAGGAGAAATGACATGATTTAAGAGAAGTAACTTGTGTTAAGGGTGAAGTTACTTGAGGTTTAAAAAGGTAGAAGAAAACTTGTTTTCTAACTATTAAGAGACTTGAAGTATTTTGAAAGTTAAGAACTTGTTTTGTAAGTATGTGATACTTGGTTTTAATAGTATAAGTCTCTTGGTTATTGAAGGAATGGATACGTCTAAAACCATAAAGGGTTATAACGGCTTTATGGGAAGTTGGTTATAACGGCTTTATGGAAGGTTAGAAAGTTGTCTATTTTGATTAATCGGCATAAGTTGCCTAGATTGTGAAAATTTGGAGTTACTTGATTTCAAGCTTTGAAATGAGTTTTCTAAAAGTGTAGTAACTTACTTTGAAAAATAGACACGCCTTGATACTACGGGTGTTAGTATCTTGGGGCTTTACATAGAAAGGAGTCTTTTATAAAAAGATATGCGTCGTAGTACTTTGACTTGTTAAAAGAATTATTCTATGTATGCCTTGATTAGTACTTTGGCTTGATAAATTGAGAATTTGTCTAAGTGTGCCTTGATAAGTACTTTGACTTGTTAAAAGAGAATTATTCTATGTATGCCTTGATTAGTACTTTGGCTTGATAAATTGAGAATTTGTCTAAGTGTGCCTTGATAAGTACTTTGACTTGTTAAAGAGAATTATTCTATGTATGCCTTGATTAGTACTTTGGCTTGATAAATTGAGAATTTGTCTAAGTGTGCCTTGATAAGTACTTTGACTTGTTAAAAGAGAATTATTCTATGTATGCCTTGATTAGTACTTTGGCTTGATAAATTGAGAATTTGTCTAAGTGTGCCTTGATAAGTACTTTGACTTGTTAAAAGAGAATTATTCTATGTATGCCTTGATAAGTACTTTGGCTTAATTAATTGAGAATTAGTCTAAGTGTGCCTTGATAAGTACTTTGGCTTGATTGATTGTGAATCATTCTAAGTGTGCCTTGGTAAGGACTTTGGCTTGATTAATTGAGGATTTGCCTATGTGTCTTTGGAAATAGCGGTTGTGTGCTATTGGTATATCGGTCGTTTGAGTCATTCCGGGTTAGTGGCATTCGCGATTAGTGGAATTGCTACCCACGATGCGAGGAATACCTCGTGCGGGTCGTAAGGACTTATGCGGGTGAAATAGTCCCGTGCGGCGGGTCCAGCCTATGCGAGGAATACCTCATGCGAGTCCGTACGGGCTTATGCGGGTGAAATAGTCCCATGCGAGGAATACCTCACGCGGGTCCAAGCGGCCTATGCGGGTGAAATAGTCCCAGGAGTAGGATGGTTAAATGATACTGTGGGCGTATGGTCATGTTTTGATCATGAGCTTCCTATTTTATATTGTAATGATACTCATTTACTTTCATTGTTAGCAAGGCACAATGTGTTGTAATTTGATTATCATATATGTCCCCAGATTTGATTGTGTTACCCTATGGTCATGCTTTTACGATGTGGGATTCTGGGGCATGAGACCACGAGGCATTTAGGACACGAGGGCGGGTGTTCATGTATCCTTATTGGTGTTATTACATCATGGATCGGCGGTGAGGAAGGATTCCACGGGCGTGATTGATATTATGGGCGTGAGACCCATAGTTATATTTGAGTAGTGACTTTGAGGCTGCGTCCACGACTTGATATATGGCTTATGTGTTATATGCTTGTAGGTTGGCTATCATACATGTCTCTGTTTTGTTTAGTGTTATGATTTTATTACGGTACTTCTTGTTCACATACTTGATACATGCCCGTCTTGACCTCGCCCGAGGCTGCGTTCATGTCGCGAGTTTAGGTCAGATTTGGTGATCGGCAGTGTAGGATCTGCTCGGGGTTTTGGATAGCTCCTCTGTCGAGTTTATCTTTTGGTATATATCCTTGATGCAGGCTTTATGCGATTATGGAGATGCAGCGGGGCCTTGTCCGTCATAGTTGATATAACTCTTAAGTGCGTATTCATATGTGAGATTGGACTCGTATGCGGTGTAGTGTCCTTGTTATGTATATTATATGGCGACGCCTTGTCGGCTTTGCCTTACCGTCGTTGGTTTTAAAAACAATGAGGTGTTATTTAATTTCATGATTTACTTAATTGTTAAGGTAGAATGGTGCCCGGGTAGGGCACGATCCACGAGCGAGGTTCGGGGTGTGAGAGTGGTATCGAGCGATCGTCCTCGGAATGTTTCTGACCGTGTCTAGTAGAGTCTTGATTATCGGTGTGTTGTGCGCCACACCCATAAGCGAGAGGCTACGGGACATTTAGGAGTTGGTTTCTATTCTTCTCACTCTGAGATCGTGCCACAGAAGTGAGTTAGTAAGATAATTCCTCTCGACGTATTGTTGTGTTCTGATTATGCCTCGAAGAGGCGGGAGCGCCCGAAGGGCAAAGGAGTAGCGAGCTACTAGTCGGATTGAGAGAGTTGATAGGGCGTATGCCGGGGTTCTACGGATGTTGTCTGCGATCGGCGAGTTAACCTGCGCGCCGAGTTTTGAGGCCCAGCACGAGCCTCGGTTTCTCGGTTAGAGAAGACTATAGGGTCATGAGGAAGCGATTATGTTATTGACCAAGATAAGCGGTGCTAGCGGTTGTAAGTAATAGTACCCGGTAGGGATACTTTGATTAGTAAAGTGAGAAGTAAGAATGTTGACAAGAATGATAGGTGGCGAGACTATAGTTGTATAAAGTTCACAAGTTGTAATTACCAGTATAAGTGTAAGGCCAGATAGGAAGATTGTGCGATAGAAATATTTTGGCTTATGAGGCGAACCTCCAGTGAATAGGGGTAGGGTAAGAAGTACCTTGAAATAAGAGAGATTTATTTGGACTAAGAATGAGAAGTTAAGTGTGACGATGAGTCGGGTTATGGACTCATTCTGGTCAGCCGGTAGTATGGAATGGGGTGATGTCGGTTAGAAATGGTCAGATTATGTGATAGGGTCAGGGATGCAGAGCCAAGTTTAGTTAATTGTGAGTACGAGTTTGTGGATCGTTCACGAACTAGGTCGTGGGGCCAGAAAGAGCCTTAACGGGAAAGTAAGTAACAATATGGCTAAGTTTGGATAGTAACTCCAAGGATTGGAGAATAGAAACAAAATTTGAGATTTTGTACGTGTACTAGATGAGTTTGAAAGTACAGGAAAGTATGACAAGTAAGGAAAGAAAGGAACCTCTAAAGATCTCGTGTTTGGGAAGACTGTAACCTTCGAGTTTTGTGAGAAGGAACCATGGACGGAAGGTCCATTGTTATGTTTACGTATGTTGTGGTGGCCATGTGTGGCATCGTTGGTCTTGTGCATTTGATTGATAGGCATAGTATAGAGTCTATCTTGGAATTTGTATAACGACAATGACTAAGAACATTCGGGGGCGAATGTTTCTAAGGGAAGAATGTTACACCCGTAAGTCGGAACATGTAAAAGAGAATGTACGAAAGGAAACAAGACTTGGAAATTCGTACGAAAGGAAGAATTGTTTTCCGCGGAAAATCTTAGGACGTCGGAAAGGAAAAATGTTCGTTGTTGAGAATTGGATTCTCAAAATACATTATTCGAAGAGTATGGAACTTATTAATATTATGGAAATTTATTTTTCTGGATTTGGTCACGTGGGGCCCACAGGAATTTTCGTTTTGTGGGGCCACGAGTTCTGAATTTTATGGACGAATGAGAGGCGACACGTGGCACCTCGCATGGCTTGGTCGAAATTTATGCAAGGGTATAATGGTCATTGACCATCTTGGAAGATAAGTCTTGCGAGCGATATTGTTGACAAGTCGACTTGTCCCTAGGCTTGATCCAGTGAAACTAATCCTAACCTCACATTTGTTTAAGTCTAAGCCCTCCATTGTGTTATAAGTATACTACTAGTGCAAGACTAGCTCATTAACACTTAGAAAATTTTAGAGAAACTCTTGTGCTTCACAATGAGCTCTCGGGTTTGCCTTAGATCCCACACAAAAATTTTGTAGTTTTGATCCATTAGCCACAAGACTTTAACCCAATGTCCCTTAGGGTATTGTAAGGATATCTCAATAGAAATATTTCGGAAAAAACGCATTTTCACGTTAGTCGCAAGGCGGAAACTATGGGAGTTCTTCAACTTTGAAGTTGGAACTTGAAGATGGGTTCTTCATAGGCCTCTAAGGAGTGCTTGGAGAGGATTGGAACTTAAGGAAAGGAGCTAAGAATTTCTAAGGCGCGACTTTGGATCTTGGAAATTTTAAGGGCTTGGAAAGGTATAAATTTTGTCGTTTTAGTAGTTAAGACTTACTTATTGTTGTAGCTATGGATTTTAGCAAGCATGTGTTATATAGTATGAAGTTTGATATGTTTATGGGCTATTGTAACCCTAATCCGAAAACTAGCATGTTTAGCTTTAAGATTGGAATTTAAGTTGATTATTAGTTTAAGTCGTCGCATGTTGAATAAAGAAGGAAATTATAGTTGTTGAAGTGGTTTATAACTATATAACATGTTGACCTAAGAACTTGAAATTGGAAAGGATTGGAAAAAGACGTAGTGTGATTGGTTATATGTTGGTAGAGAATGGCTAGGGAAGTATTATACTATTTCGTATGAATTGTGGGGCGGAATTTTACACGTAGTGTAAGGCGTGTAATCCCCTTTGTTTGGATGTTGTTTGGAGCCTTAAATGTGGCTTGTTGGTTATTGTATCCGGCCTTGAAAAAGGTGGCAAAGTGAGTAGAAACAAAGGAAGTCTTTGCCCGATTTTCCGTAGAATTAGAGACTAAATACTTAGTATTATTCTACATAGAGACTAGAAGTTGATAACCTTGTTGTGACCATTATAGGTTGACAACTTCGTGCAGTGTATTCGGCAGCTTGTGGATTTAGCGAAAGGTATGTGGACTATCTCTCTTCTAGCATGATTCCTTAAGATAAAGAAAGTAGGTTCTACTCGTAAATGATCCATTCCTTGGTTGTATTTGGATTGCCTAAAATAGAATTTGTTCTATGTACTTCCTTGAGTGTACTTTGATGTTTGGATTGTAAGTTGTAGAATCCGTTTTCTTGATGAAGTTTGGATTCTTAAAAGTGAAGGTATTTTTACTTAAAGTACATGTAGTCTTAAAAAGGAAGTGGTTTCCAAATCTTTTGGCTAGTGCCTTAGTTCTAAAACCTAAAGGTCATTATAATGACTTTAGGGAGTCAAAGTGATTTACTTATTTGATTTAAAAGAGGAGAAATGACATGATTTAAGAGAAGTAACTTGTGTTAAGGGTGAAGTTACTTGAGGTTTAAAAAGGTAGAAGAAAACTTGTTTTCTAACTATTAAGAGACTTGAAGTATTTTGAAAGTTAAGAACTTGTTTTGTAAGTATGTGATACTTGGTTTTAATAGTATAAGTCTCTTGGTTATTGAAGGAATGGATACGTCTAAAACCATAAAGGGTTATAACGGCTTTATGGGAAGTTGGTTATAACGGCTTTATGGAAGGTTAGAAAGTTGTCTATTTTGATTAATCGGCATAAGTTGCCTAGATTGTGAAAATTTGGAGTTACTTGATTTCAAGCTTTGAAATGAGTTTTCTAAAAGTGTAGTAACTTACTTTGAAAAATAGACACGCCTTGATACTACGGGTGTTAGTATCTTGGGGCTTTACATAGAAAGGAGTCTTTTATAAAAGAATGTACGTACGTAGTACTTTGACTTGTTAAAAGAGAATTATTCTATGTATGCCTTGATTAGTACTTTGGCTTGATAAATTGAGAATTTGTCTAAGTGTGCCTTGATAAGTACTTTGACTTGTTAAAGAGAATTATTCTATGTATGCCTTGATTAGTACTTTGGCTTGATAATTGGAGATTTTGTATAAGTGTGCCTTTTTAAGTAATTGACTTGTTAAAAGAGAATTATTCTATGTATGCCTTGAGTAGTACTTTGACTTGATAAATTGAGAATTTGTCTAAGTGTGCCTTGATAAGTACTTTGACTTGTTAAAGAGAATTATTCTATGTATGCCTTGATTAGTACTTTGGCTTGATAAATTGAGAATTTGTCTAAGTGTGCCTTGATAAGTACTTTGACTTGTTAAAGAGAATTATTCTATGTATGCCTTGATAAGTACTTTGGCTTGATTAATTGAGAATTAGTCTAAGTGTGCCTTGATAAGTACTTTGGCTTGATTGATTGTGAATCATTCTAAGTGTGCCTTGGTAAGGACTTTGGCTTGATTAATTGAGGATTTGCCTATGTGTGCTGGAAATAGCCGGTTGTGTGCTATTGTTATATCGATCGTTTGGGTCATTCCGGGTTAGTGGCATTCGCGGTTAGTGGAATTGCTACCACGATGCGAGGAATACCTCGTGCGGGTCGTAAGGACTTATGCGGTGAAATAGTCCCGTGCGGGCGGGTCCACCTATGCGAGGAATACCTCATGCGAGTCGTCACGGGCTTATGCAGGTGAAATAGTCCCATGCGAGGAATACCTCACGTGGGTCCAAGCGGCCTATGCGGGTGAAATAGTCCCAGGAGTAGGATGGTTAAATGATACTGCGGGCGGATGGTCATGTTTTGATCATGAGCTTCCTATTTTATATTGTAAGGATACTATTGTTTACTCTCATTGTTAGTAAGGCACAATGTGTTGTAATTTGATTATCATATATGTCCCGGATTTGATTGTGTTACCCTATGGTCATGCTTTTCGATGTGGGATTAGGGCATGAGACCACGAGGCATTTAGGACACGAGGGGCCGGGTGTTCATGTATCCTTATTGGTGTTATTACATCATGGATGCCGCGATGAGGAAGGATTCCATGGCGTGATTGATATTATGGGCGTGAGACCCATAGTTATATTTGAGTAGTGACTTTGAGGGCTGCGTCACGACTTGATATGTTGCCTTATGTGTTATATCTTGTAGGTTGGCTATCATACATGTCTCTGTTTTGTTTAGATTTATGATTTTATTACGATACTACTGTTCACATACTTGCATTCTTACGTCTTGACCTCGCCCGAAGTGCGTTCATCTGCAGTTTAGGTACTTGATTTGGTGATCGGCAGGTGTAGAATCCTGCTCAGGGTTTTTGGATAGCTCCCTTTGTCCAGGAGTTTATCTTTTTGGTATATATCCTTGATGCGAGGCTTTGTCTGATTATGGAGTGCGGGGCCTTGTCCGTCATAGTTGATATAACTCTTAGAGTGCAGTATTCATATGTGGGATTGGACTGCGTATGCGGTGTAGTGTCCTTGTTATGTATATTATATGGCAGCCTTGTCGGCTTTGTCTTACCGCGTCGTTGGTTTTAAAAAAATGAGGTGTTATTTAATTTCCATGATTTACTTATTTGTTAAGGTAGAAGGGTGCCGGGTAGGGCACGATCCTGAGCTTGAGGTTCGGGTGTAGCGATTCGGATCGAGAACGAGAGAGTTTGGCGCGATAAGCGGGTCGGGTTGAGGCGGATCGCGGGTCAACCCGCAGCCGAAATGAGGTGGGGTCGATTCGAGGTGGTCACTTGGTGGTAGGATCAGAAGGGTGCAAGGCCCAAGTTTAGGTAACCGTTGTACGAGTTCGTGGGTGCGTTCGACCAGAATCGGATCGTGAAGGCCGGGAAGGGCCTTAAAGGAATTTGAGGCTAGTAAAATGACCAAGTTTGGAGGTAGTGACTCCAAGGTTTTGGAAACTGAAGCGATGACTGGAGTATGGTACGTGTACTAGAGAGAGTTCGGGTGTACGAGAAGGGTATGACGAGTAAGGAAAGGAGTGAACGTGTGTTAACAGAATAAAAGAGATCATTTTGTTGTGAAGTGAATATGCGAAGGGAGTATCTTTTAGACCATAGGTGAAAGCTTTTGTGATGTTAGAGGTGATTCCTCGTTGTCTTGGATTGGAGTTTTGTGCATGTGTTATATTATGGCCAGGTGTGGCATAAGTGGTTTTGTAAGTATAGTAGTGAAGACTATATCAACGCATGTATGTTTTGAGACTTAGAAGGAACATTCGGGACGAATGTTTCTAAGGGGGGAAGAATGTTACACCCCGTAGTTCCAGGGTATGTATATGAGGACGTACGTACGAGAATACGACATTAAAATTGGAAAGGAAGAAAGATGTGATTTTTCGACGGAAAAGTTTCCGGATTTTGTGAAGAAAAAGGTTCGTTAATGGGATTGGATTCCCAGTTTGGTATTCGGACTTTTAGAATATTTGAGAATTATGGAATTTTATTTCCGAAATTGGTCACGTGGGGCCCACGGAGAATTCTGTTTTGTGGGGCCACTTTATTTTGGATTTTTGGCATTACGGATATTTTGGAAGATGAGATATTTTGGGCGGCGGGCGACACGTGTCACCCCATGTAGCCGTGTTGGCGAATGGTTGGTGGACAGTGTTTGGGCGTTTTGGTGGACAAGTGGCAAGCCACTTGTCCCATTTAATGGTGGACACATGTCTCATTGTTGTGGTGGACACTTGGTTGGAAGACTCACTCCCACATGGACCAAATCATCACCATACACTTGCTTTGATCCTAGCCATTGATTTCTCATATATACCCCCTTTTTGCAAGAATTTATTCATCACTCACTTTAATTATTTTTCCAAGGCAAAAATTCCCATCCCTCCCTTTGTGGTTCTCTTCAAAAACCCCCCACTCTTGTGAAAGAATTTCTTCAATTTTTGTTATAATCCCATATACCTTGCCAAAAATCCCTTGTAGTATACAAAGTTATCTTTATACTAAGAGCAGAAAATACTACTTTATTCCTTAGTCATGAAATAAAACCTAGAAAAATCTTCATAAGCTTAGATGAAGTGTTAAGAAGTTGTTTAGAAACTTCTAAGGGTTGCTTGGAGCGGGTTGGGCGTAAGGAATTGGAGCTAAACGTTGCTCAGGATCGACTTATAAAACTTGGATAATTTTGGGCTTATCGAGGTAATGATCTTTATCCCCCTATTGTAATTGGAAATTACATGTTGTAGTAATGTATAGTTGAGTATACTATATATAGAATGAATATTGATAATAATTGAATTGTATTTACAGTAGACTTGTAGTATTATTGTGGGGCAGTGTTGTACACGTCCGGTTAGACGTGTAACCCCCTTGGAGTTGTTGGCTTGGTAGCGGGCCTTGATAGAGGAGAGATTTATGTGGTTACGGGGAGGAGGTGCTGCGAATTTTCCGTAGAATAATGACCTTGTGCTTTGAATTGTTCTACGAAGAGATCTAGAGGTTGATAGACGTTTTGTGGCCTATATAGGTTGAAGTACTACGAGTAGCGTATTCTACTTGAAGGGTGGAAAAGGCTAGCAGGGTTATAGTACTTTGGAGCATTTTGCTAATTATCGATAATCGTCGCGAGGTATGTGAACCTCTTCCTATCTTTTCTAGCATGATTGTTGTGAACTATGTAGTACGGTAGACGTACGTGTGCTAAACGAATTTGGTTGGTTTAAAACATAAAGTGTTATAACGGCTTTATGGGAAGTTTGTTATAACAACTTTATGTAGGTAAAGAAATGGTATGTGGTTTTTAAAAGATAAGAGACTTGACTTATAAATGACTTGATGTGAAATATTAAGGACTTGGTTTGTGTTAAAAAGTTGTGAAACCGCATTTATGAGAAATAGGTAATTGGGTTTTAAAAAGGAATAAGTTATATTGATTTCGGAAATGAGAATAAGTATCGAACAAACCACTGCAGCGTTAATAAAGGAAAATGTATTGACAAATAATTAATTATATTAAAACCAGTAGAAACCTCCATCTGCATAGAAGCTAAGATAAGACAAAATTGTATTACATTTCCTAGATCATGGTTGCTTTAATAAGATCATTAATAACAAGTATTGATTTTTCTTAAATTCCAAAGTAAGGAACTTGTTTTCTAAAAGAAAAGAGACTTGAGGAAATTAAAGTGTTTTGGTTTTAAAGAAAGACATGGTTTTGTCTTAAGTTGGTTTATTCGAAAAGAAGATATGGAAATTGTTTTGGTTTACTTAAAAAGATAGTTACTCTATTTTGATACTACGGGTATCGTGTGACTTTTTGTGAAAGAAATGGATCTTTTAAAGAGTTAAAATACGTAGTACATTGGGGTTAAAATCCGGATTTGTTGTAATAAAATGAAAGTCTATGAGTATGTTGAACTTGCCTATGCTTGTGGTGATAGCCTTTGTTGTGCAAGTGTTGTATTTACGTGCTCTGGCGTCTCGTTGGAGGCGGCTATCTGGTTGATTGATGGACATCGCGACACGATGGGTGGTTGTCACGACCCGTTCGGGGCGTGGTAGTGCCTTACCCGCACCCGATGGTCATACATCAGAGTAATCAGCGGAATATAAAATAACCAAGATATGAATCAGTATAAATTGAGACACAGATATCTGAAGAAAGTTGCCTTTCGGCATAAATAATAATAACAACTCTTTCAAAATGAACAGTTTAATCCTTTCTTTACAACCCTGCCCACAACAGTACTACAGACCTCTACGAATGATATGACAACAACGACGGGCGGGGCCGTCATACCACGAATGTAGCACCTACAACAACAGGACTATACCAAGATAAGCCTCGGAGGAACGGAGCTTCAAACGCTGAACTGTGACCCTAAGAGCGAGGATCAACGACTGGTGTACCTTTACCTGCGGCATGAGCAGCCCCGAAGTCGATCTGCAGTGCAGAGTATGTGGCGAAAATACGTAAATGAAATCATAGTAGTCTATATAAAGCGGGAGACATGTATGATAACCAAACTACGATTCCTGATAAATAGCGATCATATCAAGTCGGGGACTCGCGCCTCAAAGTCATCACTCAAATATAAACATGGGTCTCGCCCACAACATCAATCATGCGCGGAATACCTTCCTCACCGCCGGCGATCGATGATAGAAAAGCACCAAGGAATACACATGAACAGCGGGTCCACTGTGTCCAAATAAAGCGATGCGAGGGTAAATGCGAAGGCATAGCCGACTACTAACACCCACGGTACTAACAAGGTCATAAAGCGTATCATGATATCTGTCTAGGCCGTCACATGATCAAAGGCGGTCGCTCGCGCAATATCAAATGTGCGCGTCTAGCCACTGGAACTCCCGCGACTCGCATAGGCCAATCTCATAGCCCGCGTGAGGTATAACCCGCATCGAGGTAGCTACTCCGGCGTCGTCACGGACTCGCGATCCGCATGGCCACGCATCGCGTGACCATAAAGGCGCACACTAACACGGAACTCTCGTAGCTCGCATAGGCCGGGACCGCGCGAGGTATTCTCGAATCATGGTCCCGCATCACTGAAGTCTACCGCGTCGGAGGGCGACTTAACCCGGAAACCACGGTGGTGGTATAATACCAACATAACAGTTTATCGTTTAACCAACATAAGCACAATCAAGGGAAAAACCCTTTTACACAAACATCACAGAATACTAACACACGTAGCATCCTAATATGATTACTTATCCAATTAACACGAAGGTATTACAAGGCTATCACAAACCAACACAATCAAGTTATACACACAAGGTACTTCCTACTATAAGTCAACATGTTCGGGTTGCTATCCCCAAAGTACTCCATACATTAACTTTTTAAAAGATACGTTACTTTCACAAAAGTCACACAATACATGATATATGAAAGAGAGTGATTATCTTTTGAAGTAAATCAAAACACTTATCTTTGTACAATCAAGTAACAACATTATTATCCAAACGTCCAAGTTTGCCTAATTTCAAATGTTCACGTTTCTTATTTTAGAAAGGTTTCGTAGTTCATAGTCTTACCCATTTAAGAATATAATTCTCTTTTAAACCATCTGAGAAACATAAGCCTTATATGTGAGTAGGATATTCTTGTTTATAACAATCTTATTACAATGACCATGATCTAGGAAATATCATTTTGTCTCATCTTAGCTTCATGCGGATGGAAGTTTCTCTTGATTTTAATAATACTAAATCTGTCAAAACATTTCCTTTTATTAACGCTGCAGTGGTTTGTCGATACACATTCTGATTTCCGAAATCAGTAAAACATTCTTAAGTCGTTATACCTAACTTTCCATAAAGCTACTATAACTCTTAAGTTTTCAAAAAACCAAGTATTACTCCTTCTTTCAAAATGATTCAAAAATCTTTTGAAATACTTCAAGTTCTTTATTAACACATAACAAGCCAGTTATAGTTCAAATCAGTTACCTTTTAAAAACCACAAGTATTTCTTACCAACATAAAGCTGTTATAACCAACTTCCCATAAAGCCGTTATAACACTTTATGTTTTAAACCAATCAAATACATTTAGCACGTATCGTCTACCGTACTACATAGTTCACACATATCATGCTAGAAGAGATAGGAAGAGGTTCACATACCTCGCGGCAGTATCGACTAATAACAAAAGCGCTCCAAGTACTTCCAACCGTGGCTACTCCTTAAGCCAGTAGATCGCGCCATACGTAGTACTTGACCTATAAGGCCACAAGGCGCTTATTAACATTTAGATCCGCCGTAGAACATTCTACTGAAAATTCGGCGACCTCCCACAACAGCGTAAATCTCCTCTCTACGGGGCGGCTACCAAGCCAACGGGGTTATACGTTTAATCGGACGTGCACAATTCTACCTCACGTAAAAGCTACACAAGTCTCATGTCTGATCTATGTAAATCTGATTCGATTACTCTTCTTTCGAAAAGGTTTCTTATTATTGGGCTTAAGTCAAAAGACATTGCCGACAACAACGTTCATTCTATATATAGTATACTTCAACTATATAGTCTAACAATCATGTAATCTCCAATTACAATAGAGGACAAGATATTTACCTCGATAAGCCCATAATTATCCGAGTTTAAATGTCGATCTGAGCAAGGTTTAGCTCCTACTCCGTGCGCTCAGGCCGCTCCAAACAACCCTTAGAAGTTCTAACCAACTTACTTATAACTTCAACTACGGGTGAAGATTTACTTAGGGTTGGTTTTGTGGTGACGGGAAGTATAATAGTATAAGCGGGCTTTTGTAAAGGTATAACCTTAGAATACTACAAGGTATATGGCTAAGGTAATTTGGGCATTATAACAATACTTTTGAGAGTATTTCTACCAAGAGGGGGTGTTTTATACGAGACAACTAGGCTGAGGGAGAGTACCCATGCCACACTACTAGGAGGAGGGCTCTCGGCAAAGGGGAGGGGATGGTGTTGGGCGAGAACACTACAAAGAGAGGGGAGGATTTTTAACACTTAGAAATGATTTTGGATGAAGAATTTCATCAACAAATGGGGTATTTATAGGTCAAGAAATGGCCAACCAATGGCCAAGATTCTTCCAAGTGTTAGGCAAGTGTAAGGTGTAGATTAAGCCATGTGTTGTGTGGGTCCCACTTGGTCATCAACCACACAAATATCCTACCAAACATTGACCAAATGTTTTAGGCAACAAAAATGCCAAAAGCGTGCCCAATTCCCTTTGGTGCCGTCCACTTGCTTCCGATGTGAGGTGACACATGTCACCTCGTTGGTCCAAAATGTTTAAATCTCTCGGAAAAATCCATAAAAATTAGAAATGACATAGCGGAATTTTCCTACGAAAGTCGTGAAAGCGTTTAGTCGAAAACGACTCTAGCAAGTGTTGTGAACAAAGTTAAATCGAAGCCTAATTAAAAGTTTCAAATTTTCTCGTGCGTCCTTGCGTGCATACTGCGGAAATACGGTATAACATTCTCCTCGCCAGAAACATTCGTCGAATGTTCCTTCTAAGTCTCAAAACAAGCGTGCGCCCGATAGTCTTCACTACTATACTTACGAAACAATCTGCCACAATGGCCACGAAACAACTTGCGCAAATACTTCCATCCAAGTCGAGGAAACACCTCGATATCACCACAAAAACCTCCTCGGCTAAAATATACTTCGCCGCGCCTTTTTTACCAAAGAAATGATCACCTCTATGCTCGCCATACATGCTCGCTTCTCCCTTTACTCGTCGTGATACCACTTGTGTCACTTTGCGCGAGGTTCTAGTGTCACTCGCGACCCAACAAATGGTGCGGGCGCGTCGATCCACGAGGCATCGTACCCTCGAACTCTTACCACGTTCGAATCGCTTGGTTCCAAAACTCGGGGTTACTATCTCTAACGTGGTCATTATTAGCGGGAACACTGGATGGGTCTACGATACTTTCCTGAACATATCAATACGAAAGACCGGACGTACTGCCTCCTAAGTCGGACGGCAAAAGCTAACCTATAGGCAACCTGGCCTATCTCCTTCACATGAACTCAAAAAGGCCCAAAGTAACTCGGGCTAAGTTCCCTCTGTTCCAAAACCCGCCACACCCTAACCGGGGTGGTACTTTCAAGAAGACCGACCGTCAACCTGAACTCTGAGCGTCGTCGCCGATTATCGCACGATTTCTACGAGTGCCAAAACCTCTCTGAAGCGACTTCACATCCACGGTCTGTGGAACAAGCTGAACCAACTATCTGCACGCGCCAACATCAGAACCAATCGCAGGCAACTTACACTTCCGCCCTGAGGCTTCAAAAGGCGACATCCGAACATTGAAATGGTAGCTTAAACACTACCTCGCGAGAGACAACAATCCCCACAACTATCACGAAATCCACACGCGGCGAGGCGGATGCGGTCTGAGACTCGCGAGTTCTAACCTGCTGGTAAAACTTTTAGAAAGCGAAAATAGCCACCACACAGGCTTCACATGCGCCATAAGGTGAAGGTAGGCACCGTGCGACCTTACAACCTTTACGATATAAACAACAACTGCCGAGCACTCGGTCTTTGCTAGAAGACAAGGCGGTGACCTCGCCGGCGACTCGGTCGAAAGCATCCACGAGTTCGTCTGTTGGTTAACTAAACTTGGGCTAACACCTCGTGACCCTATCACTGGCGGGACCACCACAAACTGACCCCACCACCACATGCCGCGGGTTGACCGCAACGTGGCCTCAACCCGGCAGACAGCGTAACGCTAGCTCCCGAAGGAAAACTCTCACTAACCACGTTACGAAAACCTAGCGGCGCCTTAGCTCAACTACCTCTTTCATACCACTACTCGGGGACTTATCCCATAAACATAGTTCACGTGCACTCTGCACTTCTATAAGGGTCAAACATAACACTACACCTTCGCTCCAGATGGCCTTACCTCTAAGGTCTCTACGTATAACACTCTAAGGCTCACACCTTCTCTATCCCCCAAATCCTACTTGGTTAACTAACCAAGATTTCTAATCACAATAAACACTCATGTTATCTGAACATAACACTTAAGGTATACTCACCTTATCATACATGCTGATCTCTAGAGGAGATATCTCTATCTCTTTGTTTCACTCCCTTAGTCGTTCTAATCAAATGCGCCCGTAGTGCGGCTAGGAAGATGACGAACTACCCACGATCACGGAGGCTAAGTCCTCCTACTAGGACACTCTCTCGACATCAGACCCTGACGGTCGTAGGTACAACAAGTACCAAAAAGACGACATTCCCCGGGATGACGTCTGTCACACTGTGAACCGGAAGATCTGGAGCTCTGACCAACTCCTGCATACCCCGAACGTCCTGAAATTCGTGGAGGACCTCTCTGCACTGGTGGATGTGCAAATCTAATCCGCTGGTGAGGTGACTCGCCTCGAAAGTTACCAAAGGACCTTGCTACTCTGGCCCTCTTCTGCTGTCCTTCGTTAACCCGTCGATCTCTACGTTTCTCGGCCTGCTGCGCATAAGCCCGTACACAGGCCATGCTCAAGCCTAACTGAAGAACTTACTCTTGCACAACCTTCTCGTTGATATTCATCAAGACTCGCGGTACATCGGTATACTCTCTGGTAGTTAAATCCATAGTTAGTAACAGGGTCGTCTCCTTGAAATTTATATTCTCTGTTCCCGGTCGTGGAACTGAAGGTTCAAATATCATGGCCGCAGTAGGAACTGCTGCCGCCGTGCTAAACTCTGCTGGGGCTAGTGACGTCGCAGAACTCCCCGAATGAAGCACCACCCAAGGTGATAATTGGGCATGTGCCCACGTAACCCTCTGTACTCTGCTCGCGGCTCCTCAGCCTTGCGCCTCTGGGCGGGTTGCCTGCGCGGAGGCATAGCGGTAAGGAAAGAAATCGTTAGAGGTCCAACTTACAACGCAGCTCTAAGGCACGATCTCAGTGAGAAGAAATAGAAACCAATCCTAAATATCCTACGACCTCACGATTATTGATGTGGTGCACAACACCGATAATCAAGACTCTCTTGAATCTGATGCGTAGACACTTTCCGAGGAGTAACTGCTCTGAGACCACTTTTGTCACGACCGTTCGGGGCGTGGTCGTGCCTTACAGGCACCCGGTGATCATACATCCAGTAATCGGCGGAATATAAAATAACCAAGATATGAATCGGTATAAATTGAGACACGGATATACGAAGAAAGTTGCCTTTCGGCATAAATAATAATAACAACTCTTTCAAAATGAGCAGTTTAATCCTTTCTTTACAACGCCCGCGGTACTACTGGACCTCTACGAATGATATGACAACAACGACGGGGCGGGGCCGTCATACCACAGATATAGCACCTACAACAAGGGGACTATACGAATAAGCCTCGGAGGAACGGAGCTTCCCAATGGCTGTGACCCTAGGCGAGGATCAACGGCGGTGTACCTTTACTGCGGCATGAGCGGCCACCCCGAAGGAGGTCGATCTGACAGTGCAGGTATGTGGCCTGAAAATCGTAAATGAAATCATAGTAGTCTATATAAAGCGGGAGACATGTATGATAACCAAACTACGATTCCTGATAAATAAGCGATCATATCAAGTCGGGGACTCGCGCCTCAAAGTCATCACTCAAATATAAACATGGGTCTCACGCCCACAACATCAATCATGCGCGGAATACCTTCCCGCCATTGCCGCGATCAATGATAGAAAAGCACCAAGGAATACACATGAACAGCGGGTCCACGTGTCCAAATAAAGCGATGCGGGGTGAAATGCGAAGGCATGGCGACTACTAACACCAGCGGTACTAACAAGGTCATAAAGCGTATCATGATATCTGTCTGAGGCCGTCACATGATCAAAGCCGGTCGCTCGCGCAATATCAAATGTCGCGTCTAGCCACAGAACTCCCCGACTCGCATAGGCCAATCTCATAGGCCGCATGAGGTATAACCCGCATCGGTAGCTACTCCCGTCGTCGTCTGGACTCGCGATCCGCGTAGCCCACATAGACGCGTGACCATAAAGGCCGCACTAACACGGAACTCTCGTAGCTCGCGCATAGGCCCGGGACCGCGTGAGGTATTCTCGAATCATGGTCCCGCATCGCTGAGTCTACCCGCGTCGGAGGCGACTTAACCGGAAACCACGGTGAGTGGTATAATACCAACATAACGGTTTATCGTTTAACCAACATAAGCACAATCGAGGAAAAAACCCTTTTACACAAACATCACGAATACTAACACACGTAGCATCCTAATATGATTACTTATCCAATTAACACGAAGGTATTACAAGGCTATCACAAACCAACACAATCAAGTTATACACAAGGTACTTCCTACTATAAGTCAACATGTTGGGTTGCTATCCCCAAAGTACTCCATACATTAACTTTTTAAAAGATCGTTACTTTCACAAAAGTCACACAATACGCATGATATATGAAAGAGAGTGATTATCTTTTGAAGTAAATCAAAACACTTATCTTTGTACAATCAAGTAACAACATTATTATCCAAACGTCCAAGTTTGCCTAATTTCAAATGTTCACGTTTCTTATTTTAGAAAGGTTTTGTAGTTCATAGTCTTACCCATTTAAGAATATAATTCTCTTTTAAACCATCTGAGAAACATAAGCCTTATATGTGAGTAGGATATTCTTGTTTATAACAATCTTATTACAGCAGCCATGATCTAGGAAATATCATTTTGTCTCATCTTAGCTTATGCGGATGGAAGTTTCTCACGATTTTAATAATACTAAATCTGTCAAAACATTTCCTTTTATTAACGCGATGGTTTGTCGATACATTCGATTTCAAATCGATAAAACATTCTTAAGCCGTTATACCTAACTTTTCATAAAGCTACTATAACTCTTAAGTTTTCAAAAAACCAAGTATTACTCCTTCTTTCAAAATGATTCAAAAATCTTTTGAAATACTTCAAGTTCTTTATTAACACATAACAAGCCAGTTATAGTTCAAATCAGTTACCTTTTAAAAACCACAAGTATTTCTTACCAACATAAAGCTGTTATAACCAACTTCTCATAAAGCCGTTATAACACTTTATGTTTTAAACCAATCAAATACATTTAGCACATGTACGTCTACCGTACTACATAGTTCACACATATCATGCTAGAAGAGATAGGAAGAGGTTCACATACCTCGCGACGAGTATCGACTAATAACAAAACGCTCCAAGTACTTCCAACTGTCGGCTACTCCTTAAGCCAAGTAGATCGCGCCATACGTAGTACTTCAACCTATAAGGCCACAAGGCGCTTATTAACATTTAGATCCGCCGTAGAACATTCTACGGAAAATTCGGCAGACTCCCCACATGCAGCGTAAATCTCCTCTCTAACGGGGCGGCTACCAAGCCAACCGGGGTTATACGTTAATCCGGACGTTCACAATTCTACCTCACGTAAAAGCTACACAAGTCTCATGTCTGATCCTATGTAAATACTGATTCGGTACTCTTCTTTCGAAAAGGTTTCTTATTATTGGGCTTAAGTCAAAAGACATTGCCGACAACAACGTTCGATTCTATATATAGTATACTTCAACTATATAGTCTAACAATCATGTAATCTCGATTACAATAGAGGACAAGATATTTACCTCGATAAGCCCATAATTATCCGAGTTTAAATGTCGATCTGAGCAAGGTTTAGCTCCTACTCAGTGCGCTCGACCGCTCCAAACAACCCTTAGAAGTTCTAAGCAACTTCTACTTATAAATTCAACTACGGGTGAAGTTGTACTTAGTGTTCGTTTTTGTGAGTGTCTGGAAGTATTATTTTATAACTGGGCTTTTTTTTAAAGGTATAACCTTATAATACTACAATGTATATGGCTAAGGTAATTTGGGCATTATAACAATACTTTTGAGTATTTCTACCAAGAGGGGGTGTTTTATACGAGACAACTAGGCTAGGGGAGAGTACCCACGGCCACACTACTAGGAGGGGGGGAGGGCTCTCGGCCAAGGGGGAGGGGGATGGTGTTGGACGAGAACACTACAAAGAGAGGGGGAGGATTTTTAACACTTAGAAATGATTTTTGGATGAAGAATTTCATCAACAAAGGGGGGTATTTATAGGTCAAGAAATGGCCAACCAATGGCCAAGATTCTTCCAAGTGTTAGGCAAGTGTAAGGTGTAGATTAAGCCATGTGTTGTGTGGGTCCCACTTGGTCATCAACCACACAAATATCCTACCAAACATTGACCAAATGTTTTAGGCAACAAAAATGCCAAAAACGTGCCCAACAATTCCCTTTGGTGCCGTCCACTTGCTTCGATGTGAGGTGACACATGTCACCCTCCCGTTGGTCCAAAATGTTTCGTCTCTCGGAAAAATCCGAAAAAATTAGAAATGACATAGCCGGAATTTTCCCTACGAAAGCTGTGAAAACGTTTCGTCGAAAAACGACTCTAACCGGGTGTTGTGAACAAAGTTAAATCGGCCAAGCCTAATTAAAAGTTTCAAATTTTCTACGTACGTCCTTACGTACATACTCTGGAAATAAGGGGTATAACAGTGGCCCACGGGTATGCTTCCACTATATCGATCCTTTTGGACATACTGACACGATGGGTGGCCCACGAGTATGCTTCAATTATGATTGTTATCTTGTTATTTCCTTTTGGACATACTGACACGATGGGTGGCCCACAGGTATGCTTCCATTAGGAGTGTTATCTTGTTATTTGCTTTGGACATACTGACACGATGGGTGGCCCACGAGTATGCTTCAATTATGATTGTTATCTTGTTATTTCCTTTTGGACATACTGACACGATGGGTGGCCCACGGGTATGCTTCTATTAGGAGTGTTATCTTGTTATTTGCTTTGGACATACTGACACGATGGGTGGCCCACGAGTATGCTTCCATTATGATTGTTATCTTGTTATTTCCTTTGGACATACTGACACGATGGGTGGCCCAAGAGTATGCTTCCATTAGGATGGTTCCATGGCCATGCTTATACCGGAGTAAGATCGGGCATGCGGCCGTTGTCGGGTTAAATTCGGGTTATATTTGAGTGATGACTTTCTGAGCGTGAGTCCACGACTTGACATATTTAACTACATATGTGTATCGTAGTTTGGTTATCATAAATGTCTCCTTTTTTATATATACTACTATCATTTCATTTACAGTATTTTCAGTTTCACATACTTGGTACTGTTGTTGACCTCCTTGAGGCTGCGTTCATACGCGGTAGAGGTACACCAGTTGTTGATCCTCGCTCATAGGATCACAGTTCAGCGTTTTGGGAAGCTCCGTTTCTCCGGAGGCTTATCTTTTGGCATGATTCCCTGAGATTATAGGTACTTGTACATTCAGGGGTATGGCGGGGCCCTGTCCCATCATAGTTGTTATAAAAATTCTTAGAGTGCAGTAATCTTGTTGTGGCGGGGTTTGTAAAGGATGTAGCTCAAGTTTTTATTTATATATCTGAGAAGGTAACCGCTTTGGTTAGCTTTGTTTTCTTATTTCCTTTGTTTATCTTTTATGAGTTTTTATTTTACGATTTTCTCGATGTTGTATCACTAGGGTGCGGGGTAAGGCACGATCGCGGGCAGTCGGGTTGTGACAAAAGTGGTATCAGAGAAGTTAATCCTCGGAAAGTGTCTACAGACCGTATCTAGTAGAGTCTTGATTATCGGCGTGTTGTGCACCACACCTATAATCAGGAGGCTGCAGGATATTTAGGATTGGTTTCCATTCTTCTCACTCTGATATCGTGCCTTAGAGCTGTGTTATAAGTTGGACTCCCTCTGGCGTATTCATTTGTGCTAGTTATGTCTCTGCGCAAGGCAACCAGGGCCCAGAGGGGCAGGGCAGCAGAGGGAGCTGCTAGTGGAACACAGAGGAGTGTGAGGGCACAGGCCCAGTCATCACCTGAGGTGATGCTTCATTCTGGGAGTTCTGCGACGCCGCTAGCCCCAGAAGAGTTTAGAGCAACAGCAGTAGATACAAAGACCACGATACCTGAGCCTCTAGTCCCACGGCCAGGAACAGAGGATATGGTTAAGAGGAGATGGCCCAGTTACTAGTTCGGCTTGTAGCGAGGCATGAGGATGAGCGAAGTCGGTGGTGCCGTAATACACCCTGCAGCCGACGTTTGAAACCGGGACTTTTTGGAGTTGCATTCCACGAGTTCTATGGGTCGGGGCGAGGATGATCCTCGGGAGTTTATACGACGATTGTAGCGGATCATGAGTGATCGAGGCCTCGAGAGCAGTCGGTGGTATTAGGTTCACATCGGCTGCGTGATACTGCAGTCGACTGGTTTGATTCATGGGAACTGTCCCAGGGAAGCATGCGCCTCCAGCTGGTTGGGACGAGTTCTCATAGGCATTTCTTACACACTTCTTGCCCTCGCAGATGAGGAGAGCTCGGGAAGATAGATTTATGATGTTGAGGCGAGCAGGCGGGCGGTTGGAAATCTGATGTCGAGTTTGACTCATTGGCTCGTTATGTCCCGCTTTAGTGGCGGACATGGAGGATAGAGTGCACCGATATGTCACGAGACTTGACGATTATCTAGTAAAGGTTGTACAAGTAGCTCTTCATCGAGCATGGACATTGCCGCGTCTGAGCTTATGCGCGTGGCGAGAACGTAGAGATCGACGGATTAACGAAGATCGGCGAGAAGGGCGAGCAGCCAGGTCCTTTGGTAACTTTCGGCGGACCTTCGGCAGATGGTTATGCGCCTCGCCCGATCTGAATGGTCCTCCACGCACTTACGGGCGTTCGGGGTATTTAGGAGTTGGTCGAACTCCGTGGTTTAGTTCCGATTTACATAGGTTCTAGCCCCGGTTAGTTTCCCTCGATGTTCACTATGTGGTAGACGTCATCGGAAATGTCGTCTTTTACTAATGCTTGTTTTACCAACGGCCGTCGTAGCCGTGTGAGAGAATGTCCTAATAGGAGGGATACGGTGGGATGACTTAGCCTACCGTGTCGATTCTTGATTGATGGTTCGGAGAGGAAGGGGTGTTAGCCAGAGGAGGTCGCCCCCACCTCGGTATGGCCGTTGTGGTAGGTGTTCTTATTGTCACGACCCGAACCCGGGCCCGTGACTGGTGCCTTACCCCGGGCACCCTAGTGATACAACATCAGAGTAATCAGCGGAACATAAAACAATAACATGAAACCAATGCAATAAGACAGTGAAATAAGAAGACAGGCTAACCCAGCGGTTACCTTCATAATATATAACAATTTGAGCGATTCATCCCTTTCTACAACTTTGCCACAAGCGATTACTACGGACCTCTAAGAATGATACGACAATAATGGCGGGGACGGGGCCCAAAACCCACGAATGTAAACACCTACTACGACGGGGACTATACCACTGATAAGCCTCGAGAAGCGGAGCTTCCCAAGCTGACTGTGACCACGAGCTAGGATCAACGACTGGTGTACCTCAACCTGCGGCATGAACGCAGCCCCCCGAAGGAGGTCAGTACAACAGGTACCAAGTATGTGAAACTGAAAATACTGTAAATGAAATCATAATAGTCTATAAAGCAGGAGACATGTATGATAACCAAACTACAGTTTACAATTAAATAAGCAGTCATGTCAAGTCAGGGACTCACGCCCTCAAAGTCATCACTCAAATATAACTATGGGTCTCAAGCCCATAACATCAATCATGCCCGTGGAATACCTTCCTCACTGCCGGCAGTTTATGATATAAAAGCACCAAGAACTACACATGAACACCAGGTCCCACCTGTGTCCTAATAAAACGATGACAGGTAAGTGCGAAGGCATAACCGACTACTAACACCTACATTACTAACGGTCATAAATCGTATCATGATATCTGTCTGCATCGCCATATGATCAAAGTGGTCACTCGCCGCAATATCGGATGTGCGCGTCTAGCCCAGAACTCTCCGCGACTCGCGTAGGCCAACCTCATAGGCGCGTGAGGTATTCCTCGTCGAGGGTAGCTACTCCGGCGTCGCCCCGACTCGCGATCCGCATAGCCACGCGACCGCGTGACCACGAGGCGCAAACTAACCCGAACTCCGTAGTTCGCATGGATCCCCGGACCGTATGAGGTATTCTCGAATCATGGTCCCGCATCGCTGAGTCTACCCGCGTCGGAGGCGACAACCTCGGAAACAAGTCAAGGTGAGTGGTACAATACCAACATAACTTGGTGAGAGTCAAACAACTTTAAGCGCGATCGGAAACCCCTTTACACTAACATCACAAGATACTATCACACGTAGCATCCTAGCATGTTTACTTAACAAATCAACAAGAAAGTATTACAAGGCAATCACAAACCAACATAATCAAGTTATATACACAAGGTACTTTCTACTATATGATTAACAAGATCGGGTTTTATCCCCAAAGTACTTCATACATTAACTCTTTAAAAGATACGTTACTTTCACAAAAACCACACAATACGTAGTATATGAAAATAGAGTGATTATCTTTTGAAGTAAATCAAAACACTTACCCTTGTAAAATCAAGTAACAACATTATTTTCCAAGCGTCAAGTTTGCCTAATTTCAAATGTTCACGTTTCTTATTTTAGAAAGGTTTCGTAGTTCATAGTCTTATTCATTTAAGAATATAATTCTCTTTTAAACCATCGAGAAACATAAGCCTTATATGTGAGTAGGATATTCTTGTTTATAACAATCTTATTACAATGACCATGATCTAGGAAATATCATTTTGTCTCATCTTAGCTTATGCGGATGGAAGTTTCTCTGGTTTTAATAATACTTAATCTGTCAAAACATTTCCTTTTATTAACGCTGCGTTGGTTTGTCGATACATTCGATTTCCGAACTCAGTAAAACATTCTTAAGCCGTTATACCTAACTTCCCATAAAGCTAGTATAACTCTTAAGTTTTCAAAAACTAAGTATTACTCTTCTTTCAAAATGATTCAAAAATCTTTTGAAACATTTCAAGTTCTTTATTATCACATAACCAGCCAGTTATAGTTCAAATCAGTTACCTTTTAAAAACCATAAGTATTTTCTTACATACATAAAGTTGTTATAACCAACTTCCCATAAAGCCGTTATAACACTTTATGTTTTAGACCAATCAAATACATTTAACACGTATGCGTCTCTGGTACTACATAGTTACACACATATCATGCTAGAAGAGATAGGAAGAGGTTCACATACCTCGCGACGATTATCGACTAATAGCAAAAGCGCTCAAGTACCTCAAACCGCTACTCCTCCTTAGGCCAAGTAGATCGCGCCACGCATAGTACTTCCACCTATAAGGCCACAAGGCACTTATTAACATTTAGGTCTCTTCGTAGAACATTCTCTGAAAAATTCGGCACCTCCCCTCCCCGCATGGCAGCGTAAATCTCTCTCTATCGGTCCGCTACCAAGCCAACCAAGGGGGTTATACGTCTAATCGGGCGTGCACAATTCTACCTCACGTAAAAGCTACACAAGTCTCATGTCTGATCTATGTAATTCTGATTCGGTACTCTTCTTTCGAAAAGGTTTCTTATTATTGGGCTTAAGTCAAAAGACATTGCGATAACTACGTTCGATTCTATATATAGTATACTTCAACTATATATTCTAACAACATGTAATTTCCAATTACAATAGGGGACAAGATAATTACCTCGATAAGCCCATAATTATCCAAGTATAAAGTCGATCTGAGCAACGTTTAGCTCGACCGCTCCAAACCACCCTTAGAAGTTCTAACCAACTTCTACTTAATACTCCAACTAACTATGAAGATTTTCCTTAGGGTTTCGGTTTTGTGACTGAAGGGAAGTATAATAGTATTTCTGGGCTTTCGTATAAGTATAACCTTGGAATACTACAAGGTATAAGGGCCAAGGTATTTTGGGTATAGTAACAATACTTTTGAGAGTATTTCTACCAAGGTGGGGGTGTATTTATACGAGACAACACCACAAGGGGGTGTATACCCTCACCAACCCAGCTAGGAGGGTACTCTCGGCGAGGGGAGGGCTCTTGGCGAGGTCTCACCAGGGGAGGGTGTTGGGCGAACACCACAAGAGAGGGGAAGGATTTTAGACTTAGCACATTTTTGGATGAAGAAGTTCATCAAAGGGTATTTATAGGTCAAGCCATGGCTAACCAATGGCCAAGATCAAGCCAAGTGTGGTGCAAGTGTAGGGCCAAGATCATGCCAAGTGCACCTTATCCATCTACCACAAAATATCCTACCTACTACTTGACAAAAATGTCAAGGAATTCGTCCCCCCTTTACCGCCCCACACTCCACCAATGAGAGGGTGCCAAGTGGCTCCTCTTGTTGGTCCAACACGTTCGCCTCTCGGAAAAATCCATAAAAATTAAAAATGACATAGCCGGATTTTACCATACGCGAGTTGTGTAAAACGTTTCGTCGAAAAACGACTCTAACCGGGTGTTGTGCACAAAAATAATTTCGGCCAAGCACTTTAAGGCACAAACTTTTCTACGTACGTCCTTACGTACATACTCTGGAAATACGGGGTATAACATTCTCCCCTCCTTAGAAACATTCGTCCCGAATGTTCCTTCTAAGTCTCAAACCAAACGTGCGCCAGTATAGTCTTCACTACTATACTTACCTGAACAATCCTGCCACAACTGGCCACAACAACACCTGCGCAAAATACTTACATCCAAGTCCACGAGGAAACACCTCTAACATCACAAACGCTCCCATCCAAGGGTCTAAAATATAATTCCTTCGCACTTAGTCCATACAAAAGAAATGGTCACATCTCTGCTCACAATACATGCTTGCTTCTCCCTTTACTCGTCGTGATACCACTTTTGTCACTTTGCCGCGAGGTTCTAGTGTCACTCCGGCGACCTAACAAATGGTACCGGGCTACATGCGATCCCTGAGGTTGTCGTACACTCGAACTCTTACCACATTTACGATCGCCCAGTTTCCAAAACTGGTTACTATCTCTAACGTGGTCATCATTAGCGGGAACACTCTGGATGGATCTCGATACTTTCCGATCATAACAATACGAAAAGGCCGGACATCGCCTCCTAAGTCGGACGGCAAATGCTAACATATAGGCAACCTGGCCTATTCTTCACATGAACTCAAAAGGGCCCAAAGTAACTCGGGCTAAGTTCCCTCTATTTTCCAAAACTCGTCACACCCAACCCGGGGTGGTACTTTCAAGAAGACCGACCGTCAACCTGAACTCTAAGCGTCGTCGCCGATTATCCGCACGATTTCTCGAGTGCGAACCTCATTCTAGACAAGCTTTACCTATCCACGATCTGCTGGAACAAGCTGAACCAACTATCTGAATCTTGCCAACATCGAACCAATCGGCCGCGACTTACACATCCGCCCCACAAGGCTTCATAAGGCGACATCCGAACACCGAAATGGTAGCTTAAACACTCCTTCCACGAGAGACAACAATCCTCACAACTACCACGAAATCCACGCGGCGAGGCGAATGCGGTCGAGGCTCACTGAGTTCTTAACCACCTTGGTAAAACTTCCGAGAAACAAAAATAGCGTACCACTGGCTCCACTGCATCATAAGGTGAAGGTAGGCACCCGTGCAGCCTTACAACCTTTACGATAAATCAACAACTGCGAGTAAGCGGTCTTTGCTAGAAGACAAGGCGGTGACCTCCTCGGCGACTCTTGGTCGAATCGTCCACGAACTCGTCTGTTGGTTAACTAAACTTGGGCCTAACACCCTCATAACCCTAACCCAAAGCGGGACCACCACAAACCGACCCCACCACCATACAGGCGCGGGTTGACATGGCAACGTGGCCTCAACCCGACCGGCAACGCCAAGACATTAACTCCGACGGAAAACTCTCACTAATCACGTTACGAAAACCTAGCGGTCTTCTTAGCTCAACTACCCTCTTTCATTCCACACTACTCGGGGACTTATCCCACAAACATAGCTCACGTGCACTATGCACTCTATAAAGGTCAAACATAAACATCGTCTTTTATTCGAGATGGCCTTACCTCTAAGGTCTTCACGTATAATGCTCTAAGGCTTACGTTTTCTCTAGAGGGTTAAGGATATATCTATATCTCTTTGCTTCACTCCTTAGTCGTTCTAATCAAACACGCCGTAGGCGCATAACTAAGGAAGATGACGAACTACCCGCGATCACGAAGGCTAAGTCCTCTGAGGACACTCTTTCGACATCGGACCACGGCGGTCGTCGTGCAACAAGTACCAACTAAAAGACGACATTCCGGGATGGCGTCATCTGCTAATGAATCTGGGAACATCAATCCGGTGTTTGGAACTACGTGTAGCGTGAACCGAAGCTCTGGAGCTCTGACCAACTCCTGCATACCCCGAACGTCCTGAACCCCGTGGAGGACCTCTCTGCACTGGTGGATGTGCAAATCTAATCCGCTGGTGAGGTGACTCGCCTCGAAAGTTACCAAAGGACCTTGCTGCTCTGGCCCTCTTCTGCGTCGCCCGTTAACGTTGATCTACGTTTCTTGGCACATTGCGCATAAGCGCATACAGGCCATGCTCAAGCCTAACTGAAGAATTACTCTTGTACAACCCTCTCTTAGATAGTCATCAAGACTCGCGGTACATCGGTATACTCTCTGGTAGCCAAATCCATAGCTAGTAACAGGGTCGCCTTCTTGCAATCTAAATTCACTGTTCCCGGTCGTGGAACTGAAGGTTCAAATATCATGGCGCGGTAGGAACTGCTGCCGCCGTGCTAAACTCTGTTGGGGCTGGTGACGTAGCATAACTCCCCGAATGAAATACCACCCCAGGTGATGATTGGGCCTGTGCCCTCGTAACCCTCTGAACTCTACTCGCAGCTCCCTTGGCTGCCTTGCCCTCCTGGGCCCGGGTTTGCCCTACGCGGAGGCATAACGGTAAGGGAAAGAAATACGTGAGAGGGTCCAACTTACAACACAGCTCTAAGGCACGATCTCAGAGTGAGAAGAATAGAAACCAATCCTAAATATCCTATAGCCTCCTGATTATTGGTGTGGTGCACAACACACCGATAATCAAGACTGCGGATCGATGCGTAGACACTTTCCGAGGATTAACTGCTCTGATACCACTTTTGTCACGACCCGAACCCGGGCACCCTAGTGATACAACATCAGAGTAATCAGCGGAACATAAAACAATAACATGAAACCAATGCAATAAGACAGTGAAATAAGAAGACAGGCTAACCCAAAAACGGTTACCTTCATAATATATAACAATTTGAACAGTTACATCCCTTTCTACAACTCTGCCCACAACAGTACTACAGACCTCTAAGAATGATACGACAATAATGGCGGGACAGGGCCCCGCCAAACCCCTGAATGTAAACACCTACTACGACAGGGGACTATACCACTGATAAGCCTCCGGAGAAACGGAGCTTCCCAATGACTGTGACCACGAGAGCTAGGATCACGGCGGGTGTACCTCAACTGCGGCATGAACGCGGCCGAAGAGTCGATCAACAGTACCAAGTATGTGGCGAAAATCAGTAAATGAAATCATAATAGTCTATAAAGCGGGAGACATGTATGATAACCAAACTACGATTTACAATTAAATAAGCGATCGTGTCAAGTCGGGGACTCGCCCTCAAAGTCATCACTCAAATATAACTATGGGTCTCAAGCCCATAACATCAATCATGCGTGGAATACCTTCCTCACTGTGGCGATTTATGATATAAAAGCACCAAGAACTACATGAACACGTGTCCCACGTGTCCTAATAAAACGATGCGGGGTAATGCGAAGGCATAACCGACTACTAACACCCGCGGTACTAACGGTCATAAATCGTATCATGATATCTGTCTGGCCGTCACATGATCAAAGGCGGTCACTCGCCGCAATATCGGATGTGTCGTCTAGCCACTCGAACTCTCCGCACTCGCGTAGGCCAACCTCATAGGCCCGCGTGAGGTATTCCTCGCGTCGGTAGCTACTCCCGGCGATCGCCTGGACTCGCGATCCGCGTAGCCACGCGAACCGCATGACCACGGGCGCAAACTAACACGGAACTCCGTAGTTCGCATGGATCCCGGACCGCGTAGGTATTCTCGAATCATGGTCCCGGACACGCTGAGTCTACCCGCGTGGAGGCGACAACCTCGGAAACAAGTCAAGGTGAGTGGTACAATACCAACATAACGGTGAGAGTCAAACAACTTTAAAAGCGCGATCGAGAAACCCCTTTACACTAACATCACAAGATACTATCACACGTAGCATCCTAGCGTGTTTACTTAACAAATCAACAAGAAAGTATTACAAGGCAATCACAAACCAACATAATCAAGTTATATACACAAGGTACTTTCTACTATATGATTAACAAGATCGGGTTTTATCCCCAAAGTACTTCATACATTAACTCTTTAAAAGATCGTTACTTTCACAAAACCACACAATACGTAGTATATGAAAATAGAGTGATTATCTTTTGAGTAAATCAAAACACTTACCCTTGTAAAATCAAGTAACAACATTATTTTCCAAGCGTCCAAGTTTGCCTAATTTCAAATGTTCACGTTTCTTATTTTAGAAAGGTTTAGTAGTTCATAGTCTTATTCATTTAAGAATATAATTCTCTTTTAAACCATCTGAGAAACATAAGCCTTATATGTGAGTAGGATATTCTTGTTTTCAACAATATTATTACAGAATCCATTATATTTGAAATATCATTTTGTCTCATCTTAGCTTATATCCTGATTTAAGTTTCTAATGTTTTTAATAATACTTAATCTGTCAAAACATTTCCTTTTATTAACGCTGCGATGGTTTGTCGATACACATTACGATTTCGAACTCAGTAAAACATTCTTAAGCCGTTATACCTAACTTCCCATAAAGCTAGTATAACTCTTAAGTTTTCAAAAACTAAGTATTACTCTTCTTTCAAAATGATTCAAAAATCTTTTGAAACACTTCAAGTTCTTTATTATCACATAACTGACCAGTTATAGTTCAAATCGATTACCTTTTAAAAACCATAAGTATTTTCTTACATACATAAAGTCGTTATAACCAACTTCCCATAAAGCCGTTATAACACTTTATGTTTTAGACCAATCAAATACATTTAACACGTATGTCTCACATACTACATAGTTCTGAGACATATCATGCTAGAAGAGTGTCACGACCCGTTAGGGGCCGTGGTCGTGCCTCAAGGGCACCCAGTAGTCATACATCGAGTAATCATCGGAAATATAAAGCAAGACATGAAACGATTTATAAAATAAGACCACGATTTATGTGAGAAAACATCGCCTTCGGCATATATATATAAACATGGTTTAGCGATTACATCCAAACCTTTGTACAACATGACTACAGACCTCTAAGGAAATATACAACTATGGCGGGACGGGGCCGCCATACCCTATCGTACAAAACTATCTCTGACAGGAGATCATACCCAAAAGTAGAGCCTCGGAAAAGATGGAGCTCAGACACCAACGTAGAGATCCTAAGAATGTGGATCTAGCACTGCTTGCCCTTACTGCGGCATGAACGCGGCCCGAAGGAGGTCGATCTGACAGTACTAAGTATGTGAAAGCGTAAAGTACTTAAATGAAATCATAACACTTTTTAAAACCGGTTTACAAATATGTATGAAGCAATCGAGAACCGCGCATAGTGCCACATCACAAACAAAGCAACAATAGGTAAGCGTAATAGGTCTTTTCTAGGTGCGAATGATTGAGCGGGGCCACTCGCGTATTATCACTCTGCAAGCCTAATACGGACTCCGGTCGCATGGCCACTCACGTGGGCGCGTGAGGTATAACCCGCGTCGAGGTAGCTACTCCTCGGCATCGTCCTGGACTCGTTGTCGCATGGCCACATAGACCGCGTGAGGCATAACCCGCATACTAACACGGAACTCTCGTAGCTCGCGTAGGCCCCCTGGACCCGCGTGAGGTATTCTCGAATCATGGTCCCGGATCACTTTGAGTCTACCACGCGTCGGAGGCGACAACCCGGTATCATCTCGAGGTGAGTGATAGTACACTAACATAACGACATCTTTAAACAACATAAGCCTGACAAGGATACTCTCTTATACAAACATTACAAGATACTAACACACATAGCATCATATCATGTCTACTTATCAAACCATCTTATTATTCTTTTCACAATTCAACATAAGTCTGTTATAAGCACATAGGCAAACTTGTTTCTTTTATCAATCTTAAGTGGTTATACTTAACTTCCCATAAAGCTAGTATAACTCTTAAGCTTCTGTTTTAAAAACCAGTTAGTTCTCTTCTGTTAAAAATGATTCAGTAGTCTTATGAAATGCTTTGGATCTTTATTATTCGGGCTTAAGCGTGAGGCATTCTTAGTAAGTGTTGTCGAGCTTAAGCGTGAGGCATTGCCGTAAGTGTTATTGAGCTTAAGTCAAAGACATTGCCGTAGTTATTATTCGATTAACACGTATGCGTCTACCGTACTATATATATTGTAAAATATCATGCTTTAGGAAGAATCACATACCGTGAAAACCACGCCAAGTTGAATATGTCGCACAGAGTCGACTATAATAGTCACAGACATCTATCAAAGACTACTCAAGGTCATTCTAAGCAGGGGTTCACAATTCTATGGAAAGTTGGGCGTGCTTCCCTACCGGTGAGCTATATAAGTCTCTTGTGAAAGCAGTCCTATGTAAATCTGATTTGATTATTCTTCTTTTAAACCGCCTACTGTAGTATGATTCAATTCTAATACGTGATATTCTTCTAAGTATTTAATACTTATTCTAATACTACAAGTAAGTATTCTCTAATTCAAAAGAGGGTTAGGATTTGTTACCTCGGTAAGCCCAATAATATCCTAGATAAAGTCGCGCTGAGCAAGGTTTAGCTCTAAGTTTATGCGCTCAGGTAGCTCAAAGAAACCTTAGAAGTTCTTGACGTCTACTAAGTACTAAGGGATTTGGGCTAGGGTATTTTGGGCATTATAACAATACTAGAAGACAACTTTTCTACCAAGGGAGGGGGGTAGATTTTTGGCTAGGCTAGGGGGGGTATTCGGCCAAGGGCCTTCACAAGGGGAGGGGGAGGTGTTTGGACGAAAAGGCTACAAAGGGAGAGGAGAGGATTTTCAAGACTTGGAAAGATTTGTGGATGAAGAACTCTTCATCTCTAAGGGGGTATTTATAGGTCAAGAAGTGGCCAACCAATGGCCAAGATTAAGACAAGTGCAAGGCAAGTGTAGGGTGAGGATTAACTATACACAAATATCCTACCAACTCCTTGACTTGTGCACAAGGCACAAAAAACGTGCCAATGGTCTTCAATTCGTCCAATGGACGATTTCAAGTCCACAAATTGGAGGGTGCCAAGTGTCGCCCTCCCGTTGGTCCAAAATGTTTCGTCTCTCGGAAAAATCCGTAAAAATTAGAAATGGCATAGCCGGAATTTACCCTACGAAAGTTGTGGAAACGTCTCGTCGGAAAACGATTCTTTTAGTGAGTTGTGCCAAAAAAAAAACGTTTTGCCTAAACTTTAAGGCTAGACTTTTGTACGTATTCCCTTACGTACATACTGCGAAATCTGAGGTATAACATTCTCCCCTTAGAAACATTCGTCCGAATGTTCCTTCCCAAAACGATTAACGATAAGATTCTTCATAACTTAAGCGATTGCAAATGCCACACACGGCCCACGGAAACAACACTTAGGCGAAGCGATAACGAAAATTTACAAGTAGGAAAGTGAATTACGGAGGTGTGGGAATAGGTGAGATACTACGCCTCATGTCCTCGCCGGCTTCCACGTCATCTCCTCCCGAGCTCGTTCCTCCACAAGACTTTGTGGAAGCCACGTCCTTGGTCGCAGAGCGCTAACTTTGACGATCGACTATCGCTATGGGAATCTCCTCATCACGATAACCCCTCGATCACTGGACATCGTCAATCGGGTGTACCACTAGATGGATCCCGATACATCTCCTCGGCATAGATCGTGAAAAAGCGGATGCATTGCCTCCGGATCGGACGGCAGATCAACTCGTAAACCTTGCCTACCTGCGGACAATCACTGAAGCGGCCCGATGTACCTGAAATTTGAGTTTCCCCTTCTTCGAATCTCATCACACCGCCATGGGTGACACTAGGAAAACCCAATCATGAACCTCGAACTCAAGATGCCGACGGCGATGATCTGCATCGACTTACATGCGACTACGAGTGTCGATAGCGCTCTCGGATAAGCTTCACTTATCCACACTGCTGTACCAAATCTGGTCCCACTAGCCGCACCTCGCCCATCGAACCAACTATAGGCGATCTGCACTTCTCACATACAAGGCCTCATAAGGCGCCATCGAATCTTTGGAGTGGTAGCTATTATTATCGCGAACTCAACTAGAGGCAAATGATCCTCCCAACTACCACTGAAGTCAATAACACGGGCTCGCGACATATCCTCGAGTGCGGATGGTGCGCTCTGCTGTCCGTCATGCGTGGATGAAATGCGATTACTCGGGCTCACTGCGTCCCTAAACCCCTGCGGAAGAACCTCCGGAAGTTAGCGTAAAGCGGGCTCACATGCGATATGATCGAGTAGGGACTCCATGCGATCGGCGATCTCTCGGATGTAAAGTCCGCATAATCCTCAGAAAAAGTCGTCTGACGACGGGAAGAAAGTGGGCTGATTTCGTCAGCCTGTCGACGATAACCCATATAGAATCATGTCTCCTCTGAGTGCGAGGTAATCCTGTGATGAAGTCCATGTTGATTACCTCCCACTTCCAGGTCGGGATCTCAATCGTTTGTATCAAACCACGGGCCTGCGGTGCTCTACCTTCACTGCGACAACGGGCATTGAGCTACGAACTCGCAACGTCCTCTTCAAGCCATCCCACCAATACGGATCTAAGGTCGTGGTACATCTTGGTCGACCCGGATGGATAGAAACGCGTATTGTGTGCTTCCCGAGAACTCGCCAAGTCTGAAACATCTGGAACACACAATCTGCCTCAAACCTTAGCACCCCATCGGTGCTACCTCAAAGACCTCGCCCTCACGAAGAGGCAGATCACGATATCGAATCAAAGTTGGATCCTCGAGCTGTTGCCTCTTCACCTCATCGGCGATGGAAGACTCGGCAACCTCACGAACTCTAACCCCACCGCTATCGGAATCAATCAAGCGGACACCAAGGCTCGCTAATCGATGCAAATCACGAACCATGTCCCTCCTCTCTAGCACATCCGATAGGCTCCCCATCGACCTACGACTAGAGCATACGCCACAACATTGGCCTTCCCGGGTGGTACAGATATCAACATCGTAATCCTTAAGCAACTCTAACCACCGTCTCAGCCGTAAGTTCGGCTCCTGCGGTGAAGATATCTTTGGAGGCTCTTGTGGTGCGTAAAATATCCACGTGAACCCCATACAAATAGTGCCTCCATATCTTCAAGGCGTGAATCACACCGCCAACTCAAATCATGGGTGGGGTAGTTCCTGCCGTGTTTCTTGGTGTCGGGATCGTATGCTATAACCCTTCCATGCTGCATCAACACACATCCCAACCCGATGCTCGACGGCGCAATACCTACGACATAACCATCTGGACCTGCGGAAGTAAGAAGCGAGCGGTCGTCGGTCTCTCTTCAAGAGCTCGAAACCACGCTCCAAGCATCACCATCAAACTTGCGCCTTACGAGTCGGCCTAGTCAATGGTGCGAAGATAGAAGCAAACTTCTCTGACGCCGATAATATCTGCAAGGCCCGAGCTGCGAACCTGCAGCCGGAGTAGTAGGTCTAGGCCAAGTCTGTTGCCTCGATCTTGGCGTATCAACTCGAATGCCATCAGCCCCACAATATGCCCAAGAACATGCGAAGTCAGCAAAACTCACATTTGGAAAACTTGGCGTACAAGCTGCAGTCTGGAGAATTGTCGGCCACGATCGCCAAATGCTCGCGTGCTCCTGCTCTGGCGAGAATAAACCAAGATATCATCAATGAACACTATCACAAGCGTGTCCAAAATGGTTTGAACACTCGGTTCATCAAATCCATGAATACCGCGGAGCATTGGTCAACCCAAAAGACATGACCACGAACTCATAATGCCCATCTGGTCCGAATGCGATCCTAGGACATCCACCTCTCGACTCGCACTTTGATGATAGCCCGATCGCGGATCAATCTTGGAGAAACATCTCGCACCTGCAAGTCGAACAAATCATCAATCACAGGAAGGGTATACATTCTTAATGGTCACCTTGTTCACCGCTGTAATCAACACACATGCGCGGCGTCCGTCCTTCTTCTTCACGAACAATCTGGCGCTCCCGGGAGAAACACTAGGCTGATGAAGCCGCTTCTCCGGCCAAATCCCTCGGTGGTCCTTGACTCTCTCAACTCGGCGGTGCCGTTACGTATGGCGGAATGGAAATAGGTAATGTATCGCAACACATCTATACAAAACTCGATCTCCTCTCGGGAGGACACGGAGTCATCCGAAACACGTGCGGGAACTTCGTGACTCTGGGCCCGAAAATCTGGTACCGCGGCTTGATTATCAAACACGAGCGAGATGGTAGATATACCCGCCTGCACCATCTTCCTAGCCTTGAGGTAGGAAATAAACCTACCCTCGGCGATCTGGTGCTCCTCACTCAACAATGGCTCGCCGAGAAAGCTGGAACCGTACTACTCTCTCTGCGATCTACATTGGCGTAGCAGAAGCTAGCCAATCCATCCCCATAATCACGTCGAAGTCAATCATCTCCAACTCTATCAAGTCGGCTAGTGGTCAAGCGGCGTAAATAGTCACGGGACAAGCTCTATATACCCGCCAGCCGCCACCGAATCACCCATTGGCGTAGCTACCTCAAAGGGTCTATGGACTCGGGCTCTATCCACTATCCTACTAGCAACAAGGGAGATATATGGGGCAGTAGAACCGGATCTATCAAAGCATACATCAAACCCGAGCGATAAGGTACGTGGCGACATCGGTGAGGCCTCACGATCTGTCGGTGGACAAAGCATAAATGCGGTTCGAGGACGCTAAAGCGGGACGAGCCACGACCTCTGTCGCGACCTGCTGACCCATGAGTACCCTGCCCTCCGGGGCGAGTAACTGTAGGAGATGATGAAGCGGCAACAGAACCTGAAGGCTGAGCCCTACCACCAGCGCTGCCCCCGGTCGGACAGTCCCTCGCAAAGTGACCCTGCTGGCCACAACTGTAACAAGCTCCAAAAGTAGTACCACACTTCCGTAATGGGATCTGCGTCGGCCACCTGGGGTGGTCCGTCGGCGATGCCTCTGCTACTGCGGGCGTCGAAGCCACAGGGCCACAGTGCGCCCTCGAAAACTCTGGCTGTGCTGAGGACGGTGCAGGAGTGCTCTGAGCTGGCTGTGGTGCGAATCTAGACTGCTGCTGAGGCCGCCCACCACGATAACCACCAGAAGACCCTCCGTCACGGCGCCCTTAACCTGCTTCTGTCGTCCACTCGTCGACCTCTGCGCTCGCCTCGCATCGGGCGTGAGCTGCGTGCGGGTAATGTCCATACCGGTGGAGAAACACCCGCACATGACTCGGCCATATAGTCATCTAGCGGTGACATAGCGGTGCACCCTATCCTCCATATCTGCTGCAATCTTTGGGACATATCGAGCCAATGAATCATACTCAACATTGTACTCCACGGCGGTCGTCCTCTCGCCTCGATGGTAAAAATCTATCGGCCGCGCCCTCCTCATCTGTGGAGGCAAGAAGTGAGTGAGAAAGCCTCGAGAACTCATCCCAAGTAGGCGGGGACGCGTGCTCTCCCGGGATAACTCCGTGAATCAAACCAATCGATTGCGGTATCACGCGCGGCCGATCGCGAACAAAGGTCACAGACTCTGTCTCAGAGGCCTTGATCACCCTCATGATTCTCTGTAGCTGACGGATGAACTCCTGCGGATCATCCTCGGCCTCGACCAGTAAAACTCTGGCGGGCTACAACTCAAGAAATCTCGTAGTCTCAAACTATACGCCTCGGGTGTACCAGGTGCGGCCCGGGTGGAGGCTGGGCCAGGCTGCCGCGTCAATCTCTCGCCGTGTCGGGCCTGACTTTAGCCAATAGTGGGCCATCTCCTTGTACCCTAACTCCTCCGCGGTGTGGGGCGGGAGGTGTGGGTGCGTGGTCTCTCTTTGAAATTTGGCGGCGTCATAGAACTTCGCCGTCTGCGGTATAGGCCCGGGCACGAGCCCTCGTGACTCTGGGTGTCTGCTAGCGGCTCCTCGGCTGCCTTGCCGCCGGGCGGGTTGCCTTACGTGGAGGCATAAGCATTACGGGAAAGGAATACGTTAGAGGTCAACCTATAACACGACTCTAAACAACGATCTCGGAATGAGAAAAATGAAACCAATCCTAAATATCCTATAGCCTCACGATTATTGGTGTGGTGCACAACACCGATAATCAAGACTACTAGATCTGATGCATAGACACTTTCCGAGGATTAAGCGCTCGATACCACTTTTGTCACGACCCGTTCGGGGCAGTGGATCGTGCCTTAGGGGCACCCAGTAGTCATACATCAGAGTAATCAGCGAAAATAGAAAGCACGACATGAAACCGTTTATAAAATAAGCCCCGGTTTCTGTGAGAAAACATCGTCTTTCGGCATATATATATAAACATGGTTTAGCGATTACATCCGACAACCGTACAACATGACTACAGACCTCTAGGAAATATACAACTATGGCGGGACGGGGCCCATACATACCTGGCATACAAAACTATCTACAGAGGAGATCATACCCAAAAGTAGAGCCTCGGAAAAGATGGAGCTCCAGACACCAACGTATAGATCCTAAGAATGTGGATCTAGCACTGCTTGCCCTTACTGCGGCATGAGCACGGCCGAAGGAGGTCGATCTGACAAGTACTAAGTATGTGAAAGCGTAAAGTACTTAAATGAAATCATAACACTTTTTAAAACCGGTTTACAAATATGTATGAAGCAATCGAGGGAACGCACATAGTGCACATCACAAACAAGAGCAACAATAGGTAAAGCGTAATAGGTCTTTTCTAGGCTGCGAATGATTCGAGCGGGGCCACTCGCCGTATTATCACTCTGCAAGCCTAATTACGGACTCCGGTCGCATGACCACACTAACATGGGCCGCGTCGAGGGTAGCTACTCGCCGGCATCGTCTGGACTCGTTGTCCGCATGGCCACATAGACCGCGTGAGGCATAACCCGCATACTAACACGGAACTCTCGTAGCTCGCGTAGGCCCCGGACCCGCGTGAGGTATTCTCGAATCATGGTCCCGGATCGCTGAGTCTACCCCGCGTCGGAGGCGACAACCCGGTATCATCTCGAGGTGAGTGATAGTACACTAACATAACGACTTATCTTTAAACAACATAAGCACAACAAGGATACTCTCTTATACAAACATTACAAGATACTAACACATAGCATCATATCATGTCTACTTATCAAACCATCTTATTATTCTTTTCACAATTCAACATAAGTGCATTATAAGCACATAGGCAAACTTGTTTCTTTTATCAATCTTAAGTGGTTATACTTAACTTCCCATAAAGCTAGTATAACTCTTAAGCTTCATTTTAAAACCGATTAGTTCTCTTACATTAAAAATGATTGATATTCTTATGAAATGCTTTGGATCTTTATTATTCAGGGCTTAAGCGTGAGGCATTGTCGTAAGTGTTATTCGGGCTTAAGTCAAAGACATTGCCGTAGTTATTATTCGATTAACACGTATGCGTCTACCGTACTATATATATTGTAAAATATCATGCTTTAGGAAGAATCACATACCTACCGTGAAAACCACCGCCAAGTTGAATATGTCGCGTGAGAGTCGACTATAATAGTCACAGACATCTATCAAAGACTACTCAAGGTCATTCTAAGCGAGGGTTCACAATTCTATGGAAAGTTGGGCGTACTTCCCTGCGGTGAGCTATATAAGTCTCTTGTGAAAGCAGTCCTATGTAAATGCAGTTTGATTATTCTTCTTTTAAACCCTTCTACTTTGTGGTAACAGATTCAATTCTATTACGTGATATTCTTCTAAGTATTTAATACTTATTCTAATACTACAGTGAAGTATTCTCTAATTCAAAAGAGGGTTAGGATTTGTTACCTCATTAAGCCCAATAATATCCTAGATAAAGTCGCGCTGAGCAAGGTTTAGCTCTAAGTTGTATGCGCTCAGAGCTCGAAACCTTAGAAGTTCTTCACAACTTCTACTAAGTACTAAGGGATTTGGGCTAGGGTATTTTGGGCATTATAACAATACTAGAAGACAACTTTTCTACCAAGGGAGGGGGGCAGATTTTTGGCTAGGCTAGGGGGGTATTCGGCCAAGGGCCTTCACAAGGGGAGGGGGGAGGTGTTGGACGAAAAGGCTACAAAGGAGAGAGGATTTTCAAGACTTGGAAAGATTTGTGGATGAAGAACTCTTCATCTCTAAGGGGGTATTTATAGGTCAAGAAGTGGCCAACCAATGGCCAAGATTAAGACAAGTGCAAGGCAAGTGTAGGGTGAGGATTAACTATACACAAATATCCTACCAACTCCTTGACTTGTGCACAAGGCACAAAAAACGTGCCAATGGTCTTCAATTCGTCCAATGGACGATTTCAAGTCCACAAATTGGAGGGTGCCAAGTGTCGCCCTCCCGTTGGTCCAAAATGTTTCGTCTCTCGGAAAAATCCGCAAAAATTAGAAATGGCATAGCCGGAATTTACCCTACGAAAGCTGTGGAAACGTTTCGTCGGAAAACTATTCGTTTTGTGAGTTGTGCCCAAAAAAAAACGTTTTGCCTAAACTTTAAGGCTAGACTTTTTGTACGTATTCCCTTACGTACATACTCTGGAAATACGGGGTATAACAAAGAGATAGGAAGAGGTTCACATACCTCGCGACGATTATCGACTAATAGCAAAACGCTCCAAGTACCTCAAACCGCCGGCTACTCCTTAAGCCAAGTAGATCGCGCCACGCATAGTACTTCCACCTATAAGGCCACAAGGCACTTATTAACATTTAGGTCTCTTCGTAGAACATTCTACAGAAAATTCGGCGACTCCCACACATGACAGCGTAAATCTCTGCTCTATCGGGTAGGCTACCAAGCCAACCGGGGGTTACACGCCTAATCGGCGTGCACAATTCTACCTCACGAAAAGCTACACAAGTCTCATGTCTGATCTATGTAATTACGATTCGATTACTCTTCTTTCGAAAAGGTTTCTTATTATTCAGGCTTAAGTCAAAAGACATTGACGATAACTACGTTCAGTTCTATATATAGAATACTTCAACTATAAATTCTAACACCATGTAATTTACAATTACAATAGGGGGACAAGATAATTACCTCCATAAGCCCATAATTATCCAAGTATAAAGTCGATCCTGGGCAACGTTTAGCTCAACTCGTGCGCTCGACCCGCTCCAAACCACCCTTAGAAGTTCTAACCAACTTCTACTTAATACTCCAACTAACTATGGAGATTTTCCTTAGGGTTTCGGTTTTGTGACTGAAGGGAAGTATAATAGTATTTCTGGGCTTTTCGTATAAGTATAACCTTGGAATACTACAAGGTATAAGGGCCAAGGTATTTTGGGTATAGTAACAATACTTTTGAGAGTATTTCTACCAAGGTGGGGGTGTATTTATACGAGACAACACCACAAGGGGGGGTGTATACCCCTCGGCCAACCCCACTAGGAGGGGGGGTACTCTCGGCCAAGGGGGGAGGGGCTCTCGGCCAAGGGGCCTCACCAGGAGGAGGGTGTTGGACGAACACCACAAGAGAGGGGGAAGGGATTTTAGACTTAGCACAATTTTTGGATGAAGAAGTTCATCAAAGGGGAGGGGTATTTATAGGTCAAGCCATGGCTAACCAATGGCCAAGATCAAGCCAAGTGTGGTGCAAGTGTAGGGCCAAGATCATGCCAAGTGCACCTTATCCATCTACCACAAAATATCCTACCTACTACTTGACAAAAATGTCAAGGAATTCGTCCCTTTACCGCTCCACTCCAATGTGAGGGTGCCATGTGGCGCCCTCTTGTTGGTCCAACACGTTTCGTCTCTCGTAAAAATCCGAAAAAATTAAAAATGACATAGCCGGAATTTACCCTACGCGAGTTGTGTAAAACGTTTCGTCGAAAAACGACTCTAACCGGGTGTTGTGCACAAAAATAATTTCGGCCAAGCACTTTAAGGCACAAACTTTTCGTGCGTCCCCACGTACATACTGCGAAATACGGTATAACACTTAGGGAGTGTCGTACTACTTTGATAGCTTGTTATGCTTGCGGCCATTTTGCGAGAAATTGTCAGGCCGGTGGCGCGGATGTTACGACTCGACGCCGGGATCGGTGGTTGGTTCATCACCTTACGTAGTTATCGCCCAGAGCGGGATTTGATTAGAGCGACAAAGGGAAAGTGAAGGCGGTAGATTCTGAGAGATATCTTGACCACCAAGAGACTTGTTTAGGTCGTTATGGTAGATACATGTGGAGTGCTATGTGCGGATAACATTGTGTTAGGTGTGGATTAGAAAACATGGGTAGTTGAAAAGGGTAAGTATAGGGACGAGAAAATGGTGAGCCTTAGAATTTATAACAGTTGGGACCTTGGATGCAAGGCCGTCTTGAGTGGATGATTTTACGGTTGATCTTTGTCGGAGTGCATAGTATACGTGGAGTTTTGTGTGATAATTCCATGGGTAGTTTGAGATAAAGTGGTAGCTTTCATGACGTGAATTAGTAAGATTGTTCCGGATCGGGGAACGAGAGAGTTTGGCGCGATAGCGGGTCGGGTTGAGGCCAGATCGCGGGTCAACCCGCAGCCCGGAATGAGGTGGGGTCAGTTCGAGGTGGTCCCGCCAGGTGGTAGGATCACGAGGGTGCAAGGCCCAAGTTTAGGTAACCGTTGTACGAGTTCGTGGATGCGTTCGACCAGAATCGGATCATAAAGGCCGGGAAGGGCCTTAAAGGAATTTGAGGCTAGTAAAATGACCAAGTTTGGATGTAGTGACTCCAAGGTTTTGGAAACTGAAGCGATGACTGGAGTATGGTACGTGTACTATAGAGAGTTCGGGTGTACGAGAAGGGTATGACGAGTAAGGAAAGGAGTGAACGTGTGTTAACAGAATAAAAGAGATCATTTTGTTGTGAAGTGAAGATCACGAAGGAGTATCCTTTAGACCATAGGTGAAAGCTTTTGTGATGTTAGAGGTGATTCCTCGTTGGCTTGGATTGGAGTTTTGCGCATGTGTTATATTATGGCCAGGTGTGGCATAAGTGGTTTTGTAAGTATAGTAGTGAAGACTATATCAGCGCATGTATGTTTTGAGACTTAGAAGGAACATTCGGGACGAATGTTTCTAAGGGGGGAAGAATGTTACACCCCTTAGTTCCAGGGTATGTATATGAGGACGTACGTACGAGAATACGACATTAAAATTGGAAAGGAAGAAAGATGTGATTTTTCGACGGAAAAGTTTCCGATTTTGTGAAGAAAAGGTTCGTTAATGGGAATTGGATTCCCAGTTTGGTATTCGGACTTTTAGAATATTTGAGAATTATGGAATTTTATTTCCGAAATTGGTCACGTGGGCCCACGGAGAATTCTGTTTTGTAGGGCCAACTTTATTGTCGAATTTTTGGCATTACGGATATTTTCAGAATATGAGATATTTTGGACGAGCAGGGGCGACACGTGTCACCCCATGTGGCCATGTTGGCGAATGGTTGGTGGACAAGTGTTTGGGCGTTTTGGTGGACAAGTGGCAAGCCACTTGTCCCATTTTTGTGGTGGACACATGTCTCAATGTTGTGGTGGACACTTGGTTGGAAGACTCCACTCCCACATGGACCAAATCCTCACCATACACTTGCTTTGATCCTAGCCATTGATTTCTCTATAAATACCACCTTGTTGCAAGACTTTATTCATCCCTCACTTGAAATATTTTTCCAAGGCAAAAATTCCCCCTCCCTCACTTTGTGGTTCTCGCCCAACACCCCTCTTGTGAAAGAATTTCTTCAAGTATTGTTATAATCCCATATACCTTAGCCAAAAATCCCTTGTAGTATACCAAAGTTATCTTTATACTAAGAGCGAAAATACTACTTTATTCCTTAGTCATGAAATAAAACCCTAGAAAAATCTTCATAAGCTTAGATGAAGTGTTAAGAGAAGTTGTTTAGAAACTTCTAAGGGTTGCTTGGAGCGGGTTGGAGCGTAAGGAATCGAGCTAAACGTTGCTCGGGATCGACTTATAAAACTTGGATAATTTTGGGCTTATCGAGGTAATGATCTTTATCCCTATTGTAATTGGAAATTACATGTTAGTAATGTATAGTTGAGTATACTATATATAGAATGAATATTGATAATAATTGAACTGTATTTACATTGGATTGTATTTACAGTAGACTTGTAGTATTATTGTGGGGCAGTGTTGTACACGTCCGGTTAGACGTGTAACCCCCTTGGAGTTGTTGGCTTGGTAGCGGGCCTTGATAGAGGAGGAGATTTATGTGGTTACGGGGGGGAGGTGCTGCCGAATTTTCCGTAGAATAATGACCTTGTGCTTTGAATTGTTCTACGAAGAGATCTAGAGGTTGATAGACGTTTTGTGGCCTTTATAGGTTGAAGTACTACGAGTAGCGTATTCTACTTGAAGGGTGGAAAAGGTTAGCAGGGTTATAGTACTTTGGAGCATTTTGCTAATTGTCGATAATCGTCGCGAGGTATGTGAACCTCTTCCTATATTTTCTAGCATGATTGTTGTGAACTATGTAGTACGGTAGACGTACGTGTGCTAAACGAATTTGGTTGGTTTAAAACATAAAGTGTTATAACGGCTTTATGGGAAGTTTGTTATAACAACTTTATGTAGGTAAAGAAATGGTCTGTGGTTTTTAAAAGATAAGAGACTTGACTTATAAATGACTTGATGTGAAATATTAAGGACTTGGTTTGTGTTAAAAGTTGTGAAACCGCATTTATGAGAAATGGGTAATTGGGTTTTAAAAAGGAATAAGTTATATTGATTTCGGAAATGAGAATAAGTATCGAACAAACCACTGCAGCGTTAATAAAGGAAAATGTATTGACAAATAATTATTATATTAAAACCAGTAGAAACCTCCATCTGCATAGAAGCTAAGATAAGACAAAATTGTATTACATTTCCTAGATCATGGTTGCTTTAATAAGATCATTAATAACAAGTATTGATTTTTCTTAAATTCCAAAGTAAGGAACTTGTTTTCTAAAAGAAAAAAGACTTGAGGAAATTAAAGTGTTTTGGTTTTAAAGAAAGACATGGTTTTGTCTTAAGTTGGTTTATTCGAAAAGAAGATATGGAAATTGTTTTGGTTTACTTAAAAAGATAGTTACTCTATTTTGATACTACGGGTATCGTGTGACTTTTGTGAAAGAAATGGATCTTTTAAAGAGTTAAAATCGTAGTACATTGGGGTTAAAATCGGATTTGTTGTAATAAAATGAAAGTCTATGAGTATGTTGAACTTGCCTATGCTTGTGGTGATAGCCTTTGTTGTGCAAGTGTTGTATTTACGTACCGCGTCTCGTTGGAGGCCGCTATCCGTTGATTGATGGACATACTGACACGATGGGTGGCCCACGGGTATGCTTCCACTATATCGATCTTTTTGGACATACTGACACGATGGGTGACCCACGAGTATGCTTCCATTATGATTGTTATCTTGTTATTTCCTTTTGGACATACTGACACGATGGGTGGCCCACGGGTATGCTTCCATTAGGAGTGTTATCTTGTTATTTGCTTTGGACATACTGACACGATGGGTGGCCCACGAGTATGCTTCCATTATGATTGTTATCTTGTTATTTCCTTTTGGACATACTGACACGATGGGTGGCCGGGTATGCTTATTAGAGTGTTATCTTGTTATTTGCTTTGGACATACCGACACGATGGGTGGCCCAGTATCTTCCATTATGATTGTTATCTTGTTATTTGCTTTGGACATACTGACACGCTGGGTGGCCCACGAGTATGCTTCCATTATGATGGTTCCATGGCCATGCTTATACCGAGGTAAGATACCGGGGCATGCGGCCGTTGTGCGGGTTAAATTCCCGGGTTATATTTGAGTGATGACTTCTGGCGTGAGTCACGACTTGACATGGCTATACATGTGTGTATCGTAGTTTGGTTATCATATATGTCTCCGCTTTATATAGACTATTATGATTTCATTTCTGTATTTTCGATTTCACATACTTAGTACTGTTATCGACCTCATTCGGGGCTGCGTTCATGCCGCAGGTAGAGGTACACCAGTTGTTGATCCTCGCTCATAGGATCACAGTTCAGCGTTTTGGGAAGCTCTGTTTCTCCGGAGGCTTATCTTTTGGTATGATTCCCTGAGATTGTAGGTACTTGTACATTCAGGGGTATGGCGGGGCCCTGTCCCGTCATAGTTGTTGTAAAAATTCTTAGAGGTCTGTAGTACTGTTGTGGGCAGGGTTTGTAAAGGATATCGCTATCAAGTTTTTATTTATATATACAGAAAGGTAACCGTTTTGGTTAGCCTGTTTTCTTATTTCACTATTTATCTTTTATGAGTTTTTATTTCCGCTGATTTTCTCTGATGTTGTATCACTAGGGTGCCCGGGGTAAGGCACCAGTCGCGGGCCCGAGGTCGGGTCGTGACACTAAACCGCCTCCTGGTCGCATGCCCCGGAATCCCTCATCGTATAAGCATGTCCAAGGAGTAATAAAAACAATCCGGGAATCTAACCCGTATCCTGGTCGCATTCCCCAGAATCCCACATCGGATAAGCATGTCCACGGATTAATCACAATGGAAGCATACCCGTGGAAACCTCCGTCACTGTCGGTATGTCCAAGTAAATTCACAACAAGACAGTCGGCCCTCCATCTGAGAGTCACGGCAGCGTAAACATATAATACTTGCACTTAAGGCTATCACAAGCAAGCATAGGAAAGTTCATAAAATCTTTAGACTTTCATTTTATATACTCAAGGCACTTTTCGTTTCACATAAAAATCCGGGAATTTAACCCAAAGTACTACGTAATTCCATTCTTTTCAAAAGACTCATTTTCTTATAAAATCCCAAGATACTAATAATTGTAGTATCAAGTCATGTCTACATTTCAAACCAGTCACTACATTTTTAGAAATACATTTCTCGGCTTCTAAATCAAGTGACCCTTACTTTAAAACTTTAAGCAAGTGATACCTTTAAATCAAATTGCCCTTCCTTATTTCAAGTCCTTTCTTTGTTTACCTTACTAGAGAAAACCATTCTTTTAACCTTCCATAAAGTTGTTATAACCAACTTTCCATAAAACCGTTATACTAACTTTATGCCTTAGACTAATTCATTCTTTCTTTTATAACCAAGAGACTTATACTTTCAAATCAAGTTACATAACTTTCAAAATACTTCAAGTCTCTAAACTTTAAAAATCAAGTTTCTTAACTTAGAATTTCAAGTCTCTTATCTTTAGAATGTCAAGAAATCCATACTTTCCAAATCAAGTATTCTATACTTTTAAATCAAGTCATTTCTTCCTTTAAGAATCAAGTCTCATAACTTGAAAAATAAAGTTTCTTAACCTTTTAAGGATTCAAGGTTCGTAGTCTTAAAACTTCATAACGTAAACTCTTTAAATTAAGTAACATATACTTTTATACGTTGTGAATAGGTTATACTTGTTTATAACGATCTTATTAAAGCAGCCATGATCTAGAAAATATAATACAATTTTGTCTTATCTTAGTTTCTATACAGATGGAGAATTCTACTCATTTTAATATAATTGATTGTCGATACATTTTCTTTTATTAACGCTGCAATGGCTTGTTCGATACTTATTCTCATTCGTGTGGTAAATTAGCAAAGTCAACTCGACTCCAAATACTTCATAACGACTCTTACCAATATCCCCCATAAGACTTGGTAAGAACTTAGGATAACTTTAGACATAACTTTCACGTAGAGTAAATCAACATACGTACCTCTTAACTTCTAAGAGTAGAAGGAATCATGAAATAACACCACATGTATATTTCATACATAGAATCATGCCCAAAAGGAGGAAGAGGTTTACATACCTCGCGACGATTATCGACAAGTATCAAAATGCTCCAAAGTACTTCAACCTTGAGCTATTCCATCCTTTAAGTAGAATACGCTACTTGTAGTACTTCAACCTATATAAATCATAACATTGCTATCAACTCCTCACTTATTAACGTAGAAACATACTAAGTGCTAGGTTTCTAATTCTACGAAAAATCGGGCAGCACTTCATTTGTTTCTACTTACTTTTCCACCTTTTTCAAGGCCCGAAAATCAATAACCAAACGCCACATTTAAGGCCCAACAATTCAGCAAATACAAAGGGGATTACACGCCTAATAGGACGTGTAAAATTCTGCCCCACAATCAATACCAACTAGTTCCATATTCAAAGCCATTCTCGGCTAACTTGTACAACAACAAAAGTCCTTTTCAATTCTTTTTCAATCCAAGTTCTTAGGTCTAACATGTTATATAGTCATAAACAACTTTAACAACTATAATTCCCTCTTTATATAACATGTGACGACTTAAACTAATAATCAAATTGAATTGTAATCTCAAAGGCTAAACATGCTAGTTTCGGATTAGGGTTCCAATAGCCAATACACTTATCAACTTCATACTATATACCTCATGTTTGCTAATATCCATAGCTACAACAATAAGTAATCTTAATTACTAAAACGACAAGATTGTTACCTTTATAAGCCCTTATAAATTCCAAGATTCAAAGTCGCTCCTTAGCAATTCTTAGCTCCTTTCCTTTACGCTTCAATCCGCTATTTGAAGCCTTTAGAAGTTCACAACCAACTTCAATTCCATTTCCAATCCAAAACTATGAAAACGACTTAGGTTTTCGCCTTGCGACTAACGTGAAAACGTCATTTTTCCGGGATCTTTCTATTGATATATCCTTACAATACCCCTAGGAACCTTGGGTTAAAGTCTTGTGAATTATGATCCACATTTGCAAAAAAAATCTCTCAAAAATTATCCTTGGCCGAGAGCACTCTAATGAGAACCTAAAGTTTTCTCAATTTTTCTAAGTGTTGAAGACAAGTCTTGCTACTAGTGTAGTATATATAACACAATGGAGGGTTTAGATTATAACATATGTGTGGCTAGGATGAAGAGTAATTAATGATCTATACAAGTGGCAAGTTGACTTGGTCAATAAATGTTATACCCCGTATTTCCAGAGTATGTACGTAAGGGCGTACGTATAATAATTTAAGCCTTAAAGTAGGCATAAGTTCGAAATTTGGGCACAAGTGCCGAAAAGAGTCGTTTTTCGACGAAACGTTTTACAGAACTTGCGAAGGGAAAATTCCGGCTATGTCATTTATAATTTTTTGCGGATTTTTCCGAGAAACAAAGCATTGTGGACCAACGGGTGGGTGACATGTGTCACCCTCACATTGGAGGAAGTTGTGGGCGGTTTGGACGAAAAGGGGTCAAGGGAGTTGGTAGGATATTTTGTGCAAGTTGTTGTGGTAGATGGATAAGGTGCACTTGGCTTAAATCTAGCCCTACACTTGCATGGCACTTGGCTTGATCTTGGCCATTGGTTGGCCATTGCTTGACCTATAAATACCCCCCCTAAGTTGAAGACTTTCTTCATCCAAACTTGAGCAATCTTTCTAAGTCTCAAAATACTCCCTCCCTCTTGAGCTCTCGTCCGCCACACCCCCCTCCCCCTTTGAGAAGGCCCCTTGGCAAGTGTCAGCTTCATGATATGGTTGTACAGTATTATTGGTACGGTCGGATCTGGTAGTTATACTTGCCCCGTACGGTATTATTGACACAGGTGGGACCTGGTGTTCACATGTACTCTTTGGTGTTGTTATATCATAAACTGCCGGCAGTGAGGAAGGAATTCCACGGGCACGAGTGATGATTTGGAGGGCGTGAGTCCCTGACTTGATATGACTGTTTATATGTGGTGTACTGTAGTTTGGTTATCATACATGTCTCCTGCTTTATATAGACTGCTATGATTTTATTTACGATTTTTCTGCTTTCACATACTTGGTACTGTTATCGACCTCCTTGGTGCGTTCATACCGCAGTAGAGGTACATCATGTCGATCCCGCTTAGGATCACCTTTCAGATTGAAGCTCCGTTCCTTCGAGGCCTATCTTTGGTATGTTACCACTGAGTCCGTAGGTCCTTGTACATTCGGGGTATGGCGGGGCCTGTCCGTCATAGTTGTTGTAAAAATCTTAGAGTCCAGCTTTATTGTGTGGCGGGGTTGTAAGGATTATGCTTGCTCAAATATTGATGTATATATATATTTGCGGAAAGGCAACCGCTTTGGTTGGCCTATTTTCTTTATCTTGGTCCATATCTAATTGTATGTTAAAGTTTTTATTTCCGCTGGTTTTTCTCTGATGTTGTATCACTAGGGTGCCCGGGGTAAGGCACCAGTCACGGGCCCCGGAACGGGTCGTGACAAAAGTGGTATCAGAGCAGTTAATCCTCGGAAAGTGTCTGCATCGTGTCTAGTAAGTCTTGATTATCGGTGTGTTGTGCACCACATCTATAATCAGGAGGCTGCAGGACATTTAGGATTGGTTTCCGTTCTTCTCATTCTGAGATCGTGCCTTAGAGCTGTGTGATAAGTTGGACCCTCCGACGCATTGCCGTTTTACGATTATGCATCCGCGCAGGCAACCCGGGCGAAGGGCAAGGAAGCGAAGGAGTCGCGAGTAAAGCGGCGATCTCTGAGACCACGAGAGACTGAGCCTCAGGTCCACGATGCAGGCGAGTAAGAGATGAGTTACAAAGTGGGCCCGATTAATGGCGTGGTTGTGGCTGACTTGAGGATAGGTGGGCGCAGCGATTCGATGCTGATGGTTCACCCCGATCGAGATAGTTTGAGGCTACGGGATTTTCTCGAGATGTAACCCGCGAGTTTTATGGGTCGAGGCACGAGGATGATCCGCAGGAGTTCATCCGGCGATTCTGGATCATGAGAGTGATCAAGGCATCGGAGACCGAGTCGGTGGTCTAGGTTCGCATCGTGCGTGATACCGCGATCGTTTGATTCGTGGGAGTCGTCGGGAGAGCATGCACTTCCAGTGTATGGAACGAGTTCTCGAGGCCTTTCTTGCACATTTCTTGCCTCCCGGATGAGGAGGGCTCGGGTAAACATTTTTGGTGTTGCGGCGAAGCAGGCGTCACGGTTCGGGAGTACAATGTGAGTTCGACTCATTGGCCCGATGCGTCCTCGCATTAGTAGCTAGTATGGAGGATCGAGTGCACCGATATGTTACTGAGGCTCGATGATTACCTAGCGAGTTGTTCGTGTAGCTCTTCACCGCATGGACATTTCCGCACGCAGCTTATGCACTTGGATGTGAGGAGCGGAGAAATCGACGGAATGACCAAGATCAGCAGAAGAGGGCCAGAACAGCAGGGTCCTTTGGTGACTTTCGAGGCGGACCGCCTCAGCAGCAGACTAGTTATGTACCTCCGCCAAGATCTGAGTGGTCCTCCACGCCGGGACCCGGGATATTCGTGAGCGGTCGGGCTCCCGTGTTTGATTTTCGGGAGTAGGAGTGCTCGTCGGATGAGGCCACCCGTATCTCAGTGTGACCATTGTGGGAAAGCCCAGCGGGGGGAATGTCGTACTGGTTGGGGAGATTGATATACTTGCGGCCCGGCAGGCCATTTGACGAGACCGTCCGGCGGGTAGCACTAGTGGGATAGCACAGACTACTAGAGCAGTTGCGGGTTCTTCACCTTCCATAGCTAGGCAGGATGTTCATACACCGGCGGGCCACGGTAGAGGTCGCGGTGGAAGTTCCCAGTTTTAGCGGTCCTCTGAACCGCCTATTTTCAGGTATATCCTTAACCCTCTAGAGTTTTGTATGTATTGATGATATGTTTAGTGTTATGTTCGGATAGCTTTGTGCTAAAATGTGATTTAGAAACCTGGTTAGTGAGAAAGGGTAAGCCTGGGGGGTGAGAAAATGATGAACCTTAGAATATTACAGTTGAGACCTTAGATGTAAGGCCGTCTTGAGTACAAGATTTTGCAAGTGATCCTTGTCAGAGTGCATTTTATGCCTAGAATGTATTGTGTGATAAGTCCCTGGGTAGTGTAAAATGGAAGTGGTAGCTTTCATGACCTGTATAGGTAAGATTGTTCCGGATCGGGGAACAAGAGCTTGATGCGTTAAGTGGGTCGGGTAGGGGCCATGTTGCGGGCCAACCCGCGGCCTGTTTCGAGGTGGGGTCAGCTCTGGGTGGTCCCGCCAGGTGGTAGGGTCACGAGGGTGCTAGGCCCAAGATTAGATGACCATCGTATGAGTTCGTGGATATGTTCGACCAGAAGCGGATCGTGAAGGCCGGGAATGGCCTTAAGGGAGATTGAGGCTAGTAAGATGACCAAGTTTGGAGGTGGTGACTCCAAAGTTTTGGAAACTAAAGCGATGACTAAAGTGTGGTACGTATACTAAAAGAGTTCAAGTGTTCGAGAAGGGTACGACGAGTAAGGAAGGAAGAGAACGTGTGTTATTTTGTGGCCAGGTGTGGCATTGACAACTTGTTAAAGGAACTTTATCGTTATCCGTCGTGAGAAGGAACATTCGGGACGAATGTTTCTAAGGAGGGGAGAATGTTATACCCCGTATTTCCAGAGTATGTACGTAAGGGCGTACGTATAATAATTTAAGCCTTAAAGTAGGCATAAGTTCGAAATTTGGGCACAAGTGCCGAAAAGAGTCGTTTTTCGACGAAACGTTTTACAGAACTTGCGAAGGGAAAATTCCGGCTATGTCATTTATAATTTTTTGCGGATTTTTCCGAGAAACGAATCATTGTGGACCAACGGGAGGGTGACATGTGTCACCCTCACATTGGAGGAAGTTGTGGGAGGTTTGGACGAAAAGGGGTCAAGGGAGTTGGTAGGATATTTTGTGCAAGTTGTTGTGGTAGATGGATAAGGTGCACTTGGCTTAAATCTAGCCCTACACTTGCATGGCACTTGGCTTGATCTTGGACATTGGTTGGCCATTGCTTGACCTATAAATACCCCCCCTAAGTTGAAGACTTTCTTCATCCAAACTTGAGCAATCTTTCTAAGTCTCAAAATACTCCCTCCCTCTTGAGCTCTCGTCTGCCACACCCCCCTCCCCCTTTGAGAAGGCCCCTTGGCCGAAAGTATCCCCCCCCTCCTAGTGGTGCTAGCCGTGGGGTACCCCCCCCCCTTGGTTGAGAAATACTTCTCCAAGTATTGTTATAATGCCCTAAATACCTTAGCCCTTATACCTTGTAGTATTCCAAGGTTATACCTATACGAAAAGCCCGGAAAATACTATTATACTTCCTTTAGCCACAAAACGAAACCCTAAGGAAAACCTTCATAGTCGGTTGAAGTGTTAAGTAGAAGTTGCGTAGAACTTCTAAGGGTTGCTTGGAGCGGGTTGGAGCGCACGGAGTAGGAGCTTAACGTTGCTCAGGAGCGACATATAAACTTGGATAATTTTGGGCTCATCGAGGTAAATAATCCTATCCTTCTAGTGTAATTGGAAATTACATACTGTAGTTGAATTGAAATGAATATAAGATTCATAGAAGAGAATTGAATTGTAATAGAAGGATATTGCAGAATAGACTTGAACTGAAATCACATCAGAAGAATATATAAGTAGAAGATTGAACTGTATTTACATAGAATTTGTATTCTGATCGATAACCTTTATTGTTTGAATGTTCTGCAAGTAGCATGTGCTACTTAGAAGGTGGACAAGGCTAGCCGGGTTATAGCCGTGGAGCGTTTTGCTTATAGTCGATAATCGTCGCGAGGTATGTGATTCTTCCTATACTCTTGAGCATGAAGTATTTTAAAGGAATATATATATGGTACGGTAGACGTACGTGTGGCAATGTCTTTTGACTTAAGCCTGAATAATAAGAATCTTGAACTATTTTAAAAAGTATATATAGTACGGTAGACGTACGTGTGTTAACTGAACGTAGTTGTACGGCAATGTCTTTTGACTTAAGCCTGAATAATAAGAAACTTGAAGTGTTTTAAAAGAGTTAAGAAACCTTTTTGAAGGAAGAGTAATACTTGGTTTTGAAAACATAAGAGTTATACTAGCTTTATGGGAAGTTAGGTATAACGTCTTAAGAATGGTAAAGATAAATGGTTTACTGATTTTTAGAAGTTAAGAGACTTGATCTTAAAAGATAAGAGACTTGACTTGAATGAATTAATATGAATTTTGTGTGAAACCTCATTCGTGAGTAATGAGTACTTGGTTTTTAAAAGGAGAAATGTTTTACTGATTTCGGAAATCAGAATGAGTATCGACAAACCACTGCAGTGTTAATAAAGGAAAATGTATTGAATAATGAAGTATTATTAAATCCAGTAGAAACCTCCATCTGCATAGAAGCTAAGATGAGACAAAATGATATTACATTTCCTAGATCATGGCTGCTTAATAAGATTGATTATGAATAAGAACAACCTACACTCATATAAGGCATATGTTACTCAATTGTTTTAAAAGAGATTAAGACATTGAACTATGAAACTTTTCTAAAATAAAGAGACTTGAGTAATTGAAATTAGGCAAACTGGAACCTTAGGGAAAAGAATGTGGTTGAAAAGGGAAGTGTTTTGGTTTACCTAAAAATGTGAGTCACGCTATTTTATACTACGGGTATCGGGTGACTTTTATAAAAGGAATGGATCTCTTTAAAAGGAATTTAACGTACGTAGGTACTTTAGGGTTAACACCCGGATTTTGACCTAAAATGAAAGTACTTTGAGTTGTGTATAACTTGCCTATGCTTGTTGTTGTGTAACTTGCCTATGCTTGTTGTTGTGTAACTTACCTATGTTTGGTGTTGTGTAACTTGCCTATGCTTATGGTGATAGTCTTTGTTGTGCAAGAATTGTGTTTCTATACTCTGGCGTCTCGATGGAGGCGGTTGACTTGTCGAGAACTTACTTGGGCGTCTGCGTGATGGGGAGATTCCACACGTATGCTTCCGAGCATTGTTACATGGGCATGTCCACACTGTTGATGGATTCTGTGGACATGTGACCATTATGGTTATGGCGAAGTATCGTGACTTACGGTTGTGATCGGGTGCGTAGCCTGTTTACTTGCCCCCGTCAGCTACGTGACGCAGGTGGATCTGGTATAGGTTATTGCACTTGCCACGTGTCAGCTTCGGAGAAGTATCGTGACTTACGGTTGTGATCGGTGCTGGCGATTCACTTGCCCCGCCGCCACGTGGCGCAGTGGATCTGGTGGAGGCTAGTGTACTTGCCCGCGTGTCGACCGGCGAGTCAAGATTTGGCTGGAGGTTCGTGACTTACGGTTGTGATCTGGTGCGTAGCCGATTCACTTGCCCCCGTCAGCTAGGTGGCGCAGGGAGGAGCTGGTGGAGGCTATTGCACTTGCCACGTGTCAGCTTTATGATATGGTTATGCGATATTATTGGTACGGCCGGATCTGGTAGTTATACTTGCCGTGCGGTATTATTGACACAGTGGGACACGGTGTTCACATGTACTCCTTGGTGTTGTTATATCATAAACCGCCGGTGAGGAAGGAATTCCACGCACGAGTGATGATTTGGAGGCGTGAGTCCACGACTTGATATATTTGTTTATATGTGGTGTCAGTAGTTTGGTTATCATACATGTCTCCCGCTTTATATATCGCTATGATTTTATTTACTGATATTTCTGATTTCACATACTTGGTACTGTTATGTGACCTCGCCTTGGGTGCGTTCATACCGCAGTAGGTACATCATTGCCGATCCCGCTTTAGGATCACCTTTCAAAGATATTGGGAAGCTCGTTCCTTCGAGGCCTATCTTTGGTATGTTACCACGAGTGCAGGTCTTGTACATTCGGGTATGGCGGGGCCCTGTCCGTCATAGTTGTTGTAAAAATCTTAGAGTGCATGCTTTGTTGTGGGCGGGGTTGTAAGGATTATGCTCGCTCAAATATTGATGTATATATATATTTGCAGAAAGGCAACCGTTTTGGTTGGCCTATTTTCTTTTATCTTGGTCCATATCTAATTGTATGTTAAAGTTTTTATTTCCGCTGGTTTTTCTCTGATGTTGTATCACTAGGGTGCCCGGGGTAAGGCACCAGTCACGGGCCCCGGAACGGGTCGTGACAAAAGTGGTATCAGAGCAGTTAGTCCTCGGAAAGTGTCTGACGCAGTGTCTAGTAGAGTCTTGATTATCGGTGTGTTGTGCACCACATCTATAATCGAGGAGTGCGAGACATTTAGGATTGGTTTCCGCTCTTCTCATTCCGAGATCGTGCCTTAGAAGCCGTGTGATAAGTTGGACCCTCCGCGTACCGTTTTTACGATTATGATCCGCGCAAGGCAACCCGGGCGAAGGGCAAAGCGGCGAGAGTCATGCGAGTAGAAGCGGCGATCTACAGAGACCACAAGACTGAGCCTCCATCCCGATGCCGGCGAGAAGAGATGAGTTACAAAGTGGGCGATTAATGGCGAGGGTTGTGGCGAACTTGAGGATAGGTGGGCGCAGATTCGAAGCACCGATGGTTCACCCGCATCGAGATAGTTTGAGGCTACGGATTTTACGAGATGTAACCGCGAGTTTTATGGGTCGAGGCACGAGGATGATCCGCGAGTTCATCCGGCGATTCTGTGGATCGCGAGTGATCAAGGCATCGGAGACCGAGTCGGTGGTCTAGGTTCGCATCGGCTACGTGATACCGCGATCGGGTTTGATTCGTAGGAGCTGTCGGGAGAGCATGCACTTCCACCGTATGGAACGAGTTCTCGAGGCCTTTCTTGCACATTTCTTGCCTCCCGGATGAGGAGGGCTCGGCCGGCAGATTTTTGGTGTTGCGCGAGCAGGCGTGCGGTTCGGGAGTACAATGTGGAGTTCGACTCATCGGCGTGACGTCCTCGCATTAGTAGCTAGTATGGAGGATCGAGTGCACCGATATGTTACAGGCTCGATGATTACCTAGCGAGAGAGTTGTTCGGTGTAGCTCTTGTACGGCATGGACATTGCCGCACGCAGCTTATGCACTTGGATGTGAGGCGGAGAAATCGATGGAATGACCAAGATCGCGAAGAGGCGTAAGCAGCGGGGTCCTTTGGTGACTTTCGAGGCGGACCGCCTCGGCCGAACTAGTTATGTACCTCGCCAGATGCAGTGGTCCTCCACACGCCTTCGGACCTTCGGGATATTCGGGAGCGGTCGGGGCTCCTGTGTTTCAGATTTTCAGGGGAGTAGGAGTGCTCGCCGGATGAGGCCACCCGTATCTCAGTGTGACCATTGTGGTAAAGCCCATAGGGGGGAATGTCGTACTGGTTTGGGAGATTGATATACTTGTGGCCGACAGGGCCATTTGACGAGAGACTGTCCGACCAGGGGTAGCACTAGTGGGATAGCACAGACTACTAGAGCAGTTGCGGGTTCTTCACCTTCCATAGCTAAGCAGGATGTTCATACACCGGCGGGCCACGGTAGAGGTCGCGGTGGAAGTTCCCAGTTTTAGCGGTCCTCTGAACCGCCTATTTTCAGGTATATCCTTAACCCTCTAGAGTTTTGTATGTATTGATGATATGTTTAGTGTTATGTTCGGATAGCTTTGTGCTAAAATGTGATTTAGAAACCTGGTTAGTGAGAAAGGGTAAGCCTGGGGGGTGAGAAAATGATGAACCTTAGAATATTACAGTTGAGACCTTAGATGTAAGGCCGTCTTGAGTACAAGATTTTGCAAGTGATCCTTGTCAGAGTGCATTTTATGCCTAGAATGTATTGTGTGATAAGTCCCTGGGTAGTGTAAAATGGAAGTGGTAGCTTTCATGACCTGTATAGGTAAGATTGTTCCGGATCGGGGAACAAGAGCTTGATGCGTTAAGTGGGTCGGGTTGGGGCCATGTTGCGGGCCAACCCGCGACCTGTTTCGAGGTGGGGTCAGCTCTGGGTGGTCCCGCCAGGTGGTAGGGTCACGAGGGTGCTAGGCCCAAGATTAGATGACCATCGTATGAGTTCGTGGATATGTTCGACTGAGCGGATCGTGAAGGCGGGAATGGCCTTAAGGAGATTGAGGCTAGTAAGATGACCAAGTTTGGAGGTGGTGACTCAAAGTTTTGGAAACTAAGCGATGACTAAAGTGTGGTACGATACTAAAAGAGTTCAAGTGTTCGAGAAAGTGCGGAGTAAGGAAGGAAGAGAACGTGTGTTATTTTGTGGCGGTGTGGCATCGCAACTTGTTAAAGGAACTTTATCGTTATCCGTCGTGAGAAGGAACATTCGACGAATGTTTCTAAGGAGGAGAATGTTATACCCGTATTTCCAGTATATGCGTAGGCGTACGTATAATAATTTAAGCCTTAAAGTAGGCATAAGTTCGAAATTTGGGCATAAGTGCCGAAAAGAGTCGTTTTTCGACGAATACAGAACTTGCGAAGGGAAAATTCCGGCTATGTCATTTATAATTTTTTGCGGATTTTTCCGAGAAACGAAGCATTGTGGACCAACGGGAGGGTGACATGTGTCACCCTCACATTGGAGGAAGTTGTGGGCGGTTTGGACGAAAAGGGGTCAAGGGAGTTGGTAGGATATTTTGTGCAAGTTGTTGTGGTAGATGGATAAGGTGCACTTGGCTTAAATCTAGCCCTACACTTGCATGGCACTTGGCTTGATCTTGGCCATTGGTTGGCCATTGCTTGACCTATAAATACCCCCCTAAGTTGAAGACTTTCTTCATCCAAACTTGAGCAATTTTTCTAAGTCTCAAAATACTCCCTCCCTCTTGAGCTCTCGTCGCCACCCTCCCCTTCGGTAGGCCCCTTGGCCGAAAGTATCCCCCCCTCCTAGTGGTGATAGCCGTGAGGTACCCCCCCCCCCCCCCCGTACTACATAGTTCACAACAATCATGCTAGAAAAGATAGGAAGAGGTTCACATACCTCGCGACGATTATCGACAAGAAGCAAAACGCTCCACAGTACTGTAACCCGGCTAGCCTTTTCCATTCTTCAAGTAGAATACGCTACTCGTAGTACTTCCACCTATAAGGCCACAAACGTCTATTAAATCTTAAACACAAGTTTCCATCTTTCTACAGAAAATTCGGCAGACCTCCCGCCACAACAGAAATCTCCTCCTCTATCGAGGCCGGCTACCAAGCCAACCAGAGGGTTTACGCCTAACCTGACGTGTACAATTCTACTACACAAGAATGCTACACAAGTCTCATGTGTCTGATACCCTATGTAATTACAGTTCAGTTCTCTTCTTTAAATTCAGGCTTAAGTCAAAAGACATTGCCGCAAGCTATGTTCAGTTCTATATATAGTATACTTCAACTATATAATCCTACAACATGTAAACTCCAATTACAATAAGGGGACAAGAATATTTACCTCGACAAGCCCAAAATTATCCAAGTTATAATGTCGATCCTGAGCAAGGTTTAGCTCCACTCCGTGCGCTCAAAACCACTCCAAACAACCCTTGAAGTTCTAACTAACTTCTACTCAAATACTTCAACCAACTATGAAGATTTCCTTAGGGTTTGGTTTGAGACTAAAAGGACAAAAGGTAGTATTTCTGCTCTCCGTATAGAGGTAACTTTTGAAATACTACTAGGTAATGGCTAAGTTATTTTGGGCATAATAACAATACTAGGAGAGTATTTCTATACCACAAAAGGGGGGTATTATACGAAAAGGCTAGGGGGGGGGTACCCCACGGCTAGCACTTCCAAGGGGGGAGGGGGAGGCTCTCGGCCACAAGGCCACTCAAAGGGGGAGGGGGGAAGGCTTAGGATGATAACACTCAAGAGGAGGGAGAGTTTTCAAGGCTTAGACAAAGTGAGAGTGGATGAATAAGTTCATCACTAAGGGTATTTATAGCACTGAGCCAAGGCAACCAATGGCCAAGATCATGCCAAGTGCAAGGCAAGTGTAGGGCTAAGATTAAGCCAAGTGCACCCTAACCCCTACTCCACAAAACATGCCACAAAACAATGCACCAAACAAGGCCAAAACAAGGCACAAAACAAGGGAGGAAGACGTCCCGCTTACCTAAACCGTCACTGAGGGTGACAAGTATCACCTCTCGTTGGCCCAAAGATGTTTCGCTCGGAAAAATCCGCAAAAATACAAAACGACATAGTCGGAATTTTCCTCGCAAGTTATGCAAAACGTTTAGTCGAAAAACGACTCTGTCGTGTTGTGCACAAAGGTAAATTCGGCCAAGGGTGCCACGGGGTGACACGTGTCGCCCGATTCGCCTGAATATTTCGTCTTAGAAAATATCCAAAATACCGAAATCTCAAAAACAAAGCGGGCCCACAAATCAGAATTTCTCCGTGGGCCCACGTGACCATTCAGAAAATAAAATCTCAAAATTCTAATATAATTTAAGAAGCCCATATACCAAATGGGAATCCAATTCTCATTAACGAACCTTTTTCTTCACAAATTACCGAAACTTTTCCGTCGAAAACTCACATCTTTCTTTCTTTTCAAAATTTACGTGCGACTCACGTCGTCCTCACATACATACCCCGCAACTACGGGTATAACATTCTCCCTCCTTAGAAACATTCGTCCGAATGTTCCTTCTCAAGCCGGATAACGATAAAGTTCCTCTAACAAGTTGCCGACGCCACAGCTTGGCCACGAACTAACACACGTTCTCTTCTCCCCTAACTCGTTGTACCCTTCTCGAACACTCGAACTCTTTCTAGTATCCGTACCACACTTCCGTCAATGCTTCTGTTTCCAACCTTTGGAGTTACTACCTCCAAACTTGGTCATCTTACTAACTTCAATCTCCCTTAAGGCCATTCCCGGCCTTCACGAACCGATTCTGGTAGAACGTATCCACGAACTCATACGATGGTCACCTAAACTGGGGCCTAGCATCCTCGTGACCCTACCACCGCGGAACCACCTCGAACTGACCCCACCACAACCGGGCGCGGGTTGACCTCAAATGGTCCTCAACCCGACCCCACAACGCGCCACATTCTTGTTCCCGATACGAACAATCTAACCAACACACGTCATGAAAGCTAACACTTCCATCTCGCACTACCCATGGACTTATCACACAAATAAATCCCACGTATACTACGCACTCTGATAAAGGTCAAACATAAAATAAATCTTTTACTCATGACGACCCTACCTCTAAGGTCTCAATCGTGAAATAGTGTAAGGTTCACACTTCTATGCCCCCCAGGCTTACCCTTCTACACTCACCAGGTTTCTCAATCACATATTAGCACAAAGTTATCCGAACATAACACTTAACACATTATCTTAACATCAATACATACAAGTCTCTAGAGGGTTAAGGATATACCTGAAAATAGGCGCTCAAAGGACCGCTAAGATCGAACTTCCACCGCGACCTCTCTACTGGTGGCCACGTGTATGAACATCCCGCCTAGTTGTGGAAGGTGAAGAACCCGCAACTGATCTCGTGCTTTGTGCTATCCTACGGTGCTACCCCACAGTCGGACAGCTCCCAAATGGCCTGCGTGCATGTAAAACAAACTCCCGGACTAGCACGACACTCCCCACCGTGGAGTCTACCACAGCGGTCACAACGAGGTTGGTGTTATACCCCGTATTTTCAGAGTATGTACGTATGGACGTACGTAGAAAATTCGAACTTGAGATAAAGTGCTTGGCCGAAATTATTTTTGTGCACAAGTGCCGAAAAGAGTCATTTTCCTGAAAACGTTTCACGGCTTTTGTAGGGAAAATTCCGGCTATGTCATTTATTATTTTTACGGATTTTTCCGAGAGACGAAACATTTTGGACCAATTGGAGGGCGACATGTGTCACCCTTAGGTGTCCAAGGTTGGACGAAATTTCCTTGGTGGAAGCTTTCAGCTTGCACGCGTTTTTCATCTTTTGTGCCTAAAATGTTTGGTCAATGTTTGTGAGATATTTTGTGGAGTGGATGACCAAGTGGGACACACAACACATGGCTTAATCTTCACCTTACACTTGCCTACCACTTGGCTCAATCTTGGCCTTTGAGTGCCCTATAAATACCCCTTAGTTGATGAGTTATTTCATCCACACTTGAGCAAATTCCTAGACTCAAAACACTCCTCCCTTGTAGTTGTCTCGCCCAACTCCCTCCCCTTTGAGTGGCCTTTTGGCGAGAGCAACCCTCGCCTAGTTGTGCTAGTCGAAATACTACCCCTCTTGGTAGCGAAATACTCTTCAAGTATTGTTATAATCCCCAAATACTTTAGCCCAAATACCTTGTAGTATTTCCAAAGTACCTCTATCTGAAAAGCCCTAAAATACTATTATACGTCCTTTAGCCTCTAAACGAAACCCTAAGGAAAATCTCCATGGTTAGTTGGAGTAGTTTGTAGAAGTTGGTTAGAACTTCTAAGGGTAGTTTGGAGCGGGTTGAGCGCTCGGAGTTCGAGCTAAACGATTGCCCAGATCGACTTTTACTTGGATAATTATGGGCTTATTGAGGTAAATATCTTGTCCTCTATTGTAATTGGAAATTACATATTGTTTGAATATATAGTTGAAGTATACTATATATAGAATCGAACGTAGTTATTGGCAATGTCTTTTGACTTAAGCTGAATAATACTTTACGCAATGTCTTGCGACTTAAGCTGTATTTAAAGAAGATTACCGAATCAGAATTACTTAGGGTGTATTACATAGACTTGTGAAGTAGTACAGTGGAGTAGAATTGTACGTTAGGGTTAGATGTATAACCCCTGGTTGGCTTGGTAGCAGCCTCGATAGAGGAGGAGATTTACGCTGTTGCGGGAGGTCTTCCAATTTTACGTAGAATGTTCTCTGAAGAGACCTTATGTTAATAAGCGCCTTGTGGCCTTATAGGTGGAAGTACTATGCGTGGCGCGATCTACTTGGCAGGGAGTAGCCGGTTTGAGGTACTTGAGCGTTTTGCTATTAGTCGATAATCGTCGCGAGGTATGTGAACCTCTTCCTATCTCTTCTAGCATGATATGTGTGAACTATGTAGTACGGTGACGTCATACGTGCTAAATGTATGTGATTGGTTTAAAACATAAAGTGGTATAACGACTTTATGGGAAGTTGGTTATAACAGGGTTAGGTTGGTAAGAAAATACATGTGGTTTTTTAAAGGTACTGATTTGAACTATAACTGGCTTGTTATGTGTTAATAAAGAACTTGAAGTATTTCAAAAGATTTTTGAATCATTTTGAAAGAAGAAGTAATACTTGGTTTTTGAAAAACTTAAGAGTTATACTAGCTTTATGGGAAGTTAGGTATAACGGCTTAAGAATGTTTTACTGATTTCGGAAATCAGAATGTGTATCGACAAACCACTGCAGCGTTAATAAAAGGAAATGTTTTGACTAATTAAGTATTATTAAAACCAGTAGAAACTTCCATCTGCATAGAAGCTAAGATGAGACAAAATGATATTTCCTAGATCATGGTTGCTGTAATAAGATTGTTATAAACAAGAATATCCTACTCACATATAAGACTTATGTTTCTCAGATTGTTTTAAGGAGAATTATATTCTCAAATGAATAAGACTATGAACTACTTAAACCTTTCTAAAATGAGAAACTTGAACATTGGAAATTAGGCAAACTTGATCATTGGAAAAGAATGTTGCTACTTGATTTTACAAAGAGAAGTAATTGATTTACTTTAAAGGATAGTCACTCTATTTTATACTACTGTATTGTGTGACATTGTGAAAGTAACGTATCTTTTAAAGAGTTAATGTATGAAGTACTTTGGGGATAAAACCCGATTTTGTTAATCATATAGTAGAAGGTACCTTGTGTGAACAACTTGATTGTATTGGTTTGTGATAGCCTTGTAATACTTTCTTGATTGCGTTGATAAGTAAACGTGTTGGGATCTACGTGTGTTAGTATCTTGTGATGTTTGTGTGAAGGGTTCCCTTGATTGTGCTTATTAACTATCGGTCGTTATGATAGTATTGTGGCATTCATCTCTTGAGATGATTCCGGGTTGCGCCCTCCGTGCGGGGTAGACTTCAGCGGGTCGATGGACCTATGATTCGAGAATACCTCACGCAGTCCCGGCCTATCGCGAGCTACGAGTTCGTGTTAGTGACGTCCTTTACGGGCACGCGGTCCACGTGGCCACGCGGCTGCGAAGTCGGGGCGATGCCGGAGTAGCTACCCTCGATGCGGGAATACCTCATGCGGGCGATGAGATTGGCCTATGCGGGCTGCGGAGTTCGTGGTTAGACGCGTACATCGATCTGCGGGCAAGTGGCGGCTTTGATCATGTGACGGTCTACAGATCTTATGATACGATTCATGACCTTGTTGGTGCGTGGTTTTTAGTAGTCGGCTATGCCTTCGC